>OY288277.1:56885911-57618661 GCA_958450335.1 Hibiscus tridactylites
ATGTATATTGGCAAGTGATGTTTTGAAAAGGTTAAGGTCACTAAGGTGGTTAAAAGTCCTTGAGTGAGCCTTGTGGATTCTAAGAACTTCATGGTGGTTAAAAGTCCATGACGATTCTTGTTAAGGTCACTAAGGTGGTTAAAAGTCCTTGAGTGAGCCTTGTTACTTAAGAACATCAAGGTGGTTAAAAGTCCTTGGATGGTTCTTGTTAAGGACACAAAGGTGGTTAAAAGTCCTTGTGTGGTCCTTGCCATGGTGTTTAAAAGTCCACGGGCCAAGGTGTTTAAAAGTCCTTGGGGCCAAGGTGTTTAAAAGTCCTTGGGAAGAACACGAAGGTGGTTAAAAGTCCTTGCGTGGTTCTTGTAATTTATAAGATCACAATGGTGTTTAAAAGTCCATGTGTGAGTCTTATGTTGATCTTGTTTTAAAAGATGAAATTTATCACTTGTGGCCAATATGACATGAATTGATATGGAAGCATGTATTGCTTGTTTAAGAATGCTAGTGAGCATGTAAATATGATGTTTTGATGTATGATTTATAAAGTGGTTTATAAATGCATTATTGAATGGTTTTTTTAGGAGCATTCCTCACTAAGCTTTTGCTTACGCTCTCTTTCGTTTTCTTAAATCAATAATGCAGAACATTAAGAGGATTTGAGGGCAGCAAGAAAGGCAAGCAACCAAGGGGAAACTAAGCTCAAGTATGGAAAGGTTTTATTGAACACATTTAGCTTTCGGTTATTTGGCAATTGGGGACCTATGTGTATGTTTTTGGGAGATGTTTGAACTCCCTAAGTTTGATTAATGTTGTTGGAATTGCTGGCTTTGTAATTGGTCATTATATGCTTGTTTTGGAAGTTTATGCTTGAATGGTTTGCTTGTGTAGGAAGCATGCCAATAGAATTGGGGCTTTTCATATATGTTGATGTTATGTTGAATGTTTGATGCAAGCATGTCTCTTATATGTTGAATTTCATGCTGGTAAAGTTTGGTGGCATTTGGAGCATGTATGGTTGATCAATTGCATGTTTTAGGAAGCTTTTTGCTGCAATCTGTGCAGGGTGTTTCGGAACAGAGGCTACCGTTCCGGAACGGGTGCCTTAAATGAGCCCAGGCGTCCGAAACGGTAGGCACCGTTCCGAAACGGAAAGGCCACTGCCAGCCCGCGTTTCGATACGCGTTGCGGAACGGCCCCATGTTTCGAAACAGGCTCTGTCTGTTTCGGAACGGTCGACTGTTGGGGGCTGACATTGGCAGTTAAATGTTTTGAAATGTTTGCATTTTGGTCCTGAAACTTGTTTGTGCAATTGTATGAGTTTGGTAAGTCCTTTTGAGCTGAAAATTTACAGGGAAGCATGAAACCTGACTAATTACAAGATGGTAACTTTAATTTGGGTTAAGTCCTCCTAATATGCAGAATTTACAATTTGGTCCTTAAAGTTGTAAATTGTTCTTTTGGGTCCCTGTTTGATCTCTGATGTTTGTGATCTTGAGTATGTTGTTTGTATGATCACAATTAGGGTTAATGAGCATCTAGACAAGTTTAAAAAGAAAAAAAAGGGTTGTTAATCAAGGTTGACTTTCGGGTTGACTTTGGTTTTCCCCGTGTGACTTCCTTAATTCGGGTCAACCGTCTACGCCGGGTTAAGGGGGTTACAGCGCCATTTTCGGGGACTGGCAACATAGCTTTACCTTTAATTACTACACCTTTTATTTTTATTTTTATTTCTTTTCTATTATTTGTTGTTTTATTTCCATGTGCTTTTCACAAGGTTTCCTTCTCTTGCTTATGCGCAGATCGAGACGCGGTACAGATCCTGAACACGAACTAGAGCCAGAAATCGATTGTGCGTACCATCTCAGGAACCAAGCCTGACTTCTAATAGAGAGAAATCGCTAGCTTGAGGAAAGAATTGAAGCAATGGAAAACGAAGGACAAGGCGATGGGGTAAATAACAACAACAACAACAACATCAACCCCAGGGTTGATGTTAATCCTCCTGCTGATATTCAAAACAACCGACAAGCTCCTGCTACCCCGGCAGCACGTCAGACATACCGAGAATATATGGACAATGATCAAGTTGAACTGCAAACTACACTGCCAGACGTGGAAGCTGAACACTTCGAATTAAAACCTGTAATGTTCAGCATGCTAAATTCAACCGGACATTTTGGCGGTTCTGCTACAAAGGATGCACACGAGCATTTGAAAACCTTCTACGAGATCTGTGGATCATTCAGACTACTAGGAATAAGCCCGGAAGTGATGAGACTCCGACTATTTCCCCATTCATTGAAGGATAGAGCAAAAACCTGGTGGAATAAGTTAATGTCGGGTTCAATAAGAACTTGGGCAGATCTTTGCCGTGAATTCCTTTCTCGTTTTAATCCTTTTCTTTTAACTAAAAGATTGCATAACGGAATTGCTACGTTTCAACAGGAAGATGATGAACCAATGTATGAGGCATGGGACCATTTTAAAACTCTCTTACGAAACTGCCCAATGCAGGGATTCCCCGTATGGAACCATGTTGTCAAATTATACAATGCTGCTAATGCACCCACTCGAATGAGGATAGATTCGGTAGCCAATGGTTTATTACTAGACAAAGAGCCGGAATATGCAATGCTTGTATTGAAAAGGCTGGAAAAGAACGACGAACAGTTCCCCACATAACAAAGAGGAGGAAGACGAGGAGTATCTGTCAAGGAACACGAATCTGACAACTCAGTTTAAACCCAATTAGAAAACATCACCAAGGTAGTTGAAAACCTGCAGAGGAAGAACGAATCTAAGGCAGTATTTTCTTCTGATGAGATGTGTAAAACTTGCAACAGAAACCACAGTACAGAGGAGTGTCCCTTACAGCTGGAAACGAGAATGTATGTTGGAAACTACAACAAGAATAAAGGTTATGACTCCAACAATTACAACCCGAATTGGAGGAAGAACCCTAAATTTTCCTAGAGTAACCCAGAAAATGCATTGAACCCTCCAGTCTAGCATAATCAGAATCAAGGAGTCCTCAGAATACTGTCACGATCGCAGCCGGCAGCACCCACAAGTATATTAGAACATACCCTAGCAACTTTCATGTCTCAACCTGGAGCATTATGGCCAACATGGATCACTTTGTCAAGAAGACTGAAACATTTGTGGATAAAACAAAGAAGAGAATGACAAACCATGAGGCTAATTTAAAGTCGCTAGAAAAACAGATGGGCCAGGTCTCCCAGTTCATCAACACCAGACATAATGGAGGATTCCCTAGTGATACTGAGGTCACTAGAAAACTCACACATGAGCAGTGTAAAACTATAACAACTAGAATGGGGAAACAAATACAAGGGTTGAAAATTAAAAAGACACCTAGTAAGGAACCGACCCTACAGACACCTGCCGAAAACACTGCCCCGGCAGACGTGAAACAACCTACTGTCGCCAACCCTGCCACTACAGCAGAAGAATCTAAGGAGGGGACTTAAGAAGTTGAAGAATGTGAGCCTCCTCAGATATGAATCCCATGTGAAGGACGTCTCAAAGATTGTCATCCTCCACCCCTTTTCCACAGCGGTTAAAGAAACAGAAATAGGAGTATCAACTTAAGAAGATCTACGATGTTTTTAAGCAAGTACATATCAATATTCCACTGTCAACACAGCCACCTAGAAGACTGCCACGATAGTACCGGTGACAGCAACTCCTCAGATAATGACACGTCTGACACTGAAGATCCCGAGGAGGTAAATTGGATAGGCACATGTCCAGGTAAGTTCTTCGAACCTCTAAACTATACCTCTAATGAACATGTAATTCAAAATCCTGCCATAGATCAACCTCCTACTTTAGATCTTAAACCCATGCTAGGGCAACTTAAATGTGTTTCTCTTAGTCTCAATTATACGTTGCGTGTGATCATCTCTTCTAAGTTGATGTAGGAACAGGAACAACAACTGATTGGTATGCTACAAAAGCATTAGAAGGCAATTGGATGGACCATTGGCGATATCCAAGGGATCAGTCCAGAAATTTGCATGCATAAGATCCTTTGGGAGGATGATCATAAGCCAATGATAGATGCTCAGAGATGATTAAACAAAGCTATGCGAGAGGTGGTGCGAAAGGAAAATATCAAGTGGCTTGACGCTGGAATTATTTACACCATGTCAGATAGCAAGTGGGTGAGCCCTGTGCAATGCGTACCTAAGAAGGGAGGAATAACTGTAGTAACCAACAAGGATAATGAGCTAATACCAACCAGGACTGTGACCGGTTGGAGGTTTGTATGGATTACCGGAAGCTAAATAAAGCTACCTAGAAGGACCACTTCCCCTTACCTTTTATTGACCAAATGCTAGATAGATTAGCGGGGAAACCTTACTATTGTTTCCTTGATGGTTATTCAGGTTACAATCAGATTGCCATTGCATTAGACGACCAGAAGAAGACAACCTTCACATGCCTCTATGAAACATAAGCCTTTAGGAGAATGCCATTTGGACTGTGTAATGCACCAGCAACTTTTCAGCGGTGTATGATGGCTATATTCTCTGATATGGTGGAAGATTTCCTGGAGATCTTCATGGATGACTTTTCTATCTTTGGAGATAGCTTCAATAACTCCCTAGGAAACTTGAAGAAAGTGCTTAAAAGATGTGAAGAGGCAAATCTTGTATTGAACTTGGAAAATGTCATTTTAAGGTCGATGAGGGCATAGTGTTAGGACACAAAATCTCATGCCGTGGCATAGAAGTGGACAGAGCTAAAATCGAAGTCATCAAAAAACTGCCGCCACCCACCACAGTCAAGGGCATTAGGAGTTTTTTAGGATACGCAGGTTTTTATCGTAGGTTTATTGCTAATTTTTCTAAGATTACTAAACCTTTGTGTCTTTTGATGGAACATAATAAGGCCTTTGATTTCAATGTCGAATGTACTGAAGTATTCGAGACACTAAAAGAGAGATTGGTAACAAACCCAATAGTACAGCCACCGGACTGGAGTTTACTGTTCGAGATAATGTGTGATGCTAGTGACTATGTTGTAGGGGCAGCACTTGGGCAACGGAAGGAGAAACTCTTCCACGTAATATACTATGCCAGCAAGACCTTAAACGATGCCCAGATAAACTACACCACGACAGAGAAGGAGTTGCTAGCTATGGTATTCACCTTTGACAAGTTCAGACCATACATACTTGGAACAACATTGGTGGTTCACACGGATCATTCAACAATAAAATACTTGTTGACCAAGAAGGACGCACGACCACGATTGAAGCGTTGGATTCTGCTGTTGCAAGAATTCGATATAGAAATTAAAGACAAAAAGGGAACAGAAAACCAAGTAGCCGATCACTTGTCAAGACTAGAGCTGGGAAAGGATCAAGATAACAACAAGGTTAACATACATGAGACTTTCCCTGATGAGCAGTTATTCACTGCCATGGAAGTACACACATGCGATGCCGCTACAGCCATGGTGACATGTAAGTTTTCTGATGTTCCTTGGTATGCCGACATAGTAAACTATCTCGTTAGTGGTTTATTACCTCATGAACTTAACTATCAAGCAAGGAAGAGGTTCCAAAATAATGCAAAACATTATTATTGGGACGAACCTCTTCTGTTCAAACATTGTGCAGATCAGATTATCAGGAGACATATACCGGAGGAAGAATAGGAAGAAGTACTCCACCACTGCCATGATGCCCCTTATGGAGGACATTTTGGAGGAAACAAAACTGCTACCAAGGTTCTGCGGTCCAGTTTATTTTGGCCTACACTGTTCAAAGATGTGCAAGCTTTTTACAAGCGTTGTGACAAGTGGCAAAGGACAAGAAACATCTCTAGAAGGCATGAGATGCACCTACAGAACATTCTTGAAGTCAAAATTTTCGATGTTTGGGGAATCGACTTCATGGGACCATTTCCAGCTTCTTGTGGGAATCTGTAAATACTGCTGGCAGTATATTATGTGTCCATATGGGTAGAAGCTATCGCCACCCAAAAGAATGATGCCAAAACCGTCCAAAGATTTTTACACAAACACATTTTCACCAGGTTTGGCATCCCAAGGGCAATCATTAGTGATGAGGGTAAGCATTTTTACAATAGGGTGATTGATAATGCATTGAAGAAGTATGTAGTGAAACACAGAATCGCAATAGCATATCACCCTCAAACCAATGGGCAGGCTGAGATCTCCAATAGAGAAGTGAAGAACATTCTGGAAAATATGGTTAAGCCAACTAGGAAGGACCGGTCTCTCAACTTGAATGATGCATTATGGGCTTGCAGGACTGCTTTCAAAACACCATTGGGAATGTCACCTTACCGACTCATCTTTGGAAAAGCTTTCCACCTACCTGTCGAGATAGAACATAAAGCATACTGGGATATTAAGACAGTTAACATGGATTGGGATAGAGTAGGGCAGAAAAGGCTTTTGGATTTAAATGAAATTGAAGAAATTCGAGCCATGGCCTACGACAACCCCATAATCTACAAGGACAAGACAAAAGGTGGCACGACAGAAAACTTCTGCCATGACAGTTCCTACCAAACCAAAAGTTGTTTTTGTTCAACTCCCGGCTGAAGCTCTTCCCAGGGAAGTTAAAGTCTAGATGGTCTGGACCCTTTCAGGTAGTTCAAGTTTTTCCCCAAGGTGCCATCACAATAAGATCTATCAAGGACGGGCACCAATTCAAAGTCAATGGACAAAGACTAAACCACTATTAGGGGACTGAAGCCCGAAGAGAAAAAGAAGTGATTACTTTAGGAGATGCCCCTCAAGACATCCCTAAATTAACTTAATTTTTTATTATTCTATTGTTTTATTTATTTTTATTGCTTTAGGAAATAAGTATTAATTATTAGGTTTATTTTAGTTTTTACGCAAATAAAAGAAACAGAGGAAAGAGAATGAATGAACCAGCCCATCACACTCACATCAGCCCAAGAAGCCCAAGAGAGAGCTCAACGGTACAAGGTTGTCGTGACAGACTTGGTGACAGCCATCACCAGCTGTCGCGACAGACACGCATTGACAGACTGTCACCAGCTGCCGCGGCAGACGAGAGAAAAACACAGAAACGCGTAACAGACACATCCCAAAACCGCGTGACAGCTAGCTCAGTTTTCCACGCCAACCGTTATAGCTTCAACGGGTAGAAAATATCAGTCTATATAAACTCTCACTTCCATTTCACTTTTCACCTTCATTATACTCTCTTTACTCTGTTCCAGAATTGTGTTTAGCTTTCAGTTTTTCTTTTTTGTCGTTTATTTCCCCAGCACCCTTACAATGACGATTAGATCAACCCGTAGAAGCACTGCCTCCATCTCTGCCACAACAGTCTCCACTCCCACACACAGTAGAATTAGAAAAAGGTTAAACTCAACAGAAACAGAGAAACGATACTACGAATCTTTTCCGAAGAGAGAGATGTTGGAAAAGAGGGGCTTTAGTTACCAAAAGATGACAGGAGATGTGGGTTTAGAAGAATTCATCGCCAAAAGAATCACCGGTCTGAAATGGCAGATGTTTGCTGAGAAACCAGAGGAGATGAATGTCACCCTCGTCCGAGAATTCTATGCTGCAAATACCACCAAGGACACATCTCAAGTCAGCATCAGGGGTAAGACAATTGAGTTAGAACCAGCTTATATCAATTCCCTGTATGGCATGTATGTGGGCAGGAAAGAGGGCGAGCACAGAAGGTTCGTCAGCAATCTATCGCCGGCAGACTACGACAACATCATGGCAGACCTTGCCACAGAAGGCACTAGCTGGAATAATGACCCAAAACATCAGTGGATTGTTCGAAGGATTCAACTCCCACCTGCCGCCAAACTCTAGAACCACTTCGTGAAGAAACACTGCATGCCCACATCGCACAACACGACAATGGATAGACAAAGGTTGGCCCTCATTCATTCCATTATCAATGAACGATAGATAAACGTGGGGAAGTACATTCTCGATGGAATTTTCGAGTGAGCATAGAAGGATAAAGGCCCCCTTTTCTTCCCTTACTTGATCACATCTCTTAGTAGAGCAAACAACGTCCCCGAGATTGAAGAGGATGTCAAGATCAAGTGAAAGGGTTGGACACAACAAAACATGTACAGCCTGATGGAGCTCAAGGCAGCCACACCAACGGTATACTTCGACCCCTCTACCACGACAGAGCCCACGACAGAACCTGACTCGGCATAGCCTGGTCAGACACAGCCCACGATGGAACCATCAAACATACGAGAAGGCACTTCCTCCAATCACATCATCCACCTACTGCAACGAATGGATGCACAACATCTAGGATTTATGGAGTATATGAGGGATTTCACCACTGCAACGGTAAACTTTATTAAAGTTGAACTTAATTTTCCCAACGTGCAGTTTCCTCCTCTTCTAGAAAATCTTGTCGATGCCCCATCACTTGTCCCCTTCCCCAAGACGGCCACACCGACAGCTGCTTCCGCCTCACCATCTGCCGCGACAGGACCAAGCGACAGAAGGTCTACATCACCTTTGGTCACTTCTGCCTCACCCAAGGAGGTCCCTCCCAAGGAGAAAGAGCAACCCTCCCAAGGAGCCTAGAGGAAGGAACCACTGCCAGAAATCGATCCCAAATATTTCGAGGACTTCTCCTCTTCTTCAGTCTGGCATTATGATTAAGACTCTGAATCGTCCATCGTACGCCAAATAGCCAAGGACTTCCCTCCTATGAAGAAAAAGAAGCTTGGCCTAGATGTTGAGGGACCCTTCCACGACAGTGGAGACGGCAGCCAAAGCAACAACAAAAGTGAGGGTGAGCTCGAGGATTTGGACAAAGCTCCAAAAATTTCATTTACCAGAATCCAGCCACCTCGAGAGGCAAAGAAAAAGGCAGCCTCACCCTATCCAGCCACGATGAAATGAAACGTAACTTCCCGCCGATAGCTCCGCATAGACGACAGTAGTGATGAAAGAAATGTTGGCACTTCAAATTAAGTTTCTTTCTCCTTTTGTTTTCTATGTTTCTATTTTCTATTTGTGATGTTTTTATATTTATGTTTTGTTTATCATGCATTGAGGACAATGTAACCCTCGAGTTTGGGGGTAGGCAGTCCTCTTATTATTAATGGACTAATTATATTTTGCGTTAAAACTATTTATTTTTGTGTCTAAAATAATAATAATAATAATAATATTTTGGCTTAAGTTTTATTGAACTTCTCTTACCTGCTGCGGCCTTCTCTTCTTGACAGTAGCTTTAGAATGTTTTAGGAAGTATTTAGAGCCTTACTATAGTTCTGAACTCTTAAAACACTTTTGTGACCTATACGTTGTTTAGACTGATTTTAGTAAACATATAATAGGAAGCTTAGCCACTTGAGTTAGAAAAAAAACAAAAGAACTTATACTCAGTTTACTCCTAGAGGTGCCTAACACTAGCTCTAGGAAGATAACTAGAGGTGCCTGAAACCGACTCTGGTAGAAATAGAAAAACTTCGATCTAAGTTAGAAAGAAAACTAGAGGTGCTCGAAATTGGCTCTAGTCAAAAATTATTTTGAAATAAAGCTCAAGTGATTTGAGTAACTATTCTGGTTGCTAAAGAGTCTAGGCTCATATTTGTTCACAAAACCTGTACACACTCACACGAGAGTTATGGTATTGCTCCGGATAAGTCCATAAATAACCAAATAGGTATTGATCTTGATGGTGAATGTGTTGTAGGTAATGGTTGTGTAACCCCCGTAGCCCGGCCTGGACGGTTGACCCGAACTACGAAGATTACACGGAGAAAACCAAAGTCAACCCGAAAGTCAACCTTGATTAACGACCCTTTTTTTTTCTTTTTAAACTTGTCTAGATGCACATTAACCTTACGTGTGATCACACAAACACCATGCTCAAAGTGCACAAACATCAGAGATCAAACAGGGACCCAATTGAACAAATTACATCTTTAGGGACCAAAATGTAATTTCTGAAAACTTTAAGGACTTAACCAGATTTTAAGTTACCAACTTGAAATTAATCATATTTCATGCTTCCTTGCCAAATTTCAGCTCAAACGGACACCCCGAACTCATACAATTGCACAAACAAGATTCAGGACCAAAATGCAAACATTTTGAAACATTTAACCGCCCATGTCAGCCCCCAACGGTCACCCGTTCCGAAACAGGCCAAGGCCGTTCCGAAACACGGGCCGTTCCGCAACGCGTTCCGCAACGGGGGTCTGGCAGAATGCTTTCCGTTTCGGAACGGTGACACCCGTTTCGGACGCCTGGGTTAATGCAGGGCACCCGTTCCGAAACGGTGTTGCCTGTTCCGAAACGCCTAGCCCAGAATGTTGCATTTTGCTCACTCAAACACACAATTGATCATTCAAACATGCTCCAAAAGCCACCAAACATGCAATTCAACATAAAAGAGACATACTTGCATCAACAATTCAACATATGATCAACACATATGAAAAGCCCCAATTCTATAGGCATGCTTCCTACTCAAGCAACCATTTAAGCACAAACCTTTCAAAGCAACCTCAATTAAACCAATTCATGATTCCACATCATTAACAACAGTATTTAAACATTCATGATCAACACATACGATCATATTAACAACAATCCGAGAGATTCTACCCCATTGCCCTTATTAACTATAGCTATTCACCGAGACATACATCTCCAATGGAGTCCACCTTGAATCCCTTGCTCCTTGCTGTCCAAACTTCAAGAATCTGCATTGATGGACAAAAGGAGCGTAAGCACATAATGCTTAGTGAGGAATGCTCAAAACCAAAACACCATCAATGCAGCGGGTCTTTAAAACACATTAAAACCAACCCGATTTGCTTTCCAAAACTATGTTCGAAAACTCTTTTCAACATCAAGTTCAAATCATGCATAAACACCATATGCCAAGCTTTAAATAAAACCATGGAAAACACATCCTTTCCATAACATACCTTTCTTTAACTTGGAAACCACATCAAGCAGAAACCACTTAAAACCATAATTCAATCAAACCATTTCATGCATTTAATCAAGGCAACATAAAACCATAGCATCATCATCACATGCCTTTAACATCAAGACATACATGACTCCAATGCAACATAGGTGATCCATGCTCTCATGCATCATTTATCAAATGTTAACCAACACTTGTTCAACATACAAGTAACATGCTTTCACTAGCATCATACACATCTCATGCAACAATGCATCTTACCAAGCATCTCAAGCTTCTCATGCAAACATGCATCAATTCAAGCATCTCATGCTTCACATGCAACCATGCATCATTTCAAGCAATCCCATGCTCACATGCAACTATGCATCATTTCAAGCAATCCCATGCTCAACATGATCAAGAACATTATATTGGCTTCCAAGAGATCAACCATAATCACTTTCCACTTTTCAACCCGATCGGATACGCGGATTACAAGCGTGTCCCAACGCTTCCTACACACTACCCAATCCAAGGTCTTCCAAATGGGCAACAACCTCCATTTGACCTTAACAACCTAAGGTTCCCATGTATGGACTTTTAAACACCATACAACCTTAGCTTTTCCTCAAGGTTACCATGTATGGACTTTCAACCGCCATACACCCTTGACATGCACAAGGTCTTTTCCGTATGGACTTTCAACCACCATACAACCTTTGCATAACCGATTGGTAGTTGTAGACATCATCTAACGAGATCCGGGACATCACACACAAGATCCACACATGGACTTAACC
The DNA here is from genome assembly GCA_958450335.1 of Hibiscus tridactylites. Classification (NCBI taxonomy): domain Eukaryota; kingdom Viridiplantae; phylum Streptophyta; class Magnoliopsida; order Malvales; family Malvaceae; genus Hibiscus; species Hibiscus tridactylites. The sequence goes on from OY288277.1 coordinate 56,897,672, forward strand.
ATTGCCATTGTGATCTTAACAAGTACAAGGTTCTCACATAAGGACTTTTAACCACCTTATAACCTTTACTCAACCAAGGTCTACCGTGGGCAACAACCTCCACTACGACCTTAAGCAACCGAGGTCCTCCCGTGGGCACACCCTCCACTGACCTCATCTCGTTAGGAATACTTGAGGGGAGTTCACCCGGTCCACACTTGACCACTCCGCCATCAAGGCGACTTTATTCACGGTGCACCCAATCCTATAGCCGACTAATTATACCCGATCAACGAACCAAGAACCATTCACATCTCTTGCCAACATAACCATCTTACCATAATATCCAATGTTCCACATGCATAAACATAATGCAAGGCCATCACATCATTAGCTCAATGATTCACATGCATACACATAATGCAAAACCATCACATCATTAGCTCAATGATTCACATGCATAAACAATATGCACAAGGTAACAATTATCAACATTAATCATCATCAACTCACTGTTTTTAAGCATCATACAAAGCCAATGAACAACATGCATCACTATGCATCAAAACCACATTTTCATTGCACTAAACCAAGGATCTCTTACCTTGAGCACCCTTTTCAATTGACTTTCAAAACCAGCATTAAACCATGCTAAAACATGCTTACAAAACAGAATTAAACCATGCAATAACACATGCACATCAATCATCAACCACAATTGATTTTAAAACCAAATCATACACAATCCAAGAGCAAAAACCTCTTCACTTACTCTTGAGCTTAGCAAAGTTGTTTAGACTTAAACTAAGCTCCCAAAAACCTTCAAACCATGTTTCAAAAGCTGAAATCCCAACTTCACTCACCGATTACCAAACAAGCCTAGCCAACAAGCTTTCCAAGCTTCCGAAACCTTCCGAAAACACTTCCAAAGCTCAAGGATCAACCTCCTCTGTTTCAAGCACACAAAAACAGAACATTAATGCATCCATATGCATTAAAACACCAGCAACATCAACACAACTCGCTGCTCATCACAAAACTAGCAATTTGGCTACCAAACACAACCGAAATCATCTCCAAACACTTCCAAAACTTAACCCAGCCAAGATCCATCACTTCTAACCATTTTTATACATCAAATAACATGCAAAATGATCACAACCACGTCCTTATACCTCCAGGTATAACAGATCACCAATTACACTCCAAAAACAACCAAAAACTCAAGCCAAACTTAGGAAATTCAACCTATCCGGGATTGCATTGATTAAACCTCAACTTCTAATCATTTTAGCATTCATTTAACATCAATTTAACACCTCAAAACCCTGCTTAAACAGATCACACGAAAATTTCACCAAAATCCTCAAATCTTGCATTTTAGCCAAAAATCAAGATCTCAATTGAAAAGCCCTTAATAAAACATGAATCAAGGATTGAGAACTTAGGAATTTCAGTAAAGAACTGATAGTTTAGAGGAGAAGGACGTTCTTACCTCCAAACTTGAATTTCTCCATTTTAGAGCCAAAATGCTTGATGAATCAACTTGTAAATTGTGAGGTTTTGATGATGAGATGATTAGGAATCAAATAAGAATTGAAATGAGAGTTTAGGATGTCAAAATCAGAGAAAGAAATCTGAGGAAATCTTGTTTGGGTAGAGAGAAAATGAGAGAAAAGAGAATTTGAGAGAAAATAGAAAAATTAGTTAAGAATTGGTTAAAATGATTTCCCTCCTTTTCATAACCTTTAAAATCAGATTTTTGACTTAAAATATCTTAGAAAAATCTGGAGAAATCCTTTTTGGAATAATAGCTCCTTAAAGATTCAAAGTTTCAATCCTTTATAAAACTGTCCCGCAACTTTCAAAAATTACATTTTGGTCACTAGCCAAAATGTCAACCTTCCGAACCTCATTTTCCAAAATTGATTTCACAGTTCACTTATATATATTAAAAGATGATTTTAGAACATTTTTCCATATTTTTAATGCAACCCGAACTAGGCTTTCCTAAATTCACTCTTATATATTCGATCAGCACTTTGACCGAACCGGTCAACACCCAAAACTTCTGAGCCCAAAACCGGGGCGTTACAACTCTCCCCCCCTTAGGAAATTTCGTCCTCGAAATTTCAACCGGCGAAAAGAGAACAACAACCTTCTCAAAGCAATACACAAGGCAACACAAAAGCCTCAACCAATAACACTGATCACTTCCCATACAAAACTTCCACCACACACTGTCCACAAATCCACACTCTCAAGGGTAACCACAACTTAACCTTCCACACAACCGGATTATACACAATCTCACATCAACCTGAAGAACCTCAGCTCTTACAGCAGATAACACTGTAGCACATAACTTCCATAACTGGTTTACACAGAAACAACAACTAAACCAACTTAGCCACACTAGGCAAACCCCTCAACCTCTAAAACTCTTGCGATTCCCAACCCTTTTTCCAAAGATTTTCCCAACAAGCAGAAATCCTTAACATCAACTGTTTACACAAACTCTCCAACGAAGCTGACAATCCCTCACATCTGTCAACTACATTACCACAACAGCTCACCAGCACTATTTACACAAAAACCAAAAATTACATCACAACCCCAACTTGAAACCTTCAGCCATTTCACATACCATCAACAGACTTCAAACAGAACTTTCTTAACCACAACTAGCCGACACTTCTCACAAGAACCCAAACAACCAACAAAAACCTTCGATCTTTCACAGCCCTTTCACTACATACTCAACCAGAACACTTGCATTATCAGAACATCACTGAACCAAAACACACACAACAGCTTCAGAACTCTTCAAAGATTGCTAAGAACCAACACAACCCTTCACAACAACTTAAAAGCTAAACAACCTCAGCTGCAACAACACTTAACACCAAGGAACTACCACTTCCTTTAAACTAAACAAACCACTTAGCAGATACTAACCTCAAACAGATACCCTTCACCACCAAACCACTAAACTCTCAGAGCATCAAACACTATCCTTCTACCAACAAGCCATTCCACTCTCACTCGGCACCAAACAACCTCTACAAACCCATCATTCCACTTAATCCAACCACAACACTAACAGATTCGATTAGTTATTAGCGAGTGTGAACATCGTATGCATGATCACCTACATGCCCTATCAATGCCTGATGTACATGTATGCAAAACCTCTAATGTCATGCCACATGTATGCATGGACCAACATATATAATATAGTATATAACAATGATTTTAAACTGTGCATGAATGCCAGTTCACACCCTCCAATGACATCCTCAAAATCTGTCTAAGAACAACCCCTTACTCACCTTTAACTTATCTAACTCCATCATACCAACAACCATTAACCACAAGATATTCACTAAAGCCTTCTTCACACCAAAGATATCACCAAACCACAACTATCATTACCCCAAACATGCTAGCAACAAGACTAGACTTACCACGCAAGGAAAAACCAACAGAAACCAACTAAGGCAACTAAAACAAAGATCACTTAACAAGGTTACCTGAAAACACAACACCACCCTGAAGCTTCATCGAACGAGCTCTCTTCCTTGCGGAACCAACATTCTTCGGTTGCACCCTTGCAGCACCAACAAACACTCCTGGGTCACCACCAACTCCTTGCGATAAGAAACCTTGACTGTTCCGCGCCAACATCAAGCAATCACGCTTCATGTGTCCAGCAGACCCACACTTCCAGCAAACTTCATCTTCCAAACTCTTCACAACTTTCTGCTTTTTACACCACCTCTGAACCTCGCCTCGGTCGCGCCCACGACCTTCCTGAGATCTTTTGGCTAACACCAAAGCTGGCTTCACTCCATGTGGACAATCACGCTTAACATGCAACTTAGAACCACATCTCCAGCAAACACTTGTGTCCCAACAATTTCTAACATGTTGCCTTTTACAACGGTCACACACAGATGACTGAGCTTCCACTCCGTGCTCAAGCAACACTTGCTCATCAGCAGCACCACCCACACCTTGTTCAACCCTTGGAAATTCCCTTCCAAGATACCTTTCATAGAAAGCAGATACGAAGAAATCCCAATCAATATCAAGGATATGTGACGCCACAGCCACAGATGTCCACCAAGAACAAACATCCTCCAGCATCAGAGAAACAACACTCCCCAGCTTACAGGCATAATCACAACCTTCTTGATCCAAAATGAGAACCACATTGGCCAACCAGGGCTCAAACATCTCCGGGGAAGAACCATGGTACTCCTCAGCACCCAAATCAAACAAATACTGTTTCGGCAAACCCATACATTTAGCCAGCACAATCACTGATCCCACCTCAACCATAGCCTGAGATGTTCCCAACACCTCCTGAACAACAGGTAAAGAACTTTCCATCCCGGAACCAGCTTCCTTCCCTTGCCTTACCATCTCAACTTCAGTCACAGAAGACTGAGACAAAACACCTTTACAATAGGGCGAATTCTTTGCCTTAACAACCTGCCCCAAGGCAGCAACCATTTCACTCATCCTCCATTCTTTCATCATCTTTTCCATACCACTAACAACAAACAACATACAATCACAACAAACAAACAAAACCTGTTAGACCAGCATTAAGCAAGGATTCAAACTCCAACTCCAAAATAACACAATAGCTATATTAATAAGGCAATGGGTATCCCGAATCCTCCCCTTTACATGACATAACAGTCAACACAACATAGATATCACAACATCAAGCATATCAACAACACACATTGATCATGCTTACACCAAACAACATCCAACAGCACCAGCACATTAGCAACATAACATGCTCAAAAACACATTCATCATGCATAACTTCAGCTCATAGCATCAACACATATCCACATGAACTCAACCAAGATTCATAACCACAAATCATGCTTGCATACATCAGCAACATGCTCAAAAACATCAACAGCATACTCAGAAACACATGCTTCAACCAGCTTTCAACCATACAACAAGGTAAACATCAAGCACACTTACCACAACAACTTACCGTTTTCCCCAACCTTCGCAACTCAGCTCTGATACCACCAAATGTAACCCCCGTAGCCCGGCCTGGACGGTTGACCCGAACTACGAAGATTACACGGGGAAAACCAAAGTCAACCCGAAAGTCAACCTTGATTAACGACCCTTTTTTTTCTTTTTAAACTTGTCTAGATGCACATTAACCTTACGTGTGATCACACAAACACCATGCTCAAAGTGCACAAACATCAGAGATCAAACAGGGACCCAATTGAACAAATTACATCTTTAGGGACCAAAATGTAATTTCTGAAAACTTTAAGGACTTAACCAGATTTTAAGTTACCAACTTGAAATTAATCATATTTCATGCTTCCTTGCCAAATTTCAGCTCAAACGAACACCCCGAACTCACACCCCGAACTCATACAATTGCACAAACAAGATTCATGACCAAAATGCAAACATTTTGAAACATTTAACCGCCCATGTCAGCCCCCAACGGTCACCCGTTCCGAAACAGGCCAAGGCCGTTCCGAAACACGGGCCGTTCCGCAACGCGTTCCGCAACGGGGGTCTGGCAGAATGCTTTCCGTTTCGGAACGGTGACACCCGTTTCGGACGCCTGGGTTAATGCGGGGCACCCGTTCCGAAACGGTGTTGCCTGTTCCGAAACGCCTAGCCCAGAATGTTGCATTTTGCTCACTCAAACACACAATTGATCATTCAAACATGCTCCAAAAGCCACCAAACTTTGCCAACATGCAATTCAACATAAAAGAGACATACTTTCATCAACAATTCAACATATGATCAACACATATGAAAAGCCCCAATTCTATAGGCATGCTTCCTACTCAAGCAACCATTTAAGCACAAACCTTTCAAAGCAACCTCAATTAAACCAATTCATGATTCCACATCATTAACAACAGTATTTAAACATTCATGATCAACACATACGATCATATTAACAACAATCCGAGAGATTCTACCCCATTGCCCTTATTAACTATAGCTATTCACCGAGACATACATCTCCAATGGAGTCCACCTTGAATCCCTTGCTCCTTGCTGTCCAAACTTCAAGAATCTGCATTGATGGACAAAAGGAGCGTAAGCACATAATGCTTAGTGAGGAATGCTCAAAACCAAAACACCATCAATGCAGCGGGTCTTTAAAACACATTAAAACCAACCCGATTTGCTTTCCAAAACCATGTTCGAAAACTCTTTTCAACATCAAGTTCAAATCATGCATAAACACCATATGCCAAGCTTTAAATAAAACCATGGAAAACACATCCTTTCCATAACATACCTTTCTTTAACTTGGAAACCACATCAAGCAGAAACCACTTAAAACCATAATTCAATCAAACCATTTCATGCATTTAATCAAGGCAACATAAAACCATAGCATCATCATCACATGCCTTTAACATCAAGACATACATGACTCCAATGCAACATAGGTGATCCATGCTCTCATGCATCATTTATCAAATGTTAACCAACACTTGTTCAACATACAAGTAACATGCTTTCACTAGCATCATACACATCTCATGCAACAATGCATCTTACCAAGCATCTCAAGCTTCTCATGCAAACATGCATCAATTCAAGCATCTCATGCTTCACATGCAACCATGCATCATTTCAAGCAATCCCATGCTCACATGCAACTATGCATCATTTCAAGCAATCCCATGCTCAACATGATCAAGAACATTATATTGGCTTCCAAGAGATCAACCATAATCACTTTCCACTTTTCAACCCGATCGGATACGCGGATTACAAGCGTGTCCCAACGCTTCCTACACACTACCCAATCCAAGGTCTTCCAAATGGGCAACAAACTCCATTTGACCTTAACAACCTAAGGTTCCCATGTATGGACTTTTAAACACCATACAACCTTAGCTTTTCCTCAAGGTTACCATGTATGGACTTTCAACCGCCATACACCCTTGACATGCACAAGGTCTTTTCCGTATGGACTTTCAACCACCATACAACCTTTGCATAACCGATTGGTAGTTGTAGACATCATCTAACGAGATCCGGGACATCACACACAAGATCCACACATGGACTTAACCATTGCCATTGTGATCTTAACAAGTACAAGGTTCTCACATAAGGACTTTTAACCACCTTATAACCTTTACTCAACCAAGGTCTACCGTGGGCAACAACCTCCACTACGACCTTAAGCAACCGAGGTCCTCCCGTGGGCACACCCTCCACTGACCTCATCTCGTTAGGAATACTTGAGGGGAGTTCACCCGGTCCACACTTGACCACTCCGCCATCAAGGCGACTTTATTCACGGTGCACCCAATCCTATAGCCGGCTAATTATACCCGATCAACGAACCAAGAACCATTCACATCTCTTGCCAACATAACCATCTTACCATAATATCCAATGTTCCACATGCATAAACATAATGCAAGGCCATCACATCATTAGCTCAATGATTCACATGCATACACATAATGCAAAACCATCACATCATTAGCTCAATGATTCACATGCATAAACAATATGCACAAGGTAACAATTATCAACATTAATCATCATCAACTCACTGTTTTTAAGCATCATACAAAGCCAATGAACAACATGCATCACTATGCATCAAAACCACATTTTCATTGCACTAAACCAAGGATCTCTTACCTTGAGCACCCTTTTCAATTGACTTTCAAAACCAGCATTAAACCATGCTAAAACATGCTTACAAAACAGAATTAAACCATGCAATAACACATGCACATCAATCATCAACCACAATTGATTTTAAAACCAAATCATACACAATCCAAGAGCAAAAACCTCTTCACTTACTCTTGAGCTTAGCAAAGTTGTTTAGACTTAAACTAAGCTCCCAAAAACCTTCAAACCATGTTTCAAAAGCTGAAATCCCAACTTCACTCACCGATTACCAAACAAGCCTAGCCAACAAGCTTTCCAAGCTTCCGAAACCTTCCGAAAACACTTCCAAAGCTCAAGGATCAACCTCCCTTGTTTCAAGCACACAAAAACAGAACATTAATGCATCCATATGCATTAAAACACCAGCAACATCAACACAACTCGCTGCTCATCACAAAACTAGCAATTTGGCTACCAAACACAACCGAAATCATCTCCAAACACTTCCAAAACTTAACCCAGCCAAGATCCATCACTTCTAACCATTTTTATACATCAAATAACATGCAAAATGATCACAACCACGTCCTTATACCTCCAGGTATAACAGATCACCAATTACACTCCAAAAACAACCAAAAACTCAAGCCAAACTTAGGAAATTCAACCTATCCGGGATTGCATTGATTAAACCTCAACTTCTAATCATTTTAGCATTCATTTAACATCAATTTAACACCTCAAAACCCTGCTTAAACAGATCACACGAAAATTTCACCAAAATCCTCAAATCTTGCATTTTAGCCAAAAATCAAGATCTCAATTGAAAAGCCCTTAATAAAACATGAATCAAGGATTGAGAACTTAGGAATTTCAGTAAAGAACTGATAGTTTAGAGGAGAAGGACGTTCTTACCTCCAAACTTGAATTTCTCCATTTTAGAGCCAAAATGCTTGATGAATCAACTTGTAAATTGTGAGGTTTTGATGATGAGATGATTAGGAATCAAATAAGAATTGAAATGAGAGTTTAGGATGTCAAAATCAGAGAAAGAAATCTGAGGAAATCTTGTTTGGGTAGAGAGAAAATGAGAGAAAAGAGAATTTGAGAGAAAATAGAAAAATTAGTTAAGAATTGGTTAAAATGATTTCCCTCCTTTTCATAACCTTTAAAATCAGATTTTTGACTTAAAATATCTTAGAAAAATCTGGAGAAATCCTTTTTGGAATAATAGCTCCTTAAAGATTCAAAGTTTCAATCCTTTATAAAACTGTCCCGCAACTTTCAAAAATTACATTTTGGTCACTAGCCAAAATGTCAACCTTCCGAACCTCATTTTCCAAAATTGATTTCACAGTTCACTTATATATATTAAAAGATGATTTTAGAACATTTTTCCATATTTTTAATGCAACCCGAACTAGGCTTTCCTAAATTCACTCTTATATATTCGATCAGCACTTTGACCGAACCGGTCAACACCCAAAACTTCTGAGCCCAAAACCGGGGCGTTACAGGTTGTTCATTGAGTTAAGTCAAAACAAAACAAAAAAAATCCATTCTTAGTTAGATTGCATTTGCTTGAGGACAAGCAATCATTTGAGTTTGGGGGTGTGTTGTGTGCATAAATGTTCTATATTTTAACCCTCATTTATCCATGTTATTGATGCACTCAAGCATGTTTAGTTGCATTTTAGGATAAAATTTGCATAAACATCACAAATAGATAATGTTGCACAGATACCGCTGATTTCGGTCAATTCTTGCAGGTACCTGTCGTGGCAGCATCCAGGGCAACAGAGGAATAGAAGATAACCACAGAGCTGGAGTGAAGGGTTGAAGAAAACTGCCTCATATATCATTGTCGTGATAGTTGTTGTGATAGAAGTGGCGACAATGAAGACAATGGAGATGGAAAAATGTGAAGTGGAGTTCGACTGATAGAGGATTTCAAGCCTGATTTTTTTAGGCCACTCGCATAATTTTTGGAGCCTAGAAGAACAAGGAAGACCTTGCCCAAAGTTTGAGAAGAAAGTCAAAGCAAGAAGATAAAGTGAACTAAAGGACGTTTATTAAGAGATTTAGTCTTTAAATAAATTGTACTTAATTAAAACTAGTATTCTTGGCCATTAAGAAAGCTTACACCCAAGGCCTATATATCTTCTTGTATTTCGACAACGGAAGGGATATCTAGCTCCTAGTCGTCTTCCATCATAAACCATAGCTGTCATCTTCTCCATCATGTTCTAAATCTTCCCCAGGGCTAAGGGTTGATCTTGTAAAGTAGTTGTAAGGGTTAAATTGTTTCTTAGGTTTTTTTGTTCAATCAATAAACTTCAAGTTTATTTACTCTGGTTTCAACATCTCATAAGAGTATCGGGAGAGCATTGTGAGGTTATCTATTTACTTAATATCGGGAGAGTTAACTATAAGAAATGAGTAAATATAGTTTTCCAGTTTATGGTTAAACTATCTTGGCCTAGGGATAGGTACAAGGTTAAGCGGCTAAAGAAGAATTCACAAACATCGGTGTTCATCCTTCGATTCACGTCGGGAGGTATCATCCAAGACGTGTTCACTGACAGAACTTGGACCTGTGGATAGGACAAGTCACACCAGGGGTTCTTGCCGAACTTGAAGTAACAGAGTTTTTGATCGCTGCCACGACAAAAATAGACCTCTACCGGGACAGGTGCTGCCGTGAAAGGCGCGATGACATAAGCAACAGAATTCCTCTGAACAGTGCAATATCTGCATTACAAAACAAATCAATACCTGCCTACTTTATGAATCTGATTTCCTCTTCTATTTTAGTTTATTTGCAAGAATTCTCAAAACACTTTATTAAATCTATTTCTTTCCTTGTGCAGAATTTTAAAGTTAGAATTATTTCTAGTCCTTGTGGAGACGATATTCGATACTTCGTATCACTATATTACTTGTGTCGTGTATACTTGCACTCAATTGCGATAGTCTTGTTTACACGCAACACAAGCTACAAAGTCGTTCTAACGGTAGACCAAAGCTTGCACCATGAGGCGGTACTGCAACCTGAACACCCACTAAAGCTGTCTGAATAGCCCCGGTTATAGCCTGAATCAATTTATTCACATCAATGCCAGCCTGTCCCTGACCAACCTGGGGTCTAACACCTCTGACATTCCCTCCACCACCTAGAGGAGGAGAAGGAGGAGGAGGCAAGTTCTCCCCTTGCACATCCTCAACGTTCTCAATCCACTCAACCCTCAGATTATCCATTCTGGGCCTTCCCCTCGGTCTCACCATGCTAACAGGTGCAAAACTAAACAATAAACACAACAAGTGAAATGATTTGGGGTCAGCAAGAAACAAGGTCCAAGGCGCTCAAGTCTTTAAACTTAAAACCACTTACAATAACAATATACTAGAAACGAGTGCCTTTAACTATCTCCCAACCAACACAAAGAAAGCCATAAGCATGCTTACAATCGTCGTGCATTAGAACCAACAACCATACACAACAAAAATTACCTCACTTACCTTTTGAATTTGCGGAAACTCAACAAACCTAGGCAAAACCTAGGCTCTGATACCAACAAATGTAACCCTTTCGACCCGGTCTAGCCACTAGACCACATCGAATGGGTTACACGGGGAAAATCAAAGAGAAACCCGTTAAAGCTTCTATAGGGCGTGTAGGTGTTCCCTTTTTGTGAGAGCGCAAGTGCACACTCCTACGAAGTCATAGTATAAAAGATGTCGAATCCCACGAGGATTGGATTATTTTCTTTGAGTGTGTATCTGCACAAGAAATTTAAATACACGGATAATTTCAAGTTTGGTTAAAGGAATAAAGCTAAAAACACAATTAATTAAAGAATGAGAGATCAGAGTGATAGAATGGGACAGGTTATTGCTACTCAGTAGTGTGTTGATTGCGTTGTGAAGAAGTAAAGTTGTTTCTGCACTGCAATGAATTGATGCCTCGGCGGGTATGGTGGGCGGCGAGCTACGACAATAACATGCAGCCGCAACAGGTCACTACCCCTGCAACTTTCGCTTTCTCGACAGAAGGAACTAAAATAGGTCTTGGCGACAAGTCTGGTAGTCATTCCAAGCTCGGCGGGATAGTCGACAGTGATCCTCCCTATTTCTAGGCAAGGATGCTGGAACACTCATGTGACATAGGCAATACCTAGCAATCTCAGCGTAAACCTAACACCGGCAAGTCCATTCGATTGGTGATCCCTCTTAGCCGCTGAAACTTGTGAACTGGTGTGGAACCAAGTTAGTCACGCCCTAACATGTTGTGACCGTGCTTAACCCTTTCGTGAGCCTTAAACTTTCATGCCCGACAAATGGATTCTCTCAACTGACTGGTGTAGAATAATTGAAAGAATAAAGTGCATAGATTAAGAAAACTTGGAATATTTATTGCAAAGATAAACTCAAAAACTTTACAACTGTTTCTCACAACTACTTTACAAGAAAATACCTAAACCCTAGGAAGTTTAGAACATAGCCGACTCCCTCTCTCTATCTCTCTCTGTCTCTATATGCCCCTATACCCTCACATCCATAGGTATATATAGGACTTGGCCTAAGGCTAAGTCCTTCTTAGAGTAGAAGTCTTCATTGATGATAAAATAACTTTAACATTTAATGCTTCATTCAATTCTGACTTAAATATGGACTCTTTTGGATGTTTACTTGTTCAGCAAGTAAGTATAAGCCACCTTGCATATCGATTTTCAATCAGCTCTATACACCGCTCCAGACCTCAAAAAATGCAAGATTGGGCTCAATGGACTAAGAAAAATGTCCTCTATCAAACGAGACACATCTTGACTATGTCGGCGTATTGTCATCTGGGCGACATTTTATGGCGGCGACATTCTGCATCGGCAGCGTCTTTGGCGGCAACTGGAACTTCTTCAGTACAACTCCTTCTGCTCCTTGCTTTCCTTTCCTCTCTTTCTCTGATCAGCAACCAGCACTTGAAATAGAAAACTAACTAGAACAATATCTTTTCTTAGCCAAAACGTAAAATATTCAATAAAAGCATGGCAGAAGAGAAAATATTGTATAATGCATGATATGCAGCTAAATATGACTAAATGAGCTTGAGAACGGTAATAATATGAGCAGGAATGTGCATAAAATATAAGACTTCTAGACACTCTATAGCTTCAATTCAATTAGCAACCCTACTTTTTTTAATAAAATTAATCTTGTCTAAATGCCACTCTGTAACCTATGTGAGGAGACAAGCAGCGAAAAAGCAAACGCGAACATGAACAACAAAAAAACAGACATTAGAGGTTAATTAATTTTTTATGACATTACTACAGGCTGTATACATACCCCAAAGGCTGGTATCGATACGCCTTCTACGATCAAACCCCCAATGTCAACTTTAAGAGGTCGTACCAATACCCTTCAAGCCTCGGATAGAGATTCCCTCGATGATCATGCTCCCAAAGTCAACACCAGGGACCGTATCGATACACCTGTGGCTCATACTGATACCCCAATTTCTAATCAAAATCTCAGATTTTCAGTGATCAAAACAGGTATCGGTACGCCCCCACGTATCGATACGATAGGCTTTAAGACAGTGGACCGTATCGATACTGCCCTTGAGTGTATCGATACCCCCTACCCTGAAAAACATATTTCTGCAGATTTAAGCACAAGGAAACCAGCACCAACACACTAAGTAAGCATTTAATCAACTCGTAAACACACATACAACTTAAGGCAACCATGAACACTCATTTAATACAAGATAACATTCCACAAGACAAGGTTCAACATGGCAAGATTCATTAAGGAAACCATTAATACTTACATTCATAAAAAGGGTCAAAAGACAAACCAAGGCATGTTTCAACATGTTAAGAGGTATTACAAGCCAAACATAACTAAACAAACTTGTCTAAAGCAAAGAGACATATCAACAACCCCTTAAACCAAAAAATCCTATCGCATTGCTTAATATTGTTTATTGAAGTATAAAAACCATAGTTGAGCAAATCAACCCCTTGGATTCTCCCTTATTCCACGAGCTGCTCCGAAAGTCTAAGGACCTGCATTGTTGGAAAAGGGAGGGTAAACATTTAAGCTTAGTGAGCGGTGCTCAAAATGGTAGCTACAACAATGTAGTTTTAAAACAATAGTTTGCTTGAAACCAAAAATCATTTCCAAATCATTTCCATCATGCTTGAACACATAACAAACATGCATTTAACATCTCGTGCATTTACGGAATGCATCCACAAGCCATAAGCTTACCTCATGCTCATTCTCATCATACAAACAAAAAACCAACTACATGCATAAGCATAAATGGAAATGAACAACATAACATGCTTAATATGAGAATTTAGAGCACCATGAGTATATTGACATTCAACACTTTTACTCAGATATGCGGATAGTTCTCAAACCCACCAGACACTTCCGGTGGAATCTCACATCACCGTACTCACTCGTTTAGTGAAAGATAGCTTTCTGTGGAATATCACATCACCGTACTCCTCTTTAGTGGAATCTAGCATCACTAAGGCCACGCGCGACTTTTACCCCGAGTGCACTCACATCCTATTGGTCGACCAACTATATCTGGTAATAGATTTTGCATTGTCAATAACCCACCAAGCCAACACTTACCTTGTTTTCTCATGGTCATAACCATAACCAACATGGGATCAATTAAAGCAATCATATGCATAACACAAAGATATTTATGTAAAACATGCACTATGGAAATCATTCATAACACATAGTATATTTTATCGAAAATAGAGACTAAAAAGCTTAAAACTTACTCTTGAGCTTAGATTGTTTTTTCAAGCTCAATCTAAACCCCCAAAACATATCCTTAACCAAGCTAAGGCTTAGAAAACAATTCCACTCACCAGCCAACAAACAAGCAATAGCTGAAACACCGATTCAAGTTCCCAAATCACCTGGTATCACGTCCGAAGGGCCCAATTTTGTTTCCTTATTTCTAACCAATTCAAAAATGGTGCATTAGACCCAATTCAAGCCCCCAAACTTGCAGCAACACAGAAACTCAACGTCTATCATCAAAACCAATCGATTCACAACTAAAAACACTTGGAAACATCATCAAAACGGCTCAAACCAACTAGCACCCAAAACCGAACAAAATTACCATCAAAACCACACCTTTCAACATCCAAAACACTTACCCAAAGTCTAGGAACCGTCAGCCCAAAGTTCTTCATAAGAACAAACCTAAAACCCAAAATTTGAACTCCAAAAACCTCTCATTTTTGTTAGTTTCGGGATTCCCATTACTAATTCACTATCCCAACATTATTTGAACATCAAAGCAAGGTTAAAAACACTTTTAAACCTAGCATCAAACAACCTAAACAAAATTCCCTCATTTTCCACTTTTTCCAACATAAAGCATTTTGGAGACAAACTTAAACATTGAGTTAAGGAAAGATTTCATCAACAACAAGTTTAAGGAAGAGAAAATCAAAACAAGAAAAAAGGTTACCTTGAAAACATGCTTGGATGAAGTGCTTGAATCAATGGAATAGTGAAAAATTATGTTTTGTAGAAGATAACGTGAAAAGAGTTTGAGGAAGATGATGGCTATTTTCAAAAACCCTTTTTAATTTCAAAATTCTCTTTTTACCTTTTTTAAAATCCTTAAGTTGTTTATTAAAAATGGCTCCCCAAAATTAGATTAACTTGAATCGGTTTAACCAACCCCGATTATCTCTCAGGCCCTAAACTCAGGCGTTACAAACCCGATTAACATGAACTCTATCCTAAACTTGCATAGATAAGAAGGGTAGCTTCACTTCTCTTTCAATTCTTCCTGGCTTTCCAACTTCATCCACCACTCTTTGGGATCCCTTACCTTGGAATTCACCCATGAGTTATGAACAACTTTGGCTTTTGCTTCATTTTTTATCTTTTTATGACTAAGATTTGCATTCTTAGCTAGAAGAACTAGCTTTTATCTTTACATCTTACTCTCACTTCATTGGAGACGTTTAATCCTCATTTGTCTTCTTAGTCAATATTCAAGGATGAGCTTCCAAAGTCAAACTTTGACATAGTAAGACTGCTTTCATTATCATGTAAGGAAGGTCGGTGGTTAAGAAACACTATTTAAGCGCCAAGACACTTGTAAGGCTTTTCTTCCTTTTTAAGAATTTTGCAATAAGGCTTTACTTTTTCTTCAAGCATTTTAACATCATATGCCCCAAACAATAATTATGGAACACTTCATAGTCCATGTAATTTCCAAATCATTCTCAAAGTAATGCTCAAAAATCTTTTGCATATATAAATGATTGTCAAATCCATTGATCCTTATTTAAAGCAAGATGCCAACAATGATAGGGAAGGAAACAAGAAAGAAAGAATAATCCATGAAACTAATTTTATTAATGTTGTGGCAAACACAAAAAAAGGTTTATAAAAAGAAAGGGGAACAAGTATTCAAATATCAATAATCCAAACTCCCCTATCAAACGCCAAAAATAATCTTGAATACCACCATTGTCGAGGAAGCCTTGAGTACAATGCATAACTTGTGGAGCCCCGAACACTGTCTTACGAATTATCTGAGCCGTCTTTTACGGGTTTTCAACTCAGACCCTCCTTTGGTTTCAAAACTCCCTTTGATGGTTTTCATTTTGAACCCTCCTTTTCTTTTTTCTCTTTTTTTCTTTTTTCTTTTCTTTTCTTTTTCATTTTTTCCTTTTCTCTTTTCTTTTTTTTTTCTTTTTTTTTCAAGCATAATACTTCTTAACAGTATCCGAGTTCACTGGGTTTCAAAACTCATCTCCATCCATCTCAGCTAGAATCAATGCTCCACTGGAAAGTACCTTTGTCACAATGTACGGTCTTTCCCAATTAGGTACCCATTTTACTCGGGGATCACTTTGAATTGGCAGCTTCCTCTTTAATACCAGATCACCTTCTTGGAACTCTCTAGGGCGAACCTTCTTTTCATAAGCCCTTATCATTCTCTTTTGGTACATTTGACCATGACATACGGCTTTTAGTCTCTTTTCCTCAATTAAATTCAATTGGTCATACCTTGCCTGAACCCATTCTGCTTCATCTAACTTGGTTTTCATCAAGACACGCAATGATGGTATCTCAACCTCAATTGGTAGCACGACTTCAACTCCATATACTAATGAGGACGGAGTTGCCCCAGTAGATGTTCGTATCGCTATATGATATGCATACAAAGAAAATGGTAACGTTTCATGCCAATCTTTATAAGTGTCAGTCATCTTTGAAACTATCTTCTTGATATTTTTGTTAGCCGCCGCTACTACCTCTTTCATCTTCAGGCGATACAATATCGCGTTGTGGTGCTTAATGTTAAACTGCTCACAAACCCCAGTAATCATTCGGTTGTTCAAGTTAGAGGCATTATCGGTGATTATGCTTTCTGGTAAACCATATCGATAAATGATCTCCTTCTTTAAGAAGTTGCAAACAATGCACCTAGTTACATTTTCATATGAGGCCGCTTCCACCCACTTTGTGAAATAATCGATAGCCACCAGAATAAAGCGATGACCATTTGACGCTTTCGGATGAATCTGCCATATAACGTCTATGCCACACAAAGAGAATGGGCATGGAGGCGACATGACATGAAGAGACTGAGGAGGCGCATGAACCTTGTCAGCGTAAACCTGGCACTTGTGACATTTGTGGGAATAGTTTATGCAATCCCCTTCCATCGTTGACCAATAATATCCGAAACGCATAATTCTTCTTGCCATAGTGAAACCACTAGGGTGAGTTCCACAAAGTCCCTCATGGACCTCTTTCAAAATCAACTGCGCTTTTTTTTTTTTGCATCCACACATCTTAATAGCACATGGTCTCGATTTCGTTTGTAAAGGATTCCTCCATCAAGGATGTTTCTTGATGTCATTTTATTGATCAGTTTCTTTTCATTTTCTGAAGCATGTTTTGGGTATTGTTGAAGTTTTATGTACTGCATGATTTCATATTACCACGACAAACCATCTGCCTCTTCTTCTACATTGTAGCAATGAGCCGAGGACTCCATCATTTGTAACTTAATGGGCATCATCTCAGAACCCTCGCTTGCTTTAAACATGGCAGCCAAAGTAGCTAACGCAACAACCATATGATTATCTTCTCTTTGGAGATGTCTAAAAGTGATCTCATAAAATTCTTTAGTTAACTTAAGGACCAACTTGTAACCCCCTTAACCCGGCCTAGACGGTTGACCCGAATTAAGAAAGTCACACGGGGAAAACCAAAGTCAACCCGAAAGTCAACTTTGATTAACGACCCTTTTTTTTCTTTTTAATCTTGTCTAGATGCACATTAGCCCTAATTGTGATCACTCAAACATCATACTCAAAGATCAAAAACATCAGAGATCAAACAGGGACCCAATTGAACAAATTACAACTTTAGGGACCAAATTGTAATTTTTGAAAACTTTAAGGACTTAACCAGATTTTAAGTTACCAACTTAAAATTAATCATGTTTCATGCTTCTCAGCCAAAATCCAGCCCAAACGGACATTCCAAACTCATACAATTGCACAAACAAGTTTCAGGACCAAAATGCAAACATTTCAAAACATTTAACTGCCAATGTCAGCCCCCAACGGTCACCCGTTCCGAAACTGGCAGAGCCCGTTTCGAAACACGGGGCCGTTCCGCAACGCGTACCGAAACACGGGCTGGCAGTAGCCAAACCGTTTCGGAACGGTCTCTCCCGTTTCGGACGCCTGGGCTTGTTTAAAGCACCCGTTCCGAAACGGTAGGCACTGTTCCGAAACACCCTGCACAGATTGCCCCAAGATGCATACTTAAACATGCAATTAAGCATCCAAACATGCTCCAAAAGCCACCAAACTTTACCAACATGCAATTCAACATATAAGAGACATACTTGCATCAACAATTCAACAATATATAAACATATACGAAAAGCCCCAAATCTATAGGCATGCTTCCTACACAAGCAACCATTCAAGCATAAACTTCCAAAACAATCTCATATAAGCCAAATACATGTTCCAACAACATTAACAACAACATTAATTCATCCTTGTCCGAACATATTCGAACACATAAACCTCATCCCAAGAGATTCTACCCCCATTGCCTTTATTAACTATAGCTATTCACCGAGACATACATCTCAAATGGAGTCCTCCTTGAATCCCTTGCTTCTCGATGTCCAAACTTCAAGAATCTGCATTGATGGACAAAAAGGAGCGTAAGCACATAATGCTTAGTGAGGAATGCTCAAAACCAAAACACCATCAATGCAGCGGGTCATAAAATCACTTTTAAAGCAAACCCGATTTGATAACCAAGCAAAGTTTGAAAACCCTTTTTCAACATCATGCTTAAAACCATGCATTGCACATACATGAAAACCAACCCTTAGCTTAGCAAGCTAAGAAAACCTTTTCAAAGCACAACTTGCAAAATCATCCATTTAACCATTCCATGCATAAACACCATATGCAAAGCTAAATTCAAAACCTTGGAAAACACTTCCATTTCACAACATACCTTTCTTATACTTGAAAACCGATCAAGCAAGAAACCTTTTAAAAACTATTTACTCAATCAATCCAACACATGCATTAACCAAAGGCAACTTATGAACCACAACATCATCATCACATGCCATTTAAAACAAGTCTTAACAAGACTCCAATGCATTTAAGAGATTCCATGCACACATGCATCATTTACCAAATGATAATCAACACTTGTTCAACTTAACAAGTAAACATGCATTCACAAGCATTAACCACTTTTCATGCAACCATGCATCTTTTCAAGCATCTCATGCTTCTTTATAAACAAGAACATTATATTGGCTTCCAAGTGATCAACCACATCCACTTTTCAACTCAACACCCGATCGGATACGCGGATCACAAGCGTTGTCCCCCACGCTTCATACACACTACCAATCCAAGGTCTCCAAATGGACTTTTAAACACCATTTGACCTTACCATCCTAAGGTTCCCATGTATGGACTTTTAAACACCATACAACCTTAGCTTTTCCCGAGGTTCCCATGTATGGACTTTTAAACACCATACCACCTCAACTTTTCCCGAGGTTCCCATGTATGGACTTTCAAACACCATACAACCTCAACTTTTCCCAAGGTTCCCATGTATGGACTTTCAAACACCATACAACCTCAACTTTTCCCAAGGTTCCCATGTATGGACTTTTAAACACCATACAACCTTGACATGCACAAGGTTCCCATGTATGGACTTTCAAACACCATACAACCTTTGCATCACCGATTGGTAGTTGTATAACATCACTAACGAGATCCGGGACACCCTACACAAGATCCACACATGGACTTTACACCTCCATTGTGATCTTAACAAGCACAAGGTTCCCATATATGGACTTTTAACCACCATATAACCTTTGCTTAACCAAGGTCCTCGAATGGGCATTCCACCTCCATTATGACCTTAACCATCTCGTTAGGATACTTGAAGGGAGTTTACCGGTTCACACTTAACCACTCCACCTCCAAGGCGACTTTATTCACGGTGCACCCAATCCTATAGCCGGCTAACTATATCCGATCAAAGAACCAAGAACCACTTACATCACTTGCCAATATAACCACCTTACCTCATTAGTCCAATGATTCACATGCATAACCATAATGCAAAAACCATCATTTACCATCATCAATCCACTGTTTTAAAGCATTACACCAAGCCACAAAACATCATGCAACACCATGCATCAAAACCACATTTACAATGTATAAAACCAAGGATCTCTTACCTTGAGCATCCTTCACATATGGCTTTCAAAACCAGCATTAGACCATGCCAAAATATGCTTTCAAAACAGAATTTACATCATGCAAAACACATGCATTTCAATCATCAACCACAATTGCTTTAAAAGCCATTTCATAACACAAACCAAGAAAGAAATCCATTTACTTACTCTTGAGCTTAGCAAAGTTGTTTAGACTTATACTAAGCTCCCAAAACCTTCAAACCTTGGTTTTAAAGCTGAAAACCCAACTTCACTCACCGATACACAAAACAAGGCTAACCAACAAGCCTTCCAAGCATCCGAAACCTTCCGCAACACCTCCAAAGCTCACGGATCAATCTCCCCTGTTTCAAGCACACAATAACAGAGAATTAATGCATCATTATGCATTAAAAACACCAGCAACACTACACAACTCGCTGCTCATCACAAATCCAACATTTCGGCTACCAAACACAACCGAAATCACCTCCAAACACTTCCAAAACTTAACCCAGCCAAGATCCATCACTTCTAACCATTTTTAAACATCAATTAACATCCAAAATGATCTCAAACACGTCCTTATACCTCCAGGTATAACAGATCATCAAAAACACTCCAAAAACAACCAAAAACTCAAGCCAAACTTAGGAAATTCAACCTATCCGAGATTGCATTAATTAAACCTCAACTTCTAATCAATTTAGCATTCATTTAACATCAATTTGACACCTCAAAACACTGCCCAAACAGATCACACGAAAATTCCACCAAAATCAAGCAAATCTTGCATTTAAAGCTAAAATCAAGATTTCAATTGAAAAGCCTTTAACAAATCACAAATCAAGGATTGAGAACTTAGGAATTTCAGTAAAGAACTGATAGTTTAGAGGAGAAGGACGTTCTTACCTCCAAACTTGAATTTCTCCTTTTTAGAACCAAAAAGCTTGATGAAACCACTTGCAAATGGTGAGGTTTTGTTGTAGAGATGATTAGGAATCCAAAGATAATTGAAAAGGAAGATTTGAGTGACAAAATCAGAGGAGAAAATCTAGAGAAATGTGTTTGGGTTGAGAGAAAATGAGAGAAAAGGAAAATTGGAAGAAAATGGAAAGTTAGTTATAAAATAGTCAAAATGACTTTCCCTCCTCTTTCATATGTTTTAAAATCAGAATAAAACCTTAAAATATCTTAGAAAAATCTGGAGAAACTCCTTTTGGAATAATAGCTCCTTAAAGATTCAAAGTTTCAATCCTTTATAAAACAGTCACGCAACTTTCAAAAATTACATTTTGGTCACTAGCCAAAATGTCAACCTTCCGAACCTCATTTTTCAAAATTGATTTCACAGTTCACTTTTATATATTAAAAGATGATTTTAGAACATTTTTCCATATTTTTAATGCAACCCGAACTAGGCTTTCCTAATTTCTCCTTTATATATTCGATCAGCACTTTGACCGAACTGGTCAACGCCCAAAACTTCTAAGCCCAAAACCGGGGCGTTACACAACTTGTGATACTCTATCAATTTTGCATCTTTTTTTCTCATTCGCCATGTATTTGGTAGATGACCAACGTTGAATCCCCATAGACTCTCAAATTTCGGATATTTCTGTTAATGGCTTCGTTTAGGTCCAATATGCATACCTCGTATTCCTCCATATTATTAGTGTAGAAGAATTTCAAACGGCAAGTGAAAGGATAATGATCTCCTTCTGGTGAAGCCAAAACTACACCAATACCTCGTCCTAGAGCATTTATAGCACCATCAAAATGCATGACCCAAGATTCTGTTGGTGACTCTTCATCTTCTATAATACACATTAAATCCTCATCGAAGAAAATGAAATCTAATGCCTCATAATCATCTTGTGCACGAATTGCAAGAAAATAAGCTATGACACTTCTTTTCACTACTTTCGAATTCACATATTGAATGTCATATTCTGATAGCAACATCTGCCATCGTTATATTCTTCCTGATAGGCATGGAGCTTCCATCATAAACTTTAACGGATCTAACCGTGAGATTAACCATGTGGTATGATACAACATATACTGCCTAAGCCTTTTAGTGGCCCATACCAGAGTGCAACATACCTTTTCAATCAGAGTATATCTTGCTTCACAGTCAGTAAACTTCTTGCTTACATAATATATTACCCTTTCCTTCCTTCCAGTTTTGTCATGTTGCCCTAATTCGCATCCTATTGAATTTTCAAACACCATTAGATAGAGTATTAACAGTTTCCCTGGAATGGGTGGCATTAACACTGGAGGATTATTTAAATGCTCCTTGATCTTTTTTAAAGCTGATTGGCATTCTTCATTCCATGTCCCCATGTTGTTCTTTCTAAGCAACCTGAATATTGGATCACATTTATTTGTTAATTGGGAGATGAAACGGGCTATGTAATTCAGCCTTACCAAGAATCCCCGAACTTGGTTCTGTGTTTGGGATGGTGGAAGCTCTTGTATGGCCTTTATCTTGTCTAGATCATTTTCAATTCCTCTTCTGCTTACTAAAAAGCCTAATAACTTCCCAGAAGTAACCTC
The DNA here is from genome assembly GCA_958450335.1 of Hibiscus tridactylites. Taxonomy (NCBI): domain Eukaryota; kingdom Viridiplantae; phylum Streptophyta; class Magnoliopsida; order Malvales; family Malvaceae; genus Hibiscus; species Hibiscus tridactylites. The sequence continues at coordinate 56,920,686 of OY288277.1, forward strand.
GAATTTGCACTTGACATGATTAAGCTTTAACTGAAATTTTCTCAATCTTTGAAAAAGCTTACTCAGGTTCGCTAGATGCTCTTCCTCAATTCTGGACTTGGCAATCATATCATCGACATGAAATTCTATTTCCTTGTGCATCATGTCATGGAAAAGAGTGACCATAGCTCTCTGATAAGTTGGCTCTGCGTTTTTTAATCCAAAAGGCATTACTGTATAACAAAAGGTTCCCCAAAGTGTTATAAAAATAGTCTTTACCATGTCCTCTAGGCACATCTTTATTTGGTTGTATCTAGAAAATTCATCCATGAACGAGAAAAGAGAATGGCCGGCTGTATTGCCTACCAAGGTGTTGATATATGGGAGCGGAAAATTCTCTTTGGGGCTTGCTCTATTAAGATCCCTGTAGTCGACGCACATTCTTACTTTTCCATTCTTCTCAGGTACTAGGTAGATGTTTGCCACCCATTCTAAATATTTAGCTACCTCAAGGAATCATGCATTGTACTACTTCTTAACCTCATCTCTGGTTTTCAAAAGTGTATCAGCCTTCATTCTTCTAAGCTTTTACTTTATTGGCTCCCATCCTTCCCTTATAGGAAGCCTATGCATGGAAACACTTGTATCAAGACCAGACATATCCTAATATGACCAGGCAAGGATGTCTTTATAATCTTGCAGAAGCTTAATCAAACATTATCTTGTCTTAATTGATATGGTGATACCGATCTTTACTTCACGCTTCTCTTCTTCGATTCCAAGATTCAAAACATCTAACTCTTCTTTGTGGAGTAGAATTTGCTTTTCCTCTCCTTCTACCATTCTAAGCAGATCATCAGGCAAGTCATTCTCTTCTTCATCATTAATACTCCCAACTTCCTCTAAACATAGTGGTAACTCAAAATTGACTTCCGAATCTGACTCGAAGTCGTTTGGACCATTGATATCTAAACACCTGCAAATAAAAGAGACAAAAATATATACCAAGAAAGAAAGAATGGATAAAATGACATGATTTGTTATGTTTTTAAGAGTTTGTTTTTTGTTTTTGGGTTTTTATGATCTTTTATTTTTTTTGTTTTGCGTTGCGAAAGAAAGTTTGCCACACGATATTATTGGGAAAATATGCATCCTTTATTGAAATTAGAATCATGGTTTTGACATAGACCCTTTTTTACATAAGATCTCTAATTACCCTAGGGCCTAAGTGTAAAATAGTTGGTTTTGAGAATTACCTTAAGGCAGTCTTAAAAACTTCAGGGACTACTTCAGCGGTCTAGTTCTTTAGTTTAGCACAGGGGCAAATGTTGGACAGATATTTGTTTTCTTCTTCCTTCTTGTTTGTGATGGTGTTAATGCTCAATATCTCGAAAACCCCGCATAATTCATATTTTTCTTTTCTCATCCTTTTCAAAGCGAGCATTAGGGTCTAGGAGCCCTCTAGCCCTGAAAGTGTCACTTAAGAGTGGGTACGTCATTGGCTCCCTCTTCGCTGGGATCACCACATGATAAGGCTTTCCCTTACATCCTTCTTTAACTTCTTCTCCTTGTTTCCTAAAGGAAATTTCCTTCGTCGCACATACATTCATTTTGTGCTTAACATCTCCTTTCTTGAAGAACATAAGTTCCTTGCTATCCATCTTGACTTGAACCATCTGTTTAAACTCTAAGCAACATTGGATCTCATGTCCTTCAGCTTCATGATACCCGCAGTATGGTTTTTCATCAACCTTCATCTTCGGGTTTTCTTCCTTTAATATCCCAGTCGCTACTAATTGAGCCCATACCCAATTCATGGGTGTCTTAATCTCTTCAACATATTCCTTGATCACTCTCATTTCTTCCTCGAGCACAACATTCACATATGTCTTCTGGTGGTTTGGCAAAGGGTGTCCTTTTTCCTCTGAAGTTTTGAATAATAACCTGCCTGATTTCCTTAAATCATCCACCACCCTTTTGAATGCAGTGCAGTTCTCAATGGTATGCCCCCTTACTCCTGCATGGTATTCATATTGGGCCTTATGATCGTACTACGGTGGATAAGGAGGTGAGAACGGAGGGACATGTCTTGGCAGCGCCATCTATGATTTGACCAACTCGGCAAGCAACTTTGCATACGTCATTGGGATGGGAGGAAAGTAGGGTCTCGAATTTCCTTGATATCTTCGCTCTCCTTTTCGGGCACTTGCAACCGTTGGAGCTGAGGTGTTGGGTTTGTTAAACACCACACTTTTTGAATAATTAGGGTTGTAGACATTCATGGTATTGACTTCATTATTATCTCTCTTCTTATACGGCTTCTTCGTTTCCCCACTGTCCAACTTTCCGCTCTTCATGGCTGCTAGGATCAATTCACCATTCATTAGCATGTCTGCGAAGTTATTCGTAGCATGATTGAGCATGTGATCGTAAAAAAATACCCTTTATAGTTTACACAAACATGATAGTGATCTCATTTTCTAGCAACGGTGGCAGCACATGCGCCGCTACATCCCTCCACCTTTGTGCATATTGTCAGAAGCTCTCATGATGCTTTTGTTTCATCCCTTGCAAGACCAAACGAGTTGGAACCATGTTTGAAATGTGCTTGTATTGCTCACTGAAGGCTCTGGACAGATCCTTCCATGATTTGATCTTCACCTGACTTAATTGTGAATACCAACATGCAGTGGAACCTACTAAGCTGTCTTGGAAGCAATGAATGAGCAACTTCTCATTTTCGAGGTACACCGACATCTTTCTACAGTACATAGTTAGATGTGCCGATGGGCATGTGGTCCCATTATATTTCTCAAAGTCTGGGATCTTTAATTTTGGTGGCGCAACTAAATCAGTTACCAAGCTCAGATCCTTGACATCCATTCCACCATGAGCAGCTCCATCCTGGAAGGATTTGATCATTCCCTCCAACTTTTCATACTTATCTTCCCACTTCTTCTCAATCTGAACCTTATCAGCGATTTCATCAAGGTCAGGTACCTCGTAATTATTAGACTCCTCATTTGGAACATGAGCGAAGGATTCAGCAACATGGATGGGTGTTTTGGCTTTAGCAGTAGTCTCCTCCCTAAAGGTCATCCCTGGGAATCGTGGAATGGTGGTAGTGTTTCCTCCTTCAACCGTATCTGGATCCTTGAACCCTGGCGTGGCAGCTTTTGAACTAACTGTCTTTGGATGGATTGCCTCAATTTTTTGTTTCAGGTCAATCTCCATTTTCTCCAACTTATCTTGAGTGCTCTTTTAGTTTGCCTCCAAAGTTGTCAACCTTTCCTCAGAGTTCATGGCTCGGGTTTGGGCTCGTGTATCGTATTTATGAGTTGTCTTAGCAATTTTGGATATTCTGTTGTTTTTATATTAAGTTAGTTTTTGTCATGAATGAATGTATGCACAAATGAATTCACAAAAGCAAACAACAAACCAAACAAAACAGTGCAAATGCATGAATGCAGTCGAAGGGCCATTAATTCCATTGAAAATCTGCTCATGAAAGGAAACTCTTTATTAAATACGAAAGCTTTTATTACATCTTTTTCTTCTTTTTTCCAAATTACAAATATTTTTTGGCTTGAACACCTAACTCCTTGATTTCTTCAACTAGCCACAAGAGCCTTGGTCCAACTTCTCCAATGGGCTTGATATACTGGCAAAGAGTTGCAGCTTCAGTTGCCAACATTGTCACGTGCTTGGCAACATCTTGTACTTGTGTCATTGCCATCCTATCGAACTCATCTCTCTCTCGGAATCTTCGAGCATTATCTCTGAGGCGAGTGAACCAATAGTCGTTTCCTCTTTCGGTGATATCTTCTAGAGCTAAGATCTTTGTCCTATACTTTTGAACGAGATTATTCATTTCCTTAACTCGCTCTTTCAAGAAGCCATTCTCGCTCAAATTAGCTTGGAGTTCTTCATAGGTATGGGCATTTTGCATCTTGTGAACTGTTCGACTCAAGTTTTCTATTTTGGCTTCTAGTTCTATGATGAAGGTCTGGCTTTGGTTCAACATCTTGGAGGTTTCATCATAGGCTGACTGTAACTTTAGAAAATGTATTTTGTTGTCATGAGTTTTCCTCTTCCATGCAGTCGAATCTTCCTTCAACTCCTCTCGAGGCCTCTTACCCTTCTCATTTCCACCACTTGTTTTGTCTTCTTTCTTTCTTCGGCCAAGGCATGTTGAAACTTCTCCACTTCCTTCTTACCGCGTTCCTTCTCTTTCTCCACAGCTTGCTCTATCTCTTGTCTCCATTGTTCTAGGCTTTTTTAGATATCTGCATATCACACCGTAGCTTGAAGCTTAAGGAAGTCAACCCTCTGAATCTCATACCTTTCTTCTAAATTCTCGTACATTTTCCGCACTCGGCTGGCTTCTCCCTTGTACTTTTCTACGTCAAGGCTGACTTCAAACTTGTCTCACAAATTATGTTTCTTGAGTACTTCGATTTGTAACTTAGCTCGTCTTAGCTCTTCTCTCAGAATTTCAGTCTCTGATGGAACTACTTTCAAATGGTCTTCTATGAACTTGGCAGGCCCAAGAATAGGTAGCATAATCTTGTCATTCATCCTCGTATGCCTCTAAATATCATAATCAGGAGTATACATGCAATGCTTGTCAGATTCTAACTTCATAAAATAGCAAATCTTCCATGAATCATTGATTTACTGCACCTTCTGCCTGAACTCTCCTTGAAACTCAAATTTCGACGTACCAAGCTCGGAGGTGAAGGGAACAAGCTGTCGTGATCCGTATTGGCGATAAACTAACAAAGGTGCACAACTAATTCCTCCCTATAATCCTAACAGCATCATAAAGTTGTAATCTCCACATCTATACCATGTCCCATCCATGGTACCCTCCACTTGATGTCTTCGTCACGACGAACTCTGAAGATATCTACCCACTTGCTTCTCTTGATACTCAGCCAATCTTGTGCCAAAAATTCCCGAGGTGGGGAAAAGTTTGGAGAAAACACATTTGGTAAGGCCAAAGTTGGACACTCCCATAAATGACTAAGGGCCCAAACTTGAAGTAAAGGAGCACATCCTCTGAAACGCACACCTTCAACTTTTCGACAAGCATTCAAAGAGGTGAAGGTTTCAGCTAGCACTACAAACACTGGATTGACATTCCTCTTCAATTGCTCAAAGAAATCTAACAAGGCCACATCAATATTTCCCAACACCTTTGGAAAAACTGATTTTACATTGTGAGTTGTTGCCTCCAAATACTTAATTATCTGCATTGACGAACAACACAGAGCATAAGCATACAAGCTTAGTGAGGAATGCTCAAAAACCAAAAACACCATCAATGCTTAAAACCATTTTCACGCTTTTGAAAATCATCATGTCCTCTTTGAAAATCATGCACTTCATCATTAAAATCGACAGTTTATACATCATGCAACATGTATCAAATACTTCACAACAACAAAACCATTGCTACATATAAATCAAGCCTTCTGTGCATATCCACCAATATGCAAAGCTTTAAGGTAAAACATGCATTTTCCATATTATGCATTATAAACATTTCCATAACAATTTAATCAATTATATTGGCTTTCAAGTGATCAACAACATTCTCATTTCTCAAAAAGCATATCAGATACACAGATTACCAAGTGTTGTCCCAAACACTTCATATACTCTATCGGCACCTCAAGGCTCACACACGGGAGCTACCCTCAACCGTTGTGACACCAGTGGTGGAGTATTCGGTACAATCTCAACCCCTAAACACCACTCATCGGTAGATATATAACCCACTAACGAGAGACGGGACATCATACAAGGTTCGCACATGGGAGCTATCCTCCACCGTTGCAACCTTAAACATTCCTCAATCGTTAGGGTACTTGGATGGAGTTTTCGGTACAATAAAAAATCATCTATAAACGCATGCATACAAGGATAACTTACCTAGTGCATCCTTAAACCATATGGCATCATCAACAACATATTATATACTCAAATCATGCTTTAAAACAGTAGGTAAACACATTTAAAAACAAGTGCATCCATAAGCTCATAATAGCACAATCCGAGGGAGAAAATCACTTTATTTACTTCTGAACTTAGTAAAGTGTTTCAAGCTTACATTAAGTTCCCAAAACCTCTTTTAAGATGTTCCAAAGCTGGAAATCCCATTTCCACTCACCGACTTGCGAAACTTCAATTGCCGACGCGAAATTCAAGCGTCCAAAGCCCCTGGAACTTCGCCCAAAGCTTCTGAAGAATTCTCCCTCCCTTGTTTATACCACATAAGAACATGGATTAATGCATCTCAATGCATTAAAATCACCAGCAAACACTAAAATCCCGCAGCTCTGCCCAAAGGCACCAAAATACCCATCCGAAACAACCAAAATCATATTCGATTGATCACTAAACTAAACCCAACCATCAACAAACACTCCTAACCCATTTTAACTATAAATCAACATCCAAAAACATCCTAATATCATCCTTTTACCTCCAGCAACTCGGATTTCACATTTCCAAGCCATAAACCCAAAACTAACAACCTAAACAACTAGAGATCTCAATGGTTTCGAGATTTTTATAATAAATGCTCATTATCCCCATCATAAATCTTTCAAAACACATTTATAAGCCATCTCAAATAACTCAAAACAAAACAAATACAAAAATCACATTTTAAACTCTTCTTTTAGCAAGATTTCAACATTTTAACAAATCAACAATAAAACCTCAATCAAAAACACAAATCAAGAGTCAAATATCTTTAGAATTTCATTGAATAACCTAGAGTAGAGGAGTAGCATGAAATTACCTCCAATCATTGCTTTTCTTCTAATTTGGCAAGTCTTCACTTCAAGAAACTTGAGGGAAATCAAGAGAAATCTTAAGGAAAGAATTGGAAATTAAGTGAGAAAAAGAAAGTGGAAGAAATCTGGAAATTGAGAGAAAATAGAGATTGATTGGCTGAAGAGAACATGAGAAATGAAATAGTTACATCAAATTTTGTTTAACAAATTAACCACCTCGCTTTTAAATAATAAATCCACTCTTTAATTAAACATTTTAAACACATTCCAAATTAGAGAAAAGACTTAATTTCCATTAAGCTCTCTAAGGATTCTAAGAATTTGACTCTTCTTTAAAAACCACATTTTTTTCACTATTTTAAATCTTTACATTTTTATGAACAAAAAAAATCTTTACATTTTGGTCACTACCCAAAATGTACATGTTCCAAAATCCATTTTATAAATTTGATTTTACCAAACCCATCTGTATCATTTTAGATGATTTTAGAATTTTTTACCATATTTTTACCTTATCTCGAACCATGATTTTCCTGAACCACCTCTAAAGATTCGAATCTCCAACTCTAGGTTTGACTAACCCAAATCGATGCCTAAAACAACTAGGCCCAAAACTCTAGGTTTGACTAACCCAAATCGATGCCTAAAGCATCTTTGGGGCAGCGAAGAAGCAAGAAGGTTTCCAAGGAGTGGGTCTTAGCTCAAGTATGGTTTTATGTTTACCTATTAGTAATAATGGTTGGCAATGGGAGGATGCCTTTATGTTTTGGGAGTGTGTGTTTTGAAACTTTCTACGTTGTTGAAACCATACCCCTTAAGTGTGATAACACTAGTGCCATATGCTTGACTAAAAATCCCATCCAACACTCTAGAACCAAACATATAGAGATAAGGCATCATTTCATTAGAGATCATGTCCTTAAGAAAGATGTTGTTATAGAGTACGTTGACACCTTAAAACAACTAATGGACATCTTTACAAAGCCTTTAGATAAAGAGCGTTTTTGGTCCCTTAGGAGAGAGTTAGGTCTAACTAGCCTTCCTTGACCATTTAGGACCCTTTTTAAAGTTAAAATTGCTTGATCTTGTGAAATTGCATGTTAATGTGTTGTAGCTCTTGAAAATATCCATGCTTATAGCTATGGGGAGTATGATTCTATTAAAATATGCTTAGAACTACTCATTCATCATTTGCATTCATTTAGAAGATATTAGAATCGAGGTGTTGGTTGTTCTTCAAGCCTAAAATGTATTTCTGGGCATAGGGTATCGATACGGCCTTAAGCGTATCGATACGAGTACTGTATTAGCTTCCTAGACTTCATTTTGTCTAAAACGGGTATCGATACGGTTAAACCTGTTTCGATAAGAGCAAAAATCGTTTCGATACAGATTGCATCTATTTCGATACGATCCTTCAACGGGCATTTTAAATGGAATTATGTTTTTACCCATGTATCGATACACCCTCAGGCATATCGATACGCGATTACGAAGACAACTATCAATTGGCATTTAATAGTTCAACTTTTACCAAAATTGAATTTTCTCAAAACGTTAGAAACCCTAGCCGTTTTAACAATATAAATAGCCTCTCTTTCCCTCATATTTTCACACCACAACTCAAAATCTCTAGAGGATTTTCAAAATCAAGCAAAGCTCTTAAGCTTTTCATAAATTGGGTGCTAAGCTCTTTTCCCATTCCTCTCTAATCAATATCAAGGTAAAACTCTTTCTTTTTCTTTTAATTTTTCTTTTAATTTTCTTTTCAAATTTTCTTTTGTTTTGTCTTCTCAAACCAAAATTTCTTTTCAAATTTTTTCTTTATAATTTTTTTTAAACCTTGATTATTGGTTTTCAATGAGTTGAATGAAGAAAACTTAATGCATACACTGTTTTTAATCTTTTCTCTAGTTCATGACACCCCCTAAAAAGAGAACACGTACTAGTGAAGCCGGTGAAGGATCCAATACCGGAGGTGGTGCTCACCCGAACCTCACTCATATCTATCAACACTCCTTTAAGTCCCCCGGAGAACTCACCTATTTTCGCCAATTTCAAAACTATAAGATCCGTTCGGAGAGGGTAATCTCTATTCCTTTTCTTAACTCGGAGCGTTTCAAATTTGAATATCTCTCTTTGGTCCAAGAATGGAAGTTTATGGATTTTCTCCAACTTCCCGGGTTTTTCTTTCACATCTTAGTTTTGATCTTTTATGCTAATGCTAAGTGTTGTGCCAATCGAGATGGTGTTGTAATGGGCGTTAATTCTTATCTTATGGGTAAAAAAGTCACTATAGATGTTCAATCCATTTGTGATGTGTTTAAGTTGGAGGATGAAGGTCATGATGCTGAGAATGCTCTTGGTCATATCCTAAATGGTTTCGTCACCGCCCTTAATGCTCTGGATCGGATCCTCCATTTGATGGTTTCTTGGTGGTTTAGGCCCTCGGGAGGGAAGTATTCCACTATCTGCCAAGTAGATGATTTTTGGATTCGATGCTTCCGTGAGAGAAAACGTCCGAACCTTGCTCGTATTATGTTTGCAAAAATTGTCTATCTCGTGCAACATCGCCACACCACACTTGTCACTTCCTTCACCTATGGTACAGCCTTGAGTTACTTCTTCCAACAAAAGAATATAGATTGCTCGCATGACTACCCAACTCCCCTCACCGATCCTATCGATGAACAATCTCTTGCAAGGGGTAAGTTCCATTACTTTAATGGTAATTGGCTTCGTCTATCCGAGTTCCCTAGTGAGGCCGCAGAACAATTTGCTAATCCTCAAGTTGAACATGTTCCTCAAACTCCTCCTCCACCTTCTATAGACTCCCTCATGACTTATCTCAATGAGCAATTCACGGGTTTGCGCACGGGAATGGCCTCAATCGATCAAGTTATGAATTCGGGATTTACCGCTATTGATACAAGGTTTACAAGCCTTGAAGATCGAATGAGGACTGTGGAGACTCGACTCACTTCCCTTGAAGGTGGTCACAACTCAATGAACATCTCTCTCACCTTTTTCCATGACGAGTGGCGTCAAACTATGAGGAATGATGATGCAATTGAGGAAGATGATGAAGAAGGCGATGGATATGCATAGTAGCCTATCTTTGCATATCATTCATATCATTTAGGATATTTATTTATGCACCTTTGATTTATGTTTTTAGGATTAAGTTTGAATTATTCTAAAACCTATGCTTTGATTTTTTGTTATTTGGATTTTAAGTTGATGTTATCTTTTATTTGATCTTAATGATATTATGTTGCTTGGTTATTTATACCTTTTGCCTTTATGCACTTTCCATTATGTCTCAATTATTTTTGACTAACAAAAAGTGGGAGAGCGAAGCTCACAACACTTAAAAATTTTTATTTTCAAACTTAAAAGTTACCTAGCTAATATTAAGGGGGAGTTATTTTGCAAAGTTTTTCAAAGTATCAAAAATTTCAAGTTTTGGTTTTGATATATCAAAAAGGGGGAGATTGTAAAACCTATGTTTGATTTTGATATAACTAAGTATGTTAAGGATTAAATTGAAAACTTGAAATAAATTTCTAAGTCCCTTAAATGATTTTTAAATCACCAACACCTTAATCTATTTTGAAAAACTCAAACTCCAAATATTTTTTAAGTGTTCCAAGGCCAAAGAATTGAAAATCGTCCAGGTGTACCGATACGCCTCCAGCCATATCGATACCTCTTTTACAAAGTTGACTACTGGAAAGACGCGTTTCGATACGCTCTTAACCGTATCGAAATAGCGTATCGAAACAGATTCAATCTGTATCGATACGCCCCTCTGTAAAAACTGAAGGAGTTTGAATGGGGTACCGATACGGTTCAACATGTATCGATACGATTTTAACAGAATTTTTAATTCGAAGAGCTTTAAATATTTTTGATTGTTGGTGTCAGTTGTTAGGTAACTAATATTTAAAGTGGTAGTTGTCCCGTATCGATACGGTGTACCCCGTATCGAAATGGAAACTTCTAATGAGCTAAGTTGAGAAAAAGGTATTGATACGGTCTCTTCCGTATCGAAACGGTCCATGTCCCGTATCGATACACTTACACGCGTTTCGATACGCCCTCTTTATTATGTGCAACGGCTCTTTCTGTTTTGAGACAGGTATCGATACGGGTCTTCGTGTACCGATACGGATAGCTACAGAAGTGCATTTATGGCGTAAAGAGAGGGTTCCGACGGCTATAATCAATACCCTAACCACTTAAACGGCTAGAATTGATAGAGAAGGTATAAATTGAAGCTTATTGAAGACCAGCAACAACTTTTTCATCAAAGATAAACATCCAAGCAAAAATCCAAGCTCATTGTGCTTATTTTCCAATATTCTTGTAAACCCTAAATTATGTTGTATTCAATTCCTATCCTATCTCAAATTTGGGTTGAGTGTTTGTACTGAAAGGGGAAATATTGTATTTGAGAGATATCTTTCTTACCTAATTTCTTCTTTGTTCACTTGTGAGGGTTTGGTCAAATTTTGGGTAGAAAATTTGATCGGTTGTGTAAAGGTTACCTCCTAAGCCTTGAAAAGGGGAAGAACAAATTAGTGAATTGTTGCAAATCCTTAGTGGTAGCTAAGGTAGTGGATGTAGAGTTCAGTTGGAACTTGAACCACTCTAAAATCCTTTGTTCTTCATTTTAGCTATCATTTTTCTCCAACAATTTTTTAAAGTCCAATTCACCCCTCTCTTGGTATTGATCAATCCATTGATCCACTCAACATAATTGATGATGTATCATGAGATGGTTTATGATGTATATTGTGATTTATACATGTTTTACTCTTTAAGCTTTTCATATGGTAGTTATGCATGGGAAGGCTTAAATTGAGTGTTAGAAATAGGACTTGATGTTTGTTCATGATACATATTGCATAAGGTTTATTATGTTGATTTTTTATTAAGGAAAGTGCATGGTTTTTAAAGGCATGTTGGTTTTCAAATGATGATTTAAGTTAATTGAAATGAGATTTCAATGTGGACTTGGAAAATGGTTTTAATGCATTGATGATGTTTTCTTTTTTAGCACTCCTCACTAAGCCTTATGTGCTTAAACTCTATTTTGTCCATCAATGCAGAGAATTAAGGTTTTGGAGGCAGCATGGAGCAAGGGATCACAAGAGACTTCATTTGAGAATGTATGTTTCGGTTTAGACTATAAGTAATAAGGGCAATGGGGGATGTGTTGTGTTTTTTGGAGATTTGTGCAACCTCCTTATTTGAGCAAGTGTTCATTGTTGTTTTAGACTTGATAATGGCTTTTGGTTATTGGTTTGTGCTTTGCTATGCATTTTGGTATCTTTCTTGGCTTGTTTACTAGGTTGCATGCCTATAGTTTACCTTTGATGCAAATTGCCATGATATGATGTTGAATATGCCATGAATGATTGAGGTTTGATGTAACGCCCCGGTTTTGGGCTTAGAAGTTGTGGGCGTTGACCGGTTTGGTCAAAGTGCTGTTCGAATATAAAGAGGTGAAATTAGGAAAGCCTAGTTCGGGTTGCATTAAAAATATGGAAAAATGTTCTAAAATCATCTTTTAATATATATAAGTGAACTATGAAATCAATTTTACAAAATGAGGTTTGGAAGGGTGACATTTTGGCTAGTGACCAAAATGTAATTTTTGAAAGTTGCGTGACTGTTTTAGAAAGGATTGAAACTTTGAATCTTTAAGGAGCTATTTACCCAAAGGGAGTTTCTCCAGATTTTTCTAAGATATTTTAATGATTAATTTTTATTTTAAAACAAAAGAAAAGAGGAGGGAAATCATTTGGCTATTCTGTAACTAACTTCCTATTTTCTCAATTTTCCTTTCTCTCATTTTCTCTCAACCCAAACACTTTCTCTCCAGAGAATTTCTTCTGATTTTGTCACCTAAATCTTCCCTTTCAACTCTCTTTTGATTCCTAATCAACATATCAACAAAACCTCATCATTTGCTAGTTGATTCATCAAGGTTTTTGGTTCAAAAAGAGGAGAAACTCAAGTTTGGAGGTAAGAACGTCCTTCTCCTCTAAACTCTCAGTTCTTTACTGAAATTCCTAAGTTCTCAATCCTTGATTTGTGATTTGTTAAAGGCTTTTCAATTGGAATCTTGATTTTGGCTTTAAAATGCAAGATTTGGTGGTTTTTGGTGAAATTTCGTGTGATCTGTTTGGGCAGGGTTTTGAGGTGTGTTTTTGAGGTTAAATGAATGCTAAATTGATTAGAAGTTGAGGTTTAACTAATGCAATCCTGGATAGGTTGAATTTCCTAAGTTTTACTTGAGTTTTTGGTTGTTTTCGGAGTGTTTTTGATGATCTGTTATAGTTGGAGGTATAAGGACGTGTTTGTGATCATTTTGGATGTTAATTGATGTTTAAAAATGGTTAGAAGTGATGGATCTTGGCTGGGTTAAGTTTTGGAAGTGTTTGGAAGTGATTTCGGTTGTGTTTGGTAGCCGAATTGTTGGATTTGTGATGAGCAGCGAGTTGAGTTGTGTTGCTGGTGTTTTTAATGCATAATGATGCATTAATCCTCTGTTATTGTGTGCTTGAAACAGGGGAGTTTGATCCGTGAGCATTAGAGGTGGTACGGAAGGCTTCGGATTCTTGGAAGGCTTGTTGGTTAGCCTTGTTTTGTGTATCGGTGAGTGAAGTTGGGTTTTCAGCTTTTAAACCAAGGTTTGAAGGTTTTGGGAGCTTAGTTTAAGTCTAAACAACTTAGCTAAGCTCAAGAGTAAGTAAATGGATTTTCGCTCGTGGTTGTGTTGTGATTTGGCTTTAATAGCAATTGTGATTGATGGTTGCAATGCATTTGATTTGCATGTTTTAAATTCTGTTTTGAAAGCATATTTAAGCATGGTTTAATGCTGGTTTTGAAAGCCATATGTGAAGGATGCTCAAGGTAAGAGATCCTTGGTTTTGAACATTGAAATTGTGATTTTGATGCATGGTGTTGCTTGATGTCTAATGGCTTTGTGTAATGCTTTAAAACAGTGGATTGATGATGGTAAATGATGGTTTTTGCATTATGGTTATGCATGTGAATCATTTGACTAATATGGTAAGATGGTTATATTGGCAAGTGATGTAAGTGGTTCTTGGTTTCTTTGATCGGATATAGTTAGCCGGCTACAGGATTGGGTGCACCGTGAATAAAGTCGCCTTGGATGTGGAGTGGTTAAGTGAGAACCGGTAAACTCCATCCAAGTATCCTAACGAGATGGTTAAGGTCATAATGGAGGTTGAGATTCCCATTCGAGGACCTTGGGTAAGTAAAGGTTATATGGTGATTAAAAGTCCATATAGGAGAACCTTGTGCTTTTTAAGATCACAATGGCGGTGTAAAGTCCATGTGTGGATCTTGTATAGGGTGTCCCGGATCTCGTTAGTGATGTTATACAACTACCAATCGGTGATGCTAAGGTTGTATGGTGTTTAAAAGTACATACATGGGAACCTTGTGCATGTTAAGGTTATATGGTGTTTAAAAGTCCATATATGGGAACCTTGTGAAAGTTAAGGTTGTATGGTGTTTAAAAGTCCATACATGGGAACCTTGTGAAAGTTAAGGTTGTATGGTGTTTAAAAGTCCATACATGGGAACCTTGTGAAAGTTAAGGTTGTATGGTGATTAAAAGTCCATACATGGGAACCTTGAGGAAGATAAGGTTGTATGGTGGTTAAAAGTCCATACATGGGAACCTTGTGAATGGTGAGGTCAAATGGTGGTTAAAAGTCCATTTGGGGACCTTGGATTGGTAGTGTGTATGAAGCGTAGGGACAACGCTTGTGATCCGCGTATCCGATTGGGTGTTGAGTAGAAAAGTGGATGTGGATGATCACTTGTAAGCCAATATGATGTTCTTGTTTATAATGAAGCATGGGATGCTTGGAATGATGCATGGTTGCATGGGATGTGCATAATGTATTAAGAATGCATGTTGCTTGTTAAGCTTGAACAAGTATTGTTTATCTATTGAGAATGATGCATGTGTGCATGAAATCTCTTTAGTGCGTTGGAGTCTTGCTAAGACTTGTTATTAAAGGCATATGATGCAAATGTTGATGATGTGGTTCATATGTTGCATTTGTTTAATGCATGTGTTGGATTGATTAAATAAATGGTTTTAAAAGGGTTTCATGTTTGAGATGATAATTAAGTAAGAGAAATGTATAATGTGAAGTGGAAGTGTTTTCCAAGGTTTTGAATTTTAACTTTGCATTTGGTGTTTATGCATTGAAAGGTTAAATTGATGTTTTGCAAGTTGTGCTTTGAAAAGGTTTACTTAGCTTGCTAAGCTAAGGGTTGGTTTTTATGTTTGAGCAATACATGATTTGAGCTTGTTGTTGAAAAGGGGTTTTCAAACATTGCTTTGGTTTATCAAATCGAGTTGCTTTTCAAAGAGGTTTTATGACTCGCTGCATTGATGGTGTTTTGGTTTTGAGCATTCCTCACTAAGCATTATGTGCTTACGCTCCTTTTTGTCCATCAATGCAGATCTTTGAAGTTGGAACATCGAGGAGCAAGGGATTCAAGGAGGACTCCACTTGAGATGTATGTCTCGGTTAATAGCTATAGTTAATAAAGGCAATGGGGGGAGAATCTTTTATATAGATGTATAACGAGATTGTGTATGTTGGACAAGTATGGTTTATGTTGTTGAATCATGTGGATTTAAAGTTGCAACGTTTGGATCATCTTATGCTTATGTTGGTTTGCTATGCTTCTTGTTTAAAAGCATGAATGTGTTTCGATTGTGTTTAATGTGTTGGTGCACCTAGGGGTGATCATGTATCTAGATTTTGATGCATAAATGTTCCTTGTATGATGTATGAGTTGCTGGTAAAGTTTGGTAGCTTTTGGAGCATGTTTGGTTGATCAATTGCATGTTTGGGTAAGCATATTTCTGCAATCTGTGCAGGTCGTTTCGGAACAGTGGCTACCGTTTCGGAACGGGTGCCTTGTAGCAGCCCAGGCGTCCGAAACGGGAGACACCGTTTCGAAACGGAAAGCTCTCTGCCAGCCCTCGTTTCAGTACGCGTTGCGGAACGGCCCCGTGTTTCGAAACAGGCTCTCTCTGTTTCGAAACGGTCGACCGTTGGGGGCTGACATTGGCAGTTAAATGTTTTGGAATGTTTACGCTTTGGTCCTGAATCTTGTTATTGCAATTGTGTGAGTTTGGCATGTCCGTTTGAGCTGAAAATTTACAGTGAAGCATGAAACTTGACTAATTTCAAGATGGTAACTTTTAATCGGGTTAAGTCCTTGTAATTTGCAGAATTTACAATTTGGTCCCTAAAGTTGTAATTTTTTCAATTGGGTCCCTGTTTGATCTCTGATGTTTATGATCTTTGAGCATGTTGTTTGAGTGATCATAACTAGGGTTAATGTGCATCTAGACAAGTTTAAAAAGAAAAAAAAGGGTCGTTAATCAAGGTTGACTTTCGGGTTGACTTTGGTTTTCCCCGTGTGACTTTCTTAATTCGGGTCAACCGTCTAGACCGGGTTAAGGGGGTTACATTTGGTGGTATCAGAGCTGAGTTGCGAATGGTTGGGGAAAACGGTAAGCTGTTGTAGTATGCGTTTGATGTTTGTGCTGATGTGTGGTTGAAAGCTGGTTGAAACACGTGTTTCTGAGTAAGTTGTTGATGTTTTCAAGCATGCTTTGTGGTTATGAATCTCAGCTGAGCTAATGTGGATTTGCGCTGATGTTGTGAGCTGGTTTTGTGAATGATGAAAGTGCTATGAGTATGATATGTTGATATTATGCTGTTGTGAATGGATGTTGTTTGATGAAAGCATGATCGAATGTGTTGTATGATATGCTTGGTGTTGTGATATCCATGTTTTTGTTGATTGTTATGTCATGAAAAAGGGGAGAATACGGGATACCCATTGCCTTATTACTATAGCTATTGTGTTATTTTGGAGTGGGAGTTTGAATCCTTGCTTAAAGCTGGTCTAATTGGTTTGTTTGTTTTGTTGTGATTGCTTGTTGTTAATAGTATGGCGAAATCGATGAAAGAATGGCAGTTGGGTGAGATGGTTGCTGCTTTAGGGCAGGTTGTTAAGGCGTGGAATTCACCTTTTAGTGGAGGTGTTTTGCCTCAGTCTTCTGTGCTTGGTGTTGAGGTTCTGAGACAGGAAGGAGAAGTTGGTTCTGTGATGAAGGGTTCATCACTAATTGTTCAAGAGGTGTTGGGAACATCTCAGGCTGTGGTAAAAGTAAAATTGGTAGATGTGCTGGCTGAGGGATGTGTGGGTTTGTCGAAGCAGCATTTGCTTGATTTGGGTGCTGTGGAATATCATGGTTCTTCGCCGGAGATGTTTGAGGCCTGGTTGGCCAGTGTTATTCTGATTCTGGATCAGGAAGGTTGTGATTATGCCTGTAAGTTGGGAAGTGTTGTCTCTTTGATGCTGGAGGACGCATGTGCCTGGTGGACATCTGTGGCGGTGGCATCGCACATCCATGATATTGATTGGGACTTCTTTGTGTCTGCCTTTTATGAAAGGTATCTTGGAGAGAAATTCCCAAGGGTTAAGCAGTGTGGAAGTAGTGCAGATCTGGGGCAAGTGCTGGTTGAACAAGGAGTGGAAGCTTAGCTACCGGTGTGTAATCGTTGTGGGAGGCGCCATGTTGGAGGTTGTTGGGGCGCAGGTACTTGTTGGAACTGTGGTTCTAAAGAGCATGTGAAGCGCGATTGTCCTCTTGGGGTGAAGTTAGCTTCAGTGGTAGCAAAAGGGTATCTGAAGGGTTGTGGGCACGGCCGAGGCAAGGTTCGGAGGTATCAGGAAGAGCAGAAAGTTGTGAAGAGTTTGGGAAATGAAATCTGTTGGAAGTGTGGGTCTGTTGGACATATGAGACGTGATTGTTTGAAGTTGGCTCGGAACAGCCAAGGTTCTTTGCCGCAGGGAGTTGGTGGTGATCTTAGTGTGTTAGCTGATGCTGCAGCGGTGCGGCTAGAGGATGATGGTTCTGCGAGTAAGAGAGCTCGTCTGATGAAGCTTCAGGGTGGTGATGTGTTTTCAGGTAACCTTGTTAAGTAACCTTTGCCTAGCTATCTTAGTTGGTTTCTGTTGGTTTTCCTTGCGTAGTGGGTATAATCTTGTTGCTAGCATGCTGAGGTAGGTGTTGTTGTTGTATTTGTTTGGAAACATCTTTAGCGTGAAGTAGGCTTAAGTGAGTATCTTGTGGTTAATGGTTGCTGGAATGATGGAGTTAGATAAGTTAGAAATGAAGTAGGAGGTTGTTCTTAGACGGATTCTGAGGATGTTATTGGAGAGTGTGAACTGGCATTCATGCACAGTTAAAATCATTTGTTATATACTATATTATATATGTGTTGGTCATGCATACATGTGGCATGACATTAGAGGTTTTGCATACATGAACATCAGGCATTGATAGGACATATTGGTGATCATGCATACGAATGTTCACACTCATTAATAACTAATTGAATCTGTTAGGGTTGTGGTTGGGTTAGGTTGGATGATGGGTTTTTAGAGGTTGCGTTGGTGCTGAGTGGAAGTTAGGAGTAATGGGAAGTATTAGGCTAATTGCTAGTAATAGTGAGAGTGGTGTAGCACGTTGGTAGAAGGAAAGTGTTTGATGCTTGAAGAGTTTAGTGGGTTGGCAGTGAGGAGTACCAGTTGAGGTTAGAATCGGTCAAGTGTTTTGAATAGCTAGTGGAAGTGGTGGTTCCTTGGTGTTAAGTGATGTTGCAGGTTAGTGGACGTGTTCTAAGTGCTGAGATAGCTTAGCATTAATGTTGTAGTGAAGGGTTGTTTATGTAAGTAATGGTTTTTAGCAACCTTTGAAGAGTTGAGAGGATGGTATGTATGTTTAGGCTGGGTGATGTTCTAGTAAGGCAAGTGTTGTGGTCAGAACTTGAAGTAGGAAGGCAATGAAAGATCGAAGACCATTGCTGGTTGGACGGATTCTTGTGAGAAGTGGTTGGTTGGTTGTGATTAAGTGATTCTTTTTGAGTTCAGCTGGTGGTGTGTGGAATGGTGGGCGAAGTCAAGGTTGGGGTTAGTGATGTGGTTATCTGTTGATGAGTGAGCAGTTCTGGTGAGTCGATGGTAAGGTTGCGGTGGATGTGAAGTAAGGACAGTAATATGTTGAGAAGTTTGGGTAAGCAGTTGGTGCTTGAGGACTTTTGCTTGTTTGGAAAATCTTGAAGGAAGTTGGAGAGTTTGTAAAGAGTTTTAGAAACAGTGAAGGTTGTAGTTTACATGGTGGCTGAATTGGATTGGTTGGTACCACTGTGTGAACAAGTTTGGGGGTTTCGTGCTAAGGTGTGTATGCTATAAAAGTTTGAGGTTCTTCAGGCTGTTGATGGGGCTATGTGTAGTCCGGAGTTGTGAAGGGTTAAGTTATGGTTGACGTTTGAGTGTTCTGGAATTTGTGAACAGTACGTGGTGGTGTTGGTTTCAGTAGAGTTTTGTGTGGAAAGTGTTCAGTGGTGGTTGAGGCTTTTGTGTTGCTTTGTGTGTTGCTTTGAGAAGTTTTGGTTGTACTCTTTTCGCCAGTTGAAATTTCGAGGACGAAATTTCTTAAGAGGGGGAGAGTTGTAACGCACCGGTTTTGGGCTTAGAAGTTGTGGGCGTTGACCGGTTTGGTCAAAGTGCTGTTCGAATATAAAGAGGTGAAATTAGGAAAGCCTAGTTCGGGTTGCATTAAAAATATGGAAAAATGTTCTAAAATCATCTTTTAATATATATAAGTGAACTATGAAATCAATTTTACAAAATGAGGTTTGGAAGGGTGACATTTTGGCTAGTGACCAAAATGTAATTTTTGAAAGTTGCGTGACTGTTTTAGAAAGGATTGAAACTTTGAATCTTTAAGGAGCTATTTACCCAAAGGGAGTTTCTCCAGATTTTTCTAAGATATTTTAATGATTAATTCTGATTTTAAAACAAAAGAAAAGAGGAGGGAAATCATTTGGCTATTTTGTAACTAACTTCCTATTTTCTCAATTTTCCTTTCTCTCATTTTCTCTCAACCCAAACACTTTCTCTCCAGAGAATTTCTTCTGATTTTGTCACCTAAATCTTCCCTTTCAACTCTCTTTTGATTCCTAATCAACATATCAACAAAACCTCATCATTTGCTAGTTGATTCATCAAGGTTTTTGGTTCAAAAAAAGGAGAAACTCAGGTTTGGAGGTAAGAACGTCCTTCTCCTCTAAACTCTCAGTTCTTTACTGAAATTCCTAAGTTCTCAATCCTTGATTTGTGATTTGTTAAAGGCTTTTCAATTGGAATCTTGATTTTGGCTTTAAAATGCAAGATTTGGTGGTTTTTGGTGAAATTTCGTGTGATCTGTTTGGGCAGGGTTTTGAGGTGTGTTTTTGAGGTTAAATGAATGCTAAATTGATTAGAAGTTGAGGTTTAACTAATGCAATCCCGGATAGGTTGAATTTCCTAAGTTTTACTTGAGTTTTTTGTTGTTTTCGGAGTGTTTTTGATGATCTGTTATAGCTGGAGGTATAAGGACGTGTTTGTGATCATTTTGGATGTTAATTGATGTTTAAAAATGGTTAAAAGTGATGGATCTTGGCTGGGTTAAGTTTTGGAAGTGTTTGGATGTGATTTCGGTTGTGTTTGGTAGCCGAATTGTTGGATTTGTGATGAGCAGCGAGTTGAGTTGTGTTGCTGGTGTTTTTAATGCATAATGATGCATTAATCCTCTGTTATTGTGTGCTTGAAACAGGGGAGTTTGATCCGTGAGCATTAGAGGTGGTATGGAAGGCTTCGGATGCTTGGAAGGCTTGTTGGTTAGCCTTGTTTTGTGTATCGGTGAGTGAAGTTGGGTTTTCAGCTTTTAAACCAAGGTTTGAAGGTTTTGGGAGCTTAGTTTAAGTCTAAACAACTTAGCTAAGCTCAAGAGTAAGTAAATGGATTTTCGCTCTTGGTTGTGTTGTGATTTGGCTTTAATAGCAATTGTGATTGATGGTTGCAATGCATTTGATTTGCATGTTTTAAATTCTGTTTTGAAAGCATATTTAAGCATGGTTTAATGCTGGTTTTGAAAGCCATATGTGAAGGATGCTCAAGGTAAGAGATCCTTGGTTTTGAACATTGAAATTGTGATTTTGATGCATGGTGTTGCTTGATGTCTAATGGCATTGTGTAATGCTTTAAAACAGTGGATTGATGATGGTAAATGATGGTTTTTGCATTATGGTTATGCATGTGAATCATTGGACTAATATGGTAAGATGGTTATATTGGCAAGTGATGTAAGTAGTTCTTGGTTTCTTTGATCGGATATAGTTAGCCGGCTATAGGATTGGGTGCACCGTGAATAAAGTCACCTTGGATGTGGAGTGGTTAAGTGAGAACCGGTAAACTCCATCCAAGTATCCTAACGAGATGGTTAAGGTCATAATGGAGGTTGAGATTCCCATTCGAGGACCTTGGGTAAGTAAAGGTTATATGGTGATTAAAAGTTCATATAGGAGAACCTTGTGCTTGTTAAGATCACAATGGCGGTGTAAAGTCCATGTGTGGATCTTGTATAGGGTGTCCCAGATCTCGTTAGTGATGTTATACAACTACCAATCGGTGATGCTAAGGTTGTATGGTGTTTAAAAGTCCATACATGGGAACCTTGTGCATGTTAAGGTTATATGGTGTTTAAAAGTCCATATATGGGAACCTTGTGAAAGTTAAGGTTGTATGGTGTTTAAAAGTCCATACATGGGAACCTTGTGAAAGTTAAGGTTGTATGGTGTTTAAAAGTCCATACATGGGAACCTTGTGAAAGTTAAGGTTGTATGGTGATTAAAAGTCCATACATGGGAACCTTGAGGAAGATAAGGTTGTATGGTGGTTAAAAGTCCATACATGGGAACCTTGTGAATGGTGAGGTCAAATGGTGGTTAAAAGTCCATTTGGGGACCTTGGATTGGTAGTGTGTATGAAGCGTAGGGACAACGCTTGTGATCCGCGTATCCGATTGGGTGTTGAGTAGAAAAGTGGATGTGGATGATCACTTGTAAGTCAATATGATGTTCTTGTTTATAATGAAGCATGGGATGCTTGGAATGATGCATGGTTGCATGGGATGTGCATAATGTATTAAGAATGCATGTTGCTTGTTAAGCTTGAACAAGTATTGTTTATCTATTGAGAATGATGCATGTGTGCATGAAATCTCTTTAGTGCGTTGGAGTCTTGCTAAGACTTGTTATTAAAGGCATATGATGCAAATGTTGATGATGTGGTTCATATGTTGCATTTGTTTAATGCATGTGTTGGATTGATTAAATAAATGGTTTTAAAAGGGTTTCATGTTTGAGATGATAATTAAGTAAGAGAAATGTATAATGTGAAGTGGAAGTGTTTTCCAAGGTTTTGAATTTTAACTTTGCATTTGGTGTTTATGCATTGAAAGGTTAAATTGATGTTTTGCAAGTTGTGCTTTGAAAAGGTTTACTTAGCTTGCTAAGCTAAGGGTTGGTTTTTATGTTTGAGCAATACATGATTTGAGCTTGTTGTTGAAAAGGGGTTTTCAAACATTGCTTTGGTTTATCAAATCGAGTTGCTTTTCAAAGAGGTTTTATGACTCGCTGCATTGATGGTGTTTTGGTTTTGAGCATTCCTCACTAAGCATTATGTGCTTACGCTCCTTTTTGTCCATCAATGCAGATCTTTGAAGTTGGAACAGCGAGGAGCAAGGGATTCAAGGAGGACTCCACTTGAGATGTATGTCTCAGTTAATAGCTATAGTTAATAAAGGCAATGGGGGAGAATCTTTTATATAGATGTATAACGAGATTGTGTATGTTGGACAAGTATGGTTTATGTTGTTGAATCATGTGGATTTAAAGTTGCAACGTTTGGATCATCTTATGCTTATGTTGGTTTGCTATGCTTCTTGTTTAAAAGCATGAATGTGTTTCGATTGTGTTTAATGTGTTGGTGCACCTAGGGGTGATCATGTATCTAGATTTTGATGCATAAATGTTCCTTGTATGATGTATGAGTTGCTGGTAAAGTTTGGTAGCTTTTGGAGCATGTTTGGTTGATCAATTGCATGTTTGAGTAAGCATATTTCTGCAATCTGTGCAGGTCGTTTCGGAACAGTGGCTACCGTTTCGGAACGGGTGCCTTGTAGCAGCCCAGGCGTCCGAAACGGGAGACACCGTTTCGAAACGGAAAGCTCTCTGCCAGCCCTCGTTTCGGTACGCGTTGCGGAACGGCCCCGCGTTTCGAAACAGGCTCTCTCTATTTCGGAACGGTCGACCGTTGGGGGCTGACATTGGCAGTTAAATGTTTTGGAATGTTTACGCTTTGGTCCTGAATCTTGTTATTGCAATTGTGTGAGTTTGGCATGTCCGTTTGAGCTGAAAATTTACAGTGAAGCACGAAACTTGACTAATTTCAAGATGGTAACTTTTAATCGGGTTAAGTCCTTGTAATTTGCAGAATTTACAATTTGGTCCCTAAAGTTGTAATTTTTTCAATTGGGTCCCTGTTTGATCTCTGATGTTTATGATCTTTGAGCATGTTGTTTGAGTGATCATAACTAGGGTTAATGTGCATCTAGACAAGTTTAAAAAGAAAAAAAAAGGGTCGTTAATCAAGGTTGACTTTCGGGTTGACTTTGGTTTTCCCCGTGTGACTTTCTTAATTCGGGTCAACCGTCTAGACCGGGTTAAGGGGGTTACATTTGATCTTTGGATATGTTATATATATATATTGGAAGCATGCTTGAATGGTTATGGGTGCATTAAAGTGTGAAAAACTAGCAAAATATGACATTGCATGCCCAGGTGTTTCGATACGCCTAAGGTTGTATCGAAAATGTGAGCTTGAAATGGGCATGGGATTTCGAAATAGGGATGGGTGTATCCAAACAGGCTCGGTTAAGTTGGCTACTGGAATTTTGTGTTTCGATACGTCTTGGAGACTGTATCGAAACGAGCTCGTCTTCTGAAACACTCAGAGCTGTTCTGAAACAGGGTGTATCGATAGAGGGATAAGTGCATCGATACACAAAGCTGTTAAGTTAGTTAATCAGATTCTTTTGAAGTTTTGTTCCTTTACATTTCAGTCTTTGAATGTTGGGAATGCGATTAAATGAGCTTGGATGATTGATTTGAGCTAAGATTTGACACAATGACATGTAACATGACTAATTAAAGGATGGTAACTTAAAAATTTGAAGATATCCATGTATTTTTGTAAATTACAAATTGGTCCCTATCACATGTTTGTAATCAATTGAATGCCAAATCGATGTTTGTTTGAGTTGATGTTTCTTCCGCTACAAGTCTAAACACTTAGGGTAACAATGTGCTTCTAGATAAGCTAATAAGAAAAATAGGGTTGTTTATTGAGGTAAACTTCCCAGCTTACTTTAATATTTCTTTTGTGACCCGTTCAGTTCAGTTGGACGTCTAGGTCGGGTCGAGGGGGTTACATTTGGTGGTATTTGAGCCAGGTTTGCGAAAGAATGAGATATTGGTAAGTTGATGGTAAGTTGTTGTGACATAATTTCAAAATTGTACGTTAATTGTTTGCTTTGCACGATGATTGTTATATATGTGTTGTGGTGGATTCAATCATGTTGTTGTTATGCATGGTGATTTCTATATGGATGTTGGTTGAGATATGCTATGTGGAGTAAGTTTTTGAAAGATTGGGATGTTGGTAAGATGGTATGGTGATGTTGTGAATTGAAATCTATTGTTTTCTATGCACGGTGTTTGTGATATGTATGTTGATTGCTTTATGCCATGCTTGGGGGAAATTGGGATACCCGTTGCCTTATTACTATAGTCTGAAATATTTTGGTTTATAATGGAAGTCTTGGATCCTTGCTTAAAGCTGGCATGAATGTTTTGTTTTGTTATTGTATTATCATGCCCTAGATATTTCTTTTGGCACAATAAACCGAGGAGAGAGTTGTGATCTGGTATGATTGTTGTTGTCGTTGCGCAAGGAGTGGAGGAGTATGTTATGTCTTCTAGATGTTTGACGCCCCAAAGTAAGAACAACATGTGTCAGTTGGGCCAATGTTGGGTGACATGGCGCCTGTGACATGGGCGATGTCTGGAGCTTGAGAAGTTGTTAATGCTGGAGTGTATGAGACTGCACCAGCTGTTGAACAACTGTGAGATGATGTTATAATGCTTTCTGTAGTTTGGAAAAAGTTGAGCTCGAGGGTCGAAACCTGATGTATCCATGGTGTGGATGGTCTGTACTAATGGGATTATGGAACAAATGGAGTGTAATGATGTCCAAAGATTGAAAATGAGTTGTATCTCAGTTATAAGGACATGTGTGCAGTTGGTGGACAACTGAGTTTGTAGGCGTGGAACCCGATGTTGTGACTTGGGAATTCTTTTGAACTATCTTTAATAAGAAGTATATGAGGTTTAGATACTTCGATGACAAGAATTGTGAAATCATGGCTTGGGTACAAGACAATATAGTTGTGACCGAGTTTAAGGCACATATTGTTTAGTTGAGTGGGTATGCTCCTGAATTAGAATTGGATGTAAGACATCGATGTGATTGATTCTGTTATGGGTTGGTACTTGATGTTAGGCGATATGTGTTGGTTTTTGGCTACACCTTTTTCTACGTGTTGGTTACACAGGCGAAGTGCCCTGAGTAGAACCTGGGTTTATCAATTCGTTTGAGAGGTTCTAGATCTAGAAAGAGAGTTGCGGACTCTGGTTTTAAAGGTAGTCAGTTTATGTAACCCCCTCATCCAGGGTTAGACGACAGACCGATCCGTGCAGGTTACACGAGGAAAACCGAAGTGAAACCCATTAAGGCTCCACTTCGATTAGCAACCCTAGAAAATTATAATTAATTATCTTGTCTAAATGTATCATTTAGTCCTATGTGTGAAACGACGGCAGAAAACGATAACGAGAAGAGGCTAGCAGAACGTAAGGTAATTTAAATTTACCAAGTGACATACTAGTCTGATTTCTTGCATACGAAACCAAAACCATACATGAAAGATGCATATAAACCCATCAAGGAAACTTACAATCAAACGTGACTAAAACACAACATCCGAGAACCTTTGAAAATGCCAAAAAGCCCAAATACAAGCCTGCATTTCGAAACAGGCTTGCTCGTTTCGATATGCGGGCTCCAGTTCAAAAGCCAGACCTGGCCGTACCAATACGGTCCACTTCGTTCCGGTAAGGGGGTCTCCAGTGTCGAAACGTTCTGGAACTCATTCCGAAATAGGCACTCACAGCGGCAAACCGTATCGTAATGCGTACCGAAATGGGAGCTCATAGTGTCAAATCGTATCGAAACGGCACCATCCCCCGTTCTGATATGAGTATCCTTGGAGCTACACTCGTTCTGAAACAACCACGAGGGTTTAGAAACGCCTGTACTTTAGTGACCCTGAAAACAGTTTATGCATCTCCAAACATTCCCAAACATGCCCCAAATCAACAAGATTCATAAAACATCAATCTTACACATAATCTATAGGCATTACATCCTACCACCATGATGATCAAACATTTAAACATGTATAACAAGTCCATTCCATTCATAGGGATCATACATCCACATGAACATAGCATAAAACAAGGTTACATGCCTTCAACACAAAACATAAGCATCTCATAGAACATGGTTTACAATTCATCAACACAAAAGCATAGGCACTTAACAACATGTAAGCCAAACACAAAGGAGTCTAACACATGCCCCTTCAACACGTAGCATCCTCACTGCTAACTATTACATTATTCAATAAAACCATACTTGAGCAACCACACACGCGCTTGGATGCCCCTTTCCTTGCTCCTTGTTAACTTTCACACTAATGATCTGCATTGTCGAAAACGAGAGCGTAAGCTAGAAGCTTAGTGAGGGAGCTCAAAACAAAACATCGACAATGCAGGGTTCAAGCATGGCATCCATAAGACATTCACAAGGCATACATGTACACTAACATAGCAACATAGCCGAACGTTACAAGAATACATGAAAATGGCATCTTACCTCATGTTATGCTAAACAATGATGTAACAAATCATCTTACACATCAACCACATATGAACTAGTATATTGGAAACTATATAGCTTACTCGGATATGCGAATAACTTCCGTTGGGATTTTCGTCCCAACGTACTCAAACAACCATATTACCTTCCAGTGGGATTTCACACATCACCGTTCCTTTCATGGATGGGATTTGACTTATCATCACATATTAACATTTTTCGGTGGAATGTTACCTCACCGTACTCCTCCTTGTTGACTACACGTCACCAAGGCCACGCGCGAATTTGACTCTTACCGTGTGCACACTCATCCTAATGATCGATCATTTATACCCGGTAATTATAACTAGTGCCAACATACTAAACAAGTCTCATCATGATTTCACAATCATGCAACACAACATATCGTCACCATTATACAACATCAATATAAAGAAACATGCATAATGAACACATACTACACAAATCCACATTTGTGCACATTTAACAAAAACTCATAAGGTCAAACAAGAGATTAAGCTACCAACTTAATCCCCACCTTAGATTGGCCTACCAAGCACAATCCAACACCTCAACCACACACTTGAACCAATTTAAAACCGTTTTAAATAAACCACTCATTGAACACCCTTAAGCAAACCGAGAAAGCCGATCAAGCCTCCAAATTTCCATAATCGAGCCTGAAGCTTCTCCAACGATTTCCCTTGCTTCTAATTAACCAAAAACAACATATTACTCAACAATTCATCCACAAAACCACTGTAACAAATCAGATTACAACACAAGGCCATTTCTCTACATTTCCAAGCCATGAACTAACCCAAAATCCTCATTTTGGAACTCGCACACAACCCAGCAGAAATCTATCGATTCCAACACCCAAATCATCACTAAACACACTTAAAACAACCCTCAAGCATCACCATATCATCAGCCAAACTCTCCTACACCAAACTACCTCAAAAACCCAAGTTTTCAACCCTTTAAAACACCCACAAAAAACCCATTTCGGGATTTTCATCAAAACACCACCATCTTCACATATGATACACCTAAGAGCAAGAGTTTAACATAATTTAACTTTACAAATCGAAAAACAAACAAAAACTCATTAAAGCTTCAACCTTTTTCTTAAAACTTGAAATTATGAAGGAAATGGATGGTATAGTGTTTTGGGGTTTGGGGAGGTTTTGTCGTGAAAATGGTTGGAGGAAGAAGATGAAGAAGACTTTCAAAAAGTTCATTTTTACTCATCTTATTTCCTTTATTTAGATAATTACCTTTTTGCCCTTAATGAACCACAAGCCTTTTTAAGTTTAAAAACAAAGCCCATTTTATTTAAAACAAGCCTAACGACTCGAACCCGATTCACACACCTAACATCCAACCCCTAAACCCAGGCGTTACAACTCTCCCCCACTTAAGGAATTTCGTCCTCGAATTACTTGACGTGAAGAGATACGGAAACTACCTCTACATATCCTCCTTTCTCTCCCAAGTGGCCTCTTCCACGCCTCGGCGTTGCTACTTCACTTTGACCAACTCAATCCGTCTACCACGCAACACTTTGCTATTTGAGACTAAGATCTCAATTGGTTCTTCATCGTACGTCAAGCCTGGATTCAACTCAATCTCTTCCACAGGCATAACATGCGACGGATCTGATCTATACTTACGAAGCATCGAAACATGGAACACATTGTGAATCTTCTCTAACTCGGATGGAAAACGAAACTGATAAGCAGCCGGACCGATTCGCTTCACAATCTCATACGGCCCAATGTACCCCGGACTCAATTTCCCTTTAATGCCAAACCTCATAACTTTTGTAACGCCCCGGTTTTGGGCTCAGAAGTTTTGGCGTTGACCGGTTCGGTCAAAGTGCTGATCGAATATATGAGAGGGAATTTAGGAAAGCCTAGTTCGGGTTGCATTAAAAATATGGAAAAATGTTCTAAAATCATCTTTTAATATATATAAGTGAACTGTGAAATCAATTTTGGAAAATGAGGTTCGGAAGGTTGACATTTTGGCTAGTGACCAAAATGTAATTTTTGAAAGTTGCGGGACAGTTTTATAAAGGATTGAAACTTTGAATCTTTAAGGAGCTATTATTCCAAAAGGGATTTCTCCAGATTTTTCTAAGATATTTTAAGTCTAAAATCTGATTTTAAAGATTAAGAAAAGAGAGGGGAATCATTTTAACCAATTTCCAACTAATTTTCTATTTTCTCTCAAATTCTCTTTTCTCTCATTTTCTCTCAACCCAAACAAAATTCTCCAGATTTCTTTCTCTGATTTTGACATCTACATCTCTCATTTCAACTCTCATTTGATTCCTAATCATCTCATTATCAAAACCTCTCAATTTACAAATTGTTTCATCAAGCATTTTGGCTCTAAAATGGAGAAATTCAAGTTTGGAGGTAAGAACGTCCTTCTCCTCTAAACTATCAGTTCTTTACTGAAATTCCTAAGTTCTCAATCCTTGATTCATGTTTTATTAAAGGCTTTTCAATTGAGATCTTGATTTTTTGCTAAAATGCAAGATTTGGTGATTTTGGTGAAAATTTCGTGTGATCTGTTTAAGCAGGGTTTTGAGGTGTTAAAATGATGTTAAATGAATGCTAAAATGATTAGAAGTTGAGGTTTAATCAATGCAATCCCGGATAGGTTGAATTTCCTAAGTTTTGCTTGAGTTTTTGGTTGTTTTTGGAGTGTTTTTGGTGATCTGTTATACCTGGAGGTATAAGGACGTGGTTGTGATCATTTTGCATGTTATTTGATGTATAAAAATGGTTAGAAGTGATGGATCTTGGCTGGGTTAAGTTTTGGAAGTGTTTGGAGATGATTTCGGTTGTGTTTGGTAGCCAAATTGCTAGTTTTGTGAAGAGCAGCGAGTTGTGTTGATGTTGCTGGTGTTTTAATGCATATGGATGCATTAATGTTCTGTTTTTGTGTGCTTGAAACAGGGGAGGTTGATCCTTGAGCTTTGGAGGTGTTTTCGGAAGGTTTCGGAAGCTTGGAAAGCTTGTTGGCTAGGCTTGTTTGGTAATCGGTGAGTGAAGTTGGGATTTCAGCTTTTGAAACATGGTTTGAAGGTTTTTGGGAGCTTAGTTTAAGTCTAAACAACTTTGCTAAGCTCAAGAGTAAGTGAAGAGGTTTTTGCTCTTGGATTGTGTATGATTTGGTTTTAAAATCAATTGTGGTTGATGATTGATGTGCATGTGTTATTGCATGGTTTAATTCTGTTTTGTAAGCATGTTTTAGCATGGTTTAATGCTGGTTTTGAAAGTCAATTGAAAAGGGTGCTCAAGGTAAGAGATCCTTGGTTTAGTGCAATGAAAATGTGGTTTTGATGCATAGTGTTGCATGTTGTTCATTGGCTTTGTATGATGCTTAAAAACAGTGAGTTGATGATGATTAATGATGATAATTGTTACCTTGTGCATATTGTTTATGCATGTGAATCATTGAGCTAATGATGTGATGGTTTTGCATTATGTGTATGCATGTGGATCATTGAGCTAATGTTGTGATGGCTTGCATTATGTTTATGCATGTGGAACATTGGATATTATGGTAAGATGGTTATGTTGGCAAGAGATGTGAATGGTTCTTGGTTCGTTGATCGGGTATAATTAGCCGGCTATAGGATTGGGTGCACCGTGAATAAAGTCGCCTTGATGGAGGAGTGGTCAAGTGTGGACCGGGTAAACTCCCCTCAAGTATTCCTAACGAGATGAGGTCAGTGGAGGGTGTGCCCACGGGAGGACCTCGGTTGCTTAAGGTCGTAGTGGAGGTTGTTGCCCACGGTAGACCTTGGTTAAGTAAAGGTTATAAGGTGGTTAAAAGTCCTTATGTGAGAACCTTGTACTTGTTAAGATCACAATGGCATTGGTTAAGTCCATGTGTGGATCTTGTGTGTGATGTCCCGGATCTCGTTAGATGATGTCTACAACTTCCAATCGGTTATGCAAAGGTTGTATGGTGGTTGAAAGTCCATACGGGAAGACCTTGTGCATGTCAAGGGTGTATGTTTTTACATGGTAACCTTGAGGAAAAGCTAAGGTTGTATGGTGTTTAAAAGTCCATGCATGGGAACCTTAGGTTGTTAAGGTCAAATGGAGGTTGTTGCCCATTTGGAAGACCTTGGATTGGGTAGTGTGTAGGAAGCGTTGGGACACGCTTGTAATCCGCGTATCCGATCGGGTTGAAAAGTGGAAAGTGATTTTGGTTGATCTCTTGGAAGCCAATATAATGTTCTTGATCATGTGAAGCATGGGATTGCTTGAAATGATGCATAGTTGCATGTGAAGCATGAGATTGCTTGAAATGATGCATGGTTGCATGTGAAGCATGAGATGCTTGAATTGATGCATGTTTGCATGAGAAGCATGAGATTGCTTGGTAAGATGCATTGTTGCATGAGATGTGTATGATGCTAGTAAAAGCATGCTACTTGTATGTTGAACAAGTGTTGGTTATCATTTGATAAATGATGCATGAGAGCATGGATTACCTATGTTGCATTGAAGTCATGTATGACATGTTGATAAAGGCATGTGATTATGATGTTATGGTTTTATGATGCCTTGATTAAATGCATGAAATGGTTTAATTGAACTATGGTTTAAATGGTTTCTTGCTTGATGTGGTTTTCAAGTTAAAGAAAGGTATGTTGTGGAAAGGATGTGTTTTCCATGGTTTTGTTTAAGCTTGGCATATGGTGTTTATGCATGTTTTGAGCTTGATGTTGAAAGAGTTTTCGAACATGGTTATGGTAAGCAAATCGGGTTGGTTTTAAAGTGTTTTAAAGACCCGCTGCATTGATGGTGTTTTGGTTTTGAGCATTCCTCACTAAGCATTATGTGCTTACGCTCCTTTTTGTCCATCAATGCAGATTCTTGAAGTTTGGACAGCAAGGAGCAAGGGATTCAAGGTGGACTCCAATGGAGATGTATGTCTCGGTGAATAGCTATAGTTAATAAGGGCAATGGGGTAGAATCTCTCGATTTGTTGTTATTGTGATCGTATGTGTTGATCATGAATGTTTAAATACTGTTGTTAATGTTGTTGAAACATGAATTGGCTTAATTGAGGTTGAATTGAAAGGTTTGTGCTTAAATGGTTGCTTGTGTAGGAAGCATGCCTATAGATTTGGGGCTTTCCGTATGTGATGGTTATTTGTTGAATTGTTGATGCAAGTATGTCTCTTTTATGTTGAATTGCATGTTGGTAAAGTTTGGTGGCTTTTGGAGCATGTTTGATTGATCAATTGTGTGTTTGAGTGAGCAAAATGCAACATTCTGGGCTAGGCGTTTCGGAACAGGCAACACCGTTTCGGAACGGGTGCCCTGCATGAACCCAGGCGTCCGAAACGGGTGTCACCGTTCTGAAACGGAAAGCATTCTGCCAGACCCCCGTTGCGGAACGCGTTGCGGAACGGCCCGTGTTTCGGAACGGCCTTGGCCTGTTTCGGAACGGGTGACCGTTGGGGGCTGACATGGGCGGTTAAATGTTTCAAAATGTTTGCATTTTAGTCCTGAATCTTGTTTGTGCAATTGTATGAGTTCGGGATGTCCGTTTGAGCTGAAATTTGGCAGAGAAGCATGAAACATGATTAATTTCAAGTTGGTAACTTAAAATCTGGTTAAGTCCTTAAAGTTTTCAGAAATTACAATTTGGTCCCTAAAGTTGTAATTTGTTCAATTGGGTCCCTGTTTGATCTCTGATGATTGTGATCTTTGAGCATGGTGGTTGTGTGATCACATCTAAGGTTAATGTGCATCTAGATAAGATTAAAAAGAGAAAAAAAAAGGGTCGTTAATCAAGGTTGACTTTCGGGTTGACTTTGGTTTTCCCCGTGTAATCTTCGTAGTTCGGGCCAACCGTCTAGGCCGGGCTACGGGGGTTACATTTGGTGGTATCAGAGCTGAGTTGCGAAGGTTGGGGAAACGGTAAGTTGTTGTGGTAAGTGTGTTTGATGTTTACCTTGTTGTATGGTTGGAAGCTGGTTGAAGCATGTGTTTCTGAGTATGTTGTTGATGTTTTCGAGCATGTTGCTGGTGTATGCAAGCATGATTTGTGGTTATGAATCTTGGTTGAGATCATGTGGATATGTGTTGATGCCATGAGCTGATGCTATGCATGATAAATGTGTTTTGAGCATGTTATGTTGCTAATGTGCTAGTGCTGTTGGATGCTGTTTGGTGTAAGCATGATCAAGGTATGTTATTGATATGCTTGATGTTGTGATATCTATGTTGTGTTGGCTGTTATGTCATGTAAGGGGGAGGATTCGGGATACCCATTGCCTTATTAATATAGCTATTGTGTTATTTTGGAGTTGGAGTTGAATCCTTGCTTAATGCTGGTCTAACAGGTTTTGTTTGTTTGTTGTGATTGTATGTTTGTTGTTGTTAGTGGTATGGCAAAGTTGATGAAGGAATGGCGGTTGAGTGAGATGGTTGCTGCCTTGGGGCAGGTTGTTAAGGCAAAGAATTCACCCTTTGGTAAAGGTGTTTTGTCTCAGTCTTCTGTGCTCGGAGTTGCGATTGTAAGGCAAGAGAAAGAAGCTGGTTCCGTGATGAAAAGTTCATCATCTGTTGTTCAGGAGGTGTTGGGAACATCTCAGGCTGAGGTTGAGGTAAAGTCAGTGGATGTGCTGGCTAGATGTGTGGGTTTGCCGAAGCAGCGTTTGCTTGATTTGGGTGCTGAGGAGTACCATGGTTCTTCTCCGGAGATGTTTGAGGCTTGGTTGGCCAATGTGGTTCTGATTTTGGATCAGGAGGGCTGTGATTATGCCTGTAAGCTGGGGAGTGTTGTTTCTCTGATGCTGGAGGATGCTTGTTCGTGGTGGACATCTGTGGCTGTGGCGTCACATATTCCTGATATTGATTGGAATTTCTTTGTATCTGCTTTCTACGAAAGGTATCTTGGAAGGGAATTTCCAAGGGTTGAGCAAGGTGTGGCTAATGCTGTTGGTGAGCAAGTGTTGCCTGAGCAAGGAGTGGAAGCTCAGTCATCTGTTTGTGACCATTGTAAAAGGCAACATGTTGGAAAATGTTGGGACACAAGTGTTTGCTGGAGATGTGGTTCTAAGTTGCATATTAGGCGTGATTGTCCTCTTGGAGTGAAGTCAGCTTTGATGTTGGCTAAAGGATCTTTGAAAGGTCGTGGGCGCGACCGAGGTGAGGTTCAGAAGTGGCATAAAAAGCAGAAGGTTGTGAAGAGTTTGGGAAGTGAAGTTTGCTGGAAATGTGGGTCTGCTGGACACATGAAGCGTGATTGCTTGATGTTGGCGCGGAATAGCCAAGGTTCCTTATTGCAAGGAGTTGGTGGTGACCCTGGTGTGTTAGCTGGTGCTGCAAGGGTGCAACCGAAGGATGTTGGTTCTGCAAGGAAGAGAGCTCGTTCGATGAAGCTTCAGAGTGGTGTTATGTTTTCAGGTAACCTTGTTAAGTGATCTTTGCTTTAGTTACCTTAGTTTGGTTTTTGTTGGTTTTTCCTTGTGTGGTAAGTTTGGCCTTGTTGTTAGCATGTTTGGAGTAATGGTAGTGGTGGTTTGGTGATATCTTGGGTATGAAGAAGGCTTGGGTGAGTACCTTGTGGTTAATGGTTGTTAGTATGATGGAGTTGGATAGGTTAAAGCTGAGTAAGGAGGTTGTTCTTAGACAGATTTTGAGGATGTCATTGGAGGGTGTGAACTGGCATTCATGCACAGTTAAATCATTGTTATATACTATATTATATATGTTGGTCCATGCATACATGTGGCATGACATTAGAGGTTTTGCATACATGTACATCAGGCATTGATAGGGCATGTAGGTGATCATGCATACGATGTTCACATACCCTAATAACTAATCGAATCTGTTAGTGTTGTGGTTGGATTAGGTGGGATGATGGTTTTTAGAGGTTGTTTGGTGCTAAGAGTGGGAGTTAGAAGTGCTGGAGTTTGTTATCTAGTTGTTTGTGATGGTGAGAGTGGAATGGCTTATTGGTAGAAGGAAAGTGTTTGTTGCTCTGAGAGTTTAGTGGTTTGGTGGTGAAAGGTAACGGTTGTGGTTTGTATCAGCTAAGTGGGTTGTTTGGTTTAAAGGAAGTGGTTGTTCCTTGGTGCTAAGTGTTGTTGTAGCTTGGTGGTTGAGTTTCCGGGTGCTGAAGTGGTTTAGCTTTTAAGTTGCTGTGAAGGGTTGTGTTTGTTCTTGGCAATCTTTGAAGAGTTATGAAGCTGTTGTGTGTGTTTTGGTTCAGTGATGTTCTGGTAGTGCAAGTGTTCTGGTTGAGTATGTAGTGAAGGGGCAGTGAAAGATTGAAGGTTTTCGTTGGTTGTTTGAGTTCTTGTGAGCAGTGGTTGGCTAGTTGTGGTTAAGAAGTTCTGTTTGAAGTCTGTTGATGGTATGTGGAACGGCTAAAGGTTTCAAGTTGAGGTTGTGATGTGATTCTGGTTTTTGGTGCTGGTGGGCTGTTATGGTAATGTTTTGATGGATGTAAGGATTGTCAGCTTCGTTAGAGAGTTTGTGTGAACAGTTGATGTTTAAGGATTTCTGCTTGTTGGGAAAATCTTTGGAAAAGGTTTGGGAATCGCAAGAGTTGTTGAGGTTGAGAGGTTGCCTAGTGGCTGAGTTGGTTTGGTTGTTGTCTTTGTGTAGACAAGTGTTGGAAGATGTGTATTACAGTGTTGTTTGCTGTAAGAGCTGAAGTTCCTCAGGTTGACGTTGGGTTTGTGTATTGTCTGGTGGTGTGGAAGGTTAAGTCGTGGTTACCTTTGAGAGTTTGGATTTGTGAACAGTGAGTGGTGGAGGTTTTGTGTGGAATGTGATCAGTGGTGTTGGTTAAGGCTTTTGTGTTGCTTTGTGTGTTGCTTGAAAAGGTTGTTGTTCTCTTTTCGCCGGTTGAAATTTCGAGGACGAAATTTCCTAAGGGGGGGAGAGTTGTAACGCCCCGGTTTTGGGCTCAGAAGTTTTGGCGTTGACCGGTTCGGTCAAAGTGCTGATCGAATATATGAGAGGGAATTTAGGAAAGCCTAGTTCGGGTTGCATTAAAAATATGGAAAAATGTTCTAAAATCATCTTTTAATATATATAAGTGAACTGTGAAATCAATTTTGGAAAATGAGGTTCGGAAGGTTGACATTTTGGCTAGTGACCAAAATGTAATTTTTGAAAGTTGCGGGACAGTTTTATAAAGGATTGAAACTTTGAATCTTTAAGGAGCTATTATTCCAAAAGGGATTTCTCCAGATTTTTCTAAGATATTTTAAGTCTAAAATCTGATTTTAAAGATTAAGAAAAGAGAGGGGAATCATTTTAACCAATTTCCAACTAATTTTCTATTTTCTCTCAAATTCTCTTTTCTCTCATTTTCTCTCAACCCAAACAAAATTCTCCAGATTTCTTTCTCTGATTTTGACATCTACATCTCTCATTTCAACTCTCATTTGATTCCTAATCATCTCATTATCAAAACCTCTCAATTTACAAATTGTTTCATCAAGCATTTTGGCTCTAAAATGGAGAAATTCAAGTTTGGAGGTAAGAACGCCCTTCTCCTCTAAACTATCAGTTCTTTACTGAAATTCCTAAGTTCTCAATCTTTGATTCATGTTTTATTAAAGGCTTTTCAATTGAGATCTTGATTTTTTGCTAAAATGCAAGATTTGGTGATTTTGGTGAAAATTTCGTGTGATCTGTTTAAGCAGGGTTTTGAGGTGTTAAAATGATGTTAAATGAATGCTAAAATGATTAGAAGTTGAGGTTTAATCAATGCAATCCCGGATAGGTTGAATTTCCTAAGTTTTGCTTGAGTTTTTGGTTGTTTTTGGAGTGTTTTTGGTGATCTGTTATACCTGGAGGTATAAGGACGTGGTTGTGATCATTTTGCATGTTATTTGATGTATAAAAATGGTTAGAAGTGATGGATCTTGGCTGGGTTAAGTTTTGGAAGTGTTTGGAGATGATTTCGGTTGTGTTTGGTAGCCAAATTGCTAGTTTTGTGAAGAGCAGCGAGTTGTGTTGATGTTGCTGGTGTTTTAATGCATATGGATGCATTAATGTTCTGTTTTTGTGTGCTTGAAACAGGGGAGGTTGATCCTTGAGCTTTGGAGGTGTTTTCGGAAGGTTTCGGAAGCTTGGAAAGCTTGTTGGCTAGGCTTGTTTGGTAATCGGTGAGTGAAGTTGGGATTTCAGCTTTTGAAACATGGTTTGAAGGTTTTTGGGAGCTTAGTTTAAGTCTAAACAACTTTGCTAAGCTCAAGAGTAAGTGAAGAGGTTTTTGCTCTTGGATTGTGTATGATTTGGTTTTAAAATCAATTGTGGTTGATGATTGATGTGCATGTGTTATTGCATGGTTTAATTCTGTTTTGTAAGCATGTTTTAGCATGGTTTAATGCTGGTTTTGAAAGTCAATTGAAAAGGGTGCTCAAGGTAAGAGATCCTTGGTTTAGTGCAATGAAAATGTGGTTTTGATGCATAGTGTTGCATGTTGTTCATTGGCTTTGTATGATGCTTAAAAACAGTGAGTTGATGATGATTAATGATGATAATTGTTACCTTGTGCATATTGTTTATGCATGTGAATCATTGAGCTAATGATGTGATGGTTTTGCATTATGTGTATGCATGTGGATCATTGAGCTAATGTTGTGATGGCTTGCATTATGTTTATGCATGTGGAACATTGGATATTATGGTAAGATGGTTATGTTGGCAAGAGATGTGAATGGTTCTTGGTTCGTTGATCGGGTATAATTAGCCGGCTATAGGATTGGGTGCACCGTGAATAAAGTCGCCTTGATGGAGGAGTGGTCAAGTGTGGACCGGGTAAACTCCCCTCAAGTATTCCTAACGAGATGAGGTCAGTGGAGGGTGTGCCCACGGGAGGACCTCGGTTGCTTAAGGTCGTAGTGGAGGTTGTTGCCCACGGTAGACCTTGGTTAAGTAAAGGTTATAAGGTGGTTAAAAGTCCTTATGTGAGAACCTTGTACTTGTTAAGATCACAATGGCATTGGTTAAGTCCATGTGTGGATCTTGTGTGTGATGTCCCGGATCACGTTAGATGATGTCTACAACTTCCAATCGGTTATGCAAAGGTTGTATGGTGGTTGAAAGTCCATACGGGAAGACCTTGTGCATGTCAAGGGTGTATGTTTTTACATGGTAACCTTGAGGAAAAGCTAAGGTTGTATGGTGTTTAAAAGTCCATGCATGGGAACCTTAGGTTGTTAAGGTCAAATGGAGGTTGTTGCCCATTTGGAAGACCTTGGATTGGGTAGTGTGTAGGAAGCGTTGGGACACGCTTGTAATCCGCGTATCCGATCGGGTTGAAAAGTGGAAAGTGATTTTGGTTGATCTCTTGGAAGCCAATATAATGTTCTTGATCATGTGAAGCATGGGATTGCTTGAAATGATGCATAGTTGCATGTGAAGCATGAGATTGCTTGAAATGATGCATGGTTGCATGTGAAGCATGAGATGCTTGAATTGATGCATGTTTGCATGAGAAGCATGAGATTGCTTGGTAAGATGCATTGTTGCATGAGATGTATTTGATGCTAGTAAAAGCATGCTACTTGTATGTTGAACAAGTGTTGGTTATCATTTGATAAATGATGCATGAGAGCATGGATTACCTATGTTGCATTGAAGTCATGTATGACATGTTGATAAAGGCATGTGATTATGATGTTATGGTTTTATGATGCCTTGATTAAATGCATGAAATGGTTTAATTGAACTATGGTTTAAATGGTTTCTTGCTTGATGTGGTTTTCAAGTTAAAGAAAGGTATGTTGTGGAAAGGATGTGTTTTCCATGGTTTTGTTTAAGCTTGGCATATGGTGTTTATGCATGTTTTGAGCTTGATGTTGAAAGAGTTTTCGAACATGGTTATGGTAAGCAAATCGGGTTGGTTTTAAAGTGTTTTAAAGACCCGCTGCATTGATGGTGTTTTGGTTTTGAGCATTCCTCACTAAGCATTATGTGCTTACGCTCCTTTTTGTCCATCAATGCAGATTCTTGAAGTTTGGACAGCAAGGAGCAAGGGATTCAAGGTGGACTCCAATGGAGATGTATGTCTCGGTGAATAGCTATAGTTAATAAGGGCAATGGGGTAGAATCTCTCGATTTGTTGTTATTGTGATCGTATGTGTTGATCATGAATGTTTAAATACTGTTGTTAATGTTGTTGAAACATGAATTGGCTTAATTGAGGTTGAATTGAAAGGTTTGTGCTTAAATGGTTGCTTGTGTAGGAAGCATGCCTA
The DNA here is from genome assembly GCA_958450335.1 of Hibiscus tridactylites. Lineage (NCBI taxonomy): Eukaryota > Viridiplantae > Streptophyta > Magnoliopsida > Malvales > Malvaceae > Hibiscus > Hibiscus tridactylites. The sequence continues at coordinate 56,959,770 of OY288277.1, forward strand.
TAGATTTGGGGCTTTCCGTATGTGATGGTTATTTGTTGAATTGTTGATGCAAGTATGTCTCTTTTATGTTGAATTGCATGTTGGTAAAGTTTGGTGGCTTTTGGAGCATGTTTGATTGATCAATTGTGTGTTTGAGTGAGCAAAATGCAACATTCTGGGCTAGGCGTTTCGGAACAGGCAACACCGTTTCGGAACGGGTGCCCTGCATGAACCCAGGCGTCCGAAACGGGTGTCACCGTTCCGAAACGGAAAGCATTCTGCCAGACACCCGTTGCGGAACGCGTTGCGGAACGGCCCGTGTTTCGGAACGGCCTTGGCCTGTTTCGGAACGGGTGACCGTTGGGGGCTGACATGGGCGGTTAAATGTTTCAAAATGTTTGCATTTTAGTCCTGAATCTTGTTTGTGCAATTGTATGAGTTCGGGATGTCCGTTTGAGCTGAAATTTGGCAGAGAAGCATGAAACATGATTAATTTCAAGTTGGTAACTTAAAATCTGGTTAAGTCCTTAAAGTTTTCAGAAATTACAATTTGGTCCCTAAAGTTGTAATTTGTTCAATTGGGTCCCTGTTTGATCTCTGATGATTGTGATCTTTGAGCATGGTGGTTGTGTGATCACATCTAAGGTTAATGTGCATCTAGATAAGATTAAAAAGAGAAAAAAAAGGGTCGTTAATCAAGGTTGACTTTCGGGTTGACTTTGGTTTTCCCCGTGTAATCTTCGTAGTTCGGGCCAACCGTCTAGGCCGGGCTACGGGGGTTACAACTTTCTTCCACAGAGAGACTCTCAAGAACACTCTATCTCCCACGACATACTCAACTTCTTTCCTCTTCAAATCGGCATAGAATTTCTGCCTATCCGAAGCTGCCTTCAAACAATCACATATTAACTTCACCTTATCGGTAGTCCCCCTAAGCAAATCCGGCATCGGTAACAACTTTTGACCTACTTCAGCCTAACAAATCGGAGTTCTACATTTTCTACCATACAGTGCCTCATACAGAGCCATCTGAATGCTCGACTGATAATTGTTATTGTATGCGAACTCGACCAACGGTAAGTGTTTCTCCCAAGTACCCTGAAAATCAATAATGTAACAACGCAACATGTCCTCTAAAATATGTATAACCCTCTCTAACTGACCATCTAACTTAGGATGATACAACGTACTAAAATTCAATTGGGTACCCAAAGTTGTATGCAAACACTTCCAAAATCTGGCTGTAAATCTCGGATCTATGTCAGACACAATCGACTTCGGCACACCATGCAGTCTCACAATCTCACTTATGTACAAATTGGCCAACCTATCTAAGGAGTAAGTCGTATTAACAGCTACAAAGTGAGAACACTTTGTGAAACGGTCAACTATGACCCAAACTGAGTTCTTTTTCGAAGGAGTCAAAGGCAAACTCGAAACGAAATCCATGGTGATATTTTCCCACAGTCATTCCAGAATCCTCAACGGTTGCAACAAACCTGATGGAACCTGATGTTCTGCCTTAACTCTCTGGCATATCATACACTTACTCACGAAATCAACTACGTCTTTCTTCAAACCAACCCAATAGTATTCATTCTTCAGATCACAATACATCTTCATACTACCTGGATGCATAGTGAACGGGCTACTGTGTGCTTCGGTCAAGATAGTACGTCTCAAATCACTGTCATCCGGCATAACTATCCTATCTCTGAAACACAAGACCCCACCAACACTGGAACTATAGTCCGATGGTCTACCCTCGGCTATATCTTGCACGTGAGGTGCCAAAGATCTATCTAACAGATGTTTTTCTCTAATCAACTGGCGCAAGGTAGGTCTAACTTGAAGCTCGGCCACTAGACCACCATTACCGGACAAGCTCAAACTAGCAAACATGGCTCTCAACTCGACGGCTACCTTCCTACTCAAAGCATTTGCCATTACATTGGCTTTACCCTAATGGTACTCAATCGTGAGATCAATGTTCTTAAGAACCTCTAGCCACCTACGATGTCTAAGGTTCAACTCTCGTTGTGTCATTATATACTTCAGACTCTTGTGATCAGTATACATTGTGCATTTCTCACCATACAAATAATGTCTCCAAATCTTCAAGGCAAACACAACTGCGGCTAGCTCTATATCGTGTGTCGGGTAATTACGCTCGTGAGTCTTCAACTGTCTCGAGGCATAAGCCACAACTCTTCCATCTTGCATGAGCACACAACCTAAACCTACATATGAAGCATCACTGTAGATCATATAATCTTTCCCCGACTCTGGCTGAATCAAAATCGGTGCATTGGTCAAAGCTTCTTTCAATTTCTCAAAGGCTTGCTGTCTCGCATCTAACCACTCAAACTGAACATTCTTCTGAAGCAATTTTGTCAAGGGGGCAACTATCTTCAAGAATCCATCCACAAACCTCCTATAGTAACCTGCTAAGCCTAGGAAACTATGAATCTATGTCATAGACTTTGGTTGCTTCCACTCAACAATAGCTTTTAACTTCTTCGGATCAACTCTAATCCCCTCGACTGACACTACATGCCCTAGAAAGACTACTTCTCTGATCCAGAACTCACACTTACTCAACTTAGCATACAACTGGTTCTCTAGCAAAGTCTGCAAAACTAACCTCAAATGTCGGTCATGATCTTCTTTGGTATGTGAATACACCAAAATGTCATCTATGAAAACAACCACAAACTGATCTAAGTACTAATGGAAGATTATGTTCATCATATCCATGAAAGCAACCGGTGCGTTTGTCAACCCAAACGGCATAACTAAGAACTCGTAGTGACCATATCTAGTCCTAAAAGCTGTCTTCGGTACATCAACCTCTTTTACCTTCAACTGGTAATAACCGGACCTCAAATCAATCTTCGAAAAGACTGATGCCCCTCTCAACTGATCAAACAAATCATCGATATGTGGCAAAGGATACTTGTTTTTCATTGTCAACTGATTCAATTGTCTATAATCAATGCACATTCTCATACTACCGTTTTTCTTCTTCACAAACAATACTGGGGCGCTCCAAGGCAAAGAACTCGAACAAATAAAACATCTATATGATAACTCTTATAATTGAGTCTTCAACTCTTTCAGTTCTTTCGGTGCCATACGGTACAGAGTAATCGAAACATGAGAAAACTCTGAGTATGTCTCTATAGCAAACTCTACCTCTCTATCAGGCGGTAAACCGGGCAATTTTTCTGGAAACACACTCGGAAATTCACACATTGTTCTGATATCCTGCGGTCTAACTTCATTCATGTTCGGATTCACACGTAGGCCAAGTACGCCTCACAACCCAACTCAACTAATCTCTGAGCCTCTAAGGCTGAAACAACATTCGACAAGAATTTCACATTCTCACCTACTCCCACAATCTCATAGTCATCCGCAAGCTTCAAGTAGACTCTCTTAGTTTCAAAATCTATCCTAGCTCTATGTTCTATAAGTCAGTCCATACCCAAAATCACATCAAAGCAATAAAATGGTAACTCCATCATATCCACTAGAAATACATGTCACTGAACCATTAACGGACACCTTCTCTACATCTTCTTAACCACTATTGTATCCCCGAAGGAACTAGCAATACTAACACCTACCTCTAATACCTCACAAGGTATATTCAACATCTTTGCATGCTCACTCAAAATATATGAATGCGTAGACCCCGAGTCAATCAAGGAAAGCAAACGCAGAGACTGTATCGAGAAATTACTTGCAATTACATATGTGTCGTTCTATCCCTCTCGCTGAGCATAAACTCTAGCCTGACCTCCGCCCTCTGGCTGAACCCAACCACATGTGCTACATTCCTCTGGCCGTCGTTCCTCGGCTGAAAGTTACCTCGACCGCACCCACGGCCTCTCGGATAATCAATCGCTCTAGCAGGAGATTGAACCTGAACTGGTGAAAACCCAGCCTGATGTGGACAATCACGCCTAAGGTGATCTCTAGCTCCACAGTTCCAACACGAATGAAAGTTTCCCCAACACTCTCTAGTGTGATGCCTCCCGCATGTAGTACACTCGGGAAAACGCCCACCTGCTCTCTAGCCCTGATGGCCTCTTCCGTGGTTACCACCACCACGTCTGTGATCAAAATGATGTTTATTGTCCTGGTGCCTCTTGGCATCACCTCTATCAAAATCTTCAGATCTCTTCCCTGAACCAAAACCACCTAAACGTTTGGTCAGACCCAAATTGTGCTCTATGTCCTTGGCCCTAGCGACCAAGACATCAAAGTCCTTGTAGTCCGTAGCTAAAGTGTACCTCTTCACTACCTCACTCAACCCGTAATGGAAACGGTCACAACATTCCCTCTCAGTATGAACTAGCTCAGACGCATACAGACTCAATTTGACAAAACGTATCTCGTACTCAGTCACTGTCATGTTACCCTGAAGCAAAGTCATGAACTCTCTCTTCTTCTCATCAAGATACGGGGACCCAAGTACTTCTTGCGGAAAGTAGACTCGGAGAACTCCCATGTAACCTCAGCATCTAGCAAGCCTGTAGTGATGGTAACCCACCAAGTATATGCATCACCCTGAAGCAGAGAAATAACACACCCCAGTCTGCGTGCTCCAGTACAACCCATCTAAGACAAAATACGAACAATCTTGCCAAACCAAGCCTTTGATCTCCCGGGCGCGAACCCTCAGAACTCTTCACCTCACAAACTACGGAGCCTTTCTAGTGGCAAACCAGGACCCTCACCCAGAGGTTGTGCCGCTGCTTGTCCCCTAGTCACTTCTGCCTGAAAAGCCCCAGCTATCGCCTGAACTAACGGAGCCAAATCTATACCGGCCGGACCTTGGCCAACCTGAGGTCCTATGCCCTCAGCTCTCGCCTCACCTCCTTCTTGACGAGGAGGAGAAGAAGGAGGTGGAGGAGCCTCCGCCTCAACAACCGGCTTAACTTCCAGAGTTGATGCACGTGGTTTCGGATGAACCATCCTAGGCATGCCTCTAGGTCTCATCTTACGGCTAGCAAGATATCAACTACAACAAAATAAACAAACAATGATTTAGTTAGCAAAGGCAAGGGTCCAACGTGCTCAAGTATTCCTTTACTCAAAATCTTTTCAAATAAGTAATAGTAGCCAATACTAACACATGCTTTCAAACACTATGCAAGCAAGCGAACAACAAGCATACGTAGCACTTCAAGCTTACCTTACTTACCAACCCGAGGTCGCGGAAACCTCAGGCTCTGATACCAATAGATGTAACCCCCTCTTCCTGGGCTAGACGACAGACCGGTCCGAGCAAGTTACACGGGAAAAACCAAAGTGAAACCCGTTAAGGCTCCACTTCGATTAGCAACCCTAGAAAATTATCATTAATTATCTTGTCTAAATGTATCATTTAGTCCTATGCGTGAAAACGACAGTGGAAAACAATAACGAGAAGAGGCTAGCAGAACGTAAGGTAATTTAAATTTACCAAGTGACATATTAGTCTGATTGCTTGTATACGAAACCAAAACCATACATGAAAGATGCATACAAACCCATCAAGGAAACTTACAAATAAACGAGACTAAAACACAACATCCGAGAACCTTTGAAAATGCTAAAAAGCACAAATACAAGCCTGCGTTTCGAAACATGCTTGCTCGTTTCGATACGCGGGCTCCAGTTCAAAAGCCAGACCTGGCCGTACCAATACGGTCCACTTTGTTCCGGTGTGGGGGTCTCCAGTGTCGAAACGTTCCAGAACTCGTTCCGAAATAGGCACTCACAGAGGAAAACTGTATCAAAACACGTACCAAAACGGGAGCTCATAGTGTCAAGTCGTATCGAAACAGCACCACCCCCGTTCTGATACGAGTATCCCTAGAGCTACAACTGTTCCGAAACAACCACGAGGGTTTCAAAATGCCTGCACTATGAGTGACCCTGAAAACAGTTTTTCGCATCTCCAAACATGCCCCAAATCAACAAGATTCATAAAACATCAATCTTACACCTAATCTATAAGCATTACATCCTACCACCATCATGATCAAACATTTCAACATGCATAACAAGTCCATTCCATTCATAGGGATCATACATCCACAGAAACATAGCATAAAACAAGGTTACATGCCTTCAACGCAAAACATAAGCATCTCATCGAACATGGTTTTCAATTCATCAACACAAAAGCATAGGCTCTTAACAACATGTAAGCCAAACACAAAGGAGTCTAACACATGCTCCTACAACACGTAGCATCCTCATTGCTAACTATTACATTATTCAATAAAACCATACTTGAGCAACCACACACGCGCTTGGATGCCCCTTTCCTTGCTCCTTGTTAACTTTCACACTAATGATCTGCATTGTCGAAAACGAGAGCGTAAGCTAGAAGCTTAGTGAGGGAGCTCAAAACAAAACATCGACAATGCAGGGTTCAAGCATGGCATCCATAAGACATTCACAAGGCATACATTTACACTAACATAGCAACATAGCCGAACGTTACAAGAATACATGAACATGACATCTTACCTCATGTTAATCTAAACAATAATGTAACAAATCATCTTACACATCAACCACATATGAACTAGTATATTGGCAACTATATAGCTTACTCGGATATGCGGATAACTTCTGTTGGGCTTGTAACCCCTGGTCCCGGTCTGGCCGGATGACCGGTCTGAGTGGGCCACACGGGGAAAATCGAAGCGAAACCCAAAGGGTTCCCCCTCGGTTAGCAACCCTATTTTTTTCATTTTAATCTTGTCACATTCGAACCCCAATCCACATTCAAACAGCCCAATTTTAATCTTGACTAAAGGCATCTTAATACCTATGGGTTTTTTTCTCTTTAAAAAGGCCAACAAGGATCAAACAGTGCATTTTTAAGCAAAGGTTTCGAAACATCCCAAAAAGGTTTCGAAACTTAGACTGGCAGTAAGGTCTGGAACCTAGATTTCTGCAAAGGTTTCGAAACCTTACCCATGGTTTCGAAACCCTCTTCCATGGTTTCAAAACCTTCCTCAAAGGCTTCGAAACTTAGGCCGGCAGTGAGGTCTGGAATCCCAGATTTTGCAAAGGTTTCGAAACCTTCCTCAAGGGTTTCGAAACTTAGGCTGGCAGTAAGGTCTGGAATCCCAGATTTTTTCAAATGTTTCGAAACCTTACCCATGGTTTCGAAACCATTATGCAGGGGATCACTTATTGCTTAACTCTAAAGACTTCCTAGGGAAAAAGAACACTAAGATCATACATAGACATACATGAGAGCTTAAAAAGGGTCAAAGGCATGAATTAACACACATGAGACTTGCACATACTAACATTTAAGCAACCCTACATGAGCCATAAGTAGCAATCAACATGAGTCAAGGCATTCGAACATGACATTCCAACAAAAGAGCAAATTCAGCATTTAAGGTCATACATAAAAACTCAAAAGGCTTTAAAAGGCACAAGGCAACATGAGAGGTTTGCATTTATACACAAGGCAACCTAAGTGTAACCCCCGTAGCCCGGCCTAGACGGTTGACCCGAACTACGAAGATTACACGGGGAAAACCAAAGTCAACCCGAAAGTCAACCTTGATTAACAACCCTTTTTTTTCCTTTTTAAACTTGTCTAGATGCACATTAACCTTAGGTGTGATCACACAAACACCATGCTCAAAAATCACAAACATCAGAGATCAAACAGGGACCCAATTGAACAAATTACAACTTTAGGGACCAAATTGTAATTTCTGAAAACTTTAAGGACTTAACCACATTTTAAGTTACCAACTTAAAATTAATCATGTTTCATGCTTCCTTGCCAAATTTCAGCTCAAACGGACCTCCCGAGCTCAAACAATTGCACAAACAAGATTCAGGACCAAAACGCAAACATTTTGAAACATAAAAGATACTTTTAACTGATTTTAACGGTCCGGTATCGATACGCCACGTGTCGTATCGATACGCGGGGAAGGCAGTAACCAAACTCTAGCAACGGTATCGATACCTTTCCCCCCGTTTCGATACTTCACTCATACGGTATCGATACTTGTTCAGCCGTATCGATACCCCTGGGCAGAAACATGCCTATTTGGCTCAGGCGTATCGATACGCAAGCCCGAGTACCGATACCCCTGCCTGAAAACAACTCGAAAACATCATCAAACATGCTTCAAACATCAAATTAACATCACCAAATCATACCACATGATCATTCAACATGCAGGGACCAGAAATGCATCATCAATTCAACATATAACCAACACATTTGAAAAGCCCCAAATTCATTGACATGCTTCCTACTCAAGCTATCCATTTAAACATAAACTTTTCCAAGGCAACCACAATTAAGCCAATTCATGTTCAACAACATTAACAACAACATTTAACATCAGCAATTAACATTCATGATCAACATATACGATCACATAAACATAAATCCGAGAGATTCTACCCCATTGCCCTTATTAACTATAGCTATTCACCGAGACATACATCTCCATTGGAGTCCACCTTGAATCCCTTGCTCCTTGCTGTCCAAACTTCAAGAATCTGCATTGATGGGCAAAATGGAGCGTAAGCACATAATGCTTAGTGAGGAATGCTCAAAACCAAAACACCATCAATGCAGCGGGTCTTTAAAACACTTTAAAACAAACCCGATTTGATTACCAAAACCATGTTGAAAATCCCCTTTACAACATCAAGCTCAAAACATGCATAAACACCATATGCCAAGTTTAATCAAAACCATGGAAAACACTTCCATTTCACAACATACCTTTCTTTAACTTGAAAACCATTTCAAGCAAGAAACCATTTAAAAACCATTACTCAAATAAACATCTCATGCATTTAACCAAGGCAACATTTAAACCATAACAACATCTTCACATGTCTTCAAAAACAAGTCATACAAGACTCCAATGCAACATAGATATTTCATGCTCACATGCATCATTTACCACATGATTACCAACACTTGTACAACTTAACAAGTAAACATGCCTTCACTAGCATCATACACTTTTCATGCAACAATGCATCATTTCAAGCATCTCATGCTTCTCATGCAACCATGCATCAATTCAAGCATCTCATGCTTCTCATGCAACCATGCATCAATTCAAGCATCTCATGCTTCACATGCAACCATGCATTAAATCAAGCATCTCATGCTTCACATGCAACCATGCATTAAATCAAGCATCTCATGCTTCACATGCAACCATGCATCATTAAGATCAAGAACATTATATTGGCTTCCATAAGATCAACCACATTCACTTTCCAACACAACAACCCGATCGGATACGCGGATTCCGAGCGTGTCCCAACGCTCCCTACACACTACCCAATCCAAGGTCTTCCCGTGGGCAACAACCTCCACTGACCTCAACAACCTAAGGTTCCCATGTATGGACTTTTAAACACCATACAACCTTAGCTTTTCCTCAAGGTTCCCATGTATGGACTTTCAACCACCATACACCCTTGACATGCACAAGGTCTTCCCGTATGGACTTTCAACCACCATACAACCTTTGCACAACCGATTGGTAGTTGTAGACTTCATCTAACGAGATCCGGGACATCACACACAAGATCCACACATGGACTTAACCACTGCCATTGTGATCTTAACAAGTACAAGGTTCTCACATAAGGACTTTTAACCACCTTATAACCTTTACTCAACCAAGGTCTTCCCGTGGGCAACAACCTCCACTGACCTTAAGCAACCGAGGTCCTCCCGTGGGCAACAACCTCCACTGACCTCATCTCGTTAGGAATACTTGAAGGGAGTTTACCCGGTCCACACTTGACCACTCCACCTCCAAGGCGACTTTATTCACGGTGCACCCAATCCTATAGCCGGCTAACTATATCCGATCAACGAACCAAGAACCATTTACACCTCTTGCCAATATAACCATCTCACCATTTTATCCAATATTCCACATGCATGAACATAATGCATCCATCACATCATTAATCCAATGATTCACATGCATAACCAATATGCAAAACCATTACCTCATCAATCCAATGATTCACATGCATAACCAATATGCAAAAGGTAACATTTATCATCATTAATTCACTGTTTTTAAGCATCATACAAAGCCATTGATCAACATGCAACACTATGCATCAAAATCACAATTTCCATATACAAAACCAAGGATCCCTTACCTTGAGCATCCTTTTCAAATGGCTTTCAAAACCAGCATTTAACCAAGCTAAAAACATGCTTACAAAACAGAATTAAACCATGTATAACACATGCATATCAATCATCAACCACATTTGATTTTAAAACCAAATCATACACAATTCAAGAGCAAAAACCCATTCACTTACTCTTGAGCTTAGCAAAGTTGATTAGACTTAAACTAAGCTCCCAAAAACCTTCAAACCTTGTTTCAAAAGCTGAAATCTCAACTTCACTCACCAATAACCAACCAAAGCTAGCCAACAAGCCTTCCAAGCTTCCGAAAAACACCTCCAAAGCTCACGGATCCAATTCCCCTGTTTCAAGCACATAAAAACAGAACATTAATGCATCCTTATGCATTAAAACACCAGCAACATCAACACAACTCGCTGCTCATCACAAATCTAACAATTGGGCTACCAAACACAACCTAAATCACCTCCAAACACTTCCAAAACTTAACCCAGCCAAGATCCATCACTTCTAACCATTTTTATACATCAAATAACATGCAAAATGATCACAACCACGTCCTTATATCTCCAGGTATAACAGATCACCAAAAACACTCCAAAAACAACCAAAAACTCAAGCCAAACTTAGGAAATTCAACCTATCCGGGATTGCATTGATTAAACCTCAACTTCTAATCATTTTAGCATTCATTTAACATCAATTTAACACCTCAAAACCCTGCTTAAACAGATCACACGAAATTTTCACCAAAATCGCCAAATCTTGCATTTTAGCCAAAAATCAAGATCTCAATTGATAAGCCTTTAATAAAACATAAATCAAGGATTGAGAACTTAGGAATTTCAGTAAAGAACTGATAGTTTAGAGGAGAAGGACGTTCTTACCTCCAAACTTGAATTTCTCCATTTTAGAGCCAAAAAGCTTGATGAATCAACTTGTAATTTGAGAGGTTTTGATGATGAGATGATTAGGAATCAAATGAAAGATGAAAGGAGAGATTTAGATGTCAAAATCAGAGAAAGAAATCTGGAGAATTTTGTTTGGGTTGAGAGAAAATGAGAGAAAAGAGAATTTGAGAGAAAATGAAAAGTTTGTTGGAAATTTAGTTAAAATGATTTCCCTCCTTTTCTAAATCTTTAAAATCAGATTTGAGCCTTAAAATATCTTAGAAAAATCTGGAGAAATCCTTTTTGGAATAATAGCTCCTTAAAGATTCAAAGTTTCAATCCTTTATAAAACTGTCCCGCAACTTTCAAAAATTACATTTTGGTCACTAGCCAAAATGTCAACCTTCCGAACCTCATTTTCCAAAATTGATTTCACAGTTCACTTATATATATTAAAAGATGATTTTAGAACATTTTTCCATATTTTTAATGCAACCCGAACTAGGCTTTCCTAAATTCACTCTTATATATTCAATCAGCACTTTGACCGAACCGGTCAACACCCAAAACTTCCGAGCCCAAAACCGGGGCGTTACAACTCTCCCCCCCTTAGGAAATTTCGTCCTCGAAATTTCAACCGGCTAAAAGAGAACAACAACCTTATCAAAGCAGCTCACAAGACAACACAAAAGCCTTAACCAACACCACTGATCACTTTCCACACAAAACCTCTACCATACTCTGTTCACAAACCCAAACTCTCAAAGGTAACCACGACTCAACCTTCCACATAACCGGACTGTACACAACCCCAACATCAACCTGAAGAACTTCAGCTCTTTCAGCAGACAACACTGTAGCACACAACTCCCAAGACTTGTCTACACAATGACAACAACCAATCCAACTCAACCACTTTGCAAACCCCTCAACCTCTAAAACTCTTGCAAACTCCCAAACCTCTTCCAAAGATTTTCTCAACAAGCAGAAATCCTTAAACATCAACTGTTTACACAAACTCTTCAACAAAGCTGACAATCCTTCACATCCACCAAAAACATTACCATAACAGCTCACCAGGACTATCCACCCAGATACCAAAAATTACATCACAACCTCAACTTGAAACCGTCAGCCGTTCCACACACCACCAACTGACTTCAACAGATCTTTCTTAACCACAACTAGCCAACCACCTCTCACAAGAACCCAAACAACCAACAAAAGCCTTAGATCTCTCACAGCCCTCTCACTACAAACTTCAACCAGAACACTTGCATTACCAGAACATCACTTAACCAAAACACACACAACTGCTTCAGAACTCTTCAAAGGTTGCCAAGAACAAACACAACCCTTTCACAACAACTTAAAAGCTAAACAACCTCAGCACTTGGGAACTCAACCACTAAGCTGCAACAACACTTAGCACCAAGGAACTACCACTTCCTTTTAGCTAAACAAACCACTTAACCGATACTAACCTCAACCGATACCCTTCACCACCAAACCACTAAACTCTCAGAGCATCAAACACTATCCTTCTACCAACAGGCTATTCCACTCTCACTATCACTAGCAACTAGCTTACCAAACTCCAGCACTTCTAACTCCCACTCAGCACCACACAACCTCTAAAAACCCATCATCCCTCCTAATCCAACCATAACACTAACAGATTCGATTAGTTATCAGCGAGCGTGAACATCGTATGCATGATCACCTACATGCCCTATCAATGCCTGATGTGTAACCCCCTTAGCCCGGTCTAGACGGTTGACCCGAACTACGAAGATTACACGGGGAAAACCAAAGTCAACCCGAAAGTCAACCTTGATTAACGACCTTTTTTTTTTCCTTTTAATCTTGTCTAGATGCACGTTAACCTTAATTGTGATCATACAAACAACATATTGAAAGATCACAAACATCAGAGATCAAACAGGGACCCAATTGAACAAATTACAACTTTAGGGACCAAATTGTAAATTCTGATAAATTAAGGGACTTAACCCAAATTAAAGTTACCATCTTGAAATTAGTCAGGTTTCATGCTTCTCTGTGAAATTTCAGCTCAAAAGGACATCCACAGCTCATGCAATTGATCAAACATGATTCAGGACTAAAACGTAAACAAAGCAAAACATATAAAGATACTTTTAACTGAATTTAACGGTCAGGTATCGATACACCTGATGTCGTATCGATACGCGGGGAAGGCAGTAACCAAACTTGAGCAACGGTATCGATACGATATCCCCTGTACCGATACGGCATTCAAACTTTACCCAGATGAGTATCGATACCCCCACAACCGTACCGATACGCCTGGGCAGAAAAGAGCTTATTTGGCTCAGGCGTATCGATACGCGAGCCCGAGTACCGATACCCCTGTCTGAAATCGACTTGAAATTCATACCATTCATGCTTCAAACCTCAAGTGAACATCACCAAATCATACCACATAGATATACAACATGCAGGGAACATAAAAGCATCAACAATTCAACTCATAACCATCACACATGAAAAGCCCCAATTTAAATGACATGCTTCCTACTTAAGCTACCTTTCATGCATAAACCTTCATAGCCAAGCATATAAGAGATCCAACCAAAAACCAACAACCACAGCAACATTTAACGTACTTAGGGAGTCTTAAACACCTCCCAAAACATATACATTGGTCCCCCATTGCCAAATCGACCAAAAGCTAAAATGTTTAACAAAACCTTCCATACATTGAGCTTTACTTGAACTTGTGTGCTTGCCTCCTCTTGCTGCCCTCAATGCACTCTAATGCTCTGCATTATTGAATCAAGAAAACGAGAGAGCGTAAGCCAAAGCTTAGTGAGGAGCGCTCTTTAAAAACCATTCAATAATGCATTTAAAACCATTTGTAATTCATGCTTGTAAACAACCTTTACACATGCTCAAAGCGTACTTTAAATCAAGCAATAACATGCTTCCACATTTCATTTAAACTAGCATACCATACTTCAACATAAACATCAAATCATGCATCTCATGCATCTCATGTACAAAACATGTCATATTGGCTCAAGTGATACATTTCATTTATGAAATCAAGTTCAACAACTTTCCCCAAGGACTTTTAAACACCTTGGACCCCAAGGACTTTTAAACACCTTGGCCATGGACTTTTAAACACCATGAATGGACCACACAAGGACTTTTAACCACCTTTGTGTCTGTAGCTTGAAATACCCCAAGGACTTTTAAACACCTTGGCCCCAAGGACTTTTAAACACCTTGGCCCCATGGACTTTTAACCACCATGGAAAGGAGCACCTAAGGACTTTTAACCACCTTAGTGTCCGCAACAAGATTCATCCAAGGACTTTTAACCACCTTGATGATCTTAGATAACAAGGCTCACTCAAGGACTTTTAACCACCTTAGTGACCTTCACTTTTACAAACCATCACTTGCCAATACACACTTTATACATCATGTAATCCACTGTTTTAAAAGCATTTAAACCAAGCCATTTCATCATGCATTTCGAAGCATTAAATCATCATTTAACAATGCATAAAAACAAGGCACTCTTACCTAGAGACACCTTCAACACATGGCTTAAATCATCAGCATAAATCATGCTAAAACATCAGCAACTAACATGCTAAAACATGCTTTCCAAAACAGTAGCAAATCATGCAAAATCATCATTTCACATTTCATCAAACATGGCCACCACTTAAAGAGAGTAATCCGAAAACTTACACTTGAGCTTAGTAAAGTTGTTTAGACTTAAACTAAGCTCCCAAAACCTTCAACCTTTGGTTAAAAAGCTGAAAATCCATTTTCACTCACCGATTACCAAACAAGCCTAGCCAACAAGCTTTCCAAGCTTCCGAAACCTTCCGAAAACACCTCCAAAACTCAAGGATCAACCTCCCCTGTTTCAAGCACATAAAAACAGAGCATTAATGCATCCTTATGCATTAAAACACCAGCAACATCAACACAACTCGCTGCTCATCACAAATCTAACAATTTGGCTACCAAACACAACCGAAATCATCTCCAAACACTTCCAAAACTTAACCCAGCCAAGATCCATCACTTCTAACCATTTTTATACATCTACTAACATGTAAAAAGATCACAACCACGTCCTTATACCACCAGGTATAACAGATCACCAAAAACACTCCAAAAACAACCAAAAACTCAAGCCAAACTTAGGAAATTCAACCTATCCGGGATTGCATTGATTAAACCTCAACTTCTAATCATTTTAGCATTCATTTAACATCATTTTAACACCTCAAAACCCTGCTTAAACAGATCACACGAAATTTTCACCAAAATCACCAAATCTTGCATTTTAGCCAAAAATCAAGATCTCAATTGAAAAGCCTTTAATAAAACATGAATCAAGGATTGAGAACTTAGGAATTTCAGTAAAGAACTGATAGTTTAGAGGAGAAGGACGTTCTTACCTCCAAACTTGAATTTCTCCCTTTTAGAGCCAAAATGCTTGATGAATCAACTTGTAAATTGTGAGGTTTTGATGATGAGATGATTAGAAATCAAATGAGAGTTGAAATGAGAGATTAAGAAGTCAAAATCAGAGAAAGAAATCTGAGGAAATCTTGTTTGGGTAGAGAGAAAATGAGAGAAAAGAGAATTTGAGAGAAAATAGAAAAATTAGTTAAAAAATGGTTAAAATGATTTCCCTCTCTTTTCTTAATCTTTAAAAATCAGATTTTAGACTTAAAATATCTTAGAAAAATCTGGAGAAATCCTTTTTGGAATAATAGCTCCTTAAAGATTCAAAGTTTCAATCCTTTATAAAACTGTCCCGCAACTTTCAAAAATTACATTTTGGTCACTAGCCAAAATGTCAACCTTCCGAACCTCATTTTCCAAAATTGATTTCACAGTTCACTTTTATACATTAAAAGATGATTTTAGAATATTTTTCCATATTTTTAGTGCAACCCGAACTAGGTTTTTCCTAAATTCCCTCTTATATACTCGATCAGCACTTTGACTAAACCGGTCAACGCCAAAACTTCTGAGCCCAAAACCGGGGCGTTACAACTCTCCCCCCCTTAAGAAATTTCGTCCTCGAAATTTACCTGAAGGAAAGAGATAAGGAAACTGCTTCAGCATATCCTCCTTCCGCTCCCACGTGGCTTCCTCAACACCGCGATGCTTCCACAGCACCTTCACCAACTCAATGGTCTTGCCACGAAGAATCTTGCTATCTGAATCCAGAATCTTCACCGGTTCCTCATCATAGGTCAAATCCGGATTCAATTCCACCTCCTCCACAGGCAACACATGCGAAGGATCAGATCGATACCTCCGGAGCATAGAAACATGGAACACATCATGAATCTTTTCCAGCTCCCGAGGTAACCTCAACCGATACGCAACAGGACCAACACGCTCAACAACCTCATACGGTCCAATGTATCTAGGGCTCAGCTTACCCTTCCGCCCAAACCTCATCACCTTCTTCCAAGGCGAAACCTTCAAGAACACGCGATCACCCACCGCAAACTCTATCTCCCTACGCTTCAAATCCGCGTAAGACTTCTGCCGATCAGAAGCAGCCTTCAACCTCTCACATATGAGCTTCACCTTCTCGGTGGTACCTTTTAACAAAGCAGGCATCGAAACCAACTTTTGACCAGTTTCAGCCCAACACAGAGGAGTCCTACACTTCCTCCCATACAGAGCCTCATAAGGTGCCATCTGTATACTTGCCTGAAAACTGTTGTTGTAAGCGAACTCAACCAAAGGCAGATGCTTCTCCCAAGAACCTTGGAACTCTATCACGCAACATCTCAACATATCCTCCAAGATCTGAATAACTCGCTCAGACTGGCCATCCGACTGGGGATGATAGGATGTACTGAAATGCAACCTTGTACCCAGAGCTTGATGCAAACACTGCCAAAAACGCGACGTGAACCTCGGATCCCTATCCGACACGATCGACTTAGGCACACCATGCAACCTCACAACCTCAGCAACATACAGCTCTGCCAGCTTATCCAAGGAAAACGTAGTATGCACAGGCAAGAAATGTGCACACTTCGTCAGGCGATCCACAATCACCCAAACAGAATTCTTCTTCGACGGAGACAAAGGCAAACCAGATACAAAATCCATGGTAACCCTCTCCCACTTCCATTCAGGGATTTTCAACGGTTGCAACAAACCAGAAGGAACCTGATGTTCAGCCTTAACTCGCTGACACACCAAACACTTGCTCACGAACTCTGCCACATCCTTCTTCAAGCCCACCCAATAGTACTCATCACGAAGATCGCGATACATCTTTGTACTACCAGGATGCATAGCAAAAGGACTACTATGACCTTCAGCTAGAATAGCATGCCTCAACTCAGCATCTGCAGGCACTACTATCCGATTACCAAAACACAACACCCCATCCTCATTAAAACAGAAATCCGAAGGTCTACCCTCCGCGATATCCTGAACATGAGACACCAAGGAATCATCCAACAACTGCTTATCCTTGATCAACTGAACCAACGAAGGTTTCACATGCAACTCAGCAACAAGACCACCATCCTGCGATATACTCAAGCTAGCAAACATAGCTCTCAGCTCAACAGCCACCTTCCTACTCAAGGCATCCGCAACAACATTGGCCTTTCCAGGATGATACTCTATCGTCAGATCATAATCCTTGAGCAACTCCAACCAACGTCGCTGCCTGAGATTCAACTCCTTCTGAGACATCAGATACCTCAAACTCTTGTGATCCGTGTACACAGTACACTTCTCACCATACAGATAATGCCTCCAGATCTTCAGAGCAAAAACCACTGCAGCCAGCTCAATATCATGCGTAGGATAATTGCGCTCATGCACCTTCAACTGCCGCGACGCATAAGCCACAACCTTACCCTCTTGCATCAGCACACACCCCAAACCAACATAGGATGCATCACTGTAGACTACAAACTCTTTCCCTGATTCAGGCTGAATCAAGATAGGAGCTTGCGTCAAAGCCAACTTCAGCTTCTCAAAAGCTTGCTGTCTCGCTTCTGTCCACTCATACCTAACATCTTTCTGCAGCAACTTCGTCAAAGGAGCAGCAATCTTGGAAAAACCATCCACAAACCTTCAGTAGTATCCTGCCAAACCAAGGAAACTACGAACCTCCTGAACAGACTTAGGAACTTTCCAGTTCATCACCGCTTCAATCTTCTGAGGATCAACACGAATCCCCTCAGCTGAGACCACATGACCAAGAAAAACAACCTCTCTAAGCCAAAACTCACACTTGCTCAACTTAGCATAAAGCTGATTCTCCAACAAAGCTTGCAACACAATCCTCAAATGCTCTTCGTGCTCTTCCTCAGTACGCGAGTACACAAGGATATCATCAATGAACACCACGACAAACTTGTCCAGGTATTCATGAAAAACACGATTCATCATGTCCATGAAAGCAGCAGGAGCATTTGTCAAACCAAACGGCATCACAAGGAACTCATAATGCCCATACCTTGTCCTGAAAGCTGTCTTAGGCACATCCACATCCTTCACCTTCAATTGATAATACCCTGACCTCAAGTCAATCTTAGAGAACACAGCAGCTCCCCTAAATTGATCAAAGAGATCATCAATCCTCGGCAAAGGATACCGATTCTTGATAGTCAACTTGTTCAGCTGACGGTAATCAATGCACATCCTCATCGTGCCATCTTTCTTCTTCACAAACAAGACAGGAGCACCCCAAGGCGAAACACTCGGCCGGATGAAACCACGATCAAGCAACTCTTGCAACTGCGTCTTCAGCTCCTTCAGCTCCTTAGGTGCCATTCTATAGGGAGTAATGGACACATGAGTGGTATTCTCATACAGCTCAATACCAAACTCCACCTCGCGATTAGGAGGTAAACCAGGCAACTCCTCAGGAAAAACATCAGGAAACTCCTTCACAACCCTGATATCCTGCACCCTCAGCTCCTTCGAACTAGGATTCATCACAAAAGCCAGAAAAGCTTCACAACCTTGCCTCAGCATCCTGCTCGCCTCCAAGGTAGAAACAACGTTGACAAGAAACTTCACATTCTCACCAACCACCACCACTTCATAATCATCCGCAAGCCTAAGCGAAACCCGCTTATTCTCACAATCCACAACAGCACGATGCTCAGCAAGCCAATCCATACCAAGGATCACATCAAAACCATAAAAGGGCAACTCCATAAGATCAACAAGAAAGACATGCTCTTGAACAACCAAAGGACACCTTTTATAAAGCTTACGAGTCACAACAGTTTCACCAAAAGAACTAGTGACTCTAACACCAACATCCAAAAACTCAACAGGCAAACCAAGCAACTCAGCATGCTCACGAAGAATGTATGAATGCGTAGATCCAGAATCAATCAAAGAAAGCAATGACAAGGATTGCAAAGTAAAGGTACCTGCAATCACATCTGCATCATTCCTTCCTTCGCGCTGAGCATACACCCCCGCTTGGCCTCCACCCTCAGGTTGAATAGCCACAACATGAGCTACACCGCGCCCACCTTCCTCTCGCCTCTGAAAATTACCACGGTCGCGCCCACGACCTCTCTGCGATGCTGCAACAACAGGAGCACGCTCTTGACCACCAGCCATCCTCGGACAATCACGTCTCAGATGATCAGCAGAACCACAGTTCCAGCACTCATAACCAGCTGCTATCACAGGAGCTTGCACCTCCCTCCCAGCACGAGGACAGTCACGCTTCAAGTGACCACGGGAACCACAAATCCAACAAGCACTAGGGTCAGCTCTAGCATTGCCACCCCTAGCAGGTGCACCTCCACCTCTCTTAGACGAGGACTGAAACCTCTGATCACGCCCTCTCTTGTTCCGTCCACCGGAACTATACTCAGCAGCTCTCTTTCCAGAACTAGCTCCAGCACCCTTAGCAGACAAACTCAGGTTCATCTCAATGTCCTTGGACCGACTAACCAGCACATCGAAATCATTGTACTCAGCAGCTAACATATAGGTCTTAACCTCCGTCACCAAACCATAACGGAACCTTCCGCACCTTTCGCGCTCATCAGGTACCAACTCAGGTGCATACTGGCTAAGACGTACAAACTGTACCTCATACTCAGCCACACTCATGTTCCCTTGGGTCAGAGACATGAATTCACGCTTCTTTTCATCCAGATATCTAACTCCTAGATATCTCCTCTTGAACGCATGCTGAAAGAACGTCCAAGTAACATCAGCATCAGCCATCCCAGAGATTGTGGTCGTCCACCACGTATAAGCATCACCTTGCAGCAGTGACACCACACATCCCAGCTTCTGCACATCAGTGCAACTCATTTGTCCCAAGACACGCTTGGTACTCTCCAACCACGCTTCAGACCTCTCAGCCGACATACCCCTAAACTCAGTCCCACCAAGACTGCGCAAACGTTCCAAGGGTAGTCTAGCACCAGCATCTCCCTGATGCCCAGCTCCTTGAGCTCCAGCTACTGCTGCTCGAAACGCACCCGCTATAGCTTGTACAAGCACAGACATGTCAGGTATCGCTTGCCCCTGACCAGCCTCAGGTCCTGCAGCTCCAGCACCAGCTGCCTCAGCTCCAGCTCTTTCCCTCTCCGCACCACCACCAGGTGGAGGAGGAGGTATCACAGCACTACCAGTGTGCTCATCATTCACATTCCCTTCCGGGGTCGTAGCTCTCACGCTACTCCTTAACTCTCTACGTGGTGCCATACTTTACCATGCATAACAATACAAAATAAAACAAGTCAGGACCAACAAGGTAAGCAAATTCCAAGTATTCAAGCTCAATTTCTTTCAAAAACAACATCATCCCTTTAGCTTTTGTTTGGCAATGGGTACCCTCATCATGCATCATCACAACATGCATCACATATACAACATCATATCATATCACTAAACATGCTTTCACCCAACAAGCATACAAACCAAACCATGCTTCAATCATGCATACACACATTCCCAATTACTCGAGAACTCAGCTCTGATACCACCAAATGTAACCCCCTTAGCCCGGTCTAGACGGTTGACCCGAACTACGAAGATTACACGGGGAAAACCAAAGTCAACCCGAAAGTCAACCTTGATTAACGACCCTTTTTTTTTCCTTTTAATCTTGTCTAGATGCACGTTAACCTTAATTGTGATCATACAAACAACATATTGAAAGATCACAAACATCAGAGATCAAACAGGGACCCAATTGAACAAATTACAACTTTAGGGACCAAATTGTAAATTCTGATAAATTAAGGGACTTAACCCAAATTAAAGTTACCATCTTGAAATTAGTCAGGTTTCATGCTTCTCTGTGAAATTTCAGCTCAAAAGGACATCCACAGCTCATGCAATTGATCAAACATGATTCAGGACTAAAACGTAAACAAAGCAAAACATATAAAGATACTTTTAACTGAATTTAACGGTCAGGTATCGATACACCTGATGTCGTATCGATACGCGGGGAAGGCAGTAACCAAACTTGAGCAACGGTATCGATACGATATCCCCTGTACCGATACGGCATTCAAACTTTACCCAGATGAGTATCGATACCCCCACAACCGTACCGATACGCCTGGGCAGAAAAGAGCTTATTTGGCTCAGGCGTATCGATACGCGAGCCCGAGTACCGATACCCCTGTCTGAAATCGACTTGAAATTCATACCATTCATGCTTCAAACCTCAAGTGAACATCACCAAATCATACCACATAGATATACAACATGCAGGGAACATAAAAGCATCAACAATTCAACTCATAACCATCACACATGAAAAGCCCCAATTTAAATGACATGCTTCCTACTTAAGCTACCTTTCATGCATAAACCTTCATAGCCAAGCATATAAGAGATCCAACCAAAAACCAACAACCACAGCAACATTTAACGTACTTAGGGAGTCTTAAACACCTCCCAAAACATATACATTGGTCCCCCATTGCCAAATCGACCAAAAGCTAAAATGTTTAACAAAACCTTCCATACATTGAGCTTTACTTGAACTTGTGTGCTTGCCTCCTCTTGCTGCCCTCAATGCACTCTAATGCTCTGCATTATTGAATCAAGAAAACGAGAGAGCGTAAGCCAAAGCTTAGTGAGGAGCGCTCTTTAAAAACCATTCAATAATGCATTTAAAACCATTTGTAATTCATGCTTGTAAACAACCTTTACACATGCTCAAAGCGTACTTTAAATCAAGCAATAACATGCTTCCACATTTCATTTAAACTAGCATACCATACTTCAACATAAACATCAAATCATGCATCTCATGCATCTCATGTACAAAACATGTCATATTGGCTCAAGTGATACATTTCATTTATGAAATCAAGTTCAACAACTTTCCCCAAGGACTTTTAAACACCTTGGACCCCAAGGACTTTTAAACACCTTGGCCATGGACTTTTAAACACCATGAATGGACCACACAAGGACTTTTAACCACCTTTGTGTCCGTAGCTTGAAATACCCCAAGGACTTTTAAACACCTTGGCCCCAAGGACTTTTAAACACCTTGGCCCCATGGACTTTTAACCACCATGGAAAGGAGCACCTAAGGACTTTTAACCACCTTAGTGTCCCCAACAAGATTCATCCAAGGACTTTTAACCACCTTGATGATCTTAGATAACAAGGCTCACTCAAGGACTTTTAACCACCTTAGTGACCTTCACTTTTACAAACCATCACTTGCCAATACACACTTTATACATCATGTAATCCACTGTTTTAAAAGCATTTAAACCAAGCCATTTCATCATGCATTTCGAAGCATTAAATCATCATTTAACAATGCATAAAAACAAGGCACTCTTACCTAGAGACACCTTCAACACATGGCTTAAATCATCAGCATAAATCATGCTAAAACATCAGCAACTAACATGCTAAAACATGCTTTCCAAAACAGTAGCAAATCATGCAAAATCATCATTTCACATTTCATCAAACATGGCCACCACTTAAAGAGAGTAATCCGAAAACTTACACTTGAGCTTAGTAAAGTTGTTTAGACTTAAACTAAGCTCCCAAAACCTTCAACCTTTGGTTAAAAAGCTGAAAATCCATTTTCACTCACCGATTACCAAACAAGCCTAGCCAACAAGCTTTCCAAGCTTCCGAAACCTTCCGAAAACACCTCCAAAACTCAAGGATCAACCTCCCCTGTTTCAAGCACATAAAAACAGAGCATTAATGCATCCTTATGCATTAAAACACCAGCAACATCAACACAACTCGCTGCTCATCACAAATCTAACAATTTGGCTACCAAACACAACCGAAATCATCTCCAAACACTTCCAAAACTTAACCCAGCCAAGATCCATCACTTCTAACCATTTTTATACATCTACTAACATGTAAAAAGATCACAACCACGTCCTTATACCACCAGGTATAACAGATCACCAAAAACACTCCAAAAACAACCAAAAACTCAAGCCAAACTTAGGAAATTCAACCTATCCGGGATTGCATTGATTAAACCTCAACTTCTAATCATTTTAGCATTCATTTAACATCATTTTAACACCTCAAAACCCTGCTTAAACAGATCACACGAAATTTTCACCAAAATCACCAAATCTTGCATTTTAGCCAAAAATCAAGATCTCAATTGAAAAGCCTTTAATAAAACATGAATCAAGGATTGAGAACTTAGGAATTTCAGTAAAGAACTGATAGTTTAGAGGAGAAGGACGTTCTTACCTCCAAACTTGAATTTCTCCCTTTTAGAGCCAAAATGCTTGATGAATCAACTTGTAAATTGTGAGGTTTTGATGATGAGATGATTAGAAATCAAATGAGAGTTGAAATGAGAGATTAAGAAGTCAAAATCAGAGAAAGAAATCTGAGGAAATCTTGTTTGGGTAGAGAGAAAATGAGAGAAAAGAGAATTTGAGAGAAAATAGAAAAATTAGTTAAAAAATGGTTAAAATGATTTCCCTCTCTTTTCTTAATCTTTAAAAATCAGATTTTAGACTTAAAATATCTTAGAAAAATCTGGAGAAATCCTTTTTGGAATAATAGCTCCTTAAAGATTCAAAGTTTCAATCCTTTATAAAACTGTCCCGCAACTTTCAAAAATTACATTTTGGTCACTAGCCAAAATGTCAACCTTCTGAACCTCATTTTCCAAAATTGATTTCACAGTTCACTTTTATACATTAAAAGATGATTTTAGAATATTTTTCCATATTTTTAGTGCAACCCGAACTAGGTTTTTCCTAAATTCCCTCTTATATACTCGATCAGCACTTTGACTAAACCGGTCAACGCCAAAACTTCTGAGCCCAAAACTGGGGCGTTACATGATGTACATGTATGCAAAACCTCTAATGTCATGCCACATGTATGCATGGACCAACATATATAATATAGTATATATCAATGATTTTAACTGTGCATGAATGCCAGTTCACACCCTCCAAAAACATCCTCAAAATCTGTCTAAGAACAACCTCCTAACTCACCTTTAACTTATCTAACTCCATCATACCAACAACCATTACCCACAAGATACTTACCCAAGCCTTCTTCACACCCAAGACATTACCAAACCACAACTACCACTACCCCAAACATGCTAGCAACAAGACTAAACTTACCACGCAAGGAAAAACCAGCAGAAACCAAACTAAGGCAACTAAAGCAAAGATCACTTAACAAGGTTACCTGAAAGCACAACACCACCCTGAAGCTTCATCAGACGAGCTCTCTTCCTTGCGGAACCATCACCCTCCTGCCGCACCATAGCAGCACCAGCTAACACACCAGGGTCACCACCAACTCCTTGCGATAAGGAACCTTGGCTGTTCCGCGCCAACATCAAACATTCACGCCTTTTGTGTCCATCAGACCCACATTTCCAGCAAACTTCATTTCCCAAACTCTTCACAACCTTCTGCTTTTTCTGCCACCTCTGTACCTCGCCTCGGCCGCGCCCACGACCTTTCAAAGATCCTTTGGCTAACACCAAAGCTGACTTCACCCCATGTGGACAATCACGCTTAACATGCAACTTAGATCCACATCTCCAGCAAACACTTGTGTCCCAACAATTTCCAACATGTTCCCTTTTACCACGGTCACACACAGATGACTGAGCTCCCACTCCTTGCTCAGGCAACACTTGCTCACCAACAGCATTAGCCGCACCTTGCTTAACCCTTGGAAATTCCCTTCCAAGATACCTTTCATAGAAAGCAGATACAAAGAAATCCCAATCAATAACAAGGATATGTGACGCCACAGCCACAGATGTCCACCAAGCACAAGCATCTTCCAGCATCAAAGAAACAACACTCCCCAGCTTACAGGCATAATCACAGCCTTCCTGATCCAAAATCAGAACTACATTGGCCAACCAAGCCTCAAACATCTCCGGGGAAGAACCATGATACTCCACAGCACCCAAATCAAGCAAACGCTGCTTCGGCAAACCCACACATTTAGCCAGCACATCCACTGATTCTACCTCAACCGTAGCCTGAGATGTTCCCAACACCTCCTGAACAACAGATAAAGAACTTTCCATCCCGGAACCAGCTTCCTTCCCTTGCCTTACCATCTCAACTTCAGTCACAGAAGACTGAGACAAAACACATTTACAAAAGGGTGAATTCTTTGCCTTAACAACCTGCCCCAAGGCAGCAACCATCTCCCTCAACCGCCATTCTTTCATCAACTTTGCCATACCACTAACAACAAACATACAATCACAACAAACAAACAAACCAGTTAGACCAGCATTAAGCAAGGATTCAAACTCCAACTCCAAAATAACACAATAGCTATATTAATAAGGCAATGGGTATCCCGAATCCTCCCCCTTTACATGACATAACAGTCAACACAACATGGATATCACAACATCAAGCATATCAACAACATACCTTGATCATGCTTACACCAAACAACATCCAATAGTACCAGCACATTAGCAACATAACATGCTCAAAACGCATTCACCATGCATAACATCAGCTCATAACATCAACACATATCCACATAAACTCAACTAAGATTCATAACCACAAAACATGCTTGCATACATCAGCAACATGCTCAAAAACATCAACAGCACACTCAGCAACACATGCTTCAACCAACTTTCAACCATACAACAAGATAAACATCAAGCACACATATCACAACAACTTACCGTTTTCCCCAACCTTCGCAACTCAGCTCTGATACCACCAAATGTAACCCCCATAGCTCGGCCTAGACGGTTGACCCGAACTACGAAGATTACACGGGGAAAACCAAAGTCAACCCGAAAGTCAACCTTGATTAACAACCCTTTTATTTTCCTTTTTAAACTTGTCTAGATGCACATTAACCTTAGGTGTGATCTCACAAACACCATGCTCAAAAATCACAAACATCAGAGATCAAACAAGGACCCAATTGAACAAATTACAACTTTAGGGACCAAATTGTAATTTCTGAAAACTTTAAGGACTTAACCACATTTTAAGTTACCAACTTAAAATTAATCATGTTTCATGCTTCCTTGCCAAATTTCAGCTCAAACGGACCTCCCGAGCTCAAACAATTGCACAAACAAGATTCAGGACCAAAACGCAAACATTTTGAAACATAAAAGATACTTTTAACTGATTTTAACGGTCCGGTATCGATACGCCACGTGTCGTATCAATACGCGGGGAAGGCAGTAACCAAACTCTAGCAACGGTATCGATACCTTTCCCCCCGTTTCGATACTTCACTCATACGGTATCGATACTTGTTCAGCCGTATCGATACCCCTGGGCAGAAACATGCCTATTTGGCTCAGGCGTATCGATATGCAAGCCCGAGTACCGATACCCCTGCCTGAAAACAACTCGAAAACAGCATCAAACATGCTTCAAACATCAAATTAACATCACCAAATCATACCACATGATCATTCAACATGCAGGGACCAGAAATGCATCATCAATTCAACATATAACCAACACATTTGAAAAGCCCCAAATTCATTGACATGCTTCCTACTCAAGCTATCCATTTAAACATAAACTTTTCCAAGGCAACCACAATTAAGCCAATTCATGTTCAACAACATTAACAACAACATTTAACATCAGCAATTAACATTCATGATCAACATATACGATCACATAAACATAAATCCGAGAGATTCTACCCCATTGCCCTTATTAACTATAGCTATTCACCGAGACATACATCTCCATTGGAGTCCACCTTGAATCCCTTGCTCAATGCTGTCCAAACTTCAAGAATCTGCATTGATGGGCAAAATGGAGCGTAAGCACATAATGCTTAGTGAGGAATGCTCAAAACCAAAACACCATCAATGCAGCGGGTCTTTAAAACACTTTAAAACAAACCCGATTTGATTACCAAAACCATGTTGAAAATCCCCTTTACAACATCAAGCTCAAAACATGCATAAACACCATATGCCAAGTTTAATCAAAACCATGGAAAACACTTCCATTTCACAACATACCTTTCTTTAACTTGAAAACCATTTCAAGCAAGAAACCATTTAAAAACCATTACTCAAATAAACATCTCATGCATTTAACCAAGGCAACATTTAAACCATAACAACATCTTCACATGCCTTCAAAAACAAGTCATACAAGACTCCAATGCAACATAGATATTTCATGCTCACATGCATCATTTACCACATGATTACCAACACTTGTACAACTTAACAAGTAAACATGCCTTCACTAGCATCATACACTTTTCATGCAACAATGCATCATTTCAAGCATCTCATGCTTCTCATGCAACCATGCATCAATTCAAGCATCTCATGCTCCTCATGCAACCATGCATCAATTCAAGCATCTCATGCTTCACATGTAACCATGCATTAAATCAAGCATCTCATGCTTCACATGCAACCATGCATTAAATCAAGCATCTCATGCTTCACATGCAACCATGTATCATTAAGATCAAGAACATTATATTGGCTTCCATAAGATCAACCACATTCACTTTCCAACACAACAACCCGATCGGATACGCGGATTCCGAGCGTGTCCCAACGCTCCCTACACACTACCCAATCCAAGGTCTTCCCGTGGGCAACAACCTCCACTGACCTCAACAACCTAAGGTTCCCATGTATGGACTTTTAAACACCATACAACCTTAGCTTTTCCTCAAGGTTCCCATTTATGGACTTTCAACCACCATACACCCTTGACATGCACAAGGTCTTCCCGTATGGACTTTCAACCACCATACAACCTTTGCACAACCGATTGGTAGTTGTAGACTTCATCTAACGAGATCCGGGACATCACACACAAGATCCACACATGGACTTAACCACTGCCATTGTGATCTTAACAAGTACAAGGTTCTCACATAAGGACTTTTAACCACCTTATAACCTTTACTCAACCAAGGTATTCCCGTGGGCAACAACCTCCATTGACCTTAAGCAACCGAGGTCCTCCCGTGGGCAACAACCTCCACTGACCTCATCTCATTAGGAATACTTGAAGGGAGTTTACCCGGTCCACACTTGACCACTCCACCTCCAAGGCGACTTTATTCACGGTGCACCCAATCCTATAGCCGGCTAACTATATCCGATCAACGAACCAAGAACCATTTACACCTCTTGCCAATATAACCATCTCACCATTTTATCCAATATTCCACATGCATGAACATAATGCATCCACCACATCATTAATCCAATGATTCACATGCATAACCAATATGCAAAACCATTACCTCATCAATCCAATGATTCACATGCATAACCAATATGCAAAAGGTAACATTTATCATCATTAATGCACTCTTTTTAAGCATCATACAAAGCCATTGATCAACATGCAACACTATGCATCAAAATCACAATTTCCATATACAAAACCAAGGATCCCTTACCTTGAGCATCCTTTTCAAATGGCTTTCAAAACCAGCATTTAACCAAGCTAAAAACATGCTTACAAAACAGAATTAAACCATGTATAACACATGCATATCAATCATCAACCACATTTGATTTTAAAACCAAATCATACACAATTCAAGAGCAAAAACCCATTCACTTACTCTTGACTTAGCAAAGTTGATTAGACTTAAACTAAGCTCCCAAAAACCTTCAAACCTTGTTTCAAAAGCTGAAATCTCAACTTCACTCACCAATAACCAACCAAAGCTAGCCAACAGGCCTTCCAAGCTTCCGAAAAACACCTCCAAAGCTCACGGATCCAATTCCCCTGTTTCAAGCACATAAAAACAGAACATTAATGCATCCTTATGCATTAAAACACCAGCAACATCAACACAACTCGCTGCTCATCACAAATCTAACAATTGGGCTACCAAACACAACCGAAATCACCTCCAAACACTTCCAAAACTTAACCCAGCCAAGATCCATCACTTCTAACCATTTTTATACATCAAATAACATGCAAAATGATCACAACCACGTCCTTATATCTCCAGGTATAACAGATCACCAAAAACACTCCAAAAACAACCAAAAACTCAAGCCAAACTTAGGAAATTCAACCTATCCGGGATTGCATTGATTAAACCTCAACTTCTAATCATTTTAGCATTCATTTAACATCAATTTAACACCTCAAAACCCTGCTTAAACAGATCACACGAAATTTTCACCAAAATCGTCAAATCTTGCATTTTAGCCAAAAATCAAGATCTCAATTGATAAGCCTTTAATAAAACATAAATCAAGGATTGAGAACTTAGGAATTTCAGTAAAGAACTGATAGTTTAGAGGAGAAGGACGTTCTTACCTCCAAACTTGAATTTCTCCATTTTAGAGCCAAAAAGCTTGATGAATCAACTTGTAGTTTGAGAGGTTTTGATGATGAGATGATTAGGAATCAAATGAAAGATGAAAGGAGAGATTTAGATGTCAAAATCAGAGAAAGAAATCTGGAGAATTTTGTTTGGGTTTAGAGAAAATGAGAGAAAAGAGAATTTGAGAGAAAATGAAAAGTTTGTTGGAATATTAGTTAAAATGATTTCCCTCCTTTTCTAAATCTTTAAAATCAGATTTGAGCCTTAAAATATCTTAGAAAAATCTGGAGAAATCCTTTTTGGAATAATAGCTCCTTAAAGATTCAAAGTTTCAATCCTTTATAAAACTGTCCCGCAACTTTCAAAAATTACATTTTGGTCACTAGCCAAAATGTCAACCTTCCGAACCTCATTTTCCAAAATTGATTTCACAGTTCACTTATATATATTAAAAGATGATTTTAGAACATTTTTCCATATTTTTAATGCAACCCGAACTAGGCTTTCCTAAATTCACTCTTATATATTCAATCAGCACTTTGACCGAACCGGTCAACACCCAAAACTTCCGAGCCCAAAACCGGGGCGTTACACTAAGCATCTAAAGCATGCCATCACACTCAAACATCCAACATAGTATCACATGCCTTACAATTCATAATCAAACTCAAAACATCCACTTTCAAATGAGTCATATAAAGCTCATACAAAAACCATTGCCACATTGCTAACTAATACGAAATTGATAACTGTACTTGAGCCACAAACTTGGAAAGCCCTTCTTGCCTTGCCTCGAGCTAACACCACGCTAACTATCTGCATTGTTGAACATTGAGAGCGTAAGCTATAAGCTTAGTGAGGGTGCTCTAAAACGAAAAACATCAACAATGCAGGGTTCAAGCATGTAAATCCTAATCTCACATACATCAAGCATAGGCATAAACTCAAGTAGACCTAGCTAGTCTTTCAAGTGGCATAATATGGTTTCTCAATCCTATCAAGCTCAATCATCAATATCATCATCATATAACAATACCATATACCACAATCATATATCAACCTCACATATCACAATGTATGAACAAGTTAATTGGCCGCTATTAATTACTCCGATTGTGCGGATTTAAACCTTAACAACACTTTACCTCGGTGGGATTACACTCATCACCGGACCTTGCATGTGTGGGATTCCACTCATCGCCACATGCCCTACGGATGGGATTCCACTTATCATCCCATAGAAATATATAAAAAGCTTCCGGTGGAATGTTACATCACCGTACTCCTCCTTGATGACTTAACGCCATCAAGGCCACGTGTAACGCCCCGGTTTTGGGCTCAGAAGTTTTGGCGTTGACCGGTTTAGTCAAAGTGCTGATCGAATATATAAGAGGGAATTTAGGAAAACCTAGTTCGGGTTGCATTAAAAATATGGAAAAATATTCTAAAATCATCTTTTAATATATAAAAGTGAACTGTGAAATCAATTTTGGAAAATGAGGTTCGGAAGGTTGACATTTTGGCTAGTGACCAAAATGTAATTTTTGAAAGTTGCGGGACAGTTTTATAAAGGATTGAAACTTTGAATCTTTAAGGAGCTATTATTCCAAAAAGGATTTCTCCAGATTTTTCTAAGATATTTTAAGTCTAAAATCTGATTTTAAAGATTAAGAAAAGAGAGGGAAATCATTTTAACCAAATCTTAACTAATTTTTCTATTTTCTCTCAAATTCTCTTTTCTCTCATTTTCTCTCTACCCAAACAAGATTTCCTCAGATTTCTTTCTCTGATTTTGACATCTACATCTCTCATTTCAACTCTCATTTGATTCCTAATCATCTCATCATCAAAACCTCTCAATTTGCAAATTGTTTCATCAAGCATTTTGGCTCTAAAAGGGAGAAATTCGAGTTTGGAGGTAAGAACGTCCTTCTCCTCTAAACTATCAGTTCTTTACTGAAATTCCTAAGTTCTCAATCCTTGATTCATGTTTTATTAAAGGCTTTTCAATTGAGATCTTGATTTTTGGCTAAAATGCAAGATTTGGTGATTTTGGTGAAAATTTCGTGTGATCTGTTTAAGCAGGGTTTTGAGGTGTTAAAATGATGTTAAATGAATGCTAAAATGATTAGAAGTTGAGGTTTAATCAATGCAATCCCGGATAGGTTGAATTTTCTAAGTTTGGCTTGAGTTTTTGGTTGTTTTTGGAGTGTTTTTGGTGATCTGTTATACCTGGAGGTATAAGGACGTGGTTGTGATCTTTTTGCATGTTAGTTGATGTATAAAAATGGTTAGAAGTGATGGATCTTGGCTGGGTTAAGTTTTGGAAGTGTTTGGAGATGATTTCGGTTGTGTTTGGTAGCCAAATTGTTAGATTTGTGGTGAGCAGCGAGTTGTGTTGTGGTTGCTGGTGTTTTAATGCATAAGGATGCATTAATGTTCTGTTTTTATGTGCTTGAAACAGGGGAGGTTGATCCTTGAGTTTTGGAGGTGTTTTCGGAAGGTTTCGGAAGCTTGGAAAGCTTGTTGGCTAGGCTTGTTTGGTAATCGGTGAGTGAAAATGGATTTTCAGCTTTTAAACCAAAGGTTGAAGGTTTTGGGAGCTTAGTTTAAGTCTAAACAACTTTGCTAAGCTCAAGTGTAAGTTTTCGGATTACTCTCTTTAAGTGGTGGCCATGTTTTGATGAGATGTGAAATGATGATTTTGCATGATTTGCTACTGTTTTGGAAAGCATGTTTTAGCATGTTAATTGCTGATGTTTTATCATGATTTATGCTGATGATTTAAGCCATGTGTTGAAGGTGTCTCTAGGTAAGAGTGCCTTGTTTTTATGCATTGTTAAATGATGATTTAATGCTTTGAAATGCATGATGAAATGGCTTGGTTTAAATGCTTTAAAACAGTGGATTACATGATGTATAAAGTGTGTATTGGCAAGTGATGATTTTCAAAAGTGAAGGTCACTAAGGTGGTTAAAAGTCCTTGAGTGAGCCTTGTTATCTAAGATCATCAAGGTGGTTAAAAGTCCTTGGATGAATCTTGTTGCGGACACTAAGGTGTTTAAAAGTCCTTAGGTGCTCCTTTCCATGGTGGTTAAAAGTCCATGGGGCCAAGGTGTTTAAAAGTCCTTGGGGCCAAGGTGTTTAAAAGTCCTTGGGGTATTACAAGCTACGGACACAAAGGTGGTTAAAAGTCCTTGTGTGGTCCATTCATGGTGTTTAAAAGTCCATGGCCAAGGTGTTTAAAAGTCCTTGGGGTCCAAGGTGTTTAAAAGTCCTTGGGGAAAGTTGTTGAACTTGATTTCATAAATGAAATGTATCACTTGAGCCAATATGACATGTTTTGTACATGAGATGCATGAAATGCATGATTTGATGTTATGTTGAAGCATGAGATGCTAGTTTAAATGAAATGTGGAAGCATGTTATTGCTTGATTTAAAGTACGCTTTGAGCATGTGTAAAGGTTGTTTACAAGCATGAATTACAAATGGTTTTAAATGCATTATTGAATGGTTTTTAAAGAGCGCTCCTCGCTAAGCTTTGGCTTACGCTCTCTCGTTTTCTTGATTCAATAATGCAGAGCATTAGAGTGCATTGAGGGCAGCAAGAGGAGGCAAGCACACAAGTTCAAGTAAAGCTCAATGTATGGAAGGTTTTGTTAAACATTTTAGCTTTTGGTCGATTTGGCAATGGGGGACCAATGTATTTGTTTTGGGAGGTGTTTAAGACTCCCTAAGTATGTTAAATGTTGTTGTGGTTGTTGGTTTTTGGATTGATCTCTTATATGCTTGGCTATGAAGGTTTATGCATGAAAGGTAGCTTAAGTAGGAAGCATGTCATTTAAATTGGGGCTTTTCATGTGTGATGGTTATGAGTTGAATTGTTGATGCATTTATGATCCCTGCATGTTGTATATCTATGTGGTATGATTTGGTGATGTTAATCTGAGGTTTGAAGCATGAATGGTATGAATTTCAAGTCGATTTCAGACAGGGGTATCGGTACTCGGGCTCGCGTATCGATACGCCTGAGCCAAATATGCTCTTTTCTGCCCAGGCGTATCGGTACGGTTGTGGGGGTATCGATACTCATCTGGGTAAAGTTTGAATGCCGTATCGGTACAGGGGATATCGTATCGATACCGTTGCTCGAGTTTGGTTACTGCCTTCCCCGCGTATCGATACGACATCAGGTGTATCGATACCTGACCGTTAAATTCAGTTAAAAGTATCTTTATATGTTTTGCTTTGTTTACGTTTTAGTCCTGAATCATGTTGTTCAATTGTATGATCTTGGGATGTCCGTTTGAGCTGAAATTTGGCAGAGAGGCATGAAACTTGATTAATTTCAAGATGGTAACTTCAATTTGGGCTAAGTCCTTTAATTTGTCAGAATTTACAATTTGGTCCCTAAGTTTGTAATTTGTTCAATTGGGTCCCTGTTTGATCTCTGATGTTTGTGATCTTTTGATATGTTGTTTGTATGATCACACTTAAGGTTAATATGCATCTAGACAGGATTAAAAAGAAAAAAAAAGGGTCGTTAATCAAGGTTGACTTTCGGGTTGACTTTGGTTTTCCCCGTGTAATCTTCGTAGTTCGGGTCAACCGTCTAGACCGGGCTAAGGGGGTTACATTTGGTGGTATCAGAGCTGAGTTCTCGAGTAATTGGGAATGTGTGTATGCATGATTGAAGCATGGTTTGGTTTGTATGCTTGTTGGGTGAAAGCATGTTTAGTGATATGATATGATGATGTGTATGTGATGCATGTTGTGATGATGCATGATGAGGGTACCCATTGCCAAACAAAAGCTAAAGAGATGATGTTGTTTTTGAAGGAGATTGAGCTTGAATACTTGGAATTTGCTTACCTTGCTGGTCCTGACTTGTTTTATTTTGTATTGTTATGCATGGTAAAGTATGGCACCACGTAGAGAGTTAAGGAGTA
Organism: Hibiscus tridactylites; assembly: GCA_958450335.1. NCBI lineage: Eukaryota > Viridiplantae > Streptophyta > Magnoliopsida > Malvales > Malvaceae > Hibiscus > Hibiscus tridactylites. The sequence continues at coordinate 56,994,609 of OY288277.1, forward strand.
GCGCGAGAGCTACGACCCCGGAAGGGAATGTGAATGATGAGCACACTGGTAGTGCTGTGATACCTCCTCCTCCACCTGGTGGTGGTGGTGCGGAGAGGGAAAGAGCTGGAGCTGGAGCTGAGGCAGCTGGTGCTGGAGCTGCAGGACCTGAAGCTGGTCAGGGGCAAGCGATACCTGACATGTCTGTGCTTGTACAAGCTATTGCGGGTGCGTTTCGAGCAGCAGTAGCTGGAGCTCAAGGAGCTGGGCATCAAGGAGATGCTGGTGCTAGACTACCCGTGGAACGTTTGCGCAGTCTTGGTGGGACTGAGTTTAGGGGTATGTCAGCTGAGAGGTCTGAAGCATGGTTAGAGAGTACCAAGCGTGTCTTGGGACAGATGAGTTGCACTGATGTGCAGAAGCTGGGATGTGTGGTGTCACTGCTGCAAGGTGATGCTTATACGTGGTGGACGACCACAATCTCTGGGATGGCTGATGCTGATGTTACTTGGACGTTCTTTCAGCATGCGTTCAAGAGGAGATATCTGGGAGTTAGATATCTGGATGAAAAGAAGCGTGAATTCATGTCTCTGACCCAAGGGAACATGAGTGTGGCTGAGTATGAGGTACAGTTTGTACGTCTTAGCCAGTATGCACCTGAGTTGGTACCTGATGAGCGCGAAAGGTGCGAAAGGTTCCGTTATGGTTTGGTGACGGAGGTTAAGACTTATATGTTAGCTGCTGAGTACAATGATTTCGATGTGCTGGTTAGTCGGTCCAAGGACATTGAGATGAACCTGAGTTTGTCTGCTAAGGGTGCTGGAGCTAGTTCTGGAAAGAGAGCTGCTGAGTATAGTTCCGGTGGACGGAACAAGAGAGGGCGTGATCAGAGGTTTCAGTCCTCGTCTAAGAGAGGTGGAGGTGCACCTGCTAGGGGTGGCAATGCTAGAGCTGACCCTAGTGCTTGTTGGATTTGCGGTTCACGTGGTCACTTGAAGCGTGACTGTCCTCGTGCTGGGAGGGAGGTGCAAGCTCCTGTGATAGCAGCTGGTTATGAGTGCTGGAGTTGTGGTTCAGCTGATCATCTGAGACGCGATTGTCCGAGGATGGCTGGTGGTCAAGAGCGTGCTCCTGTGGTTGCAGCACCGCAGAGAGGTCGTGGGCGCGGCCGTGGTAATTTTCAGAGACGAGAGGAAGGTGGGCGCGGTGTAGCTCATGTTGTGGCTATTCAACCTGAGGGTGGAGGCCAAGCGAGGGTGTATGCTCAGCGCGAAGGAAGGAATGATGCAGATGTGATTGCAGGTACCTTTACTTTGCAATCCTTGTCATTGCTTTCTTTGATTGATTCTGGATCTACGCATTCATACATTCTTCGTGAGCATGCTGAGTTGCTTGGTTTGCCTGTTGAGTTTTTGGATGTTGGTGTTAGAGTCACTAGTTCTTTTGGTGAAACTGTTGTGACTCGTAAGCTTTATAAAAGGTGTCCTTTGGTTGTTCAAGAGCATGTCTTTCTTGTTGATCTTATGGAGTTGCCCTTTTATGGTTTTGATGTGATCCTTGGTATGGATTGGCTTGCTGAGCATCGTGCTGTTGTGGATTGTGAGAATAAGCGGGTTTCGCTTAGGCTTGCGGATGATTATGAAGTGGTGGTGGTTGGTGAGAATGTGAAGTTTCTTGCCAATGTTGTTTCTACCTTGGAGGCGAGCAGGATGCTGAGGCAAGGTTGTGAAGCTTTTCTGGCTTTTGTGATGAATCCTAGTTCGGAGGAGCTGAGGGTGCAGGATATCAGGGTTGTGAAGGAGTTTCCTGATGTTTTTCCTGAGGAATTGCCTGGTTTACCTCCTAATCGTGAGGTGGAGTTTGGTATTGAGCTGTATGAGAATACCACTCCTGTGTCCATTACTCCCTATAGAATGGCACCTAAGGAGCTGAAGGAGCTGAAGACGCAGTTGCAAGAGTTGCTTGATCGTGGGTTCATCTGGCCGAGTGTTTCGCCTTGGGGTGCTCCTGTCTTGTTTGTGAAGAAGAAAGATGGCACGATGAGGATGTGCATTGATTACCGTCAGCTGAACAAGTTGACTATCAAGAATCGGTATCCTTTGCCGAGGATTGATGATCTCTTTGATCAATTTCGGGGAGCTGCTGTGTTCTCTAAGATTGACTTGAGGTCAGGGTATTATCAATTGAAGGTGAAGGATGTGGATGTGCCTAAGACAGCTTTCAGGACAAGGTATGGGCATTATGAGTTCCTTGTGATGCCGTTTGGTTTGACAAATGCTCCTGCTGCTTTCATGGACATGATGAATCGTGTTTTTCATGAATACCTGGACAAGTTTGTTGTGGTGTTCATTGATGATATCCTTGTGTACTCGCGTACTGAGGAAGAGCACGAAGAGCATTTGAGGGTTGTGTTGCAAGCGTTGTTGGAGAATCAGCTTTATGCTAAGTTGAGCAAGTGTGAGTTTTGGCTTAGAGAGGTTGTTTTTCTTGGGCATGTGGTCTCAGCTGAGGGGATTCGTGTTGATCCTCAGAAGATTGAAGCGGTGATGAACTGGAAAGTTCCTAAGTCTGTTCAGGAGGTTCGTAGTTTCCTTGGTTTGGCAGGATACTACCGAAGGTTTGTGGATGGTTTTTCCAAGATTGCTGCTCCTTTGACGAAGTTGCTGCAGAAAGATGTTAGGTATGAGTGGACAGAAGCGAGACAGCAAGCTTTTGAGAAGCTGAAGTTGGCTTTGACGCAAGCTCCTATCTTGATTCAGCCTGAATCAGGGAAAGAGTTTGTAGTCTACAGTGATGCATCCTATGTTGGTTTGGGGTGTGTGCTGATGCAAGAGGGTAAGGTTGTGGCTTATGCGTCGCGGCAGTTGAAGGTGCATGAGCGCAATTATCCTACGCATGATATTGAGCTGGCTGTAGTGGTTTTTGCTCTGAAGATCTGGAGGCATTATCTGTATGGTGAGAAGTGTACTGTGTACACGGATCACAAGAGTTTGAGGTATCTGATGTCTCAGAAGGAGTTGAATCTCAGGCAGCGACGTTGGTTGGAGTTGCTCAAGGATTATGATCTGACGATAGAGTATCATCCTGGAAAGGCCAATGTTGTTGCGGATGCCTTGAGTAGGAAGGTAGCTGTTGAGCTGAGAGCTATGTTTGCTAGCTTGAGTATATCGCAGGATGGTGGTCTTGTTGCTGAGTTGCAGGTGAAACCTTCGTTGGTTCAGTTGATCAAGGATAAGCAGTTGTTGGATGATTCCTTGGTGTCTCATGTTCAGGATATCGCGGAGGGTAGACCTTCGGATTTCTGTTTTAATGAGGATGGGGTGTTGTGTTTTGGTAATCGGATAGTAGTGCCCGCAGATGCTGAGTTGAGGCATGCTATTCTAGCTTAAGGTCATAGTAGTCCTTTTGCTATGCATCCTGGTAGTACAAAGATGTATCGCGATCTTCGTGATGAGTACTATTGGGTGGGCTTGAAGAAGGATGTGGCAGAGTTCGTGAGCAAGTGTTTGGTGTGTCAGCGAGTTAAGGCTGAACATCAGGTTCCTTCTGGTTTGTTGCAACCGTTGAAAATCCCTGAATGGAAGTGGGAGAGGGTTACCATGGATTTTGTATCTGGTTTGCCTTTGTCTCCGTCGAAGAAGAATTCTGTTTGGGTGATTGTGGATCGCCTGACGAAGTGTGCACATTTCTTGCCTGTGCATACTACGTTTTCCTTGGATAAGCTGGCAGAGCTGTACGTTGCTGAGGTTGTGAGGTTGCATGGTGTGCCTAAGTCGATCGTGTCGGATAGGGATCCGAGGTTCACGTCGCGTTTTTGGCAGTGTTTGCATCAAGCTTTGGGTACAAGGTTGCATTTCAGTACATCCTATCATCCTCAGTCGGATGGCCAGTCTGAGCGAGTTATTCAGATTTTGGAGGATATGTTGAGATGTTGCGTGATAGAGTTCCAAGGTTCTTGGGAGAAGCATCTGCCTTTGGTTGAGTTCGCTTACAACAACAGTTTTCAGGCAAGTATACAGATGGCACCTTATGAGGCTCTGTATGGGAGGAGGTGTAGGACTCCTCTGTGTTGGGCTGAAACTGGTCAAAAGTTGGTTTCGATGCCTGCTTTGTTGAAAGGTACCACCGAGAAAGTGAAGCTCATATGTGAGAGGTTGAAGGCTGCTTCTGATCGGCAGAAGTCTTACGCGGATTTGAAGCGTAGGGAGATAGAGTTTGCGGTGGGTGATCGCGTGTTCTTGAAGGTTTCGCCTTGGAAGAAGGTGATGAGGTTTGGGCGGAAGGGTAAGTTGAGCCCTAGATATATTGGACCGTATGAGGTTGTTGAGCGTGTTGGTCCTGTTGCGTATCGGTTGAGGTTACCTCAGGAGCTAGAGAAGATTCATGATGTGTTCCATGTTTCTATGCTCCGGAGGTATCGATCTGATCCTTCGCATGTGTTGCCTGTGGAGGAGGTGGAATTGAATCCGGATTTGACCTATGATGAGGAACCGGTGAAGATTCTGGATTCAGATAGCAAGGTTCTTCGTGGCAAGACCATTGAGTTGGTGAAGGTGCTGTGGAAGCATCGCGGTGTTGAGGAAGCCACGTGGGAGCGAAAGGAGGATATGCTGAAGCAGTTTCCTTATCTCTTTCCTTCAGGTAAATTTCGAGGACGAAATTTCTTAAGGGGGGGAGAGTTGTAACGCCCCGGTTTTGGGCTCAGAAGTTTTGGCGTTGACCGGTTTAGTCAAAGTGCTGATCGAATATATAAGAGGGAATTTAGGAAAACCTAGTTCGGGTTGCATTAAAAATATGGAAAAATATTCTAAAATCATCTTTTAATATATAAAAGTGAACTGTGAAATCAATTTTGGAAAATGAGGTTCGGAAGGTTGACATTTTGGCTAGTAACCAAAATGTAATTTTTGAAAGTTGCGGGACAGTTTTATAAAGGATTGAAACTTTGAATCTTTAAGGAGCTATTATTCCAAAAAGGATTTCTCCAGATTTTTCTAAGATATTTTAAGTCTAAAATCTGATTTTAAAGATTAAGAAAAGAGAGGGAAATCATTTTAACCAAATCTTAACTAATTTTTCTATTTTCTCTCAAATTCTCTTTTCTCTCATTTTCTCTCTACCCAAACAAGATTTCCTCAGATTTCTTTCTCTGATTTTGACATCTACATCTCTCATTTCAACTCTCATTTGATTCCTAATCATCTCATCATCAAAACCTCTCAATTTGCAAATTGTTTCATCAAGCATTTTGGCTCTAAAAGGGAGAAATTCGAGTTTGGAGGTAAGAACGTCCTTCTCCTCTAAACTATCAGTTCTTTACTGAAATTCCTAAGTTCTCAATCCTTGATTCATGTTTTATTAAAGGCTTTTCAATTGAGATCTTGATTTTTGGCTAAAATGCAAGATTTGGTGATTTTGGTGAAAATTTCGTGTGATCTGTTTAAGCAGGGTTTTGAGGTGTTAAAATGATGTTAAATGAATGCTAAAATGATTAGAAGTTGAGGTTTAATCAATGCAATCCCGGATAGGTTGAATTTCCTAAGTTTGGCTTGAGTTTTTGGTTGTTTTTGGAGTGTTTTTGGTGATCTGTTATACCTGGAGGTATAAGGACGTGGTTGTGATCTTTTTGCATGTTAGTTGATGTATAAAAATGGTTAGAAGTGATGGATCTTGGCTGGGTTAAGTTTTGGAAGTGTTTGGAGATGATTTCGGTTGTGTTTGGTAGCCAAATTGTTAGATTTGTGGTGAGCAGCGAGTTGTGTTGTGGTTGCTGGTGTTTTAATGCATAAGGATGCATTAATGTTCTGTTTTTATGTGCTTGAAACAGGGGAGGTTGATCCTTGAGTTTTGGAGGTGTTTTCGGAAGGTTTCGGAAGCTTGGAAAGCTTGTTGGCTAGGCTTGTTTGGTAATCGGTGAGTGAAAATGGATTTTCAGCTTTTAAACCAAAGGTTGAAGGTTTTGGGAGCTTAGTTTAAGTCTAAACAACTTTGCTAAGCTCAAGTGTAAGTTTTCGGATTACTCTCTTTAAGTGGTGGCCATGTTTTGATGAGATGTGAAATGATGATTTTGCATGATTTGCTACTGTTTTGGAAAGCATGTTTTAGCATGTTAATTGCTGATGTTTTAGCATGATTTATGCTGATGATTTAAGCCATGTGTTGAAGGTGTCTCTAGGTAAGAGTGCCTTGTTTTTATGCATTGTTAAATGATGATTTAATGCTTTGAAATGCATGATGAAATGGCTTGGTTTAAATGCTTTAAAACAGTGGATTACATGATGTATAAAGTGTGTATTGGCAAGTGATGATTTGCAAAAGTGAAGGTCACTAAGGTGGTTAAAAGTCCTTGAGTGAGCCTTGTTATCTAAGATCATCAAGGTGGTTAAAAGTCCTTGGATGAATCTTGTTGCGGACACTAAGGTGTTTAAAAGTCCTTAGGTGCTCCTTTCCATGGTGGTTAAAAGTCCATGGGGCCAAGGTGTTTAAAAGTCCTTGGGGCCAAGGTGTTTAAAAGTCCTTGGGGTATTACAAGCTACGGACACAAAGGTGGTTAAAAGTCCTTGTGTGGTCCATTCATGGTGTTTAAAAGTCCATGGCCAAGGTGTTTAAAAGTCCTTGGGGTCCAAGGTGTTTAAAAGTCCTTGGGGAAAGTTGTTGAACTTGATTTCATAAATGAAATGTATCACTTGAGCCAATATGACATGTTTTGTACATGAGATGCATGAAATGCATGATTTGATGTTATGTTGAAGCATGAGATGCTAGTTTAAATGAAATGTGGAAGCATGTTATTGCTTGATTTAAAGTACGCTTTGAGCATGTGTAAAGGTTGTTTACAAGCATGAATTAGAAATGGTTTTAAATGCATTATTGAATGGTTTTTAAAGAGCGCTCCTCGCTAAGCTTTGGCTTACGCTCTCTCGTTTTCTTGATTCAATAATGCAGAGCATTAGAGTGCATTGAGGGCAGCAAGAGGAGGCAAGCACACAAGTTCAAGTAAAGCTCAATGTATGGAAGGTTTTGTTAAACATTTTAGCTTTTGGTCGATTTGGCAATGGGGGACCAATGTATTTGTTTTGGGAGGTGTTTAAGACTCCCTAAGTATGTTAAATGTTGTTGTGGTTGTTGGTTTTTGGATTGATCTCTTATATGCTTGGCTATGAAGGTTTATGCATGAAAGGTAGCTTAAGTAGGAAGCATGTCATTTAAATTGGGGCTTTTCATGTGTGATGGTTATGAGTTGAATTGTTGATGCATTTATGATCCCTGCATGTTGTATATCTATGTGGTATGATTTGGTGATGTTAATCTGAGGTTTGAAGCATGAATGGTATGAATTTCAAGTCAATTTCAGACAGGGGTATCGGTACTCGGGCTCGCGTATCGATACGCCTGAGCCAAATATGCTCTTTTCTGCCCAGGCGTATCGGTACGGTTGTGGGGGTATCGATACTCATCTGGGTAAAGTTTGAATGCCGTATCGGTACAGGGGATATCGTATCGATACCGTTGCTCGAGTTTGGTTACTGCCTTCCCCGCGTATCGATACGACATCAGGTGTATCGATACCTTACCGTTAAATTCAGTTAAAAGTATCTTTATATGTTTTGCTTTGTTTACGTTTTAGTCCTGAATCATGTTGTTCAATTGTATGAGCTTGGGATGTCCGTTTGAGCTGAAATTTGGCAGAGAGGCATGAAACCTGATTAATTTCAAGATGGTAACTTCAATTTGGGCTAAGTCCTTTAATTTGTCAGAATTTACAATTTGGTCCCTAAGTTTGTAATTTGTTCAATTGGGTCCCTGTTTGATCTCTGATGTTTGTGATCTTTTGATATGTTGTTTGTATGATCACACTTAAGGTTAATATGCATCTAGACAGGATTAAAAAGAAAAAAAAAGGGTCGTTAATCAAGGTTGACTTTCGAGTTGACTTTGGTTTTCCCCGTGTAATCTTCGTAGTTCGGGTCAACCGTCTAGACCGGGCTAAGGGGGTTACACCACGTACGTTTTGACTTAACTTGTGTGCACACTATCCTAATGATCGATCATTTACAACCGGTAATTATTTTAGTGCCAATTATCATAACCACATTATATATATCATCAACCACCATTCATGCTCAATCTCATAGATGCATATCAAGATAAACTTACACCAATCAATCACAATCACAATAGCATAGTTAAGCAAGCATAAATGCATTCATGGATATCAATGGTTAAATCAACAACTTGAATTAACTATAAGTGGCCTACCAAGCACACTTCACACACACCCACTACACATACTCGAACCAAACTTAAAACAAGTTGAAACCACTCACCGCCCTTCCTTAGCAAATCGAAACAATCCTCCTACGAACCCGGATTCGGTCCCAAATCCTCTTCAACGCTTCCTCTTGCTTCTAGCCAAACAAAACACACTTATTACACCACAATTCAATGCTAAACTCAACCATCAACTTACTTCACAAACACAAGCCAAATTCCATAAATTCCCAAACCACATAATCTCCCAAAAACTCAATTTTCGTACTCCAACAACCCTTGGCTGAAACACCCATTTCCAAACACCCAAATGACCTCCAAACCATCCCAAATCACACTCCTAACATACCCTAACCATCAGCCCTTAGTTTTCAACCTAAAACCCACCAAAAACCCAAGTTTTAATACCTCAAAGTTTTCCCTAAGAACCTACTACGAATTTTCATCAAAACTCAACCAAATTGATATATAATGTGTATTTCATCATGATTAAACAAAACCCCAACACAATTTATTAAAACAAATCGGAAAACCCCCTTAAAAATCCAAACTTTGATATAAACCCTAATTTTCAAAACTCCATAACTTTGAAATCTAAGACTATAGATAGTTAGAGGATAAAGAGGAGATTAAGAAAACATAATTACCTTTGAAAAACACCTTGATTTGAGGGAGATATTAAATAGAATAGTAACTTAGCTTGAGAGGTTTTTGAAAATGGGGTTTACTCCATTTTAACGTTGGAAAGCTTTGGGAGGAAGATGACAACTTTTGTCTTAAAGTTGTCTTGCTTTTTAAGACTTTAGGGTCAAATTACAACATAAGTCCCTCCCTTTTTCCAAAGCTCAATTAGTTCATTATTTAGAGTTGAATTAATTTAATTAAATTTCATTTGACTCAAACTATAAACCCGGTTAACTCCTAGGCCCAAAACACGGATGTTACAACTCTCTCCCACTTAAGGAAATTTCATCCCCAAAATTAGCTGACTGAAAGAGATACGGAAACTGCTTTTCCATATCCTCCTTCCTCTCCCAAGTGGCCTCGTCCACACCTCTACGTCGCCACCGCACCTTTACTAACTCAATCGATCTACCCCTCAACACTTTACTGTCAGAAGCTAAGATCTCCACTGGTTCTTCCTCGTATGTCAAATCTGGATTCAATTCAATCTCTTCTACGGGCATAACATGTGATGGATCGGACCTATACTTACGAAGCATCGAAACATGGAACACATCATGTATCTTCTCAAGCTCGGACGGCAAACGCAACTGATAAGCAACGGGACCAACCCTCTTCACAATCTCATACGGTCCTATGTACCTCGGACTCAATTTCCCTTTTCGGCCAAATCTCATCACTTTCTTCCACGGAGACACTTTCAAGAACACCTTCTCACCCATTGAGAACTCAACTTCCTTCCTCTTCAAATTGGCATAGGACTTCTACCTATCCGAAGCAGCTTTCAAACGATCACAAATCAATTTTACCTTGTCGGTTGTCCCCTTGAGCAAATCCGGCATAGGTAACAATTTCTGTCCCACTTCGGCCCAACAAACTGGAGTCCTACACTTCCGGCCATACAAGGCCTCATACGGAGCCATCTGAATGCTCGACTGAAAGCTGTTATTGTACGCAAACTCTACGAGAGGCAAATGCTTCTCCCAAGTACCCTGAAAGTCAATGATACAACAACGCAACATATCCTCTAAGATCTGAATAACCCTCTCTGACTGACCATCTGACTGAGGATGATAAGATGTGCTGAAGTTCAAACGGGTACCCAAAGCTGTATGCAGACACTCCCAAAATCTAGAAGTAAACTGCGGATCTCTATCTGACACGATGGACTTCGGCACACCATGTAGTCTCACAATCTCACCAATGTACAAGTCGGCCAATCTATCTAAGGTGTATGTAGTGTTTACTGCCAAGAAGTGAGCACACTTCGTAAAACGATCTACTATCACCCAAACTGAGTTCTTCTTCGTAGGAGTCAAAGGCAAACCCGAAACAAAATCCATAGTGATGTTCTCCCGCTTCCATTCCGGAATTTTCAACGACTGTAACAAACTTGAGGGAACCTGATGTTCCGCCTTCACTCTCTGACACACTAAGCACTTACTCACAAAGTCGGCTACATCTCTCTTCAAGCCAACCCAAAAGTACTCATTCTTCAAATCACGGTACATCTTCGTGCTTCCAGGATGCATAGCAAACGGACTACTGTGGGCTTCAGTCAAGATCGTACGTCTCAAGTCACTGTCTTCTGGCACAACTATTCTATCCTTGAAACACAAAACCCCATCAGTGCTGAAACTGTAATCTGAAGATCTACCCTCGGCTATATCTTGCACGTGAGGTGCCAAAGATCTATCTAAGAGTTGTTTCTCTCGAATCAACTGACCTAGAGTAGGTCGAACCTGAAGCTCGGCTATCAAGCCACCATCTCCGGACAAACTCAATCTAGCAAACATAGCTATCAAGTCCATGACCATCTTCTTACTCAATGCATCGGCCACTACATTGGCCTTACCCGAATGGTACTCAATGGTAAGATCATAGTCTTTTAGTAGCTCTAACCACCTACGATGTCTGAGATTCAAATCTCGCTGAGTCATAATGTATTTCAAACTCTTTTGGTCGGTGTACACTGTGCATCTCTCACCGTACAAATAGTGCCTCCAAATCTTCAGAGCAAACACAACTGCAGCTAACTCTATGTCATGGGTCGGATAGTTGCGCTCATGGGTCTTCAACTGTCTTGAGGCATAAGCCACTACTCTCCGGTCTTGCATAAGAACACATCCTAGCCCTACATAAGAAGCATCACTGTAGACTACATAGTCCTTCCCGGACTCAGGCTGAATCAAGATCGGTGCTTGGGTCAAAGCTTCTTTCAATTTCTCAAAGGCTCTCTGTCTTGCATCTGTCCACTCAAACTGAACACTCTTCTGAAGTAACTGTGTCAATGGAGCGGCTAACTTAGAGAAACCCTCTACAAACCTCCTATAGTATCCGGCTAAGCCTAGGAAGCTACGTACCTCTGTCACAGACTTCGGTTGCTTCCACTCAACAATGGCTTCAATCTTCTTCGGATCAACTCTAATCTCATCGGCTGACACAACATGTCCTAAGAAGACTACCTCTCGGATCCAGAATTCACACTTACTGAGCTTCGCATACAACTGATGATCTAGCAAAGTCTTCAAAACAAGTCTCAAGTGTCGGTCATGGTCTTCTTCAGTTCACGAGTACACCAAGATGTCATCAATAAACACAACTACAAACTGATCTAGATACTGATGAAAGATCCTATTCATCATGTCCATGAAAGCAGCCGGTGCATTAGTCAACCCAAATGCCATGACTAAAAACTCATAATGACCGTACCTTGTCCTAAAGGTCGTCTTCGGTACATCAACCTCTCTTACCTTTAGCTGGTAATAACCCGATCTCAAATCAATCTTCGAAAAGACCGATGCTCCTCTCAACTGATCAAACAAGTCATCAATTCTAGGCAACGGATATTTATTCTTCACTGTCAACTGATTCAACTGTCTGTAATCTATACACATTCTCATGCTTCCATCTTTCTTCTTCACAAACAAAATCGGTGCACCCCAAGGTGAAGAACTAGGTCGAATAAAACCTCTATCTGTCAATTCTTGCAACTGAGTCTTCAACTCTTTCAATTCTTTCGGTGCCATACGATACGGAGCAATTGAAACAGGAGCTGAATTAGAATAAGTCTCAATGCTGAACTCTACCTCTCTGTCCGGTGGTAACCCTAGCAACTCTTCCGGAAACACACTAGGAAAGTCACATATTGTCTGGATGTCCTGAGGTCTAACCTCACTCATGGTAGGGTTCATCACATACGCTAAGTATGCTTCACACCCCAACTCAACCAATCTCTTAGCCTCTAATACTGAAACCACATTGGACAAGAACTTCACGTTCTCACCCACCACTACAATCTCATAGTCATCTGTGAGCCTCAAAGAAATCCGTTTAGTTTCAAAATCTATCCTAGCTCTATGCTCCGTGAGCCAATCCATACCCAAAATCACATCAAAACCATAGAAGGGAAGTTCTATCATATCCACTGGAAACACATGCCCCTGAACCATCAACGGACACCTTCGGTACATCTTCCTAACTACTACCGTGTCCCCAAAGGAACTAGTAACACTAACTCCTACCTCTAACATTTCACAAGGCAAGTTCAAAGACTGTGCATGCTCACTCAATATGTAGGAATGTGTAGACCCAGAGTCAATCAAAGAAAGCAAACCCAAAGACTGTATTGAGAAGTTACCAGCGATCACATCGGTGTCATGCTGATCCCCGCGCTGAGCATAAACTCTGGCCTGACCTCCGCCCTCTGGCTGAACCGCAACTACATGTGCTATGTTCCTCTGACCATCGTTCCTTGGCTGGAAGTTACCTCTACCGCGCCCGCGGCCTCTCTGAAAGTCATTGGCTCTAGTAGGAGCCTGAGCTGGTGCCTGTACCACCTGATATGGACAGTCACGCCTAATATGGTCTCTAGCCCCACAACTCTAGCAAGAATGAAAATTTCCCCAACACTCACCGGAGTGGTTCCTCCCGCAAGTAGCACATGTTGTAACACCCGTGTCTTGGGCCTAGGAGTTAACCGGGTTTTAGTTCGAGTCAAATGAAATTTAACTAAAACAATTCAACCTAAATTGTGATTTAATTGAGCCTTGAGAAAAGGGGAGGGACCAATGTTGTAATTGGACCCAAAGGTTTTAAAAGCAAGACAACTTTAAAATAAAAGTTGTCATCTTCGTTTTCCCTATCCCTTTTAACGGCAAACACCCCCATTCCCTCCCTCAAACTCTTCCAAACCTAAAACACTATTCCATTCATTTTCTTCTTCAATTCAAGGTGATTTACAAAGGTAATTGTGTTTTCTAAGTCTCCTCTTTATCCCCTATCCAACCATTGTCTTAGATTTCAAAAATATAGAGTTTTGGAAATTAGGGTTTATATTAAAGTTTGGATTTTTAAGGGGGTTTTTCAATTTGTTTTGATAAATTGTATTGGTGTTTTGTTTAAACATAATGAAATACACAACATATATTAATTTGGTTGATTTTGGATGAAATTTCGTAGTGGGTCCTTAGGGCAAATTTTAGAGTATGAAAACTTGGGTTCTTGGGAGGTTTAATGTTGAAATTGAAGGGCTGGTGGTCTACCTATGTTAGGAGGGTGATTTGGGATGTTTTGGAAGTCATTTGGGTGTTTGGAAATGGGTATTTCAGCCAATGGTTGTTGGAGTACGAAAATTGGGTTTTTGAGATATTATGTGGTTTGGGAAATTGTGGAAATTGGGTTGTGTTTGCAAAGTAAGTTGATGGTTGAGTTTAGCATTGAATTGGGAAGTAATGTATGTGTTTTGTTTGACTAGAAGCAAGAGGAAACGTTGAGGAGGCTTTGGGACCGAATCCGGGTTCGTAGGAGGATTGGTTCGAATTGCTAAGGAAGGGCGGTGAGTGGTCTTATCTTGTTTTAAAGTTTGGTTCGAGCATGAGTAGTGTGTGTGTGTGTAAAGTGTGCTTGGTAGGCCACTTCCTTATAATCCAAGTAGTTAGTTTAGTCTTGTTTTCCTTAAATGCTAATGTGCTTAATGACTATGCTCTTGTACTTGTGATTATATGGTGCATGTATATATATATCATGATGTGGATATATGTGATGAGTATGAGTGTGTTGATGATATGTGATTGATAATGATAATTGGCACTAAATAATTACCGGTTGTAAATGATCGATCATTAGGATAGTGTGCACACAAATTGAGTCAAAACGTACGTGGCCTTGATGGCGTTAAGTCATCAAGGAGGAGTACGGTGATGTAACATTCCACCGGAAGCTTTTATTTATTTCTACGGGATGATGAGTGGAATCCCATCCGTAGGGCATGTGGCGATGAGTGGAATCCCGCACATGCAAGGTCCGGTGATGAGTGAAATCTCACCGAGGTAAAGTGTTGTTAAGGTTTATATCCGCACAATCGGGGTAATTAAAGTGGCCAATTAAACTTGTTCATGTATTGTGATATACGATGGTGATATATGGTTGTGTTATACGTATTGCTACATGATATTGATATTGATGTTTGAGCTTGATAGGATTGAGAGACCATATATGCCACTTGAAAGACTAGCTAGGTCTACTTGATTTTAAATGCCTATGCTTGATGTATGTAAGACTAGGATTAACATGCTTGAACCCTGCATTGTTGATGTTTTCGTTTTAGAGCACCATCACTAAGCTTATAGCTTACGCTCTCTATGTTCAACAATGCAGATCATTAGCGTGGTGTTAGCTCGAGGCAAGGCAAGAAGGGCTTTCCAAGTTGTTGCTCAAGTATGGTTAATTTTGTATTAGTTAGCAATGTGGCAAGGGTTGTGTATGAGCTTGTATGACTCATTTATATGTGTTGATGTTAAATTGACTATGGTTTGTAAGCATGACATGCTATGATGAACATTGTGTGTGTTAGCATGTCTATCAATGTTAGGTTGCCTTGATGTGGGTGTAAACCTCTATATGCTTGTCTTGTGCCTTAAAGGCTTTGAGTTCCTTGTATGACCTTAAATATTGAAATGCCTTTTGTTGGAATGCCATTGCTTGAAAGCTTATGTTGCTTGTATGATTGAATCATCACCTTGTGTTGAAATGTGCCATTAGTTTCAAGTTTAAGCATGCCTATACTCTTGGTTTGACATAGGATACATGTTAGGGTGTTGGTTGAGGTTTGAGAGGGATTTAAGGGCCACCTTGTGCCTTAAACCAGCTCAAACCTGTAATTTCGTGGCAGGGGTATCGATACGGTTGGTCCCGTATCGATACGACCTTCATGTTTCAGGCCTCGTGTTTCGATACGCGAGGGGGCGTACCGATACCATTTTGGCCACTAGAGTTACTGTCCAGTTCGGTATCGGTACGGGCCTTCGGCGTATCGATACGGTCACCTTAGCGTTGACCATGGGAAGTCAACAGTTGGGGAGGGTATCGATACACTCCTAGGGTGTATCGATACGGTCTCCCCGGGTTGACTTTGACCAGTTGACCTAGTCAAGGGATATCGATACACCCCTTAAGTGTATCGATACCGCCTGCAGATCAAGTTAAAAATTGGACTGTGAAATGTTAGGTTGAGTTCGGATGTTTGTCTCGTGAATGTTGTTCCGTTGTAAGACCACATAGGATTAATTACTCATCTAGAGAAGATTTAAAATGAAAAGAAAAATATAGGGTTGCTAATCGATGGGGAATCCTTTAGGGGTTTTCACTCGGTTTTCCCCGTGTAGCTCACTCGGACCGGTCATCCGACCAGACCGGGACGAGGGGGTTACATTTGTTGGTATTAGAGCCTGAGGTTACCGAGACCTCGGGCGGGTAAGTGGGGTAAGCTTGATGTATTAAATGATTGTGTTGTTCGATGCATGTCTTGCCATGAATTCTTGAATAATTGACTGTTCGTATGATGTTTTGAAGCATGAATTATCGTGTCTGGTTTGAGTGTGTGCCCATTGCTACTATACTTAATTTGAAAAGATTTTTGGAAAGAGGAGTACTTGAGCACTATTGGACCCTTGCTTTGACTAACATAATCCTTATTTGTTTCTTGTTGTAGTTTTTACCTTGCTAGCCATAGCATGAGACGACGTGGGAGGCCTAGGATGGTTCGACCGGAACCACGGGCAGAGGCACCGAGAGTTGAGCCAGTTGTGAGAGTTGAGGCTCAAGTGGGAGAGCCAGTGGTTGGAGTTGGAGCTCCTCCACCACCTCCACCACCACCACCTCCTCCACCTGGAGTGGGAGGCGAGGTCGGGCCCGAAGGAGAGGGACCACAAGGAGGCCAAGGTGGCCAAGGACCGGCCGGGATAGACTTAGCTCCGTTGGTTCAGGCAATAGCCGGGGCATTTCAGGCTGCAGTAGCCGGGGGTCAGGCAGCTCACCATCAGGGTGAGGGCACCGGATTGCCATTAGAGAGACTTCGGGGCCTTGGGGCCGAAGAGTTTAGAGGTGCTACTCTGGAGAGGTCAGAGTTGTGGTTTGAGAAGACCGTCCGTATTCTTGCTCAGATGGGATGTACTGGTGAGCGCAAGTTGGGATGCGTTGAGTCTTTGCTTCAGGGAGATGCCTACACTTGGTGGGTCACCGACCGAGATCACTTGGGAGTTCTTTGAGACAGCTTTCCGTAAGAAGTATCTGGGACCGCGATACCTCGATGAGAGGAAGAGGGAGTTTATGGCATTGCTTCAGGGGAGTATGTCCGTGACTGATTATGAGATCCGGTTTGTCAGATTGAGTCAGTATGCACCCGAGCTTGTACCGACTGAGGTGGAGCGCTGTAACCGCTTCCGATATGGGCTGAGTGAGGAGATCAAGACTTATACTCTAGCTTCAGATTACACTGATTTTGACGTCTTGGTCGCGAGGGCCAAGGACTTAGAGCACAGTTTGAGTTTGACCAGGCGGTCAGGTGGATCTAGTTCGGGTAAGAGGTCCAGCAACTTTGATAGAGGTGATGCCAAGAGGCACCGGGACAACAGGCATCAGTATGATCATAGGCGTATTGGCGGTAACCACGGTAGGGGCCATCAGGGTCAGAGAGCTGGTGGGAAGTTGCCCACATGTGCTACTTGCGGGAGGAACCACACCGGTGAGTGTTGGGGGAATTACCATTCTTGTTGGAGTTGTGGTGCTAGAGACCATATTAGACGTGACTGTCCACATCAGGTGGGACAGGCACCAGCTCAGGCTCCTGCTCGAGCCAATGACTTCCAGAGAGGCCGCGGGCGCGGTAGAGGAAACTTCCAGCCGAGGAATGATGGTCAGAGGAACATAGCACATTTAGTTGCAGTTCAGCCAGAGGGCGGAGGTCAGGCCAGAGTTTATGCTCAGCGCGGGGATCAGCATGACACCGATGTGATCGCAGGTAACTTCTCGATACAGTCTTTGGGTTTGCTTTCTTTGATTGACTCTGGGTCTACACATTCCTACATATTGAGTGAGCATGCACGGTCTTTGAATTTGCCTTGTGAAATGTTAGAGGTAGGAGTTAGTGTTACTAGTTCCTTTGGGGACACGGTAGAAGTTAGGAAGATGTACCAAGGTGTCCGTTGATGGTTCAAGGGCATGTGTTTCCAGTGGATATGATGGAACTTCCCTTCTATGGTTTTGATGTGATTCTGGGTATGGATTGGCTCACGGAGCATAGAGCTAGGATAGATTTTGAATCTAAGTGGATCTCTTTGAAGCTCACAGATGACTATGAGATTGTAGTGGTGGGCGAGAATGTGAAGTTCTTGTCCAATGTGGTTTCAGTGTTAGAGCCTAAGAGGTTAGTTGAGTTGGGGTGTGAAGCATACCTAGCGTATGTGATGAACCCTAACATGAGTGAGGTTAGACCTCAGGACATCCAGACAGTATGTGATTTTCCTAGTGTGTTTCCGGAAGAATTGCCAGGATTACCACCGGACAGAGAGGTAGAGTTCAGCATTGAGACTTATTCTGATTCAGCTCCTGTTTCGATTGCTCCGTATCGAATGGCACCGAAAGAATTGAAAGAGTTGAAGACTCAGTTGCAAGAATTGACAGATAGAGGTTTTATTCGACCTAGTTCTTCACCTTGGGGTGCACCAGTGTTGTTTGTGAAGAAGAAAGATGGAAGTATGAGAATGTGCATAGATTATAGACAGTTAAATCAGTTGACAATGAAGAACAAATATTCGTTGCCCAGAATCGATGACTTGTTCGATCAGTTGAGAGGAGCATCTGTCTTTTTGAAGATTGATTTGAGATCAGGCTACTACCAGCTAAAGGTTAGAGAGGTTGATGTACCAAAGACGGCCTTTAGGACTAGATACGGTCACTATGAGTTTTTAGTCATGCCATTTGGGTTGACTAATGCACCAGCAGCTTTCATGGACATGATGAATAGGATTTTTCATCAGTATCTAGATCAGTTTGTAGTTGTGTTTATTGATGACATCTTGGTGTATTCGCGAACTGAAGAAGACCATGACCGACACTTGAGACTTGTTTTGAAGACTTTGTTAGATCATCAGTTATATGCGAAGCTCAGCAAGTGTGAATTCTAGATTCGTGAGGTAGTCTTCTTAGGACATGTAGTGTCAGCTGAAGGCATTAGAGTTGATCCGAAGAAGATTGAAGCCATTGTTGAGTGGAAGCAACTGAAGTCTGTGACAGAGGTACGTAGCTTCCTAGGCTTAGCCGGATACTATAGGAGGTTTGTAGAGGGCTTCTCTAAATTAGCTGCTCCATTGACACAGTTACTTCAGAAGAGTGTGCAGTTTGAGTGGACAGATGCAAGACAGAGAGCCTTTGAGAAATTGAAAGAAGCTTTGACCCAAGCTCCGGTTTTAATTCAGCCTGAGTCCGGGAAGGACTATGTGATTTATAGTGATGCTTCGTATGTAGGGCTAGGATTTGTTCTTATGCAAGACCGAAGAGTAGTGGCTTATGCCTCAAGACAATTGAAGACTCATGAGCGCAACTATCCGACCCATGACATAGAGTTAGTTGCAGTTGTGTTTGCTTTGAAGATTTGGAGACATTATTTGTATGGTGAGAAATGCACAATATACACGGACCACAAGAGTTTAAAGTACATTATGACTCAGCGAGATTTGAATCTCAGACAACGTAGGTGGTTAGAGCTGCTAAAAGACTATGATCTTACTATTGAGTACCATCCGGGTAAAGCCAACGTAGTGGTCGATGCATTGAGTAGGAAGGTGGCCGTAGACTTGAGAGCTATGTTTGCTAGATTGAGTTTGTCCGGAGATGGAGGCTTGGTAGCCGAGCTTCAGGTTAGACCTACTCTAGGTCAGTTGATTCGAGAGAAACAGCTTTTAGATAGATCTTTGGCACCTCACGTGCAAGATATAGCCGATTTGTATGGCCGGAAGTGTAGGACTCCAGTTTGTTGGGCCGAGGTAGGACAAAAGTTGTTACCTATGCCGGATTTGCTCAAAGGGACAACAAACAAGGTAAAATTGATTTGTGATCGTTTGAAGGCTGCTTCGGATAGGCAGAAGTCCTATGCCGATTTGAAGAGGAAGGAAGTTGAGTTCTCAGTGGGTGAGAAGGTGTTCTTGAAGGTGTCTCCGTGGAAGAAAGTGATGAGATTTGGCCGAAAGGGGAAGTTGAGTCCGAGGTACATAGGGTCGTATGAGATTGTGAAGAGGGTTGGTCCCGTTACTTATCAGTTGCGTTTGCCATCCGAGCTAGAGAAGATTCATGTTGTGTTCCATGTTTCGATGCTTCGTAAGTATAGGTCCGACCCGTCACATGTTATGCCCGTAGAAGAGATTGAATTGAATCCGGATTTTACTTACGAGAAAGAACCAGTGGAGATCTTAGCTTCGGACAGTAAAGTGTTGAGGGGTAGATCGATTGAGTTAGTGAAGGTGCGGTGGCAACGCAGAGGTGTGGACGAGGCCACTTGGGAGAGGAAGGAAGATATGGAAAAGCAGTTTCCGTATCTCTTTCAGTCAGATAATTTCGGGGACGAAATTCCTTAATTGGGAGAGAGTTGTAACACCCGTGTCTTGGGCCTAGGAGTTAACCGGGTTTTAGTTCGAGTCAAATAAAATTTAATTAAAACAATTCAACCTAAATTTTGATCTAATTGAGCCTTGAGAAAGGGGGAGGGACCAATGTTGTAATTGGACCCAAAGGTTTTAAAAGCAAGACAACTTTAAAATAAAAGTTGCCATCTTCTTTTTCCCTATCCCTTTTAACGTCAAACACCCCCATTCCCTCCCTCAAACTCTTCCAAACCTAAAACACTATTCCATTCATTTTCTTCTTCAATTCAAGGTGTTTTACAAAGGTAATTGTGTTTTCTAAGTCTCCTCTTTATCCCCTATCCAACCATTGTCTTAGATTTCAAAAATATAGAGTTTTGGAAATTAGGGTTTATATTAAAGTTTGGATTTTTAAGGGGGTTTTTCAATTTGTTTTGATAAATTGTATTGAGGTTTTGTTTAAACATAATGAAATACACAACATATATTAATTTGGTTGATTTTTGATGAAATTTCGTAGTGGGTCCTTAGGGCAAATTTTAGAGTATGAAAACTTGGGTTCTTGGGAGGTTTAATGTTGAAATTGAAGGGTTGATGGTCTACCTATGTTAGGAGGGTGATTTGGGATGTTTTGGAAGTCATTTGGGTGTTTGGAAATGGGTATTTCTGCCAATGGTTGTTGGAGTACGAAAATTGGGTTTTTGAGATATTATGTGGTTTGGGAAATTGTGGAAATTGGGTTGTGTTTGCAAAGTAAGTTGATGGTTGAGTTTAGCATTGAATTGGGAAGTAATGTATGTGTTTTGTTTGACTAGAAGCAAGAGGAAACGTTGAGGAGGCTTTGGGACCGAATCCGGGTTCGTAGGAGGATTGGTTCGAATTGCTAAGGAATGGCGATGAGTGGTCTTATCTTGTTTTAAAGTTTGGTTCGAGCATGAGTAGTGTGTGTGTGTAAAGTGTGCTTGGTAGGCCACTTCCTTATAATCCAAGTAGTTAGTTTAGTCTTGTTTTCCTTAAATGCTAATGTGCTTAATGACTATGCTCTTGTACTTGTGATTATATGGTGCATGTATATATATATATCATGATATGGATATATGTGATGAGTATGAGTGTGTTGATGATATGTGATGGATGATGATAATTGGCACTAAATAATTACCGGTTGTAAATGATCGATCATTAGGATAGTGTGCACACAAATTGAGTCAAAACGTACGTGGCCTTGATGGCGTTAAGTCATCAAGGAGGAGTACGGTGATGTAACATTCCATCGGAAGCTTTTATTTATTTCTACGGGATGATGAGTGGAATCTCATCCGTAGGGCATGTGGCGATGAGTGGAATCCCGCACATGCAAGGTCCGGTGATAAGTGAAATCCCACCGAGGTAAAGTGTTGTTAAGGTTTATATCCGCACAATCGGGGTAATTAAAGTGGCCAATTAAACTTGTTCATGTATTGTGATATTCGATGGTGATATATGGTTGTGTTATACGTATTGCTACATGATATTGATATTGATGTTTGAGCTTGATAGGATTGAGAGACCATATATGCCACTTGAAAGACTAGCTAGGTCTACTTGATTTTAAATGCCTATGCTTGATGTATGTAAGACTAGGATTAACATGCTTGAACCCTGCATTGTTGATGTTTTCGTTTTAGAGCACCCTCACTAAGCTTATAGCTTACGCTCTCTATGTTCAACAATGCAGATCATTAGCGTGGTGTTAGCTCGAGGCAAGGCAAGAAGGGCTTTCCAAGTTGTTGCTCAAGTATGGTTAATTTTGTATTAGTTAGCAATGTGGCAAGGGTTGTGTATGAGCTTGTATGACTCATTTATATGTGTTGATGTTAAATTGACTATGGTTTGTAAGCATGACATGCTATGATGAACATTGTGTGTTTTAACATGTCTATCAATGTTAGGTTGCCTTGATGTGGGTGTAAACCTCTATATGCTTGTCTTGTGCCTTAAAGGCTTTGAGTTCCTTGTATGACCTTAGATGTTGAAATGCCTTTTGCTGGAATGCCATTGCTTGAAAGCTTATGTTGCTTGTATGATTGAATCATCACCTTGTGTTGAAATGTGCCATTAGTTTCAAGTTTAAGCATGCCTATACTCTTGGTTTGACATAGGATACATGTTAGGGTGTTGGTTGAGGTTTGAGAGGGATTTAAGGGCCACCTTATGCCTTAAACCAGCTCAAACCTGTAATTTCGTGGCAGGGGTATCGATACGGTTGGTCCCGTATCGATACGACCTTCATGTTTCAGGCCTCGTGTTTCGATACGCGAGGGGGCGTACCGATACCATTTTGACCACTGGAGTTACTGTCCAGTTCGGTATCGGTACGGGCCTTCGGCGTATCGATACGGTCACCTTAGCGTTGACCATGGGAAGTCAACAGTTGGGGAGGGTATCGATACACTCCTAGGGTGTATCAATACGGTCTCCCCAAGTTGACTTTGACCAGTTGACCTAGTCAAGGGGTATCGATACACCCCTTAAGTGTATCGATACCGCCTGCAGATCAAGTTAAAAATTGGACTGTGAAATGTTAGGTTAAGTTCGGATGTTTGTCTCGTGAATGTTGTTCCGCTGTAAGACCACATAGGATTAATTACTTGTAACGCCCCGGTTTTGGGCTCAGAAGTTTTGGGTGTTGACCGGATCGGTCAAAGTGCTGATCGAATATATAAGAGTGAATTTAGGAAAGCCTAGTTCGGGTTGCATTAAAAATATGGAAAAATGTTCTAAAATCATCTTTTAATATATATATAAGTGAACTGTGAAATCAATTTTGGAAAATGAGGTTCGGAAGGTTGACATTTTGGCTAGTGACCAAAATGTAATTTTTGAAAGTTGCGGGACAGTTTTATAAAGGATTGAAACTTTGAATCTTTAAGGAGCTATTATTCCAAAAAGGATTTCTCCAGATTTTTCTAAGATATTTTAAGGCTTTATTCTGATTTTTAAAGATTAAGAAAGGGAGGGAAATCATTTTAACCAAATTCTTAACTAATTTTCCATTTTCTCTCAATTTTCCTTTTCTCTCATTTTCTCTCAACCCAAACAAAATTCTCCAGATTTCTTTCTCTGATTTTGACATCTAAATCTCTCATTTCAACTCTCATTTGATTCCTAATCATCTCATCAACAAAACCTCTCAATTTGCAAGTTGTTTCATCAAGCTTTTTGGCTCTAAAATGGAGAAATTCAAGTTTGGAGGTAAGAACGTCCTTCTCCTCTAAACTATCAGTTCTTTACTGAAATTCCTAAGTTCTCAATCCTTGATTTATGTTTTGTTAATGGCTTTCAATTGAGATCTTGATTTTTGGCTAAAATGCAAGATTTGGTGATTTTGGTGAAATTTTCGTGTGATCTGTTTGGGCAGTGTTTTGGAGTGTCAAAATGATGTTAAATGAATGTTAAATTGATTAGAAGTTGAGGTTTAATCAATGCAATCCCGGATAGGTTGAATTTCCTAAGTTTGGCTTGAGTTTTTGGTTGTTTTTGGAGTGTTTTTGGTGATCTGTTATACCTGGAGGTATAAGGACGTGGTTGTGATCATTTTGTATGTTATTTGATGTATAAAAATGGTTAGAGGTGATGGATCTTGGCTGGGTTAAGTTTTGGAAGTGTTTGGAGGTGATTTCGGTTGTGTTTGGTAGCCAAATTGTTAGATTTGTGATGAGCAGCGAGTTGTGTTGTTGTTGCTGGTGTTTTAATGCATAAGGATGCATTAATGTTCTGTTTTTGTGTGCTTGAAACAGGGGAGTTTGATCCGTGAGCTTTGGAGGTGTTTGCGGAAGGTTTCGGAAGCTTGGAAGGCTTGTTGGCTAGTCTTGTTTTGGTTATCGGTGAGTGAAGTTGGGATTTCAGCTTTTAAAACAAGGTTTGAAGGTTTTTGGGAGCTTAGTTTAAGTCTAAACAACTTTGCTAAGCTCAAGAGTAAGTGATTGGATTTTCGCTCTTGAATTGTGTTGTGAAATTGGCTTTTAAGCAAATGTGGTTGATGATTGATATGCATGTGTTTTGCATGGTTTAAATCTGTTTTGTAAGCATATTTTTAGCATGGTTTAATGCTGGTTTTGAAAGCCATTTGAGAAGGATGCTCAAGGTAAGAGATCCTTGGTTTTGTATATGGTAATTGTGATTTTGATGCATTGTGTTGCATGTTGATCAATGGCTTTGTATGATGCTTTAAAACAGTGAATTGATGATGTTAAATGTTACCTTTTGCATATTGGTTATGCATGTGAATCATTGGATTTATGAGGTAATGGTTTTGCATATTGGTTATGCATGTGAATCATTGGGCTAATGTGTGATGGCTTTGCATTATGTTTATGCATGTGGAAATGGTAAGATGGTTATATTGGCAAGTGTTGTAAATGGTTCTTGGTTTGTTGATCGGATATAGTTAGCCGGCTATAGGATTGGGTGCACCGTGAATTAAGTCGCCTTGGAGGTGGAGTGGTCAAGAGTGGACCGGATAAGCTCCCTTCAAGTATCCTAACGAGATGAGGTCATAGTGGAGGTTGTTGCCCACTCGAGGACCTTGGTTGATGAGGTCATAATGGAGGTGTTGCCCATTCGAGGACCTTGGTTGAGCAAAGGTTATATGGTGGTTAAAAGTCCATATGTGAGAACCTTGTGCTTGTTGAGATCACAATGGCAGTGTTTAAGTCCATGTGTGGATCTTGTGTAGGGTGTCCCGGATCTCGTTAGTGATGTTCTACAACTACCAATCGGTTATGCAAAGGTTGTATGGTGGTTAAAAGTCCATACGGGGAAACCTTGTGCATGTTGAGGTTGTATGGTGTTTAAAAGTCCATGCATGGGAACCTCGGTAAAAGCTAAGGTTGTATGGTGTTTAAAAGTCCATACATGGGAACCTTAGGATGTTGAGGTCATAATGGAGGTTGTTGCCCATTCGAGGACCTTGGATTGGTAGGGTGTAGGGAGCGTAGGGACAACGCTCGGAATCCGCGTATCCGATCGGGTTGTTGAGTTGAAAAGTGAATGTGGTTGATCTTTTGGAAGCCAATGTAATGTTCTTGATCATAAAGAAGCATGAGATGCTTGGAATGATGCATGGTTGCATGTGAAGCATGAGATGCTTGGATTGATGCATGATTGCATGTGAAGCATGAGATGCTTGAAAAGATGCATTGTTGCATGAAAAGTGTATGATGCTAGTGAATGCATGTTTACTTGTTAAGTTAAACAAGTGTTGGTAATCTTTTGGTAAATGATGCATGTGAGCATGAAATATCTATGTTGCATTGGAGTCTTGTAAGACTTGTTTTTAAAGGCATGTGAAGATGATGTTATGGTTTTTATGTTGCCTTGGTTAAATGCATGTGATAGAATATTTGAACTAAGGTTTAAATGGTTTCTTGCTTGATATGGTTTTCAAGTTCAAGAAAGGTATGTTGTGAAATGGGAGTGTTTTCCATGGTTTTGTTTAAGCTTGGCATATGGTGTTTATGCATGATTTGAGCTTGATGTTGAAAAGGGTTTTCAAACATGGCTTTGGTAATCAAATCGGGTTTGTTTTAAAAGTGTTTTAATGACCCGCTGCATTGATGGTGTTTTGGTTTTGAGCATTCCTCACTAAGCATTATGTGCTTACGCTCCTTTTTGTCCATCAATGCAGATTCTTGAGGTTTGGACAGCAAGGAGCAAGGGATTCAAGGTGGACTCCAATAGAGATGTATGTCTCGGTGAATAGCTATAGTTAATAAGGGCAATGGGGTAGAATCTCTCGGGTTTAAGTGTATGTGATCGTTTATGTTTGATCAAGATTGTTTAAATGTTGTTGCTAATGTTGTTGGATCATGAATTGGCTTTAATGAGTTTGAATTGGAAGGTTTGTGCCTAATGGTTGCTTGTGTAGGAAGCATGCCTATAGACTTGGGGCTTTTCATATGTGTTGTGTTTTTGTTGAATTGTTGATGCAAGTATGTCTCATTTATGTTGAATTGCATGTTGGTAAAGTTTGGTGGCTTTTGGAGCATGTTTGAATGATCAATTGTGTGTTTGAGTGAGCAAAATGCAACATTCTGGGCTAGGCGTTTCGGAACAGGTAACACCGTTTCGGAACGGGTGCCCTACATGAACCCAGGCGTCCGAAACGGGTGCCACCGTTCCGAAACGGAAGGCATTCTGCCAGACCCCCGTTGCGGAACGCGTTGCGGAACGGTCCCGTGTTTCGGAACGGGCTTGGCCTGTTCCGGAACGGGTGACCGTTGGGGGCTGACATGGGCGGTTAAATGTTTCAAAATGTTTGCATTTTGGTCCTGAAACTTGTTTGTGCAATTGTATGAGTTCGGGGTGTCCGTTTGAGCTGAAATTTGGCAGAGAAGCATGAAACATGATTAATTTTAAGTTGGTAACTTAAAATCTGGTTAAGTTCTTAAAGTTTTCAGAAATTACAATTTGGTCCCTAAAGTTGTAATTTGTTCAATTGGGTCCCTGTTTGATCTCTGATGGTTGTGATCTTTGAGCATGGTGTTTGTGTGATCACATCTAAGGTTAATGTGCATCTAGACAAGATTAAAAAGAAAAAAAAGGGTCGTTAATCAAGGTTGACTTTCGGGTTGACTTTGGTTTTCCCCGTGTAAACTTCGTAGTTCGGGTCAACCGTCCAGACCGGGCTACGGGGGTTACATTTGGTGGTATCAGAGCTGAGTTGCGAAGGTTGGGGAAAACGGTAAGTTGTTGTGATGTGTGTTTGATGTTTACCTTGTTGTGTGGTTGAAAGTTGGTTGAAACATGTGTTTCTGAGTATGTTGTTGATGTTTCTGAGCATGTTGCTGATGTATGCAAGCATGTTTTATGGTTATGAATCTTGGTTGAGTTTAGGTGGATATGTGCTGATGCTATGAGCTGATGTTATGCATGGTGAATGTGTTTTGAGCATATTATGTTGCTAATATGCTGGTGCAATTGGATGTTGTTTGGTGTAAGCATGATCAAGGTATGTTGTTGATATGCTTGATGTTGTGATATCCATGTTGTGTTGACTGTTATGTCATGTTAAGGGGAGGATTCGGGGTACCCATTGCCTTATTAATATAGCTATTGTGTTATTTTGGAGTTGGAGTTTGAATCCTTGCTTAATGCTGGTCTAACTGGTTTGTTTGCTTGTTGTGATTGTATGTTTGTTGTTGTTAGTAGTATGGCAAAGTCAATGAAAGAATGGCGGTTGAGGGAGATGGTTGCTGCCTTGGGGCAGGTTGTTAAGGCAAAGAATTCACCCTTTTGTAGAGGTGTTTTGTCTCAGTCTTCTGTGCCTGGAGTTGAGATGGTAAGGCAAGGGAAAGAAGCTGGTTCTGTAGTGAAAAGTTCATCATCTGTGGTTCGGGAGGTGTTGGGAACATCTCAGGCTGCGGTTGAGGTAAAGTCAGTGGATGTGCTGGCTAGATGTGAGGGTTTGCCGAAGCAGCGTTTGCTTGATTTGGGTGCTGTGGAATATCATGGTTCTACACCGGAGATGTTTGAGGCCTGGTTGGCCAATGTGGTTCTGATTTTGGATCAGGAAGGCTGTGATTATGCCTGTAAGCTGGGGAGTGTTGTTTCTTTGATGCTGGAGGATGCTTGTGCCTGGTGGACATCTGTGGCGGTGGCGTCACATATTCCTGATATTGACTGGGATTTCTTTGTATCTGCCTTTTATGAAAGGTATCTTGGAGAGAAGTTTCCAAGGGTTAAGCAATGTGAAGGTAGTGCTGTTGGTGAGCAAGTGTTGCTTGGGCAAGGAGTGGAAGTTCAACCACCGGTATGTGACCGTTGTAAAAGGCAACATGTTGGAAATTGTTGGGGCGCAGGTGTTTGCTGGGATTGTGGTTCTAAAGTTCATGTTAAGCGTGATTGTCCTCATGGAGTGAAGTCAGCTTTGGTGATAGCCAAAGGATCTTTGAAAGGTCGTGGGCACGGCCGGGGCAAGGTTCAGAGGTGGCAGAAAAAGCAGAAGGTTGTGAAGAGTTTGGGAAATGAAGTTTGCTGGAAATGTGGGTCTGCTGGACACATGAGGCGTGATTGTTTGATGTTGACCCGGAATAGCCAAGGTTCTTTATTGCAAGGAGTTGGTGGTGACCCTGGTGTGTTAGTTGGTGCTGCAGTTGTGCCGCAGGAGGATGATGGTTCCGCAAGGAAGAGAGCTCGTCTGATGAAGCTTCAGGGTGGTGTTGTGCTTTCAGGTAACCTTGTTAAGTGATCTTTGCTTTAGTACCCTGGTTTGGTTTCTGTTGGTTTTCCTTGTGTGGTAAGTCTAGTCTTGTTGCTAGTATGTTTGGGGTAATGGTAGTTGTGGTTGGGTAATATCTTGGGTGTGAAGAAGGCTTGGGTGAGTATCTTGTAGTTAAGGGTTGTTGGTATGATGGAGTTAGATAAGTTAAAGGTGAGTTAGGAGGTTGTTCTTAGACAGATTTTGAGGATGTTATTGGAGGGTGTGAACTGGCATTCATGCACAGTTAAAATCATTGTTATATGCTATATTATATATGTTGGTCCATGCATACATGTGGCATGACACTAGAGGTTTTGCATACATGTACATCAGGCATTGATAGGGCATGTAGGTGATCATGCATAAGATGTTCACGCTCGCTAATAGCTAATCGAATCTGTTAGTGTTGATGCTCAGAGAGTTTAGTGGTTTGGTGGTGAAGGGTATCGGTTGAGGTTAGTATCGGTTAAGTGGTTTGTTTAGCTAAAAGGAAGTGGTAGTTCTATGGTGCTAAAGGATGTTGCAGTTTGAGGTTGTGTTTCCCAAGTGCTGAAGTAGTTTAGCTTTTAAGTTGTTGAGAAAGGGTTTTGTTGGTTCTTAGCAACCTTTGAGGAGTTCAGAAGCTGTTATGTGTGTTTTGGTTAAGTAATGTTCTAGTAATGCAAGTGTTCTGGTTGAAGTTTGTAGTGAAAGGGCTGTGAAAGATCGAAGGTTTTCGTTGGTTGTTTGGGTTCTTGTGAGAAGTGGTTGGCTGGTTGTGGTTAAGAAAGTTCCGTTTGAAGTCAGTTGGTGGTGTGTGGAACGGCTGACGGTTTCAAGTTGGGGTTATGAAGTAATTTTTGGTATCTGGGTGAGTAGTCCTGGTGAGCTGTTATGGTAATGTTTTTGGCAGATATGAAGGATTGTTAGCTTCGTTGAAGAGTTTGAGTAAACAGTTGATGTTTAAGGATTTTTGCTTGTTGGGAAAATCTTTGGAAGAGGTTTGGGAGTCGCAAGAGTTTTAGAAGCAGAGAGGTTGCCTAGTGGCTGAGTTGGATTGGTTGTTGTCTTTGTGTAAACAAGTCTTGGGAGTTGTGTGTTACAGTGTTGTCTGCTGTAAGAGCTGAAGTTTTTCAGGTTGATGTTGGGATTGTGTGCAGTCCGGTTATGTGGAAAGTTAAGTCGTGGTTACCTTGAGAGTTTCGATTTGTGAACAGTGTATGGTGGAGGTTTTGTGTGGAATGTGTTCAGTGAAATTGAGGTGGTTGTGTTGTCTTGTGTGTTGCTTTGAGAAGGTTGTGGTTCTCTTTTCGCCGGTTGAAATTTCGAGGACGAAATTTCCTAAGGGGGGGAGAGTTGTAACGCCCCGGTTTTGGGCTCAGAAGTTTTGGGTGTTGACCGGTTCGGTCAAAGTGCTGATCGAATATATAAGAGTGAATTTAGGAAAGCCTAGTTCGGGTTGCATTAAAAATATGGAAAAATGTTCTAAAATCATCTTTTAATATATATAAGTGAACTGTGAAATCAATTTTGGAAAATGAGGTTCGGAAGGTTGACATTTTGGCTAGTGACCAAAATGTAATTTTTGAAAGTTGCGGGACAGTTTTATAAAGGATTGAAACTTTGAATCTTTAAGGAGCTATTATTCCAAAAAGGATTTCTCCAGATTTTTCTAAGATATTTTAAGGCTTTATTCTGATTTTTAAAGATTAAGAAAGGGAGGGAAATCATTTTAACCAAATTCTTAACTAATTTTCCATTTTCTCTCAATTTTCCTTTTCTCTCATTTTCTCTCAACCCAAACAAAATTCTCCAGATTTCTTTCTCTGATTTTGACATCTAAATCTCTCATTTCAACTCTCATTTGATTCCTAATCATCTCATCAACAAAACCTCTCAATTTGCAAGTTGTTTCATCAAGCTTTTTGGCTCTAAAATGGAGAAATTCAAGTTTGAAGGTAAGAACGTCCTTCTCCTCTAAACTATCAGTTCTTTACTGAAATTCCTAAGTTCTCAATCCTTGATTTATGTTTTGTTAATGGCTTTCAATTGAGATCTTGATTTTTGGCTAAAATGCAAGATTTGGTGATTTTGGTGAAATTTTCGTGTGATCTGTTTGGGCAGTGTTTTGGAGTGTCAAAATGATGTTAAATGAATGTTAAATTGATTAGAAGTTGAGGTTTAATCAATGCAATCCCGGATAGGTTGAATTTCCTAAGTTTGGCTTGAGTTTTTGGTTGTTTTTGGAGTGTTTTTGGTGATCTGTTATACCTGGAGGTATAAGGACGTGGTTGTGATCATTTTGTATGTTATTTGATGTATAAAAATGGTTAGAGGTGATGGATCTTGGCTGGGTTAAGTTTTGGAAGTGTTTGGAGGTGATTTCGGTTGTGTTTGGTAGCCAGATTGTTAGATTTGTGATGAGCAGCGAGTTGTGTTGTTGTTGCTGGTGTTTTAATGCATAAGGATGCATTAATGTTCTGTTTTTGTGTGCTTGAAACAGGGGAGTTTGATCCGTGAGCTTTGGAGGTGTTTGCGGAAGGTTTCGGAAGCTTGGAAGGCTTGTTGGCTAGTCTTGTTTTGGTTACCGGTGAGTGAAGTTGGGATTTCAGCTTTTAAAACAAGGTTTGAAGGTTTTTGGGAGCTTAGTTTAAGTCTAAACAACTTTGCTAAGCTCAAGAGTAAGTGATTGGATTTTCGCTCTTGAATTGTGTTGTGAAATTGGCTTTTAAGCAAATGTGGTTGATGATTGATATGCATGTGTTTTGCATGGTTTAAATCTGTTTTGTAAGCATATTTTTAGCATGGTTTAATGCTGGTTTTGAAAGCCATTTGAGAAGGATGCTCAAGGTAAGAGATCCTTGGTTTTGTATATGGTAATTGTGATTTTGATGCATTGTGTTGCATGTTGATCAATGGCTTTGTATGATGCTTTAAAACAGTGAATTGATGATGTTAAATGTTACCTTTTGCATATTGGTTATGCATGTGAATCATTGGATTTATGAGGTAATGGTTTTGCATATTGGTTATGCATGTGAATCATTGGGCTAATGTGTGATGGCTTTGCATTATGTTTATGCATGTGGAAATGGTAAGATGGTTATATTGGCAAGTGTTGTAAATGGTTCTTGGTTTGTTGATCGGATATAGTTAGCCGGCTATAGGATTGGGTGCACCGTGAATTAAGTCGCCTTGGAGGTGGAGTGGTCAAGAGTGGACCGGATAAGCTCCCTTCAAGTATCCTAACGAGATGAGGTCATAGTGGAGGTTGTTGCCCACTCGAGGACCTTGGTTGATGAGGTCATAATGGAGGTGTTGCCCATTCGAGGACCTTGGTTGAGCAAAGGTTATATGGTGGTTAAAAGTCCATATGTGAGAACCTTGTGCTTGTTGAGATCACAATGGCAGTGTTTAAGTCCATGTGTGGATCTTGTGTAGGGTGTCCCGGATCTCGTTAGTGATGTTCTACAACTACCAATCGGTTATGCAAAGGTTGTATGGTGGTTAAAAGTCCATACGGGGAAACCTTGTGCATGTTGAGGTTGTATGGTGTTTAAAAGTCCATGCATGGGAACCTCGGTAAAAGCTAAGGTTGTATGGTGTTTAAAAGTCCATACATGGGAACCTTAGGATGTTGAGGTCATAATGGAGGTTGTTGCCCATTCGAGGACCTTGGATTGGTAGGGTGTAGGGAGCGTAGGGACAACGCTCGGAATCCGCGTATCCGATCGGGTTGTTGAGTTGAACAGTGAATGTGGTTGATCTTTTGGAAGCCAATGTAATGTTCTTGATCATAAAGAAGCATGAGATGCTTGGAATGATGCATGGTTGCATGTGAAGCATGAGATGCTTGGATTGATGCATGATTGCATGTGAAGCATGAGATGCTTGAAAAGATGCATTGTTGCATGAAAAGTGTATGATGCTAGTGAATGCATGTTTACTTGTTAAGTTAAACAAGTGTTGGTAATCTTTTGGTAAATGATGCATGTGAGCATGAAATATCTATGTTGCATTGGAGTCTTGTAAGACTTGTTTTTAAAGGCATGTGAAGATGATGTTATGGTTTTTATGTTGCCTTGGTTAAATGCATGTGATAGAATATTTGAACTAAGGTTTAAATGGTTTCTTGCTTGATATGGTTTTCAAGTTCAAGAAAGGTATGTTGTGAAATGGGAGTGTTTTCCATGGTTTTGTTTAAGCTTGGCATATGGTGTTTATGCATGATTTGAGCTTGATGTTGAAAAGGGTTTTCAAACATGGCTTTGGTAATCAAATCGGGTTTGTTTTAAAAGTGTTTTAATGACCCGCTGCATTGATGGTGTTTTGGTTTTGAGCATTCCTCACTAAGCATTATGTGCTTACGCTCCTTTTTGTCCATCAATGCAGATTCTTGAGGTTTGGACAGCAAGGAGCAAGGGATTCAAGGTGGACTCCAATGGAGATGTATGTCTCGGTGAATAGCTATAGTTAATAAGGGCAATGGGGTAGAATCTCTCGGGTTTAAGTGTATGTGATCGTTTATGTTTGATCAAGATTGTTTAAATGTTGTTGCTAATGTTGTTGGATCATGAATTGGCTTTAATGAGTTTGAATTGGAAGGTTTGTACCTAATGGTTGCTTGTGTAGGAAGCATGCCTATAGAGTTGGGGCTTTTCATATGTGTTGTGTTTTTGTTGAATTGTTGATGCAAGTATGTCTCATTTATATTGAATTGCATGTTGGTAAAGTTTGGTGGCTTTTGGAGCATGTTTGAATGATCAATTGTGTGTTTGAGTGAGCAAAATGCAACATTCTGGGCTAGGCGTTTCGGAACAGGTAACACCGTTTCGGAACGGGTGCCCTGCATGAACCCAGGCGTCCGAAACGGGTGCCACCGTTCCGAAACGGAAGGCATTCTGCCAGACCCCCGTTGCGGAACGCGTTGCGGAACGGTCCCGTGTTTCGGAACGGGCTTGGCCTGTTCCGGTACGGGTGACCGTTGGGGGCTGACATGGGCGGTTAAATGTTTCAAAATGTTTGCATTTTGGTCCTGAAACTTGTTTGTGCAATTGTATGAGTTCGGGGTGTCCGTTTGAGCTGAAATTTGGCAGAGAAGCATGAAACATGATTAATTTTAAGTTGGTAACTTAAAATCTGGTTAAGTTCTTAAAGTTTTCAGAAATTACAATTTGGTCCCTAAAGTTGTAATTTGTTCAATTGGGTCCCTGTTTGATCTCTGATGGTTGTGATCTTTGAGCATGGTGTTTGTGTGATCACATCTAAGGTTAATGTGCATCTAGACAAGATTAAAAAGAAAAAAAAGGGTCGTTAATCAAGGTTGACTTTCGGGTTGACTTTGGTTTTCCCCGTGTAAACTTCGTAGTTCGGGTCAACCGTCCAGACCGGGCTACGGGGGTTACATTTGGTGGTATCAGAGCTGAGTTGCGAAGGTTGGGGAAAACGGTAAGTTGTTGTGATGTGTGTTTGATGTTTACCTTGTTGTGTGGTTGAAAGTTGGTTGAAACATGTGTTTCTGAGTATGTTGTTGATGTTTCTGAGCATGTTGCTGATGTATGCAAGCATGTTTTATGGTTATGAATCTTGGTTGAGTTTAGGTGGATATGTGCTGATGCTATGAGCTGATGTTATGCATGGTGAATGTGTTTTGAGCATATTATGTTGCTAATATGCTGGTGCAATTGGATGTTGTTTGGTGTAAGCATGATCAAGGTATGTTGTTGATATGCTTGATGTTGTGATATCCATGTTGTGTTGACTGTTATGTCATGTTAAGGGGAGGATTCGGGGTACCCATTGCCTTATTAATATAGCTATTGTGTTATTTTGGAGTTGGAGTTTGAATCCTTGCTTAATGCTGGTCTAACTGGTTTGTTTGCTTGTTGTGATTGTATGTTTGTTGTTGTTAGTAGTATGGCAAAGTCAATGAAAGAATGGCGGTTGAGGGAGATGGTTGCTGCCTTGGGGCAGGTTGTTAAGGCAAAGAATTCACCCTTTTGTAGAGGTGTTTTGTCTCAGTCTTCTGTGCCTGGAGTTGAGATGGTAAGGCAAGGGAAAGAAGCTGGTTCTGTAGTGAAAAGTTCATCATCTGTGGTTCAGGAGGTGTTGGGAACATCTCAGGCTGCGGTTGAGGTAAAGTCAGTGGATGTGCTGGCTAGATGTGAGGGTTTGCCGAAGCAGCGTTTGCTTGATTTGGGTGCTGTGGAATATCATGGTTCTACACCGGAGATGTTTGAGGCCTGGTTGGCCAATGTGGTTCTGATTTTGGATCAGGAAGGCTGTGATTATGCCTGTAAGCTGGGGAGTGTTGTTTCTTTGATGCTGGAGGATGCTTGTGCCTGGTGGACATCTGTGGCGGTGGCGTCACATATTCCTGATATTGACTGGGATTTCTTTGTATCTGCCTTTTATGAAAGGTATCTTGGAGAGAAGTTTCCAAGGGTTAAGCAATGTGAAGGTAGTGCTGTTGGTGAGCAAGTGTTGCTTGGGCAAGGAGTGGAAGTTCAACCACCGGTATGTGACCGTTGTAAAAGGCAACATGTTGGAAATTGTTGGGGCGCAGGTGTTTGCTGGGATTGTGGTTCTAAAGTTCATGTTAAGCGTGATTGTCCTCATGGAGTGAAGTCAGCTTTGGTGATAGCCAAAGGATCTTTGAAAGGTCGTGGGCACGGCCGGGGCAAGGTTCAGAGGTGGCAGAAAAAGCAGAAGGTTGTGAAGAGTTTGGGAAATGAAGTTTGCTGGAAATGTGGGTCTGCTGGACACATGAGGCGTGATTGTTTGATGTTGACCCGGAATAGCCAAGGTTCTTTATTGCAAGGAGTTGGTGGTGACCCTGGTGTGTTAGTTGGTGCTGCAGTTGTGCCGCAGGAGGATGATGGTTCCGCAAGGAAGAGAGCTCGTCTGATGAAGCTTCAGGGTGGTGTTGTGCTTTCAGGTAACCTTGTTAAGTGATCTTTGCTTTAGTACCCTGGTTTGGTTTCTGTTGGTTTTCCTTGTGTGGTAAGTCTAGTCTTGTTGCTAGTATGTTTGGGGTAATGGTAGTTGTGGTTGGGTAATATCTTGGGTGTGAAGAAGGCTTGGGTGAGTATCTTGTAGTTAAGGGTTGTTGGTATGATGGAGTTAGATAAGTTAAAGGTGAGTTAGGAGGTTGTTCTTAGACAGATTTTGAGGATGTTATTGGAGGGTGTGAACTGGCATTCATGCACAGTTAAAATCATTGTTATATGCTATATTATATATGTTGGTCCATGCATACATGTGGCATGACACTAGAGGTTTTGCATACATGTACATCAGGCATTGATAGGGCATGTAGGTGATCATGCATAAGATGTTCACGCTCGCTAATAGCTAATCGAATCTGTTAGTGTTGATGCTCAGAGAGTTTAGTGGTTTGGTGGTGAAGGGTATCGGTTGAGGTTAGTATCGGTTAAGTGGTTTGTTTAGCTAAAAGGAAGTGGTAGTTCTATGGTGCTAAAGGATGTTGCAGTTTGAGGTTGTGTTTCCCAAGTGCTGAAGTAGTTTAGCTTTTAAGTTGTTGAGAAAGGGTTTTGTTGGTTCTTAGCAACCTTTGAGGAGTTCAGAAGCTGTTATGTGTGTTTTGGTTAAGTAATGTTCTAGTAATGCAAGTGTTCTGGTTGAAGTTTGTAGTGAAAGGGCTGTGAAAGATCGAAGGTTTTCGTTGGTTGTTTGGGTTCTTGTGAGAAGTGGTTGGCTGGTTGTGGTTAAGAAAGTTCCGTTTGAAGTCAGTTGGTGGTGTGTGGAACGGCTGACGGTTTCAAGTTGGGGTTATGAAGTAATTTTTGGTATCTGGGTGAGTAGTCCTGGTGAGCTGTTATGGTAATGTTTTTGGCAGATATGAAGGATTGTTAGCTTCGTTGAAGAGTTTGAGTAAACAGTTGATGTTTAAGGATTTTTGCTTGTTGGGAAAATCTTTGGAAGAGGTTTGGGAGTCGCAAGAGTTTTAGAAGCAGAGAGGTTGCCTAGTGGCTGAGTTGGATTGGTTGTTGTCTTTGTGTAAACAAGTCTTGGGAGTTGTGTGTTACAGTGTTGTCTGCTGTAAGAGCTGAAGTTTTTCAGGTTGATGTTGGGATTGTGTGCAGTCCGGTTATGTGGAAAGTTAAGTCGTGGTTACCTTGAGAGTTTCGATTTGTGAACAGTGTATGGTGGAGGTTTTGTGTGGAATGTGTTCAGTGAAATTGAGGTGGTTGTGTTGTCTTGTGTGTTGCTTTGAGAAGGTTGTGGTTCTCTTTTCGCCGGTTGAAATTTCGAGGACGAAATTTCCTAAGGGGGGGAGAGTTGTAACGCCCCGGTTTTGGGCTCAGAAGTTTTGGGTGTTGACCGGTTCGGTCAAAGTGCTGATCGAATATATAAGAGTGAATTTAGGAAAGCCTAGTTCGGGTTGCATTAAAAATATGGAAAAATGTTCTAAAATCATCTTTTAATATATATAAGTGAACTGTGAAATCAATTTTGGAAAATGAGGTTCGGAAGGTTGACATTTTGGCTAGTGACCAAAATGTAATTTTTGAAAGTTGCGGGACAGTTTTATAAAGGATTGAAACTTTGAATCTTTAAGGAGCTATTATTCCAAAAAGGATTTCTCCAGATTTTTCTAAGATATTTTAAGGCTTTATTCTGATTTTTAAAGATTAAGAAAGGGAGGGAAATCATTTTAACCAAATTCTTAACTAATTTTCCATTTTCTCTCAATTTTCCTTTTCTCTCATTTTCTCTCAACCCAAACAAAATTCTCCAGATTTCTTTCTCTGATTTTGACATCTAAATCTCTCATTTCAACTCTCATTTGATTCCTAATCATCTCATCAACAAAACCTCTCAATTTGCAAGTTGTTTCATCAAGCTTTTTGGCTCTAAAATGGAGAAATTCAAGTTTGAAGGTAAGAACGTCCTTCTCCTCTAAACTATCAGTTCTTTACTGAAATTCCTAAGTTCTCAATCCTTGATTTATGTTTTGTTAATGGCTTTCAATTGAGATCTTGATTTTTGGCTAAAATGCAAGATTTGGTGATTTTGGTGAAATTTTCGTGTGATCTGTTTGGGCAGTGTTTTGGAGTGTCAAAATGATGTTAAATGAATGTTAAATTGATTAGAAGTTGAGGTTTAATCAATGCAATCCCGGATAGGTTGAATTTCCTAAGTTTGGCTTGAGTTTTTGGTTGTTTTTGGAGTGTTTTTGGTGATCTGTTATACCTGGAG
Source organism: Hibiscus tridactylites (assembly GCA_958450335.1). Taxonomy (NCBI): domain Eukaryota; kingdom Viridiplantae; phylum Streptophyta; class Magnoliopsida; order Malvales; family Malvaceae; genus Hibiscus; species Hibiscus tridactylites. The sequence continues at coordinate 57,031,902 of OY288277.1, forward strand.
GTATAAGGACGTGGTTGTGATCATTTTGTATGTTATTTGATGTATAAAAATGGTTAGAGGTGATGGATCTTGGCTGGGTTAAGTTTTGGAAGTGTTTGGAGGTGATTTCGGTTGTGTTTGGTAGCCAGATTGTTAGATTTGTGATGAGCAGCGAGTTGTGTTGTTGTTGCTGGTGTTTTAATGCATAAGGATGCATTAATGTTCTGTTTTTGTGTGCTTGAAACAGGGGAGTTTGATCCGTGAGCTTTGGAGGTGTTTGCGGAAGGTTTCGGAAGCTTGGAAGGCTTGTTGGCTAGTCTTGTTTTGGTTACCGGTGAGTGAAGTTGGGATTTCAGCTTTTAAAACAAGGTTTGAAGGTTTTTGGGAGCTTAGTTTAAGTCTAAACAACTTTGCTAAGCTCAAGAGTAAGTGATTGGATTTTCGCTCTTGAATTGTGTTGTGAAATTGGCTTTTAAGCAAATGTGGTTGATGATTGATATGCATGTGTTTTGCATGGTTTAAATCTGTTTTGTAAGCATATTTTTAGCATGGTTTAATGCTGGTTTTGAAAGCCATTTGAGAAGGATGCTCAAGGTAAGAGATCCTTGGTTTTGTATATGGTAATTGTGATTTTGATGCATTGTGTTGCATGTTGATCAATGGCTTTGTATGATGCTTTAAAACAGTGAATTGATGATGTTAAATGTTACCTTTTGCATATTGGTTATGCATGTGAATCATTGGATTTATGAGGTAATGGTTTTGCATATTGGTTATGCATGTGAATCATTGGGCTAATGTGTGATGGCTTTGCATTATGTTTATGCATGTGGAAATGGTAAGATGGTTATATTGGCAAGTGTTGTAAATGGTTCTTGGTTTGTTGATCGGATATAGTTAGCCGGCTATAGGATTGGGTGCACCGTGAATTAAGTCGCCTTGGAGGTGGAGTGGTCAAGAGTGGACCGGATAAGCTCCCTTCAAGTATCCTAACGAGATGAGGTCATAGTGGAGGTTGTTGCCCACTCGAGGACCTTGGTTGATGAGGTCATAATGGAGGTGTTGCCCATTCGAGGACCTTGGTTGAGCAAAGGTTATATGGTGGTTAAAAGTCCATATGTGAGAACCTTGTGCTTGTTGAGATCACAATGGCAGTGTTTAAGTCCATGTGTGGATCTTGTGTAGGGTGTCCCGGATCTCGTTAGTGATGTTCTACAACTACCAATCGGTTATGCAAAGGTTGTATGGTGGTTAAAAGTCCATACGGGGAAACCTTGTGCATGTTGAGGTTGTATGGTGTTTAAAAGTCCATGCATGGGAACCTCGGTAAAAGCTAAGGTTGTATGGTGTTTAAAAGTCCATACATGGGAACCTTAGGATGTTGAGGTCATAATGGAGGTTGTTGCCCATTCGAGGACCTTGGATTGGTAGGGTGTAGGGAGCGTAGGGACAACGCTCGGAATCCGCGTATCCGATCGGGTTGTTGAGTTGAACAGTGAATGTGGTTGATCTTTTGGAAGCCAATGTAATGTTCTTGATCATAAAGAAGCATGAGATGCTTGGAATGATGCATGGTTGCATGTGAAGCATGAGATGCTTGGATTGATGCATGATTGCATGTGAAGCATGAGATGCTTGAAAAGATGCATTGTTGCATGAAAAGTGTATGATGCTAGTGAATGCATGTTTACTTGTTAAGTTAAACAAGTGTTGGTAATCTTTTGGTAAATGATGCATGTGAGCATGAAATATCTATGTTGCATTGGAGTCTTGTAAGACTTGTTTTTAAAGGCATGTGAAGATGATGTTATGGTTTTTATGTTGCCTTGGTTAAATGCATGTGATAGAATATTTGAACTAAGGTTTAAATGGTTTCTTGCTTGATATGGTTTTCAAGTTCAAGAAAGGTATGTTGTGAAATGGGAGTGTTTTCCATGGTTTTGTTTAAGCTTGGCATATGGTGTTTATGCATGATTTGAGCTTGATGTTGAAAAGGGTTTTCAAACATGGCTTTGGTAATCAAATCGGGTTTGTTTTAAAAGTGTTTTAATGACCCGCTGCATTGATGGTGTTTTGGTTTTGAGCATTCCTCACTAAGCATTATGTGCTTACGCTCCTTTTTGTCCATCAATGCAGATTCTTGAGGTTTGGACAGCAAGGAGCAAGGGATTCAAGGTGGACTCCAATGGAGATGTATGTCTCGGTGAATAGCTATAGTTAATAAGGGCAATGGGGTAGAATCTCTCGGGTTTAAGTGTATGTGATCGTTTATGTTTGATCAAGATTGTTTAAATGTTGTTGCTAATGTTGTTGGATCATGAATTGGCTTTAATGAGTTTGAATTGGAAGGTTTGTACCTAATGGTTGCTTGTGTAGGAAGCATGCCTATAGATTTGGGGCTTTTCATATGTGTTGTGTTTTTGTTGAATTGTTGATGCAAGTATGTCTCATTTATGTTGAATTGCATGTTGGTAAAGTTTGGTGGCTTTTGGAGCATGTTTGAATGATCAATTGTGTGTTTGAGTGAGCAAAATGCAACATTCTGGGCTAGGCGTTTCGGAACAGGTAACACCGTTTCGGAACGGGTGCCCTGCATGAACCCAGGCGTCCGAAACGGGTGCCACCGTTCCGAAACGGAAGGCATTCTGCCAGACCCCCGTTGCGGAACGCGTTGCGGAACGGTCCCGTGTTTCAGAACGGGCTTGGCCTGTTCCGGTACGGGTGACCGTTGGGGGCTGACATGGGCGGTTAAATGTTTCAAAATGTTTGCATTTTGGTCCTGAAACTTGTTTGTGCAATTGTATGAGTTCGGGGTGTCCGTTTGAGCTGAAATTTGGCAGAGAAGCATGAAACATGATTAATTTTAAGTTGGTAACTTAAAATCTGGTTAAGTCCTTAAAGTTTTCAGAAATTACAATTTGGTCCCTAAAGTTGTAATTTGTTCAATTGGGTCCCTGTTTGATCTCTGATGGTTGTGATCTTTGAGCATGGTGTTTGTGTGATCACATCTAAGGTTAATGTGCATCTAGACAAGATTAAAAAGAAAAAAAAGGGTCGTTAATCAAGGTTCACTTTCGGGTTGACTTTTGTTTTCCCCGTGTAATCTTCGTAGTTCGGGTCAACCGTCCAGACCGGGCTACGGGGGTTACATTACTCATCTAGACAAGATTTAAAATGAAAAGAAAAATATAGGGTTGCTAACCGAGGGGGAATCCTTTAGGGGTTTTCACTCGGTTTTCCCCGTGTAGCTCACTCGGACCGGTCATCCGACCAGACCGGGACGAGGGGGTTACACATGTGGGCAACTTCCCACCAGCTCTCTGACCCTGATGGCCCCTACCGTGGTTACCGCCACCACGCCTATGATCAAAATGACGTCTGTTGTCCCGATGCCTCTTGGCATCACCTTTATCAAAGTTTCTGGACCTCTTACCCGAACTAGATCCACCTGACCGCCTGGTCAAACTCAAACTGTGCTCTAAGTCATTGGCCCTCGCGACCAAGACATCAAAATCAGTGTAATCTGAAGGTAGAGTATACGTCTTGATCTCTTCACTCAGCCCATAACGGAAGCGGTGACAACGCTCCACCTCAGTAGGTACAAGCTCAGGTGTATACTGACTCAATCTCACAAACCGGATCTCGTAATCGGTCACGGACATACTCCCCTGAAGCAATGCCATAAATCCCTCTTCCTCTCATCGAGGTATCGCGGACCCAAATACTTCTTCCGGAAAGCTGTCTCAAAGAACTCCCAAGTGATCTCGGCCTCATCCATACTCGTAGTAATAGTGACCCACCAAGTGTAGGCATCACCCTGAAGCAGAGACTAAACACATCCCAACTTGCGCTCACCAGTACATCCCATCTGAGCAAGAATACGGACAGTCTTCTCAAACCATAGATCTGATCGCTCTGGAGTAACACCTCTGAACTCTTCGGCCCCAAGGCCTCGAAGTCTCTCTAAAGGTATTCTGGTGCCCTCACCTTGATGGTGTGCTGCTTGACCCCCAGCTACTGCAGCCTGAAATGCCCCGGCTATTGCCTGAACCAACGGAGCTAAATCAATTCCGGCCAGTCCTTGGCCACCTTGGCCTCCTTGTTGTCCCTCTCCTTTGACCCCGGCCTCACCTCCCGCTCCCGGTGGAGGAGGTGGTGGTGGTGGAGGAGGTGGTGGAGGAGCTCCAACTCCAACCACAGGCTCTCCCACTTGAGCCTCAACCCTCACTACCGGCTCAGCTCTCGGAGCCTCTGCCCGTGGTTCTGGTCGAACCATCCTAGGCCTCTCACGTGGTCTCATGGTACAGCTAGCAAGGGAATAACTACAACAACAAACAAATAGGGATTACGTTAGTCAAAGCAAGGGTCCAATGGTGCTCAAGTACTCCTTTTACCAAAAATCCTTTTCAATTAAGTAATAGTAGCAATGGGCACACACTTTACACCAGACACAAGAATTCATGCTTCAAACATCATGCGAATATTCAAATATCAAAAATTCATGGCAAGGCATGCTTCGAACAACACAATCATTTAACACATTAAGCTTACCTCACTTACCTGCCCGAGGTCTCGGTAACCTCAGGCTCTGATACCAACAAATGTAACCCCCTCGTCCCGGTCTGGCCGGATGACCGGTCCGAGTGGGCCACACGGGGAAAACCGAAGCGAAACCCAAAGGGTTCCCCCTCGGTTAGCAACCCTATTTTTTTCATTTTAATCTTGTCACATTCAAACTCCAATCCATATTCAAACAGCCCAATTTTAATCTTGACTAAAGGCATCTTAATACCTATGGGTTTTTTCTCTTTAAAAAGGCCAACAAGGATCAAACAGTGCATTTTTAAGCAAAGGTTTCGAAACCTCCCCAAAAGGTTTCGAAACTTAGACTGGCAGTAAGGTCTGGAACCCAGATTTCTGCAAAGGTTTCGAAACCTTACCCATGGTTTCGAAACCCTCTTCCATGGTTTCGAAACCTTCCTCAAAGGTTTCGAAACTTAGGCCGGCAGTGAGGTCTAGAATCCCAGATTTTGCAAAGGTTTCGAAACCTTCCTCAAGGGTTTCGAAACTTAGGCTGGCAATAAGGTCTGGAATCCCATATTTCTGCAAAGGTTTCGAAACCTTACCCATGGTTTCGAAACCATTATGCAGGGGATCACTTACTACTTAACTCTAAAGACTTCCTAGGGAAAAAGAACACTAAGATCATACATAGACATACATGAGAGCTTAAAAATGGTCAAAGGCATGAATTAACACACATGAGACTTGCACATACTAACATTTAAGCAATCCTACATGAGCCATAGGTAGCAATCAACATGAGTCAAGGCATTCGAACATGACATTCCAACAAAAGAGCAAATTCAGCATTTAAGGTCATACATAAAAACTCAAAAGGCCTTAAAAGGCACAAGGCAACATGAGAGGTTTGCATTTATACACAAGGCAACCTAAGCATCTAAAGCATGCCATCACACTCAAACATCCAACATAGTATCACATGCCTTACAATCCATAATCAAACTCAAAACATCCACATTCAAATGAGTCATATAAATCTCATACAAAAACCCTTGCCACATTGCTAACTAATACAAAATTGATAACTGTACTTGAGCCACAAACTTGGAAAGCCCTTCTTGCCTTGCCTCGAGCTAACACCACGCTAATGATCTGCATTGTTGAACATTGAGAGCGTAAGCTATAAGCTTAGTGAGGGTGCTCTAAAACGAAAAACATCAACAATGCAGGGTTTAAGCATGTAAATCCTAATCTCACATACATCAAGCATATGCATAAAATCAAGTAGACCTAGCTAGTCTTTCAAGTGTCATAATATGGTTTCTCAATCCTACCAAGCTAAATCATCAATATCATCATCATATAACAATACCATATACCACAATCATATATCAACCTCACATATCACAATGTATGAACAAGTTAATTGGCCACTATTAATTACTCCGATTGTGCGGATTTAAACCTCAACAACACTTAACCTCGGTGGGATTACACTCATCACCGGACCTTGCATGTGCATGATTCCACTCATCGCCACATGCCCTACGGATGAGATTCCACTCATCATCCCGTAGAAATATATAAAATGCTTCCGGTGGAATGTTACATCATCGTACTCCTCCTTGATGACTTAACGCCATCAAGGCCACGTACGTTTTGACTCAATTTGTGTGCACACTATCCTAATGATCGATCATTTACAACCGGTAATTATTTTAGTGCCAATTATCATAACCAAATTATATATATCATCAACCACCATTCATGCTCAATCTCATAGATTCATATCAAGATAAACTTACACCAATCAATCACAATCACAATAGCATAGTTAAGCAAGCATAAATGCATTCATGGATATCAATGGTTAAATCAACAACTTGAATTAACTATAAGTGGCCTACCAAGCACACTTCACACACACCCACTACACATACTCGAACCAAACTTAAAACAAGTTGAAACCACTCACCGCCCTTCCTTATCAAATCGAAACAATCCTCCTACGAACCCGGATTCGGTCCCAAAGCCTCTTCAACGCTTCCTCTTGCTTCTAGCCAAACAAAACACACTTATTACACCACAATTCAATGCTAAACTCAACCATCAACTTACTTCACAAACACAAGCCAAATTCCACAAATTCCCAAACCACATAATCTCCCAAAAACTCAATTTTCGTACTCCAACAACCCTTGGCTGAAACACCCATTTCCAAACACCCAAATGACCTCCAAACCATCCCAAATCACACTCCTAACATACCCTAACCATCAGCCCTTAGTTTTCAACCTAAACCCCACCAAAAACCCAAGTTTTAATACCTCAAAGTTTGCCCTAAGAACCTACTACGAATTTTCATCAAAACTAAACCAAATTGATATATAATGTGTATTTCATCATGATTAAACAAAACCCCAACACAATTTATTAAAACAAAACGGAAAACCCCCTTAAAAATCCAAACTTTGATATAAACCCTAATTTTCAAAACTCCATAACTTTGAAATCTAAGACTATAGATAGTTAGAGGATAAATAGGAGATTAAGAAAACATAATTACCTTTGAAAAACACCTTGAATTGAGGGAGATATTAAATAGAATAGTAACTTAGCTTGAGAGGTTTTTGAAAATGGGGTTTACTTTATTTTAACGTTGGAAAGCTTTTGGGAGGAAGATGACAACTTTTGTCTTAAAGTTGTCATGCTTTTTAAGACTTTAGGGTCAAATTACAACATAAGTCCCTCCCCTTTTTCCAAAGCTCAATTAGGTCATTATTTAGAGTTGAATTAATTTAATTAAATTTCATTTGACTCGAACTATAAACCCGGTTAACTCCTAGGCCCAAAACACGGGTGTTACAGGGCTTTTCGCCCCAACGTACTCAAACAACCATATTACCTTCCAGTGGGATTTCACACATCACCGTTCCTTTCATGGATGGGATTTCACTCATCATCACATACTAATATTTTTATGGTGGAATGTTACCTCACCATACTACTCATTGAAGACTACACGTCACCAAGGCCATGCGCGAATTTGGCTCTAACCGTGTGCACACTCATCTTAATGATCGATCATTTATACCCGGTAATTATAACTAGTGCCAACATACTAAACAAATCTCACCATGATTTCACAATCATGCAACACAACATATCGTCACCATTATGCAACATCAATATAAAGCAACATGCATAATGAACACATACTACACAAGTCCACAATTATGCACATTTAACAAAAACGCATAAAGTCAAACAAGAGATTAAGCTACCAACTTTATCCCCACCTTAAATTGGCCTACCAAGCACAATCTAATACCTCAACCACACACTTGAACCAATTTAAAACCGTTTTAAATAAACCACTCATCGAACACCCTTAAGCAAACTGAGAAAACCGATCAAGCCTCCAAATTTCCTAGAATCGAGCCCGAAGCTTCTCCAACGATTTCTCTTGCTTATAATCAACAAAAAACAACATATTGCTCAACAATTCATCCACAAAACCACTGTCACAAATCATATTACAACACAAGGTCATTTCTCTACATTTCCAAGCCATGAACTAACCCAAATTCCTCAATTTCGAACTCATACACAACCCAGCAGAAATCTATCGATTCTAACACCCAAATCATCACTAAACACACTTAAAACAACCCTCAAGCATCACCATATCATCAGCCCAACTCTCCTACACCAAACTATCTCAAAACCCAAGTTTTCAACCCTTTAAAACACCCACAAAAACCCATTTCGGAATTTTCATCAAAACACCACCATTTTCACATATGATACACCTAAGTGCAAGAGTTTAACATGATTTAACTTTACAAATCGAAAAACAAACAAAAACCCATTAAAGATTCAACCTTTTTCTTAAAACTTGAAAACTTGAAAAACTTCAAAAATGATGTTTATGAAAAACTATAGAAATGTTAAGAAAGATGAGGAGAAGTCGAAAACACTCTTACCTTGATGGAAGCACTTGAAATCGTGAAGGAAATGGATGGAATAGTGTTTTGGGGGTTTGGGGAGGTTTTGTCGTGAAAATGGTTGAAGGAAGAAGATGAAGAAGACTTTCAAAAAGTCCCTTTTTACTCATCTTATTTCCTTTATTTAGATAATTAACTTTTTGCCCTTAATGAACCACAAGCCTTTTTAAGTTTAAAAACAAAGTCCATTTTATTTAAAACAAGCCCAACGACTCGAACCTGATTCACACACCTAACACCAGACCCCCTAAACCCAGGCGTTTCAGTGTAAGAATAGTCATGCTAAAAGGTATCGCCTTGGTTGAGGCGAGGTGGTGGCAATGTTGGGCGAGGACCATAGGGTTAGTGTGTATGGGCTTGAGTAGCATTTGATACCTATTAGGTATGTGGATCGTGTGACCACGTGAGGCAAGATTGTCCACATTTGATCTATGGGGTTTAGATTTCTGCACATGATGTTGTTAATGCTTTTTTGGAGTTGAGGCTTGAACTTTCGTTTAGAAGTGTTTGATGTGGGAACGGAAGTAACCAGTTCATTTGGTTAAATGGTTGTTACTAGAAGGGTGTATAGGAGATGTCTTTTATTTATTCAAGGTCATGTGGTTGTAGTTGATTTATTGGAATTGCCTTTCTATGGTTTTGATGTAATCCTTGAAATGGATTGGTTGACCGAGCATAGGGTTGTGGTTGATTTTGATACCAAGCGAGTAACCTTGAAACTTGTTGATGATTACGAAGTGGTAATCATGGGTGAGAATGTTAAATTCTTATCCAATGCTATTTCGGCTTTAGAAGCGAGTCATTTGATAGAATTTGGTTGTGAGGCTATCTTAACTTATGTTATGAATCTGGGATTGAAGGAAGTGCGTGTGTAGGACATACATATGATATGTGAGTTTGCGGGTGTATTTCTAGAAAAGTTGTCTGGTTTACCGCCGAGTAGAGAGGTTGAGTTTGGCATTGAGTTGTATGAGAACGCAACTCCAGTGTCTATTGCTCCCTATCGAATGGCTCCGAAAGAGTTAAAGAAGTTGAAGAAGCAACTTCAAGAGTTGCTTGATCAAGGGTTTATTAGGCCTAGTGTTTCACCCTAGGGTGTGCCCGTGTTGTTTGTGAAAAAGAAGGATGGCACGATCCGAATGTGTATAGATTATCGGCAATTGAACAAGTTGACGATTAAGAATAAGTATCCTTTTCCAAGAATTGATGATTTGTTTGATCAGTTTTGAGGTTCTTCAGTGTTTTCTAAGATCGATTTGAGATCTGGGTATTATCAGTTGAAGGTAAAGGATGTGGATGTGCCTAAGACTGATTTTCGTACGAGGTACAGGCATTATGAGTTTTTAGTGATGTTATTTGGTTTGACGAATGCGCCTGTTGTATTCATGGACATGATGAATCGTGTGTTTCATAAATTCTTGGATTAGTTTGTGGTTGTGTTTATTGATGATATTCTCGTGTACCCTCGTACCAAGGAGGACCATGATAAGCACTTGTGAATTGTGTTGCAAGTTTTGTTGGAAAATCATCTTTACGCCAAGTTGAGTAAGTGTGAGTTTTGGCTTAAAGAAGTTGTCTTTCTTGGACATGTGGTGTCAGCCAAAGGTATCCAAGTTGATTCATATAAGATCGAGGCAGTGATGAGTTGGAAGACGCCTAAGTCTATGACAGAAGTTCGTGGTTTCCTTGGATTAGTGCGTTATTACTGTAGGTTTGTGGATGGTGTTTCAAAGATTGCTGCTCCGTTAACCAAGTTGTTGCAAAAGAATGTTCACTTTGAGTGGATGAATGTTAGACAACAAGCTTTCGAGAGGTGCATTCCCACATCTAACACCTCTACAGGGATATCAAGCAGATGTGCATGCTCACTCAAGATATATGAATGCGTACAACCATAATCAATCAAAGGTAACAATGACAAAGATTGCAAAGTAAAAGTACATGCAATCACTTCAGTGTCATTGTGTCCCTCGTGATGTGCGTACACCCTCACAGGACCACCACCCTCATGTTGAACTGCCACTACATGTGCTACATCCCTCTGACCATCCTTCCTACGCTGGAAATTACCATGACTGCGCCCACGGCCTCGTTGTGGTCTAACAATAGGTACTCTAACTTGACTACCTCTAACCAACAATGGACAATCACGTCTCAAATGATCAGCTGATCCGCAACTCTAACAAGAGTTAGCCGCCACAGCCACAAGAGCCTATGCTTCTCGAGCCAAACGAGGATAGTCTTGCCTCAAATGCTCACGCGATCCACATATCCAATAAGAATTAAAAACCGGTCTAGCCTAGGCACCCTGACCATGTGATCCATGTCCAAGCCTTCCTCCGCCTCGCCTCACATTAGAGCGATATTTCTTATCCTGATGCCTCTTATATTGTCCACCTCCAGGACCAAAATCTGCAGCTCTCTTACCCGAGCTAGAACCATCCACACGAGAAGTCAAACCCATACATTGCTCAATATCCTTAGCTCGCGTCACCAACACATCAAAATTTGTGTAATTAGAAGCCAACATGAAAGTCTTCACTTTTTGCACCAGACCATAACGGAAACAGTCGCAATTATGCTTATCACTCGGCACCAACTCAGGGGCATACTGGCTCAAACGAACAAACTGAACCTCATACTCAGCCACAGTCTTGTTACCCTGAACCAAAGACATGAATTCACGTTTCTTATCATCCAAGTATCTAACTCCTAGATACTTCTTCTTAGAGGTAGCTTGAAAGAACTCCCAATTCACTTCATTAGGCTCCAAAGTCGTAGTTATAGTCATCCACCAACTATAAGCATCGCCTTGTAATAGCGAAACAGCACATCCGAGCTTACGTGCATCATTGCACCCTATTTGTTCCAAAATTCGAATCGTACTGGTCATCCAAGCCTCGAATGCCTCAAGCGACAAACCACGATACTCAACACCGCCCAAACTATGCAAGCGTTATAACGGCAACCCCTCTTTCCTAGCAACTAGTGCTTGCACTTGTACTCCAGCAACAGTAGCCTGGAATGCTCCATCCATCACCTAAACTAGAGGCGTCAAATCGCCCAACACTAGCCTAGCTTGATCATGTTGTACTTGCTCCTCACCTACATTAGAGGAGGTGGAGGAGGTAGGTTCTCTCCAGAAGGCAACTCGTTCTCCTGAATTCTCTGCCCTACGGCAGTAGCAATCGTACCAAATCGTAACTCTCTCCTCAGTACCATTGTGTTATTATAATTAAGGCATGATAGTAAACCAAAACAAAATAATCATGCTAGCTTCAAGCAAGGATCCAAGACTTCCAATTCAAATCAAAACATTTTAACTATAGTAATAAGACAATGGGTATCCCAATTTTCTACAAGCATGTCATAAAGCAATCAACATACATATCGGAAGCGTCGTGCACATCAATCAACATGATTCAATTCACAACAACGTGTATACAACAATCATTGCGTAAAACAATCAACAACATACCATCTACATTAACATGTACATAACAATCACCGTACAAGCAACATTAATTGTACAATTTGAAATAATGTCACATCAACTTACCAATATCTCATTCTTTTACAACATGGCTCTGATACCACCAAATGTAACCCCCTCGACTCGACCTAGACGCCTGACTGAACCGAACAGGTCACACTGGGAATATTGAAGTAAACCGAGAAGTTTACCTCAATAGATGGCCCCATTTTTTTTCTTTTTATCTTTTCTAGATGTACATTGTTACTCTAAGTGTTTAGACTCGCAACGGAAGTAACATCAACTCAAATAGACATCGATTTGGCATTCTATTAACTACAACAGTAGTAAGAACCAATTTGTAAATTTCGCAAATTATAGGGGCTCTTTCAAATTTTAAGTTACAATTCTTTAATTAGTCACATTACATGCCAATGTGTAAAATCTCAGCTCAATCTGATCATTCAAACATGTTTAATTGCATCCACAACATTCAAGGACTAAAACGTAAAAAAACAGAACTCCAAAAGATTACAATTAACTATCAACCGCTATGTGTATCGATACACACAGCCCTTTATCGATACACCCTGTTTCGGAACAGCTCTGGGTGTTTCGGAATACGAGCCCATATCGATATGGTCTCCAAAGCGTATCGGTACACTAAATTCCAATAGCCAATTCATTCGAAACTGTTTCGATACACCCTTCACTGTTTTAAAACCTAATGCCCATTGCAGGCTCACTGTATCGATACAACCTTAGGCGTATCGATACACATGGGCCTGTAATGTCATATTTTGTTGGTTTTTCACTCTTTAATGCAACACAAACCACCTAAACATGCTTCTAACATATATATAACATATTCAAACATCAAACCTGAATCAACCAGGGCATAATCAACATCATCTCATTGCAATTTGCATCGAAAGTAAACTATATGCATGCAACCTAGTAAACAAACCAAGCAAGATACCAAAACCATAACAAAGCACAAACCAATACAAAAGACCATTTACAAGTCAAAAGCAACATTATAAACTTGCTCAAGTAGGGAGTTTACACAAATCTCCCAAAACACAACGGATCTCCCATTGCCCTCATTACTTATAGTCTAAATTGAAACATACTTTCAAGAATGAAGTCTCTTTTGGTCCCTTGCTCCACGCTGCCTCTCCAAGCCTCAGTTCTCTACATTGATGGACAAAATAGAGCGTAAGCACACAAGGCTTAGTGAGGAGTGCTAAAAAACAAAACACCATCAATGCATTAAAACCATTTTTCAAGTCTACATTGAAATCTTATTTCAATTAACTTATATCATCATTTGAAAACCATCACGCCTTTAAAACATGCACTTTTCTTAATAAAAAATCAGCATAATAAACCTTATGCAACATGTATTATGAATCAACAACAAGTCTCATTGCTAACACTCAATTTAAGCCTTCCCATGCATAACTACCATATGCAAAGCTTAAAGAGTAAAACATGTATAAATCATAATATACATCATAAACCATCTCATGATACATCATCAATTATATTGGGTTACAAGTGATCATTAAACAAGTTCATTTATCAAAACAACATATTGGATACACGGATTCAACAAGTGTTCACACAAAACTTCAAGCCATCTCAACCGGAATTTGGTACAATAACAACCAACGGGGACACCAACCCCTCGGGGACACCAACCCCATTCATCGATTAAACGCTTAACCCACTAATGAGAAACGGGACACCAACCTCCTCGATCGTTAGGGTACTTTGATGGAGACAAGGGACACAAACCCCTCGACATCCAAGGCAACTTTTTATAGTGCACTCAATCCTATAGCCAGCTAACTATATTCGATATCATTTATAAACCATTTTCACAACATCACTTGCCAATATAATTCATATTTAACCACATGCCTCACTCCAAAGCATCATCAATAAATCATATTCCAAAGCATTAAACCATGCTCTAAATCACAAGTATAAAGCATATACTTACAAGGATCACTTACCATGTGCATCCTTCATCATCACATCATTGAAAATAATAAACCACATACTTTAAACATGCTTTAACAGTGGGTAACATGCATCCAAAACCAAGTGTACAAAAACCATTTTATAATAGCACAACCGAGAGAGAAATTCCTTATACTTACTTCCGAACTTAGACAAGCATTTCAAGCTTACATCTAAGTTCCCAAAACCACCTTTAAAACATTTCAAAGCTGAAATCCACATTCTCACTCATCGAAGCGTGAAACCTTAATTAGCCGATGCGAAACTAAGCGTTCGAAGCTCTTGAAACCTCATTGGTTGCTTCTGAAACGTTCTCCCCTGTTTTAACCACATAAGAACAGAGGATTAATGCATCTCAATGCATTCAAAACTCCATCAAACAAATCTACCACGTTGCCTTTCCCAAAACCACCAAAACGCCCATCCAAAACAACTGAAAACATCATCCATTACTTTACAAACTCAACTCAGCCAAAACCTAGCACTTCCAACCATTTATAATCATTGATTAACATCCAAAATCATCCTATTATCAACCTTATACCTCCAACATTCACAAAATCATATTAACACCACAAAACCCAATTCTAGCAACCTAAATAACTAGAGATCCAAATAGTTTGGGGATTACCATGCTTAAACCTCAATCCCAACATTAATAAACCTCCAAAACATGATTAAAATCAATCATAACCCAACCAAAACAGATGCATTACGTAAACTACACAAAATTATCATTTAAAGATTGATTCAGCCATTTTCTTCAAATCAATCATGAAACCTTGTTAAGAAACATAATTAAAGATCCAAATACTTGGGAATTTCATTAAAGAACCTTGATTAGAGGAGAAGCACGAAAATTACCTTTAATCCCTTGATATTCCTTCAATTAAAGAGATTTGATTGAAAACCTTCAAGAATCCATTGAAACAAATTGAGGAAACTCCATGGGAATCATTTGGAAATTAAAGTGAAATGAAAAGAAAAAGATCTATGAAAGTTTTGAAAGAAAATAGGTAGTTGGCTGATGAGAAAATGGAGAGAAATGGAAGTTACATCAAAATAAGTTTGTAAAGCTTAATTCCCTTTCTAATCAAAACCTTTTTAACCTTTCTAATTAAAACACAATTAAAACATGTAAAATTAAAGGAATAGCTGATTACAATTACTTTAGCTCCCTAAAGAATCTAAGTTTTGGCTCTGTGCAAATTAGCCATTAAAAACAATTTCTAGTTTTTACAATTTAGTCACTAAATCAAAATGTCCACCTTTCAATTATAATTTTCCAAAATTGACTTCACCACTCCCTTATATATATATATATATATATATATATATATATATATATATATATATATATATATATATATTGAAAAAGGATTTTAGAAAATTTTCTCATATTTTTATCACTTCTCGAACTAGGTTTTCCCTGAACCAATCCTGAACTAACCGAGATCTCTAGTCTCGGTCCAACAAACCCTAAACCCAACCTACAAACTCCTAAGCCTAAAAACCGGGGAGTTACAATTAAATCTATACTTACAATGATTACTTACCATGTGCATCCTTCAACATCACATCATTAAAATCAGTACATCACATACTTTAAACATGCTTTAACAGTAGGTAACATGGAATCAAAACCAAGTGCATAAAACCATTTCATAATAGCATAATCGATAGACAAAACCTCTTATACTTACTTTCGAACTTATAAAAGTGTTTCAAGCTTAAATCTAAGTTCCCAAAACCACCTTTAAAATGCTTCAAAGCTGGAACCCACGTTCTCACTCACTGATACGCGAAACCTCAATTCGTCGACGCGAAACTAAGCGTCTGAAGCCTCCGAAGCTTCACCAATCTCTTTCAGATCAACCTCCCCTATTTTAACCACATAATAACAGAAAATTAATGCATCTCAATGTATTCAAAATCCCATCAATCAATTCCTCAATATTGCCTTGTCAAAAACTACCAATTGCATATCTAAAACAACTAGAAACAATATCGATTAACCTCCAAACTTAACCCAGCCAAAACCTAACACTTTCAACTATAAATTATCATTGATTAACATAAAAAATCATCACATTATCAACCTTATACCTCCAGCATTCACAAAACCACCACAACACCACAAAAACTCAAATCTAGCAACCTAAACAACTATAGATTCACATAGTTCCGGGATTGCCATGCTTAAACCTTTACCTTGACATTATTAGACTTCCAAATCATGATTAAAATCAACTTTAAACCTATCAAAACAGGTCCATTACGGAAATTACACAAATCCACTGATTAAACCTCAATTAAACCAAATTTCCGCAATTAAAACATCAAAACTCATTAGACAACATTCATAAAGGATCAAGAACTTAGGAATTTTAGTGAAGAACCTTACATTAAAGGAGAAAAATGTAGCTCACCTCTAATGGATACTTTCCCCCTCAATTGGATAGATTTTCATGTAAAAATAAGATTAAAACAATAAGGTTTTGATAGGAAAACAATAATAAATCATTTGATAACAAAAGATTAAAGAAATCAAGAGTTTACCTTAAGACTTTGAAGAAGAAATGAGTGTTTGGCTAGAGAGAATTTGAGAGAAAGCTTTTGAGAGAAAAGAAGTTACGTCAAATTTGTTTTAATGAAATAACCACCAATTAATTCCTCCAACCTCATTTATTAATTAAAAACCATTTAAAATAAAACAATTAAGGGATAAAAGTCAGATATTAGACTTTGGACAAATAGCTCCTTAAAGATTCAAAATTATGATCCTTTTACAAAACATTCACTAAAAATAGTTTTCAAATTTTACATTTTGGTCACTAAATCCACAATGAACGAATTCCAAATACCATTTTCCAAAATTGATTTCACAAAAACCTTTTATATATTTAAAAAAGATTTTAGATAATTTTTTCCATATTTTTATCACTTTCCGAAATAGGTTTTCTATGAACTCATCCAGAAACTAACCTGAATCTTTAGTCTGGGTCCAACGGACCCTAAAACCATCCCAAAAACCCCTAGGCCTAAAACTGGGCATTACATAAGGTATCAGTATAGGCTTCGGCCAGTATCAGTACACTCTTCGGGGCCGTATCGGTACGGGTCGACCCTTACTAGTACTTGGGAAATTTAAGATTTCTAATAAGTAATTTTAGTATTGGTACACGTGTAAGTATTGGTATCAAGGGTACCGATACCCGTGCTCGATTACCGACAAGTATTGGTATCAAGGGTACCGATACCCGTGCTCGATTACCGACACCCATTGAGCTAAATAGTTTATAATGTTAGCTAAATTTGAGAATTGGCGTGTAACATTAATGAATCGATCAATGCCTTAATTAATGAGATAACGTAGATTAATAAAGATAATTAACGAGAATTGGCGTGTAATATTTCTAATGATGTGTTGATGATTAGCAACAATAGGAAGATCCTTGGGATCACGTTGCTTGTATGTCGAGTAGGCATTTGCTTGGTAGAGTCGTTGATTGATGGGATTTGAATACCTAGAAAGAGTGTTGCACCACCATGGTTAGAGATATCAGATGTACGATACCAGTGCTTTGTGTCCCAAGCCTCATTTAAAGTGATGCCGAATGTATGATCTCGATGCTTCATGTCTTGGGGCCTCATTCGAAGTTACTCGAGGTTAATTTCGAGTACAAAATGTACGTTCTCGATGCTTTGTGTTCCCAGACCTCACTTTGAGTGTATGTTCTTGATGCTAGGTTTGTTGTTATGGCTTTGTATGCTTTTTCCTTGATGATCTTATGAGATCTCGGGTGTGGTTGGGCCTTGCGTGCCATGTGTGAAGACTTCTTGATGTTAGCATATGTTTAGGCGACTAGTGGTAGCGTCATGTGTTTATTATTCTTACCTTATTTCTCGTACTAGCTAGCATGCTTATATTTATTATTATCATTAAGTATAGTAGAGTAAATGTGTACCACTAAGCTTTGTAAGCTCAGCGCTTGGAATCATTGTTCCCGTGCATAGGTTGGTAGATCGATCGCGAGATTGAGAAGCTCTATTAGTATAGGATTCTAGCAAGCAGTGTTTATCATATTACAATACTTGTATTTAATGGGTTGTGTATTCATATGACCTTACTAAATGAAGTTTGTAAATGTTTTAAACATTCGAACTTTTTATTCATAAGCTGCTTTGAAATCGAAGTCTCACATTTTGTAAATTAAGTGTTAATTATTTTAATGTAAATGAATTGAAATGATAATGATTTTTATTTATGACACAATTTATGGATTGAAAATTTGACAGGTCGGGTCGGAAACCCAATGTGACATTTCGAATCTTTGATTGAGATCGGGGTGTTAGAAGAAAACCTCTCAACCAAAATTTTCCTTGGGATTTAAGAAAACCATATGCCTCCCTATCAATTTGTTAAAAAAAGTTAGCATTGTATGTAGTTACCATGTTTTATGTGTTATCTACATTTAGGTTTCCATATATCATTTTTGTGATCTAATTATATATTATGAATGAAGCAAGTTCGTTTATGCACTATCTACATGCAGGTGGCGCTGCATAAGATGAGTTTGGTATATGGTTGTTTGTTTTTTCGTAATATTAGTTATTGTTCAAGCTTGAATGTGGAACTTTAAGCTATATTTGATGGTCTCTAAATCTTATAGAACCAAGCTGTTCGGTCTGTTGTGATTGAGACAGATTGTTTGAATACAATCAGGTTGGTTGCGGATGTGAGGAAGACCTAATTTTCCTCATTGGGTCATCGCATTTGCACTCCCCTTGATTGTGATTGGAATGTAAATTTAGTACATGTAACACGTGATGCGAATAAAGTGGCAAATCATCTTACCCGACAAGGGAAGACTGCACCGATGGGGTTTACTTTTCTCCTTTCTCCTACATTGGCATAGATTGATGCGACAAGATAGGATTAACACTCCTAGCTTATATTCTAATTAATATTTTGTGCCTTTTGTTGTTGCTTTTGTAACAAAAAATAATAGATCAGTGAATAAGATATTGATGATTATATAAAAAGTTGTTTCTTCATTGGATTCAGATTGGGCTTGTATTTCATGGACTTAGAAACTTGGGTAAACTATACTAATGACCACCGAACTATGAGGTTGGTGTCGATTTGACCACTATATTTTTAATTGTGCTAAATATACCACATAACTATTTCATTGGTTCCAATGTAGCCACCTGTCGTTAAATCCTAACGGGAAGATGATGTGGCAGTTAAAAACAAATTGGTATAATTACACATTTAATCCCTATTACTTAGGCATTCTATTAATTTACTCCTAATTTTTATTTAATAAAACAATTAATTATTTAATTAAGTGATGCCACATGTCACCACCTTATTGGAGGACTTCAACTATTTATATTTGAGTTAATAATTTTATTTTACTCTCCAATGAGGCGGTGACACGTGTCACCACCCATTAAGGGAAGAAAATAAATTTTACTCTACAATGAGAATAGCAGGGCTTAAACCAGGGTCCTCTTGATGAGAGGTGTGCATGTTTACCATCAAGCCAAACACACATTTGTGATTTGTTGTACAACATTTATTATTTATCCTTAATTACTTTATTTTTAGCTTTTGATTTAGCACTTGTCAGATTCATTTAAAGAAGGCTAGAAAAGATTTAACTCAGCAGGTAGTTTCTCAAGGGCAAAGATATCAATTTCAGTTTTGGATGAAAATTTTACTTGCATTTAAATCAACAGA
Source organism: Hibiscus tridactylites (assembly GCA_958450335.1). Classification (NCBI taxonomy): domain Eukaryota; kingdom Viridiplantae; phylum Streptophyta; class Magnoliopsida; order Malvales; family Malvaceae; genus Hibiscus; species Hibiscus tridactylites. Next base: position 57,051,661 of record OY288277.1, read on the forward strand.
AGTATGATGGACTTCCCTATTTTTAAATAGAATTACCTATATATATTGAGCAAGTTATTCTCCTCTATTACTATATATATCTCAATAAAACCTATCAGGATACAAAGAAGGAACTTCGATCCGTAATAAAAAAAATTGAAGAACCTTTGAGATTGGAGATTAGAAATCTAAAGGATGAGATTACAGAGTTCCAGGATTCAAACTCGTGGCAAAGAACTTGAAGAACAATTGGTGAAGCTTGAAACTCAATTGAAACAAGAGGTATCGCACTCTGTTAAAAAAATTAGGAAAATCGACTTAAGTTTTTTCGGATTTGTTTGCAAATGATTAGCTCTAACCATTTTGCTTGTCACTCGTAGATTAACTATCTAAGACTGGCTGAATTAGAACACCATGCAAATGATTAGCTTTAACCATTGTGCTTGTCACTCGTAGATTAACTACCTGCTGAGTTAAATATTCTCTAACTTTCTTTAAAATGAATCTGACAAGTGCTAAATTAAAAGCAAAAATAAAGCAACTAAGGATAAATAATAAATGTTGTACAACAAATTAAAAATGTGTGTTTGGCTTGATGGTAAATAGGTGCACCTCTCACCAAGAGGACCCTGGTTTAAACCTTATTACTCTCATTGTAGAGTAAAATTTATTTTCCTTTTTTAATGGGTGGTGACATATGTCACCACCTCATTGGAGGGTAAAATAAAATTATTAACTCAAATATAAATAGTTAAAGTCCTTCAATGAGGTGGTGACATGTGGCATCACTTAATTAAATAATTAATTGTTTTATTAAATAAAAATTAGGACTAAATTAATAGAATGTCTAAGTAATATGGATTAAATGTGTGATTATACCAATTTGTTTTTAACTGTCACATTATCTTTCTGTTAAGATTTACCGGCATGTGGCTACATTGGAACCGATTAAATAGTTATGTGGTATATTTAACACAATTAAAAATATAATGGTCAAATCGACACCAACCCCGTAGTTCAGTGATCATTAGTATAGTTTACCCTAGAAACTTTAATTTTTTTTTTGTAAGAGAGAAAAGGGAGAGTTCCATTTAAAACCCATTTATTTCTAATTTTTATAATCATATATAATATTTTTACTATAATTTTATTTTTTTCAATTTAATCCCTAACATTTTATTTAATTCAAAATTGACCTTTATTTTATAATTTAATCTATTATCTTATAATAGCAAATTTCACATCCCATTACTAATTTTATAATTGCAATTAAGGACTTGTTTTAGCTCGGATTAACCTGAAACTTGGTCTATATGCCAATGATGATATTTGTTTCATAAACAAAGGTTTAATTTTACTTTTTAAAAAACTGGCCCTTTTATTTTATGAATGTTTTCAAAATGACTCATAAACTACTTATTTTTTGCAATTAACACTTTATTTCAAATTTGATTTTAACACGAATTTACCATTAAGTCTAATTGGAGTTAATGAGTCTAAAACGAACATGAAATTGAGTTTTTAACTTAAAATCTAACTTATAAATTATTTACATTTTAGTCCCTAAACCCCAATTTGGTTAAATTTACTTTGATTTGAACTTTTTTTTAGCAAAACAGAGGTATACAATGTTTCTACTTATATTAAAATTTTATTTAAGTTTTGAATATTTTTTTGGTTCAAATCTTGTAAAATTACCAAAATGCATTTTTGTTAAATCGTTTATTTTCTAAAGTTTTTAAAAGATTTATTTTCTTGGGTGACTTTAGTTAATTGTTTCCCCCTTATGTTCATGTTGGTTGTTTACTTTTATGTAATCAAATATGCTTGTTTTTTTTAATTTGTTTAAGGCCATAAATGGGCCATTTGTAGCATTCAATGTTCGGGTTGGATTTGTTTGTACCGTGCATTAGGTATTGCGTTGACAGTCAAACCCTTGGATTAGATTATAAAAAAAATAGACTAAATTAGAAATAAATATAGCTTAATTTCATATTAAATAAAACTTTTATGGACTAAACTGGACAAAAATAAAATCTTATTAAAAATATTAGACTCAATTATAAAAATAGAAATACATATAGGTCAATTTTGAATTAAAGAAAAAAAATAGGGATTAAATTGAACAAAAATAAAAATATATTAAAAATGTTAGATTAAATTATAAAAATTAGAAACAAATATGGGTCAATTTTAGATTAAGTAAAAAAGTTAGGGACTAAATTGAATAAAAATAATTAAATTAAAAATATTATACTAAATTATAAAAATTAAAAGTAAATTATAATTTTCAATGCTTAATTTTCTTTTCTCTCAATTTTTATTGTATCAAACAATAAAAACTAAAAAAACTTATTTTCTTTTTAGTTTTCCATCCTCTCAATTAAGCAAACTAAAAAAATATATTTTTCATGTTTTCGTTTTTCTATTGTAGAAAGCCAAGAAAGCCTAGTGTTTGTTCAACAGAATTGGGCGACAAAAGGGCATATTGGGTTAAATCATGGTAACAATCCATTTTTCATTCAAACTAACAAAAGCCCAAGTCCAATCACCTAAAAACCCTAGAAGCCGGGAATCAACTACTCACTATAATTAGATTGTAAAAGTTCCGCAAACCCTAACTCATTTTTATCTGCCGCATCCGAGACCCGCCACAGTTCAGGTAATCATCCGCTGCGCTTTCTGGCAAACCTGCAAGAACCGTAATAAAACAACAATTTCTTTGCAGTAATCTGTAATTTTTATCAACCATTTGTTGGGATATGTATTGCGTTGTTATATTACTATGTGAACTAGCAGGGTACTTTGTTCAATTTCGAACCTTTTATTTTCAAATGATTGCTCATTAGAGGAAAATGTGCTTTCCATGGTACTTATTTGTAGATTTTCATCTGTGAATGATCGTGATTTAGATAACTCATTCCATTGTCTCTATATTTCTGTCTGTAGAATATGTTTTTATTTTCTGATTGATTTTTAATTTGGGCTAGAAATGGGTGAGGAAGTTAAGGCTGTGATTCCTGATTCACTTTTGAAGAAACAGAAGAGGAATGAAGAATGGGAGCTTGCCAAAAAGCAGGAGACTGAAGTTGCAAAGAAGAAGAAAGTCGAGAACCGCAAGCTTATTTTCAATAGGGCGAATCAATATGCAAAGGAGTACGAGGCTCAGGTAAATTTGTTGTTCTGTTTTGATTTATGTTTAATGTGTTTTTATCAAGTCATAAAAGCTTCAGAATTCTACTGTTTGTGGTCTATGATTGGCAGGAAAAAGAGCTGATTCAATTGAAGCGGGAGGCAAAGTTGAAAGGAGGCTTCTATGTGGATCCTGAAGCTAAACTCTTATTCATCATCCGAATCCGTGGGTATGTGATTGTTTTTACATTACATTTACGTGTGAATATAAATTCTAACTGTAATGAGCTGTGAATGTTTTGGTTTCAGTATCAATGCCATGCACCCTAGGACAAGAAAGATCTTGCAGCTCTTGCGTTTGAGACAGGTAGTTTACCGAATCTTTTCTTGAACTAAGAGAACACAGATTGTGAGAACCAATTTCCCACTTTTCATTGTCTGAATGGTATGCATGTATGTAGAGAATATTCCTTTGGGTGACATTTGTGTTACGACTTCAGATATCTAGCATGACCTTTCTCTTTGATTTTTTTTAATGCTGGTGTTTAGCGTGCTGGTTTTTTTTTTATATTTGTCTAAAATTAAGTTTTACCATATTATTTATACACAGTTTGAAGTTGTTGAATCTGTAGTTTGTCATTTGGATAATGTAACTCCAAATTGATTGCTACATTTTTGTCAAATTAGTAAGTTCCATATGATGCCTGCTTTGTCATTGTAAGTATGCGTTTTTCTAACATTGATGAATCAAATCTAATTCTAAGTTGTTTTGTTTGTTCATAACAATTGCAGATTTTCAATGGTGTCTTTCTTAAAGTGAATAAGGCAACAATGAACATGCTTCACCTTGTTGAACCTTATGTGACTTATGGGTATTTATTTTTGTCTTGCTACTTCCCGCAATCACTTTTTAGTCATGATATATGCTTTCAATATCTTATTTCTCATGGTATATGATTTTAGGTACCCTAATCTCAAGAGCGTGAGGGAATTGATTTACAAAAGAGGTTATGGGAAGTTGAACAAACAGAGAACTGCTTTGACGGACAACTCAATTGTGGAGCAGGTCTTGTATCTTTCATTTATCGAATTATATGTCGGGAATGAACATTTACTAATCTAAACTGTTGACAGGCTCTGGGCAAGTTTGGCATCATCTGTGTGGAAGATCTCATACATGAGATCATGACTGTAGGACCGCATTTTAAGGAGGCCAACAATTTCCTTTGGCCCTTTCAGCTCAAGGCACCATTAGGTGGTCTGAAGAAGAAGAGAAATCACTATGTTGAAGGAGGAGATGCCGGCAACCGTGAGAACTACATCAATGAGCTAATTCGGAGGATGAATTAGACTTTGGGCAATTGTTGTTCATTCAGTGTTTGGGGCATTGTTGGGTCGTTTTGAAGGATACCGACCTTGATTTCTTTGGCATTGAGATACTGTTTTCTTTAAAACCATGAATTCTTGGCGTGTTACCATTATTATATTTTCTAAACCAACTTCCCATAGATTTGTTGCTTTCATCATGAGATATAGTACTTGGATTTTTCTGACGAATATGTGCCTTTTTAATGCACTTAAGAATCAAAAATTTCCCATGGAAAATGCACTAGATTCTGATTTTGTTTCAGAATCCATTGAGCAGGTGCTTTTCTTTTGTCCTTTAAGCTGTTTGGAGGGCCTGAAGCTTTAGCTATTGCCCCAAATCTGAAGCTTCTTGGGGCTCTGAAAATGGTGGCTTGAGCTTTAATATTTGTTCTATTCTCCCAACCCCTCTTATTGCTTATTTTATGTTTAGACCTGGTAAATTTCACCCGATTTTGACCCGAACATGATCCGAAGTTGAAACGAAATAAATCGTACCGAAACTAACCTAAAATTTTTTTTGTACCAAAATGGACTTCAACTGAATGTTACTCGAACCGAAAATTGAACTGAATATCGACCTGATTGTAACCTAAACATTAAAGTAAAGTAAATGAATAATTTATTTTTAATATTATCTATATTTAATAATATTATATATAATAAAATAAAGTATATTTTATTATCTTTTGACTATACTATGGAAGAGACCGTTGCTCTTTTTAAAGTTGTGGTATAATAACATTTTATTTTATTTTACGTTTAAATATTAACTAAATAAATTTTTTTTCCCTACTAATTTTTAAATTTAAAGTTTTAATATATTATTTTAATATATTATTTTCTCTCTCAATATTTAATCTTAACTTCATCATTATCAGTGTGATTTTTTAGTTGCTATGTTTACAAAGAAAAAATGTCAAAAGATTGCATTAAAAGGAATAGATACATAATAAATTAATAGTTCATAGGGGCAACCTTTAATTGCATCACTAATCCATAGATTAAAAAAACCAATTTGACACAAACAAAAGAAACATGACTCAAATGGTTTGATGAACATGATCTTAGTACATTACAAGCATCCTTACTTATATATGTTCGGTAAAATAATAAAGTGTTTAAAAAACACAACTAACATGAAACACAAGTCTTAAATAAAGAGTTCTCATTCAAAAATGACATTTAGCTGCAAATAAAGTTAAATATCTAAACTCAACTATTCCTACATATGAAACTCAATTACATGACCTATAAAGTTAAATATCTAAACTCAATTACTTGTGATTAAATTAAACTAAAACTTAAAATTGAATATTAGTACTAAGATGTAACATTTTAAATGCAACATGACCTAAAAAGTAATTAATCTCTAGCTTAAAAAGTTGGTGGCTTATTTCTCTCTAAAATTATGTCTTTTTCCTCTCTATTTTCACCAATTATTTTTCTTTCAATCTAGCTTAAAAAAATTGGTGTCTTATTTCCCTCCAAAATTTTCTCTTTTCTCTCTCTATTTTTACCAATTGTCTTTTTTTTTTCTTAATTTAATTGAGTTTCAATTTAGATTAATTTAATTGAAACTTCACAATTAGTTTTAGAATTATTTTAATTATGTATATGATTTATGCTTCTAGATTTTAGTTAGCTCCATTAGATCCTAAGTTTAATAAATTAATTCATTTCAGATATTATTATTATTATTATTATTATTATTATTATTATTATTATTATTATTATTATTATTATTATTATTATTATTATTATTATTATTATTATTATTATTATTATTATTATTATTATAAACTTTGATTTAATATAATTATACACAAAATTTTGATAAAGATATATGAAGCTTCGATTTAAATATTTAATCAAATTCAAATGCACAGATTAACAAGTTGAATCAGAATTAATCTCATACACCAATAACTCTAAACTAAATCATAAATACTAAACCTCAAACCCTATACCCAACTCAAATCGAATTGACCCGAAAATTCAAATGTTAACCCGACCCGAAAGCGACCCGAACGACCCGATTTTGACCCTAACCGAAAGCGACTCGAACGACCCGATTTTGACCCGAACTTAAAGCGACTGACTCGATATTGAACTGACCCGAAAACAGCCGATCTGATTTTGACCCGATCCAATACCGAACTGCATCCGACTCATCACAGACCCGTATTAGACCCAAACTAAACCCAAACCGAATTTAAACTAATTCTAAATAGATCCTAAAAGACCCGAACTGAACAATCCGATTATCACCTCTATTTATGTTAGAACATCTTGAAAGCAAGAAATGACTGGATTTTTCTAGGCTTGTAGGGAAGTCGGCAAGCATGGAAGCGGATTTCATAAGAGCAAACCCACCTTGCGATGATATCATAAATGTCAGTTGTGACCCCGTCTTTGATTCCTCTTCAAAAATAAGCAGGGCTTGCTACCATATTTAGACTCCATATTTAGACTCCACAAGGGAAATTGTAGAAGGAATTACAATGCTTGTTTCTTTAATAGGGTTGAGTAAAACTCGAATTTACTCGAAAAATAAAAATTTTTGATTCGATTTGAGGTGAAAAAATTCATCTTGACTCGACTCGAAAAAAATTTAAGTTTAAGTTGTAGAATAAAAATTTAAATAACTCGAAATTTTTAGTAATTAGTAGATTGTTTTTTATGTTCGAGTCGAGTCCTTCAATTTTTTCTGGTATATATATATATATATATGTGTATCTTATATGATTAGTTAAACTCGACTCGAATTTCATAAACTTGACTCGATTCGAAAAATTTTCAAATAAAGTTTGAGTTGTAAAATATGACACGTCAACTCGAATAATTTAAATTCTTTTGACTCGGTTCGATCGAACGTTCACTCCTACGACTTGGTGTTATTTGTGCCCATAGGCAAGGCTGAAAGAATCATTGAATTGGATAATAAAGGCGTTATCAATCGTCTCCTTGATCATAACCAGAATTGTTGAGATTCTGCAGCTGTTGAATCTGATATGCTTTTCCTTTATTATTTTTTTTTTTGAATGTATTTTTTTCTCTCGTTTGTCAGTTGAGGTGGTAACCTTGCATCCAACTAGCTTGCAAAGAAAACTAAAACTTGTTCATGTCCTGAGAACTGGATCTCTTCTATTTCACATGAGTTGAGATGTCTCCCGAAAATCTTCTTTATTTATTAATGAAATCACCTTTGTAAAATAAATCGACAACACAAATGACAATTTAAAAAAAAATGTTTAGAAATTATATATGTTTAGGAAAACACTTTAATAGACAAGCTCGCGTAAACTTTAGTTTACATTCAATTTTAGGGTTTAAAGATTTTAAGTTTTGGTTAAGAGTTTAGGTTGTAGAGGGTATAATTTAAAGTTTATGGTTAGAATTTAAGGTTTAAATTTTAAGGTGTTAAAGTTAAGGATTTAAATTTTAAATTTTATAGCTTAAATAATAGGAAGGGTTTAAATTTTTTACATATCATTATCATTCACTTTGTGCAATGTCTAGGCTAAATTATCTAAAGGTATAATCATAATTAATTAATTATTATGAGGAACCCAAATGGCCGAATAATATTTTATATATTTTTTCGGTAGTAATTCTCCGTACTATTGCTTGCTATTTTTTTTAAGTAATTTAAAATTTTAACAAAAGTATAAACATATTTCAATATATACAAGAAAGTTTTGGTCACAGCATTCAGTGTCTATCTTGATTGGATTCATGATATTTGAAACCCATATTCAACTATGTCCTGCCATATTCAAGTTCCCTGCTTCCACAAGCAAGTCGAACATTATTGATGAGTGATTGTTGAACCTCCAGTCCGGCTTCTTTCATTCCATACAGAAGCTTAATAGCCTCAACGCACAACTTATTATGCACATAACCCATAACCATGGCGTTCCAGCAAGCAATGTTTCTTTCATCACCAGCAATCTCAAATGCCTTCTCAGCCTCTCTCACCAGCCTGCATTTCCCATACATGTCAATCAGCCCGCATTGAACGAAACCCTCGGATTCCAACCCAAGCTTGATAGCAATGGCGTGAACCTGTCGTCCGGATATCCCTTCATCATCCATCCCAGCACATGCCTTTAGAGCACTTGAAAACGTAAAGCTGTTTTTCTTAATACCTTGCCTTCCCATCTCAGTAAAATCAACAAACACCTGGCGGAATTGTTCTTCCCTGCAACTGTTCACCATTTTTGCCGTCCATGTCGCAGTGTTGCACCGCGAAGATCGATTAAAGAGAGTGTTAGCATCGTCCAGGCAGTTGAAGTTCCCATAGAAGTTCATTAAGGATCCGGTTAAAGACAAATCATGGGCAACACCCAACTTGAGTAACCGTCCATGAACTTGCTTCCCTAATTCCATATTCTTAGTCAAAACGCATGATTTGAGAAGGCACACAATGATCCAAGATGGGAATTTGAAAACAGAATTACAACGTTCCATAAGCACGAAATAATCAATGGCCTCTTCGTAGTCACCAGCCTGGAGACACGCGACAATCATGATAGCCCAAGAGTTGAAGTCTCTCAGAAACATTTGATCGAACGTCTGACGTGCAATCTCCAAGTGACCGCACGAGACATGCATGACGAGGAGGCGGTTAAGCAGATGCAAGGAGAGCTTGACACGGCTCTTTTGGATGTGGGAATGTAAACGGAGAGCCCTAGAAGAGTGGCGGGAGAGGGTGCATTCTTTGATAAGGGAAGCGTAGATGTCAGGGGGTATAGGAAGGGAAAGGGAATCCATTAGGCGCAGAATGTCGGACGTGGTGTGGGTGACGGTGGCGTGAGTGGTGGAAATGGGTTTGGCGGCCGGAGTCGGAGGTGGAGCAGTTGCTTTGGGGCACTGTTTTGGAAATCGTGGGGGCAATTGAGATTTGAGCAAAAACTTGGTGGAAGGTAAAATGTTGGGAAGAGGCGGCGATACCGTTTCCATTAATGATATTAAAGCGTTTTCATCAGTTTCAGTATAAGAAAAGAAAGGCTAAGGACAGGGATAGAATACTACTAACTTTGCTCACAGATCAAAGAATTTGCGTATGCTTATAATTACATTATAGATAAACGATTTTTTTAAGGGTAAACTGACCACAAAATTATATGGCTCGTCAATCAAACCAGGCCAACTGTAAGAAAGGGTAATGCTCCAGCTCAGCTGTGATATGGGAACATATTTTATTGAAGGATTACTTTGTTGTTGAAAACTATCAAAGAGTATAAATGGCCTTAGGGAGAATTAAACATGGGACCTAATAGTTTTAAACCTACACCTTTATCACTACATCTAGGGATGTAAAAACAAGTCAGAACCTGGAAACCCGATTGAAACCTGTTTGAGTCAGAACTTGATTTGACTTGAGGATTTGATGACCCAAACTCGATCTGTAACTGACTGTTGTTGATCCGAACCCGAATTTGACCTGTTACTGTAGTGACCGAACCCGACTTGCGTCCGACTGAAAACGACTCGAACCCGAATTGGACCTGTTACTGTGGACCTGAAACCCGACATGCGCCCGACTGAAACGAACCCGAACCCGAAGCCGACCTGGCAGATAACCGATTTTACCAGACTGAATTGACCCGACATCCGATATTACCCGACCTGTTTTGAACCCGACCTATTTTGGACCCGACCTGTTTTGAACCCGACCTGTTAATTGACCCGACCTGTTTTGGACCCGACCTGTTAATTGACCCGACCTGTTAATTGACCCGACTTGCTTTGAAATCGACCTCTTTTTAACCTGAACTGATATTGATCTGACTTGATATTTACCTGATATATAGTTGAAGAAGTCTACGATTTGGTAAATTTAAAGTGATGATAAATGTAAAGTATTAATTTATTAAATTAATTTAATACTAACTCGTTCAATATAAATTATTTGTGAAGTTTAATAAGAATTAACATACTTAAATTTATTTTATTAAAAATATTTAAAATTTAATTTTTTTTTATAAAATTAATAAGTTGTGATGGATGAATTTAAAACAAGTTATTTAAAATTTAAATCAATTTATTAATTGTGATCATTAAATTTAAAAAATATTTTATTAAAATTTTTAATTATAACTATTAAAACAATAAAAAAAATATTTTTTTTAGTTTAGGGAAATTTTTTTTGAACTAATGGGAGAAAGTTTTTTTGATTGATAGGAAATTAATTATGGGGAGGGGGATTTTTTGGCGCCAATCAAACAAAGTGGGGGGAGATTTTGCTGACAAAATTGGAGGAGGAGATTTTGCCGCCACATCAAATAAAATTGGGAGTGGATGTGTGATTTTTTTTATTAGGGGTTAATTATTCTTTAGGTCATTCCTTAATTAGATGGTTAGGGTTTAGGTTTTTTAGATTTTAGTTTGTTTTTTTAGTCTTAACTTTTGGTTTAGTTTCTTTAAATTTCATTTAATTAGGTCATGCTTCATAAATTAATTAACTATTAAGCTTTTTGGTTTGTTTTAAATTTAATTTGGTCCTCGTATAAAGACTTGGTAAGTAATTAAATTTAATAATTTTATTCATTTGTGATTTTGGCTCTAATTAATAATTTAGTTTTAATTTATTTTTAGATTTGTCCTTTTTATGTTTCAATTTATTTTGTTTGTTAGATTTATGGGTTTATGTTTAGGGTTTAGGGGTAAATGTGTCAAGTTGATTGTTTGGGGCTATGAGATTAGTTTAGGGATTATGTGATTAGGCTTGCACTCTAATCATTAGTGAATAGTGCCTGTAAGATTTAGATATTCATGTTTGTGGTTTAGGGGTAAATGTGTCAACTTAATTATTTGGGATTATGAGATTAATTTAAGGATTAGGGGACTAGGCTTGTACTCTAATTATTAGTGATTATAAGATTTAAGGGTTGAGGTTTATGGGTATTGTTTAGGGGTATACATATACATACAAATATGTATGTTCTAGTATATATATATTACAATATATCCACACTAAAACTTACATACATATATATATGTATATGTATAATTATAACAATATATATATATACTAAAACTTAAATACATGCATATATACGTGTTTTAGTATGTATGTATACATGTGTGTTTTAGTATATATATATATATATATAATTAATTAATTAATTATAACAATACATATATATATCATAATATATGTATATGTATATTTATATGTATATGTGTGTATATATATCTATAGATATACATTTTATTCATTTTTAATATGGTAATATTTTTATTTATTTTATTCCCTAAAATTTTATTTTCCACAGAAAGTTACTCTTATTAATTTTTAATTTTTGTAATTTACTCCAATATTTTAGATATAAAACATTTGATGATATTTTTGTTCATTCTAGTGCCTAATATTGTGACTAAAATGTATGTAAGTATGTATGTATGTACATATCAATGTATGAACCCTAAACCCTTAATGATTTTTCTCTTAACCCAAAACCTTAAACCCTAAAAATCATAAACCCTAAACACTAAACCCTAATGTGTGTAAGTATGTATGTAGTTATCTATGTATGAACCCTAAACCCTGCACCATAAACCCTAAACCATAATGTATGCAAGTATGTATGTATCTATCAATGTATGAACCCTAAACCATTAATAAATATTCCCTAAAACCTAAACCCTCAATCGTCCAATATTTTATAATTTTAATTTGATATTTTTATTCATTATAGCCCTTAAAACTTCATTTCTATTCCAAATTGACCCCTATATACAAATTGTTTTTTTAATTAGTCCAATAATATATAATTTTGCTTTGACATTTTGTTCATTTAGTCCCTAAATTGTATTTGTATTTCAAATTGACCACTTTTTATTTTTTTAATTAGTCCGATGTTTTATAATTTTAATTTGATATTTTTGTTCATTTTAGTCTCTTAACTTTATTTTAATTAGTCCGATGTTTTATAATTTTAATTTGATATTTTGTTCATTCTAGTCACCTAAACTTTAGTTTAATTCCAAATTGATCCACATTTATTTTTAATTCCAAATGTTTTATTATTTTAATTTGAAATTTTGTTCATTCTAGACTCTAAAACTTTATTTTTATTCTAAATTGACATCTACATATTGTTTTTTAATTACTCTAATTTTTATACTTTTAATTTGATATTTTTGTTCATTACAATCCCCAAAATTTTATTTTTATTCCAAATTGAACACACATTTATTTTTTTTAATTTGTCCAATGTTTTATTATTTTAATTTGATATTTTCTTCATTCTAGTCCCTTAACTTTATTTTAATTCCATATTGACCCATATATATATATATATTTTAATTCATCATGTTTTATAATTTTAATTTGAAATTTTGTTCATTCTAGACTCTAAAACTTTATTTTTATTCTAAATTGACTTCTACATATTGTTTTTTAATTACTCTAATTTTTATACTTTTAATTTGATATTTTTGTTCATTACAGTCCCTAAAATTTTATTTTTATTCCAAATCGACCTCTTTTCATTGTTTTCTTTTAAATTTGTCTAATGTTTTATAATTTTAATTTGATATTTTTGTTCATTATAATCCGTGAAACTTTATTTTTAATCCAAATTGACCTCTTTTCAGTTCAAATTGACCCCTTATCATTATTTTTTAATTAATTCAATGTTTTATAATTTTAATTTGATATGGCTTTAAATAATTAACTCCAAATCAATGACGATTGACGAAGGCCAACCTAAAGTCTATCGACTACTTATACGGTTGTACCGAACTCAAACTCAATACAAATTTCAATCCTGAAAATACTCCGACCTGAATTACCCGACCTGAAATGCAACCGACCTGAAACGGACCCGACCTGAAATGGACCCGACCTGAAATGGACCCGACCTGAAGTGTATCTAAACCCGAATTAACCTGTCAATTATCTGCTTCGGACCCGACCCGTTTGACCCGACCTGAAATGGATCCGACCTGAAATGGACCCGACCTGAAATGGACCCGACCTGAAATGGAGCCGCACCCGACCCGAGTTGAGTTAAAACAGAAAAATGACCTGAAATGACCTTTACCCGATTTTACCCGACCTGACAATACTCGACTTGAAACCCATCCGATTACCTGTTTTTACATCCCTAACTACATCAACTAACTCTTGGTAAAATTAAATGCACTATTTTTTTACTTATCTTATACTACAGTAAAGGTTAGGAAAAAATAAAAATGGTTGAAAGGTGATTCAAACCAAAAATTAGTTGGGATGTGTAAAACCACACAAACCGCCAAATCAAATCAAGTAATTAATTAAAAATGAGAAAATTTTAAATATATTTAAAGTAATTATTAAAGCAAGACTTAAAATGAAAATAGATTTATTATTTATTATTTTTAAATTGAATCGAATATTTAAAGTGGTTTTAAATATTCGGTGTGATTTAAATATAAAAAACATTAAATATTCAATGTGATTGAAATATGAAATATATTAAATATTCGATTTAAAAGAAAAAAAATTGATTTAAAACATTCTGATATTTTTTCATATTTAAATTAAATCGAATATTTTTTTAAAATAATAAATATTCGATCTAAAAGAAAAAAAATTGTTTAAATATATTTGATGTGTGATTTTACACATCCCAAGTGATTTAGGTTTGAGCCACCTTCATCTATTTTTACTTTTTTCCCTAACCTTTACTGCAGTATAATATATGTATATATAAGAGTGCAATTTATATTATTAAGAGCAAGTTGGTGTAGTGGTAAAGGTGTGTGTTTAACACCTTTAGGCCTTGGGTTCAATTCTCTCCAAGGTTATTTTACTCTTTAATTCCCATTCATACTCTTTAGTTTTCACCAATAAAGTAATCCTTTAATAAAATATGTTAGCATCGCATATCACATTAGTGAAGTTAGCTTAGTGGTTGGAGCATCACCTTTTCATGCGGTTAGCCTTGGATCAATTCCCCACAATTGTATATCTTTTCAATTTTATTTTTTCTCATTGTTTATGACCAAGCAAATGGTGACACATGTCACCATCTGTTTGGTTAGTTAAATTTATTAAACTAAATAAATTAAAACTTAAAAATAAATAGGACATATGTCGTCATTTGGTTGATTGATTAAGTTTATTTAATGAAATTAAAATTAGGGTCAAATTGATATAATAGGTAAATAACAGAGACTAGATGTATAATTTTAAAAATTTTCATTAATTGCCACGTCACTCCTCCGTTAGTTTTTTAATGACGGTGGTCAAAATAGGTCAATTTAATAAGTTTGGTGGCCTGATTGACGAGTTGCATAGTTCAGTGGTCAAAATAGGTATGCCCAAATAGTTCGGTGGTCACTGAAGTAATTTACCCTTTTTTATATACATACATGATATCCATGTCCATAATTATCGAGGAGAAAACCTATTCTAAATTGTAGAACTCAATGTTTTGATATAATAATTGAAAATGTTTTGGACTAAATTGAAAAGAATTTAAAATACGCCTTTAGTCAAAACAACTTGAAATTATGTTTAAAGGTTTTTAAAAGGCTTTGGAATAACTTAAAATGATTTTAAAGTAGCAAAACAAGTGTTTTTCATGTACCCGTACCGATACGGTCTGGTATTATATCGGTACACCCTAGGTTTTCAGCTACAATAAAATTTAGTAGCCAAAACCCGTACCAATACGCTTTACCGTATTGATACGGTATGTTTTAAATAGCTAATAGCTAGTTCACGTACCGATACGCCCAACTACCCCCAACGGTTATTTTCCAAATGGTCTTTTAAATTGCAGGACCGTACAGATACGCTAGCCAAGAGTATCGATACGCACCAGCTTGAAGTGCTCAACAGCTGTTTCCTTATCAGGACTGTATCGATACAGATTCAAGGGTATCGATACACCAAGCTGTAGAACTACATTTATGGTGGAAAAAAACGGCTCCAACGGCTCTAATTCAACTCCAACGGTCCTCAACGGCTACAAACTCAATTAGAAGTATAAAAGAAACATCCAAGCATCAAGGAAATATTAATGCTTCAATCGTCAACAACATTATGATGAAATATTGTCTTTAGAGCTTAATTGTACATTTCTTGTATAGACAACACTTGTGAGCTAAACATTGTCAAATTTGCTCAAGTGTTTAGGTTTTGGGCGATGACTTAATTGTGCAAACAAATACCTATTAGAGGGATTTCGTCTTTGCTTTGAATTCTCTTTGTACAAGAGTGTCTTAATCTTTGGCTCGAAAGATTAACCGATTTGTAAAGGTTGTCTCTTTAGCCTAGAAAAGGGGAAGAATTCTTAGTGAATTGGTGAAATCCTTGGTGGGAAGCTAAGGTAGTGGATGTAGCCTTTGGGTTAGAAAGCTGAACCACTCTAAATCCTTGTGTTTAATTCTTTATTTTTGCCACCAACTTAAACACACAAAAATCCAACTTCTCCACCACTTGGCAAGCATCGGTTGAAGGTGATAATCGAGCCTATCAACCCCAACAATTGGTACCAGAGCGAGGCTCAATCGAAAGGGATTAACATCCTATTAAGGCGATCAGAGAAGCTCGATACAACATTCAATCAACTGGTCAAATGGCGCAATCCATCGACAAGCCACCTTTCTTTGACGGGACCAACTACGCTCATTGGAAGATTAGAATGAAGTTATTCATCAAATATAAAGACTACAAGCTTTGGGATGTTGTTGAATAGGGTTCTTATGTGCCACAAACAGTAAAGGCAGAATGGAGTGCCGATGATCGCAAGAATATGGAGCTTAATTGCAAGGCCTTGCACATCCTCGTTTGTGCATTTGGCCCCAACATCTATGAGAAGATATCCTTTTGCAAAGATTACAAGGAAGTATAAGACAAGCTTGAAGTCACATACGAGGGAACAAACGAAGTAAAGGAGACCAAGATCGGTCTCCTAAACCACGAGTATGAGAACTTCAAGATGGAACCGGATGAAGACACCACAAAGATATTCGATAGATTCTCCACCATCACAAATGGACTCAAGGGCTATGAAGGAATCATTCTGGAAGATAAGCTTGTCCGAAAACTTCTCTATTCTCTTCCTGAGTCATGAGACTCAAAGAAGACCTCCATCATCGAAGCCAAAAATCTAAAAACCTTGAAGCTAGATGAACTCATGGGGTCTCTTCTCACTCATGAAATGATGAAGAAAGAAAAAGAAGAGGAGGAGAAGAAGGAAGAGATAAAGAAGATGGGGAAGAAAAAATTCATGGAGCTCGGCTTCAACGCGAGTGTCGTTGCTGTCAAATCCTCTACATGCCAACACGTTCATTTGAGCGAGGAGAAAAGTGAAGATGAAGAGATGATCCATCTCTTCAAGAAATTTACATGATTCATGAAGAGCGTGATGGATAAATCCAAGCATGAAACAAAGAAGAAGATGAAGGATTCTCACAAGTCCAACAAAAAGGGATCATCTTCAAAGAAAGCATATGTGGCGACATGAAATGATGAAGACTCCACCGATGATGAGGTAGCCCACCTATGCTTCATGGCCCTAAATGAGGGGGAGGTACCTTCTAACTCATCTAGTTCAAATTCATATACCTTTGATGAGTTACAAGATGCCTATGATGATTTGCTTTTGGAATTTAAGACATCATTTTCTAAAAACAAAAAATTGCTTTCAAATTTGAAAAAGGAAAATGATTTGCTTTCCAAAACAAATCTATATTTTAAAGAAAAAATTAAAGATTTTGAATTTAAAGTTTTAGATTTACAAAATTTGCTTCAAACGATGGAAAAAATCATAAAAAAGAAGTTGATGATCTTAAGAAGGAAAAAGATTTGATTTTCAATGAACATCAAAAGAAAAACAATTTTGGAAAGTTGAATTTTTATGTTAGACAATCTAGTGCCCCTAAAATTTTGAATGGAAACTTTTTTAGAAGTATTTGGGTCCCAAAAGGACTAAGTACTTCAACCAAAAATGATGAAATTGAAAAATAGATTCCTAAGGGGACTAAACTATGTACAACCAACGTCTATGTATCCAAAGCAATTTGGGTACCAAAAATTACTTGATTATCTTGTTTAGGTGTGATGGAGAGTGATCAACAAGTCCTAATTTGAGGGGAAGCTCCATGCACACATAGAGAGCACTTGAAGAAGGAAGGCTTCACATCCTCTCTTGGATTCAAGTGTGGTAAAATTAGTTGAATTTATTTTCATTTAGTTTTAATTCTTTTAATTCAACTAGTTTAATCATATAATTGAACTAACATTGTTTGATGCTTTGAGTAAGGGGAGCCAATTTTAAAACCAAAATTTTTAATTGTGTTAATTTTTTAGAGTTATTTTGAGCCAAATGTCTTTTTAAATTCTTTTTGATATAACAAAAGGGGGAGAAATGGTTTGAAAAATTTATTTTTCAAGAGAATAAGGGAGAACTTTAATTTCATTCAAATTTTAATCTCTTATTCAAAATTTTAAAATACTAAGGGGGAGAATCTCAACAATTTTTCAAGTTGGTTTTATTATTTCAAAAGGGGGGAGATTGTATAACTAAATGTTTTGATATAATAATTGAAAAATATTTTGGACTAAATTGAAAAGAATTTAAAAAATGCCTTTAGTCAAAACAACTTGAAATTATGTTTAAGGGGTTTTAAAAGACTTTGGAATAACTTAAAATGATTTTAAAGTAGCCAAACCAGTGTTTGTTAGGTACCCGTACCGATACGGTCTGGTATTGTATCGATACGCCCTAGGTTTTCAGCTACAATAAAATTCCACTAGCCAAAACTCGTATCGATATGCTTTGCCATATGGATACGGTATGTTTTAAATAGCAAACGGCTAGTTTGTGTATCGATACGGTTGTATCGCGTACCGATACGCCCAACTACCCCCAACGGTCATTTTCCCAATGGTATTTTAAATTGCAAGACCGTACCTATACGCTAGCCAAGTGTATCAATACGCACTATAGCTTGAAGTGCTCAATGGCTATTTCCTTATCGGGACCGCATTGATACAGATTCAAGGGTATCGATACGCCAAGCTATATAACTACATTTATGGTGAAAAATAAAGGCTCTAACGGCTCTAATTCAACCCCAATGGTCCTCAACAACTATAAACTCAATTAGGAGTAAAAATGGGACCTCCAAGCATCAAGAAAAGGTTAATGCTTTAATTGTCAACAACATTATGATGAAAGATTGTCTTTAGAGCTTAATTGTACATTTCTTGTATAGACAATACTTGTGAGCTAAACATTGTCAAATTTGCTCAAGTGTTTAGGTTTTGGGTGAGAGCTTAATTGTGCAAACAAATACCTATTAGAGGGATTTCGTGTTTGCTTTGAATTCTCTTTGTACAAGAGTGTCTTGGTTAATCTTTGGGTAGAAAGATTAACCGGTTTGTAAAGGTTGCCTCCTTAGCCTAGAAAAGGGGAAGAATTCTTAGTGAATTGGTGAAATCCTTGGTGGGAAGCTAATGTAGTGGATGTAGCCTTTGGGTTAGAAAGTCGAACCACTCTAAATCCTTGTGTTTAATTCTTTATTTTTGCCACCAACTAAAACATCCAAAAATCTAATTTCTCCACCATTTTGCAAGCATCGGTTGAAGGTGATAATCAAGCCTATCAAGCCCAACATAAATGTTATGAGAAAATGTTCGCATAATCTTTTTAAGTTTAAGAGTGTAAGAATTTTATTAAAAATTAATTAAACATTTGATTTTTTACTCAACTAAATTTTCAAACTAATAAACTGAATTAATTAATCACTTTGATTAATATTGAGTATTAAATTTAATGGGGTTTTTTTTTGGACTAGTTGGTGTCGCGTGTCGTGTTGCGGTGTTATCACTTGCATTTTCAGAATTCTTTTATATAAAATAAAAGTATTCTTTAAAAGTCCGAAAGATACTAAGAAACTTATAATTTATTTTTTAAAAAATATATAAATATCACGTGATAGAATTGTAGTGTACCATGTGGCAGTAATATCTAAAGAAAAAAGTTGTCAAGTTTTGTAACACCCGTGTTTTGGGGTCGGAAGTTGAGTGTGTGTGCCGGGTTCGAGTCATTAGACTCGACTTAATTAAAAGTGGCTTTTGGTTTTATTTTAATAAGGCTTGAAATTATAGTAATGGCATTTTCGTAATTATCCTAAAGTAAGGAAAAATATGAGTAAAAAGCCTCTTTTTGAAAAAAAAATGGTCATCTTCTTCACTATTTCATTTCCAACGACCTAAAACCCCCCAAACCCCTAAACACTATTCCATCAAGGTTCTTCATCATTTCAAGAGATTTCTTCGAGGTAACTTCATTTTTGACTTCTCCTCTCTATTCTGATCACTTCTATGGTTTTAGATTCTTAAAAGCTTCATCTTTTTAAATTTCAAGTTTTGAGCATTGGAAGTTGTAGTTTTCTGCTGGGTAATTTGGGTATACGAAAATGACGAAGTTGTGTAGCTTATGGGTTGAAAGTGTGGTAAATGAGTCTTGGAATTGTATATTGATTTGTGACAGTGATATTGGGGTTGAATGATTGAGTAAATTGTTGTTTTTGATTGACTAGAACCAATGGAAATCATTGGAGAGGCTTCGGGCACGAATCCGGGGAATTTGGAGAATTGAGATTGGTGTTCGGCTTCCGTTTGGGTTGCAACGGTGAGTGGAAATGTTTAACCTTGTTTTGCTTTCGAAATGGGATTCTCGGGCGTTTGGGTGGAGCCTTGATGGCTCACCTAAACCCAAGTGTAAGTTTACTAATCCTACCTTAATGGTTTTGTGATGATGCGTGATTAATCGTTGTGTTACCATGTGCATTGTGGATTGCTTTTATATCCGTTGTTGTTGTGTAGTCATGATGATGTCGAGCCTCACATGATGGTTGTCATAACTACGATGATGAGTGGTCCCACCGGTAGTGACTAGTAGTAGAGTAAGGTGATGAGTGGTCCCATCGGAAAACTACTAGTCAAACGGTGATGTGTAGTCCCACCGTGTGTGTATTGGTTGTGCATGTGCAAACCATGTAGTTGTATTATCATGATACCTTCCATGCATTCAATGGTTTACTTACAATTTAAGAAAAGTGTTTTTGGAACTGCATGAATTTTGAGTTTTAGAGCTTCGCTCACCAAGCTATCAAGCTTACACTCTCCTTTTTCCAACATGCAGATTGTTAGAGTTCGGGAGGCAAGTGGGAGAGGGAGGAGCCTTTTTGGAGTTCTCAAGTAGCTCATGTATGATTTATGTCTTTGTAATAATGCCTAGATGATGGGGGTACTAGACTTGTATGGAGTTGGTGTCAAACTCATTATTTTGATTTTGTTGATGATCTAACATGTTGAGTTATTGATGCTATGTTGGATATGTTTATGCTTCTATGACGTGAGTTGCAAACCATGTTTACCTTGTTACTTGAATGCTATGCGTGTTGAGGGTTTAGGACCTTTTGCCATGGATGCTTGTATGTTTATCAAAAAGCATGAGAAACCTTGCTATGGAATGCTCAAGTGTGTGTTTATTTCCTTGTATGAAATGGAAAAGTCATGCATGTCTTAAGCTAGTTTTCTACCCAAATGCCTATCTTGAGATGTATGCCATGTTAGATCGTTTAAGTAGTCTCGTATGATCGATCTTGCTTGTCAAATGTTGTTTGAGTGTAGGTTGTGGTTAGGGAGTCATAAAAAGCATCTAGAGTTGAGTTTTGGTTCGTTTTGCAGCTAAATTGAGTCTTGCAGTGCAGGGCGTATCGGTACGCCCAAGGGCCGTATCGATACGTGTAACCCCCTTAGCCCGGCCTAGACGGTTGACCTGAACTACGAAGATTACACGGGGAAAACCAAAGTCAACCCGAAAGTCAACCTTGATTAACGACCCTTTTTTCTCTTTTTAATCTTGTCTAAATGCATATTAAACCTAGGTGAACTCTTGAGATAAGCATACTCAAAAATCACAGCAATCGGAAACGATTAGGGACTCAATTGCACAACATACGAATTTAGGGACCAAAATGTATATTCTGAAAATTAAGAGGACTTTGTCAAACTTTAGATTACCATTATGAAGTTAATCATGTTTCATGCCTCCCTGCCAAATTTCATCTCAAACGGACATCACAAACTCAAACAATTGTATATACAAAGATTGGGACTAAAACGTGAGGATTTCAAAACATATAACCATCAGATTCAGTGCCCAACGGTCGAGTGTTCCGAAACGGGGAAGGACCGTTCCGAAACACGGAACCGTTCCGAAACCTGTTGTGGAACAGGGCTTGGCAGTGGCAAATCCGTTACGGAACGACTCTACCCGTTTCGAAATGCCATGGCCATTTCAGGCCACCTGTTCCGAAACAGTAGCACCCGTTCCGATACGGGGTGCCCAGAATTGCAGAATTTTTCTGGTTTAATACACTTTTGACCCACCAAACTCAATCATATGACCTTCATATCATACCCACAAGTCATCAAACATCAAAGGAACATATTAGCATCATCAAAACTCAATCATGGCAACATTTAAGGAAAATCCCAAATCTATAGGCATGCATCCTATAATGAAAATCGTGCAATCATCAAATCACCAAAACCAAATACCAAAAGGCCTTTTACAAGTTTCAAACACCATAGGCATTAAACAAAACTTAGAGAGTCCAAAACTTCTCCCAAAAACACAATCTAGGTTCCCATTGCCAAATACCAAAAAGCTAATAGTGTTGTGAAAATAGTCACCATACACGAGCTTAAACTTCCACTTGGATTCTTGACCTCCTTGCTGCCCTTATAGCACTTCAATGCTCTGCATTATTGGTTCAAGAAAGAGAGAGCGTAAGCACATAGCTTAGTGAGGAATGCTCAATTAAAACAACACAATAATACATTTTTGTAAAAAACACCTTTCCAAGGCCATTAATTCCAAAACATCATTTATCATGCATTTATGCATACAAATCAAGCATCTCATGCTTCAATCCATCAACATGTCATATTGGCTTACAAGTGATAATCCATAACATTTTACAACTCAAAAACACAATCGGATACGCGAATTACAAGCGTTGTCCCATACGCTTCATACACACTACCAATATCAAGGTGGAGTTTACCGGTACAATCACAACCCCTCAACACCCGTGATGGAGTCTACGGTACAATCACAACCCCTCCACATCACTCATTGGTAGTTGTATAACATCACTAACGAGAACACGGGACACACAACACAAGATCCACACATGGACTTTTAACCACCATTGTGATCTTAACCATCTCGTTAGTGTACTTGGATGGAGTTTACGGTACAATCACAACCCCTCAACATCCAAGGCGACTTTATTCACGGTGCACCCAATCCTATAGCCGTCTAACTATATCCGATTCAAGTACTTTTAAACCAACACATCACTTGCCAATATACATCATTTAACATCATCAATCCACTGTTTTAAAGCATTTAACAAAGCCATTAACCATCATGCATCACTATGCATCAAAACCACATTTATCAATGTCAAACCAAGGATCTCTTACCTTGAGCATTCTTCAACACATGGCTTACAAAACCAGCATTAAACATGCTAAAATATGATTTCAAAACAGAATTTAGAACATGCAAATAAACACATTGCATTCAACCATCTCATGGTTCATCAAAAAGAGTGTTTCTCCAAAAACTTACTCTTGAGCTTAGCTAAGTTGTTTAGACTTAAACTAAGCTCCCATAACCTTCCAACATTGGTTTCAAAGCTGAAAACCAAACTTCACTCACCGATTCCGTTTCGCAAGCTTGCTGAAACGCCGATCAAGCCTCCGGATCAACACCACAAGGATCCGAAGATGTCTCCCCTGTTTTAAACACATCAAAGCAGAGGATTAATGCATCATCATGCATTAATATCTTCAACCAAGACACCTAAACTCGCTGCTCTCATCAACACTCACATTTCGGCTACCAAACACAACCGAAATCACATCCAAACACCTTTACAACATTACCAGCCAAGATCCATCAATTCCAATCATTCTTATACATCAATTAACATCCAAAAAGGATCTAATCACGTCCTTATACCTCCAGCAATAGAAGAACATCAAAATCATCCCAAAACCACCATTAACTCAAGCAAAACTTAGGAAAATCAACCTATTCGGGATTGCATTGATTAAACTTCAATTACACATCATTTATACATCCAATATACATCAAAAAGACATCTCAAAACAGATCCCAATCATTTAATACGAATTTCTTCAAAATTAAATCCAAATCTTGCATTTTAAGCCAAGATCAAGAACACAACATTAAAACCTTTTATAAAACTCAAATTAAGGATTGAGAACTTTGGAATTTCAGTAAAGAACTGAGTATTTAGAGGAGAAGGACGTTCATACCTCTAAATGTGAGTTTCTCCTTGTTTAGAACCAAAATTCTTGAAAATTCAATAGGCAATTGATGAAGATTTAGTGTAGAAAAGATTAGAAATCATTTAGAGATTGAAATCTCAACTTTAGGTGTGAAAATCAAAGGATAAGTGGCTGGGGAAATGTGTTTGGCTGAGAGAAAATGGAGAGAAAATGAAATGGGAAAATTTTGAGAAAAGTTAGTTATAAAACCAAAATATCTATTTTCCCTCCTTTCCTTTTATTAAATAACATTAATTAAATCTTTAATATTTAAGAAAAATCTGGAGAAACCCTCCCTTGGGTAAATTAGCTCCTTAAAGATTCAAAGTTTCAATCCTTTTAAAACAGTCACCAACTTTTCAAAAATTACATTTTAGTCACTAACTTGAAATGTCATATTTCCAAATCCCATTTTGTAAAATTGATTTCACCTCTCTCTTATACATAATAAAAGAGAATTTTTAGATATTTTTCCATATTTTTAATGCATCCCGAACTAGGCTTTCCCTAAAATCACCTTTTATATTCGAACCGCAATTTAAACCGGTCCGGTTCAGACCCTAAACTTCCAAGCCCAAAATTGGGGTGTTACAACTCTCCCCCCTTAATAAATTTCGTCCTCGAAATTTACCTGAAGGAAAAAGGTACGAAAACTGCTTCAACATGTCATCCTTCCGTTCCCACGTGGCTTCCTCAGCACCACTATGCTTCCACAACACCTTTACAAACTCAATGGTCTTGCCTCGAAGAACTTTACTATCCAAATCAAGAATCTTCACCGGTTCCTCATCATAGGTCAAATCCGGATTCAACTCCACTTCTTCCACAAGCATCACATGTGAAGGATCCGATCTATACTTCCGAAGCATAGAAACATGAAACACATCATGAATCTTTTCTAACTCTTATGGTAACCTCAACTTGTACGCAACAGGACCCACACGCTCAATCACCTCGTATGGTCCAATGTACCTAGGGCTCAACTTACCCTTTCGGCCAAACCTCATCACCTTTTTCCAAGGCGAAACTTTAAAAAACACACGGTCACCCACCGCATACTCAATCTCCTTACGCTTCAAATCCGCGTAAGACTTTTGCCGATCAGAAGCTGCCTTCAAACGCTCACAAATGAGCTTCACCTTCTCGGTGGTTCCTTTCAATAAATCTGGCATCGAAACCAACTTCTGACCCGTTTCATCCCAACAAAGAGGAGTCCTACACTTCCTCCCGTACAAAGCTTCATAAGGTGCCATTTGAATACTTGCCTGATAACTATTATTATAGGCAAACTCCACTAAAGGCAAATGTTTCCCCCAAGAACCCTGAAACTCAATCACGCAGCACCTCAACATATCCTCTAGCACCTGGATAACACGCTCAGACTGCCCATCCGAATGCGGATGATAAGATGTACTAAAATTCAACCGTGTACCCAAAGCCTGATGCAACACTGCCAGAAACGTGATGTAAACCTCGGATCTCTATCCGACACAATCGACTTTGGAACACCATGCAGCCGCACAATCTCAACAATGTACAGCTCTGCAAGCTTATCCAAAGTGTACCTAGTATGCACAGGCAAGAAATGCGCACACTTCGTCAGGCGATCCACAATCACCCACAACGAATTCTTCTTCGATGGAGACAAAGGCAAACCAGACACAAAGTCCATGGTAATCCTTTCCCACTTCCACTCAGGAATTCT
Source organism: Hibiscus tridactylites (assembly GCA_958450335.1). Classification (NCBI taxonomy): domain Eukaryota; kingdom Viridiplantae; phylum Streptophyta; class Magnoliopsida; order Malvales; family Malvaceae; genus Hibiscus; species Hibiscus tridactylites. The sequence goes on from OY288277.1 coordinate 57,077,229, forward strand.
CAACGGTTGCAACAACCCTGAAGGAAACTGATGCTCAACCTTAACTCGCTGACATACCATGCACTTGCTTACAAACTCAGCAACATCTTTCTTTAAACCCACCCAATAGTACTCATCACGAAGATCATGGTACATCTTAGTACTACCAGGGTGCATAGCAAAAGGACTACTATGAGCTTCAGTCAGAATAGCACACCTCAAATCAACATCATTGGGCACTACTATCCGACTCCCAAAACATAAAACTCCATCATCATTAAAGCAGAAATCCGATGGCCTATCCTCCGCAATATCCTGAACATGTGGCACTAAAGAATCATCCAACAACTGCTTTTCTTTTATCAACTGAACCAAGGATGGTTTCACTTGCAACTCAGCCACAAGACCACCATCACACGAAATACTCAAACTGGAAAACATAGCCCTCAACTCAACAGCTACTTTCCTACTAAAGGCATCCGCTACAACATTAGCCTTACCCGGATGGTACTCGATCGTCAAATCGTAATACTTAAGCAACTCCACCCAACGTCGTTGCCTAAGACTCAACTCTTTCTGAGACATCAGATACTTCAAACTCTTGTGGTCCGTGTACACAATACACTTCTCACCATACAGATAATGTCTCCAAATTTTCAAAGCAAAAACCACCGCAGCTAACTCGATGTCATGCGTAGGATAATTGCGTTCATGCACCTTCAACTGACGCGATGCATAAGCCACCACCTTACCCTCTTGCATCAACACACATCCCAAGCCAACGTCGGACGCATCACTATACACCACAAACTCTTTCCCTGATTCAGGTTGAACCAAGATAGGAGCTTGTGTTAAAGCTGCCTTAAGCTTCTCAAAAGCCTGCTGTCTCGCTTCCGTCCACTCATACTTAACATCCTTCTGCAACAACTTCGTCAACGGTGCAACAATCTTCGAAAACCCATCCATGAACCTCCGATAGTTTCCTGCCAAACCAAGGAAACTACGGACTTCATGAACAAACTTAGGAAACTACGGTGCCTCAATCTTTTGAGGATCAACACGAATCCCCTCCGCAGAAACCACATAACCAAGAAATACAACCTCTCTAAGCCAAAACTCACACTTGCTCAGCTTGGCATAAAGCCGATTCTCCAACAAAGCTTGTAACACAATTCTCAAATGCCCTTCATGCTCCTCCTCAGTACGAGAGTACACGAGGATATCATCAATGAACACCACAACAAATTTATCCAAGTATTCATGGAGCACTCTATTCATCATGTCCATGAAAGCTGCAGGAGCATTCGTCAAACCAAACGGCATCACAAGGAACTCATAATGCCCATACCTCGTTCTGAAAGCTGTCTTTGGCACATCCACATCCTTCACCCTCAACTGGTAATACCCTGACCTTAAGTCAATTTTAGAGAACACAGCCGCTCCCCGAAATTGATAAAAAAGATCATCAATTCTCGGCAATGGATACCGATTCTTGATAGTCAACTTGTTAAGCTGACGGTAATCAATGCACATTCTCATAGTGCCATCCTTTTTCTTCACAAACAAGACCGGTGCACCCCAAGGTGACACACTCGGCCGAATGAACCCAGGATCAAGCAACTCCTGAAGTTGCGTCTTCAGCTCTTTCAACTCTTTAGGTGCCATTCGATAAGGAGTAATGGACACTGGAGTTGTGTTTTCATACAACTCAATTCCAAACTCCACTTCGTGATTAGGAGGCAATCCAGGCAACTCCTCCGGAAACACACCATGAAACTCTTGCACAGTCCTGATATCTTGCACACGCAACTCTTTAGAGCTAGGATTCATCACAAAGGCTTGGTAAGCTTCACAGCCTTGCCTCAGCATCGGACTCGCTTCCAACATAGACACCACATTGGCAAGAAACTTCACATTCTCACCAACCACCACCACCTCATAATCATCCGCAAGTTTTAACGAAACTCGCTTATTCTCAAAATCCACTACAGCTCGATGCTCAACAAGCCAATCCATACCAAGGATTACATCAAAACCATAGAAAGGCAATTCCATAAGATCAACAGGAAAAACAAGACCTTGCACAACCAAGGGACACCTTCTATAAAGCTTTCGAGTCACAACAGTCTCCCCAAAAGAACTAGTTACACGCATACCAACATCCAAAGACTCAACAGGCAAACCAAGCAATTGAGCATGTTCACGCAATATGTATGAGTGTGTAGATCCAGAATCAATCAAGGAAAGTAATGACAAGGATTGCAAAGTGAAAGTACCTGCAATCACATCCGTGTCATTCCTCCCCTCCCTCTGAGCATACACTCTGGCCTGGCCACCACCCTCAGGCTGCACAGCTACCACATGAGCTACATTCCTTCCACCTTCCTCCCTGCGCTAGAAGTTACCACGGCCGCGCCCACGACCTCTCTGTGGTGTAACAACTCCAGGAGCACGTCCCTGGCCACCTCTGGCCAACAGAGGACACTCCCTCCTCATGTGATCCGCCGAACCACAGTTCCAGCACGAATTACCGGTCACCACAACAGGAGCTTGTTCTTCCCTCGCTGCTCGAGGACAATCACGCCTCAGATGACTACGCGATCCACATGTCCAACATGTGTTCTGATCAGCTCTCGCCCTGTCTCCCTGAACAGGCGCACCTTGCCCTCCACCACCACGCCTAACTGAAGACTGATACTTCCGATCACGTCCTCTCTTGTTCCGTCCGCCACCGGAACTATACTCAGCAGCTCGCTTGCCCGCACTAGGACCAACTCATCTAGAAGATAAACCCAAATTCAGCTCAATATCTTTCGCTCTACCAACCAGCACATCAAAGTCAGTGTACTCAGCAGCCAACATATAAGTCTTCACTTGCGTCACCAGACCATAACGGAAACGTTCACACCTCTCCCACTCATCAGGTATAAGCTCAGGTGCGTACTGACTGAGTCGGACAAACTAAACCTCGTACTCAGCTACTGACATGCTCCCTTGAGTAAGAGACATGAATTCCCTTTTCTTTTCATCCAGGTATCGCACACCCAGATACCTCCTCTTGAACGCGTTCAGAAAGAACGTCCAAGTCACATCAGCATCCTCCATTCCGGAGATAGTGGTTATCCACCAAGTATACGCATCGTCATGCAACAATGATATCACACAGCCCAGCTTCTGCACATCATTGCAATTCATTTGTCCCAAAATTCTCTTGGTACTTTCCAACCAAGACTCAGAACCTTCAGCAGACAAGCCCCTGAACTCAGTCCCTCCCAGACTGCGCAAGCGTTCCAGAGGTAGTCTAGCATTAGCATCTCCCTGATGCCCAGCTCCTTGAGCTCCAGCTACCGCTGCCTGAAAAGCTCCAGCAATAGCTTGTATCAGCATTGTCATATCAGGAGCAGCTTGCCCCTGCCCAGCTTCAGGTCCAACGACCCCAGCACCAGCACCAGCACCAACTCCTTCACCCCCAGCACCACCACCACCAGGTGGAGAAGGTAAATCCACCACATTTTCAGCATTATCCTCATTCTCATTTTGAGCCATAACTCGCGTATTAATCCTCGTCTCTCTACGAGGTCCCATTCACTAAACAATGCAATCACAATGCAATAAACAAAGTCAGGCTCAGCAAGGTAAGCAATCCAAGTACTCAAGCTCATTTCCAATTCAAACAAATCATTTCATTAGCTTTGATTTGGCAATGGGTCCCTCTAACATGCTTCACCAAAGCACACACCACAATTGTAACATTCTTACAATTCGTACATCATACTTTCACTCAACAAGCATACAAAGCAATCATACACATATCACCCACATAAAAATTCCCAATTACTCGAGAACTCAGCTCTGATACCACCAAATGTAACCCCCTTAGCCCGACCTAGACGGTTGACCCGAACTACGAAGATTACACGGGGAAAACCAAAGTCAACCTTGATTAATGACCCTTTTTTTATTTTTAATATTGTCTAAATGCACATTAAACCTAGGGGAACTCTTGAGATAATCATACTCAAAAATCACAGCAATCGGAAACGATTAGGGACTCAATTGCACAACATACGAATTTAGGGACCAAAATGTAAATTCTGAAAATTAAGAGGACTTTGTCAACCTTTAGATTACCATTATAAAATTAATCATGTTTCATGCCTCCCTGCCAAATTTCATCTCAAACGGACTTCACAAACTCAAACAATTGAATATACAAAGATTGGGACTAAAACGTGAGGATTTTAAAATATATAACCATCAGATTCAGTGCCCAACGGTCGAGTGTTCCGAAACGGGGAAGGACCGTTCCGAAACGCGGAACTGTTCCGAAACCTGTTGCGGAACAGGGCTTGGCAGTGGCAAATCCGTTCCAGAACGACTCTACCCATTTCGAAACGCCATGGCCATTTCAGGCCACCTGTTCCGAAACAGTAGCACCCGTTCCGATACGGGGTGCCCAGAATTGCAGAATTTTTCTGGTTTAATACACTTTTGACCAACCAAACTCAATCATATGACCTCCATATCATATCCACAAGTCATCAAACATCAAAGGAACATATTAGCATCATCAAAACTCAATCATGGCAACATTTAAGGAAAATCCCAAATCTATAGGCATGCATCCTATAATGAAAATCGTGCAATCATCAAATCACCAAAACCAAATACCAAAAGGCTCTTTACAAGTTTCAAACACCATAGGCATTAAACCAAACTTAGAGAGTCCAAAACTTCTCCCAAAAACACAATCTAGGTTCCCATTGCCAAATACCAAAAAGCTAATAGTGTTGTGAAAATAGTCACCATACATGAGCTTAAACTTCCACTTGGATTCTTGACCTCCTTGCTGCCCTTAAAGCACTTCAATGCTCTGCATTATTGGTTCAAGAAAGAGAGAGCGTAAGCACATAGCTTAGTGAGGAATGATCAATTAAAACAACACAATAATGCATTTTTGTAAAAAACACCTTTCCAAGGCCTTTAATTCCAAAACATCATTTATCATGCTTCAATCCATCAACATGTCATATTGGCTTACAAGTGATAATCCATAACATTTTACAACTCAAAAACACAATCGGATACGCGGATTACAAGCGTTGTCCCATACGCTTCATACACACTACCAATATCAAGGTGGAGTTTACCGATACAATCACAACCCCTCAACACCCGTGATGGAGTCTACGGTACAATCACAACCCCTCCACATCACTCATTGGTAGTTGTATAACATCACTAACGAGAACACGGGACACACAACACAAGATCCACACATGGACTTTTAACCACCATTGTGATCTTAACCATCTCGTTAGTGTACTTGGATGGAGTTTACGGTACAATCACAACCCCTCAACATCCAAGGCGACTTTATTCACGGTGCACCCAATCCTATAGCCGGCTAACTATATCCGAGTCAAGTACTTTTAAACCAACACATCACTTGCCAATATACATCATTTAACATCATCAATCCACTATTTTAAAGCATTTAACAAAGCCATTAACCATCATGCATCACTATGCATCAAAACCACATTTATCAATGTCAAACCAAGGATCTCTTACCTTGAGCATCCTTCAACACATGGCTTACAAAACCAGCATTAAACATGCTAAAATATGCTTTCAAAACAGAATTTAGAACATGCAAATAAACACATTGCATTCAACCATCTCATGGTTCATCAAAAAGAGTGTTTCTCCGAAAACTTACTCTTGAGCTTAGCTAAGTTGTTTAGACTTAAACTAAGCTCCCATAACCTTCCAACATTGGTTTCAAAGCTGAAAACCAAACTTCACTCACCGATTCCGTTTCGCAAGCTTGCCGAACGCCGATCAAGCCTCCGGATCAACACCACAAGGATCCGAACATGTCTCCCCTGTTTTAAACACATCAAAGCAGAGGATTAATGCATCATCATGCGTTAATATCTTCAACCAAGACACCTAAACTCGCTGCTCTCATCAACACTCACATTTCGGCTACCAAACACAACCGAAATCACATCCAAACACCTCTACAACATTACCCAGCCAAGATCTATCAATTCCAATAATTCTTATACATCAATTAACATCCAAAAAGGATCTAATCACGTCCTTATACCTCCAGCAATAGAAGAACATCAAAATCATCCCAAAACCACCATTAACTCAAGCAAAACTTAAGAAAATCAACCTATTCGGGATTGCATTGATTAAACCTCAATTACACATCATTTATACATCCAATATACATCAAAAAGACATCTCAAAATAGAGCCCAATCATTTAATACGAATTTCTTCAAAATTAAATCCAAATCTTGCATTTTAAGCCAAGATTAAGAACACAACATTAAAACCTTTTATAAAACTCAAATTAAGGATTGAGAACTTGGGAATTTCAGTAAAGAACTGAGTATTTAGAGGAGAAGGACGTTCATACCTCTAAATATGAGTTTCTCCTTGTTTAGAGCCAAAATTCTTGAAAATTCAATAGGCAATTGATGAGGATTTAGTGTAGAAAAGATTAGAAATCATTTAGAGATTGAAATCTCAACTTTAGGTGTGAAAATCAAAGGAAAAGTGGCTGGGGAAATGTGTTTGGCTGAGAGAAAATGGAGAGAAAATGAAATGGGAAAATTTTGAGAAAAGTTAGTTATAAAACCAAAATATCTATTTTCCCTCCTTTCCTTTTATTAAATAACATTAATTAAATCTTTAATATTTAAGAAAAATCTGGAGAAACCCTCCCTTGGGTAAATTAGCTCCTTAAAGATTCAAAGTTTCAATCCTTTTAAAACAGTCACCAACTTTTCAAAAATTACATTTTAGTCACTAACTTGAAATGTCATATTTCCAAATCCCATTTTGTAAAATTGATTTCACCTCTCTCTTATACATAATAAAAGAGAATTTTTAGATATTTTTCCATATTTTTAATGCATCCCGAACTAGGCTTTCCCTAAAATCACCTTTTATATTCGAACCGCAATTTAAACCGGTCCGGTTCAGACCCTAAACTTCCAAGCCCAAAATTGGGGTGTTACAATACGATCCTACACTTTGGGGTTCAGTTTAAGCCTAGCGTACTGATACACGAGGGTGTATCGGTACGCCAAAGGCTCTATGGAAATATGAGATTTTAACGAGAATTTGGCGTATCGGTACGGGTCTAGGGTGTATCGATATAGTTTCTTATCGTTGACCGTGAGAAGTTGACTGTTGAGGGCGTATCGGTACGGTCAACCCGTGTACCGATACGGTCTCCCCCGTTTGACCATGGGCTGTTGACCTAGTCAAGGCGTATCGATATCCTCTTCAAGAGTATCGATACAACCTGCTATGTAAACTAAAAATGACTCTTTTAAATTGTTTTCTTGATTGTTCGCATCGCTTGTTGTCTTTCCGCTGTCGTATCACACATAGGATGTATGAATACCTTTAGACAAGATAATAAATAAAAGAATTTTTAGGGTTGCTAATCGAGGTGGGGCCCTAACGGGTTCCATTTCAGTTTTCCCCGTGTAGCCTGCTCGAACCGGTTAGTCATCCAGACCGGGACGAGGGGGTTACAAGTTTTAATGGTCAAAATTGGTCAAAGAGCTTAATTGATTCAATTTATTGGTTTAAGGGCTTAATTGAGTGCATAAATGTTTAGGAGTTTATTTGATTTTTTTCTTCAAAAGTTCAAGGACTTCTTAGACCCTTAAATAGGGATGGTCATGAGTCAAGTTGGGTCAAGTTTTTTGTCATCCACACCTGACCTAAAAATGTAGCACCTCCACTCGATCATACCCGACATTTTATGATGTTTCTCTCGACCCAAATCCGACCCGTATTTTAGAGTAAAAACTTAAAACCAAACCAAACCTGACTCGACCCGACATAAATAATTTTTTTTTGCTTTTATTCGATAAATTAAGGAGTTAATTGAAAAAAATAAAAATAGAGAGGGGACTTTATAATAATTATTCCATTTTTATTAGACGGAATAAGGAGATAGTTGAAAAAAATATAAAGAGACACTATAACAATTACACCTAAATATTTAGAATAAAATTAAACTATTATTTTGGGTCAGGTCGGATATTTTTTTACCTTAAACCTAAACTTGATCTGAAACCATCTTAAAAAATTCTCAACCTGAACCCATTTTTTTTAATAAAAATTAACCCTATAAATTCGGGTCGGATCGTATCCCATCGAGTCTAGGTTAAATTGCAATCCCTACCCTTAAATATTTATTTTTGAAAAAGGTACCATCAAAGATTTATTGGAAAGAAATAAAGTTGAAATCCAAAGTACAACAATAAAAGAACATAGATAAAACTAGATGACAAAACAAAACACAAATGGAAAGTAAACAAAACGAAACTCAGATGATCCAAAGCCATATGGTTAAGTTAAGATGAAACCAGTAGAGATCAAGACCAAACGGGGAGAGCAGAGATCAGAGGTGCCCAAAGAATTAAAATTTCCTTGAACACTTCAAGGAGGATCTAACCAGCACTGATCATCGGCAGCAGCCAGGACGGCAGGACGAGGGGCTTCTTTAACCCAAAAGCGGTCCTCAGAGGAATTCCTTCCTTCAGATGCCATCGCATGGGGTGAACGATTTCCAATGCAACCTACAAAGATGAAACGACAAGAGCTAAAGTTGTGGGCAAGGCATTTTGCATCAAGGATGAACGGTCGCACCATTGAAGAGTCATCAACAGACGAATTCAACTTGCAAATAACGACAGGAGAGTCTTTTTCAACCATAACTCGCTGAAAACCCAAGTCGTGCGCAAATTCGAGGCCTTGCACCACTAATGTCGCTTCAGCTTCGAACACAGATCTAATTCCCAGGTTTATGCGGTAAGTAGAACCAAAATATGCCCATTCGAATCTCGTACAAATAAGCTTGACCAAGATTTATTATCATCCCTAGAAAAGCTTGCGTCGAAATTCAATTTCACTAAAGGGGAGGGGGAGGAATCCAATGAATTTCAGAAAACGTATGTGGATGGGTAAGGTGGATACCAAGGGACTGAAGCTCAGCAAGGTAACTTTGTACAAATGTGGTAATAGTTGATAAATCTTGAGTTACTCCTTCATGATACAACTCATATATAGAAAACAAGATTGCCCAAATGATGATAATAATCTCTATGTGCCTGTTGTACCCATAGTTAGAAAAGAGCCATTCTAATCAGCTTGTACCATGATCTATAGTCATAGGTTATTGAAAGTTAAGAGCATTCCATACCTGAACTGTATAAGAACACTGTCTGGTTACATGATTCACGTCCCCTACATAGATAGAACAACGAGGACATAAAATACTTGTTGTTATACGTTTGATAGCTAGATTTTACATTGTAGGTATATAATTCATCACAAATTTCTAGATTGTTATCTTAATCTTCGATGGATATTGAATTTTCCATAACTGTGAATAAAATTTACCCTCGTAGACCTCAGGGAAAACTACATGAATTAACATCTTATAAGAACTCCGAACTGAAAAGATACCAGATAATTTTCCTCCCTAAACACAAATATCATCATGGCCCTCAGATGATAGTCTAATCGAGAGAATGGTCGATGCGTCTTCCTCATTAAAATTAGATGCAATCAAGTCTGTCTTCCATTGTCGAGTCAAAAGGTCAATGAGTTCTGAGACCCATTCGAGACCATTGGCGTGTGCCATTGAAACCAACTTGGACGGGAATTTCACCAACCAGTAATCATTCCAGATGGAGATTTAACTTCCACAGTCCACTTTCCAGTAAAGGCCCATCTCAAGGGTACGTCATGCCCTCTAGATACTACGCGAAATATATGACGGGTTGGAACCAATGGATGAGTGGAGGAAGTTTGATTGCGGGAAAAACTTGGCTTTCAATAGCCTCTTCACAAGAGAGTTCGGATTGGAAAGGATCCTCCATCTTTGCTTGGCCAACATTGCAATGTTGAATTTACCAAGGTCTATAAAACCCATTCCACCATTATCCTTAGGTAGACAAAGGTTCTGCCAAGTGCACCAATGGATGCCCCTCTTGTTTGGTGAATTCTGCCATTAATATTTCGCAAACATAGCCTCAAGTTCCTTGCAGACAGACTGAGTAAGGAGAAAACAAGACATCGCATATAGTGGAATAACTTGAAGGACTGATTTGATGTAAATCTCCTTGCCTCTAGTGATAACAATCTAGTACCCCAATGAGAGAGACTTCTATAGCACTTGTCGAAAAGAAAAGATAGAGATTGCTTCTTGTTGTGACCTACCATAGAAGATAGTCCTAAATACTTTTCCGAACAAGATTGGCATGTAACCTCGAGGATACGACAAACATCATCTCTATTGTCGAAAATTACATTTACGCTAAAATACACGCTTGATTCGGAGAAATTAACAATCTGCCCGGTACAAGAGGAGTAAGTAGACAAAATATTCTTCAGATTCATGGCTCCCAAAGCAGATGCATCACAGAAAATAATGTTGTCATCTGCGAAAAGGAGGTGAGTGACGAGGGGGGCGCTACGAACAATGCGGATCCCTTGCAAAGCACCTTGTCTAACAGTCGAACGTAGTAGGGATGATAGTCCCTCTTCACATAACAAAAAAATATAAGGGTTCAAGGGATCTCCTTGGCGGAGACCACGAGATGGAACAAAAGACTCGATCAGCTGGCCATTAATCACAATGGAGTATCTGACAGAACTAATACAACTCATCACACATTAAACCCACTGATATGCGAAACCCAACTAGCGCATAATAGATTCTAAAAATGGCCACTCCACCCTAGCATATGCTTTACTCATATCAAGTTTCAAAGCGAAGTGTCCCTTTTGTCCCCATCTCTTGTTCTTCATAGAGTGTAAGATCTCGTACGCTGAAATAACATTGTCAGAAATAAGCCTCCCTTGAATGAAAGCACTTTGAGCCTCATCAATACAATTTGGTAAAACCACTTGTAAGCCATTAGCAATCATCTTCCACCTTCAGAATGAAAACAATATGTGTTTGATTAATTTCGTGGATCAACATCTCTCCTTTTAATACATGAATACAGTAGCTCGCCACATATCGTCCAAAAATGTGCCATAATCTTTGGTAAAAAACCGCACCCAAGCTATCTTCCCCAAAAGATTTTAAAGGACTCATTGAACGCAATGCAGCGAGAACATCATCAGTAGAAAACTCAGCTAGAAAAGAGGCATTCATAGTAGTAGTGATGCAAGGGTTGATATCATCTAGAATAAGAGAAGGATCGGTCACCCCTGAAGAAGAAAAGATGTCTATAAAGTAATCAGTTGCAATCTTGTGAATGTCCTCGGCTGAATCACAAGGTACCACATTCACATTGGTCAAGCTTCAGATTCTATTGTTGCGTCGACGTTGGGTAGCAAATTTTGGAAATATCCCATGTTTCGATCTTCGTTCTTTAGCCAATTTTCTTGGGCACGTTTTTCCCAATAATGTTCCTCGAGATCCACTTACAAATTCAAGGCAATTTTGGTCTCCAAAATTTCCTCTAAAATAGTATCATCAAGATGCAACTCATTTAGCTCATTCAAACGTTTCTGCAAAGCCCGAGTCTTCAGCTTCTTGTCTTTTCTAATTTTTCTAAACCATTGATCAAGTCCTTGACCCACAAAATTCAGCCGAGAATAAACACTACAAGATGACGCATTCCATAAATTCAGAACCTCTTGTTTACAAGACTTTTCCCTTAACAACACATCTTCAAAAAAATGAGAGGAGTGAGGAAAGAAGAAAAACACTTACTCGTATGCAGAAGCAAATGACAATGATTTGAAAAGGCATTAGTAAGATGTTCAAGCTCGAATTGAGGGAAGAGAGTCCACCAAGAAAGATTGGCTACCCACTGATCAAGCCTTTCACGAATAACATTAGATTCTAAACAACCCCATTCCCATGTGAAGCACGATCTACTGTAACCAATATCATCGAAGGAACAGTCTGACAACATAGAACGGAAACCATCCATCTACCGAGGATTTCGGATGCAGCCCCCACTCTTTTTAAAAGTAAACGATATCTCATTAAAGTCCCATATAACAAGCCATGGCATATCTGGCAAGTCATTTAGCCTGCGCAATAAGTCCCAACTCGCAACCCTATTTTCTTCTTCGGGTGCCCCGTAAAAGCCGGTACAGCGCCATGACAAGCCATTTTCATCTTCATCGATCAAAACATCAATGTGATGATCCGAATAGGAGTGAAGAGTGACCTTACAACTATGTTTCCAAGCCAAGAATAGACATCCATTGCGATCGTTTGAACTTAAATCAATTCCCTTTGAATATACATATAACTTACAGACCTTTTCCATACATAAACCCTTTAATTTAGTTTCAATAAGAAAAAATATAGTAGGGTTGACATCTCTCAACATATATTTGAGACGATGCGTCCTCTGAGACTAACCCAAGCCCTGAACGTTCAGGTAAGTAGTTTAATGGTAATCAGCTAGCCCATATTGTGGGGCCTGCCGTTGAATTAGTAACAGTATCATTCAAATCCGCATGAGAAACTCTTGACACAACTGAAATCACACGAGGACGTTTGATGCCGTTAACCAAAGTAACTTGATTTTCCTCTTAAATACCAGACATATGCCATCACCATTCACGGCCATTCCTTCGATTATACATGTAGAAATTAAGGGATCAGATAGGATGATTTTTTGGGTCTTGGGAGTCATAGAAGAATCTCCTTGAAACACTGTATTATTGTTGATATGAATATTCATTGCCTTATGTGCCCTCGATTTTTGTGTAGTTAATGGAATCTCCCCTTTAGAATTTGATTCCACATTCTTAGCCCTAGACATAGTAACTTCTGTAATTACCACTAACCCTTCTTCTCGTATCCACCGGATGGAGTAATTCATTATTGACCGCTTGGTCAGAGCTCGAAGACTCAAATTACATCCAAAGAAAATCTCTTCCTTCGCCATTGTAAGTGAAACCGAAAACAAACTTTCTCCATGACCCATTCTTCCACATATGAAGCAAAATAATGGAAGATTCTCATATTTAAAGCATACGTAGTGGGAACCGCCACTTTTCAAAGAAAATTTCTTGCGTTGTTTCAATGGTTTTCGAATATCAATAATAGCATGAAAACGCAAAATGCCTTTATAGCCCAACGAGATTGTAGAGGAATCATACTCAACAAAAGATCCAATGAAATTCCCTAATTGTCAAGCCACCCTTTCAGACATGTAGCCATGAGGTACATCATGAGCCAAGATCCAGAACTTGGTGACATCAGGAGAAACATCTAGAGAAGCCTCCCCTTCCTGGAGCATATGGAGTATTAGAAGATGGGAATTAAAGTTCCATGGTCCCCCTGTTTTAATACGATCCATATCCACCAAATGATGAAACCGGAAGAGATATCTACCCTCACCTAGATCCGAGATTGAAATCCCACCCAGAGGTCGCCAAAGGATCGCTAGGGTCTTTTTCATGGATTGAAAATGGATCACGCCCATAGTCAAAAACCTCCCGACAAAACAGAGATCGAAAGATATACCTTGGGGTTAGTTGTTTTCTTCGAAAGGTTTTTGTAGAACTAATGTTTTAATATAATTGAAAAAAGTTTTAGACTAAGTTAAAAAGAATTCAAAACATTTTCTAAAGTCCAAACAACTTGAAACTATGTTTAATGGATGTTTTAAAGGTTTTTACATGTTTTCAAAAGCCAAATTCAACAAAACCATCAAGGTGTTTCGAAACACCCCTAGGTGTTTCGATACAGAGTCTTACAGTGTCAAAACGTTTCGAAACGGGTTTCGAAATGGGCTTTATCTGGGTGTGGTTTTTCCAAGCGTTTCGATACGGCCTATGCCGTTTCGATACGCCTACATGGCATCGACCTCAACAGTCATAAACCCCTAATGGCTATTTCCCAACTAACATTTAAATATAGATCGTTTCGATACGGTGATAAGCGTTTTGATACGGGCATTTTGATATGGCTGCTGCATCAGACTACAACGACTCCTTCTACTTGAAGAGTGTTTCGAAACACCCCTAGCTGCAGAATTGCATTTATAGTGGGAAATTAAGTCTCCAACGGCTCCAATTTAACCCCAACAACTAGTAACGGCTACAAACTCATTAAGGAGTATAAAAGGGACCTTCAAGCATCGAATAATGGTTAATGCTTTAATTTTCAACAACAAATGATCAATAAATTTTTCTTAGTGCTTATTTGTCATATCTTTGTATAGACAAACACTAGTGAGCCAAAATTGTTGGATTTGCTCAAGTGTTTTAGGTTTTGGGTGAGAGCTAAATTGTGCAAACAAATACCTATTAGAGGGATTTGAGTTTGCTTATCTTTTCTCTTTGTAAAGAGGGTTTGATCAAGGCTTTGGGTAGAAAGCTTGATCGGTGTATAAGGGTTTCCTCCTAAGCCTAGAAAAGGGGTCGAATCAATAGTGGATTGATTGGAAATCCTTAGTGGGAATCTAAGGTAGTGGATGTAGATCTTGGTTAGAAGGTTGAACCATTATAAATCACTGTGTCCTTAATCTTTTTAGCTTCCACACCACTTGCACCCAAAATTCCACTTCTCCACCACTTGACGAGCAAGAACAGTTTTCAAGAATCAAGCACCGTAAAACCTAATAATTGGTATCAGAGCATGGCTCAATTGAAGAGGATTAACATCCTATTGAGAAGATCAGTCAATCTCGATCATCATTTCCATCAATCGGCTCAATGGCGCAATCCATCGATAAATTGCCCTTCTTCGACGGAACTCACTATGCCCATTGGAAGACAAAGATGAAGTTCTTCATAAAGTCAAAGGACTCCAAGCTATGGGACATAGTAGAAGATGGTCCATTTGTGCCTCAACGAAGTAAAGCAGAATGGAGTGCCGAAGATCGCAAGAAGATGGAGCTAAATTGCAAAGCCTTGCACATAATCTTTTGTGCTTTTGGCCAAACCATCTATGAGAGATGTCTTCTTGTGAGAGTGCCAAGGAGGTATGGGACAAGCTTGAAGTCACACACGAAAGAACCGATGAAGTAAAGGAGACCAAGATCGACCTCCTCAACCTAGCGTATGAGAACTTCAATATAGATCCAGAAGAAAACATCGAGAAGATGTTTGATAGGTTCTCCACTATCACCAATGGTCTCAAAGGCTATGGAGAAGCCATCTCGGAAGAGAAGCTTGTCCAAAAGCTCATCTACTCACTTCCCGAGTCATGAGACTCAAAGAGGACCACCATCATCGAAGCTAAGAATTTGAAAACTTTGAAGCTTGTTGAGCTCATGGGGTCTCTTCTCACTCACCAAATCATGAAGAAGAACAAAGAAGAGGAGAAGAAGAAGGAATAGATTAGAGCTATGGGAGAGAAGAAGCTCAAAGGGCTTGGAATCAACACAAATTCCATTGCTCTCAAATCCTCCACATGCCATCATGATGATTCAAGTGAAGAGGAGGATGAAGAAGAAGAGATAGTTCATCACTTCAAGAAGTGTGCCATATTCCTGAAGAAAGCCTTGAGAGAGCTTGAACGAGAATCCATGAAAAAGAAGATGGCAAGCACTTCAAGCCATAAGAAGAAGGCATATGTGGCTACTTGGAGTGATGAGGACCCCACCGACGATGAACAAGCCAACCTTTGCCTTATGGCCATCGAAGAAGATTCAAGGGTAACTTCTAATTCATCTACTTCATGTTCATATTCTTTTGATGAATTACAAGATGCCTATAATGATTTGGTTTTAGAGTTTAAAAATCACATTTCGAAAAACAATAAAATGATTTCAAAGTTGAAAATTCAAAATGATTTCTAAAACCAAACTTGAACTTGAAGCAAAACTCGAAGAGTTTGAACAAAAATGTTTTTATTTACAAAATTTGCTTCATAAAGTTCAAGAAGAAAAAAAATTGATTTCCAAAGAGCTTGAAAAGAAAAATAATTTTGGAAAATCAAACTTTTATGTAAGACAATCTAGTGCCCCTAGATTTGTAAATGGTAAATGTCTTAGAAGTATTTGGGTCCCAAAAAGATTTAGTACTTCAACTAAAAAGGATGAAATTGAAAAATGGATTCCTAAGGGGGCTAAATTTTGTGCTACTAACGTCTATGGATCCAAAGCAATTTGGATACAAAAAATTACTTGATTGTATTTTGCTAGGTGCGATGGAGAGTGATCAACTAGTCAAACATTTAGGGGGAGCTCCATGCACACAAGAAAGACACTTGAAGAAGGAAGACTTCACATCCTCCCTTGTATTCAAGTATGGTAAAATCTAGTTGTTTTTGCTTTCATTTGATTTATTTTTCATTTATTTCAACTAGATGATCATATATGTTGGACTAACATTTTAATGATGCTTTGAGTAAGGGGGAGCCATTTTAAACCCAAAATTTTTATTATTGTCATCTTTTCAAACCTCCTAAGTTATTTTGAACTTAATGTCTTTTGAATTTTTTTTGATATAACAAAAAGGGGGGAAAATGGTTTGAAAAATTGAATTTTCAAATGAATAAGGGGGAGCTCAACTTGATTTCAAAATTTTCATCTTTTAATGACATTTTTAAACTTAAAGGGGGAGAATCCCAAACAATTTTTCAAGTTGGTTTTATTATATCAAAAACGGGGAGATTGTAGAACTAATGTTTTGATATAATTGAAAAATATTTTGGACTAAGTTAAAAAGAATTCAAAACATTTTCTAAAGTCCAAACAACTTGAAACTATTTTAAGGGATGTTTTAAAGGTTTTTACATGTTTTCAAAAGCCAAATTCAACAAAACCATCCAAGTGTTTTGAAACACCCCTAGGTGTTTAGATACGGAGTCTTACAATTTCAAAACGTTTCGAAACGGGTTTCGAAACGAGCTTTATCAGGGTGAGATTTTTGCCAAGCGTTTTGATACGACCTATGCCGTTTTGATACGCCTACGTGGCATCGACGTTAACGGTCATAAACCCCCAACAACTATTTCCCAACTAACATTTAAATGCAGATCGTTTCGATACGAACGTTTCGATACAACCAAGGGTGTTTCGATACGGGTGCTGCATCAGGCTGTAACGAATCTTTCTACTTGAAGAGTGTTTTGAAACGGGTTCGAGCGTTTTGAAATAGGGAGTTGCAGAACTACATTTATGGTGGGAAATTAAGTCTCCAACGGCTCCAATTCAACCCCAACGGCTAGTAACGACTACAAACTCATTAAGGAGTATAATAGGGACCTCCAAGCATCAAATAATGGTTAATGCTTCAATTGTCAACAATAAATGATAAAGAAATTGTCTTAGTGCTTATTTGTCATTTCTTTGTATAGACAAACACTAGTGAACCAAAATTGTTAGATTTGCTCAAGTGTTTTAGGTTTTGGGTGAGAGCTAAATTGTGCAAAAAAATACCTATTAGAGGGATTTGAGTTTGTTTATATTTTCTCTTTGTAAAGAGGGTTTGATCAAGGCTTTGGGTAGAAAGCTTGATCGGTGTATAAGAGTTTCCTCCTAAGCCTAGAAAAAGGGATGAATCAATAGTGGATTGATTGGAAATCCTTAGTGGGAAGCTAAGGTAGTGGATGTAGACCTTGGTTAGAAGGTTGAACCACTATAAATAATTGTGTCCTTAATCTTTTTAGCTTCCACACCACTTGCACCCAAAATTCTACTTCTCCACCACTTGGAGAGCAAGAACGATTGAAGGAATCGAGCACCGTAAAACCCAACAATATCTCACTATCTTTATCGTCCTCAATAGATAACTCTACCAAGTTGTCTTCAATAGTCGAACTCATCTAAGAAAAAAGTGAAAGAGTACGAAAAAGATTTGACGTGCCAAAAAGGCAAAAAGCGTGCTAAGAAACAGAGTACATTTTATTTTATAATTTTAGACTTTTACCCTTAAACATTTTTTAATTGAAGAATTCTTACTTTTTGTCATATTAAGTCCTGGATCCATACTAATACTAAGAGCAACAAAAATATTAAGATTGTGATTAATAATGATCAAATAATTGATAAAATGAGCCTTCATTTTTTATATTTTATGTTTGTCATATCGTGTCTTTATTGTTTCAAGTTGAAAGTTTTGACCTTTCCTATGACTTTTGTTTGGGACATGCTAAGATGATGTATCTTAGGGTGCGGTTAAAATGCAACAATAATTTAGGTAGAACCAAAATTCTTATTAACTGGGTAAGAATTTGTGTAACTACATAAATTCTTATCAACTGGGTATGAATTTGTGTAACTACATAAATTCTTATCAACTGGGTATAAATTCGTCTCCACAGGGAGTGGGCTAATAGCTTCACCTTGGATTACTGCACGAGGGAAAAAAGAATAGTTTAAATTGTTGTCACAAAAATAATAAAGAGAACTGGAATTTAAGATTAAAGAAATCAAGATAGAGAGAATGGGTTAGTATTGAATTGCTCAGTAGTGTAGGTGTTGCAAAGTCTGGGAATATCTGTTCTGTCATCGTGCCTGTCGCAGCATCGGTCTATTGTTAGTTGCGGCAACAATCACACAACTCTGTACTTCAAGCTTGGCAAGAATCCCTGTTGTGTCTTGTCCTTTCATATACTTAACTCTCCCGATATTAAGTAAATAGATAATCTCACAATGTTCTCCCGATACTCTTGCAAGATGTTGAAAACCAGAATAAGCAAACTTGAAGTTTATTTTATTAAACATAAAATTCCTAAAACAAATGCAATCCTTGCAACTACTTTACAAATCAACCTGTGGCCCTAGGGGAAGTTTAGAACATGATTAGAAGAGGAAAAACGGCTAGGCTTTTAGGAAGAAGGCTAGAGATGAAGATATCCTCTCCTAGGTCGAATTGCATGCCTTTATATAGGCCTTGTGTTCAAGTTTTCTAAAATGGAAAGAATACAAGTTTAAATTAAAGTATAACTCTATTAAAGACTAAATCTTCAGAGCATATGTCTTTAATTCGTCCTTCCTTCTTGCTTGGAGTTTCTACCTTGAACTTTGGGCTTGACCTTCATTCTGATCTGGGGCTTGGAAAAATATAAGGGTACTTCACGACAGACCGACATAACTTTCTCTTTCTGTCGAGACCCACTTTGCTTCTTCTCCTCAACACTGCTGTCGTCCTTGGCTGCCACGACAGCGGCCATGGCAGCATCGTCCTCCTCGTCTGCACATCATGTTGCGTGTAAAAGAGTCTATCGCAATTGTAGTGCAAGTGTACACGACGCAAGTAGTAAGTGATACGAAGTATCGGATATCGTCTCCACAGGGATTGGGCTAATAGCTTCACCTTAATTCACTGCACGAAGTAAAGGAAATATTTGAGAGAATTGTCACGAGAATAATAAGGAAAAACGCAAATAAAAGAATTGAGATATCAAGATAGAGAGAATGGGCTGGTATTGAATTGCTCAGTAGTGCAGGTATTGCAGAGTTTAGGAAATCCAATTCTGTCGTCGCGCCTGTCGCGACAGCACCTGTCGCGGCAACAGTCCGTTGATCGTCGCGGCAGCAAACACACCAACTCAGTACTTCAAGCTTGGCAAGAATCCCAGATCTGCCTTGGCCTATCTCTAGGTCCAAGCCTATCGATGATCACGTCTTTGATGATACCTCCTGGCGTGAATCGAAGGATGAACACCGATGTGTATGAATTCTTCTTTAGCCACTTAACCTTGCCCTATCCCTAGGCACAAGATAGTTCAACTATAAACTAGAGAACTTGCTCTTATTTCTTTCGTATACTTAACTCTCCCGATGCTAAGTAAATAGATAACCTCACAATGCTCTCCCGATGCTCTTGCAAGATATTAATAACCAAAATAAGAGAACTTGAAGTTTATTTTATTGAACTGAAAATTCCTAAACCAAAACAACCCTTGCAACTACTTTACAAATCAACCCGTGGCCCTAGGGGGTTTTTAGAACATATCGAGGACGGGTAAACGACGGAGGGGTTTGGTTGTCGGTTATGGGGTATGGGATATATAATGTTCTCCTAGGTTAAAATATATGCCCTTATATAAGCTTTGGGCTCAAGTATTCTAGGTTAACAAGGATTACAACTTTAATTAAAAGTAAGATTCTAATAAAGACTTATTCTTCAAGTATCCTACTTTTCAGCCGTTCTCCTTGTTTCTAGGGATTTCCTCTCCTTGAGCTTTGGAATGACATATCTTTTGATCCGGGGCTTGGAAAAATATATGGTTTTCACACGACAGACGAGCATAATTTTCTCTATCTATCGAGATCCACTTTGCTTTTTCTCCACTAACTTGCTGTCATCCTCTTCTGTCACGGCAGATCCATGGCAGTATTGTCCTCATCGTCTGCTTATCCAGTTCAGCTCTTCTGCTTCTCTGCCCTGCGCCCGCCTTCTCCGTCTACTATGGCAGCAACCTGCAAAATCAGCCATCTTTTAGTAGAATCCATGCCTTTAATATATTTGTGATGTTTTGCTGTAAACTAACCTAAATGCAATGCAATGATGCTTGAATGCAGCAGAAATATGAGTTAAAAAGGGTGTAAATAATAGAACTTTTACACACTCAACACAGCCCCAAACTCAAGTTTTTGCTTGCCCTCAAGCAATTAAGACCTAAAAGAAAAATGAATATTTTGGTGTTGGCTTTCAAACAATGAACTGTCCCTTACCCGTCGTTCATTCTCTGTGACGGGAGCAACCTGTCGGAAAGATTAGGATCTGTCTGGAATCTCACTATAGTCCTCGTGCAGTGTCTGCATGCTTGTGAACAGTTATATGCTAAGACTCTCTTAGTTTCACTAGAATATTCAACTCTTTAACTCGAATTTTTATGCCAAAGTTTATTTTTGAAGACACATTTTCATGCTTCTTTTCTTCTATTTTCAAGCTAAGTTTTACTAGAGCCAGTTTTAGGCACCTCTAGTTAGCTTCCTAGAGCCGGTTTCGGGCACCTCTAGGTTTTTGGGTTTCTTTTGCTAAACTTCTTTCCTAGAGCCAGTGTTAGGCACCTCTAGGGGCTATTCAAGTACTAAGCATCCTATTCTAGTTTGGCTAAAAGAAATCTAAGCAATATAACAGTCACAATGGTGTTTAAGTTTTTCAGAACTATAGGAAGGCTCTAAACTTCTCCTTAAACTGTCCTAAGGATGCTGCCACGGCAAAGCTGTCATGAAAGGTAAGTTTACTTCACAGTTTTAAGCCAACAGTTTTTTTAGTCTTTTCTGATTTTTTAAGAGAAATAAATAAAAGACATAGCAAATAAATAAGATGTACTAAGACTCCATTAAAATGGAGGATTGCCACCCCCAAACTCGAGGGTTGCATTGCCCTCAATGCAAATGACAGAAAAAATGAAGGCAGGTACATCACAAAATATATATAAAGCAGGCAGCAATAAGAAGAAAATAAAAGACTTAGATTTTTAATCGCTGTCTTTACTGCTGCTGCTGACATGAATTTGGCGGCGGCTTCTGGGTTGTGGGGCAGGCTGGGCAGGTTGCTCCACGACCTGGATGTCTGAGCTGCTGCCGCTATCCCAAGTGCTGCTGCTGGTGGTGGTGGTGCTGGCCTTTGGCATGAGCTTTCTGTCGGCCATTCTTTTCTGTCTCTTGACAGGCGTGAATTCCTTCTCCAAATTCCTCCGAATAGGAGGTTCTGCCTCGCTGTCAGCCCAGACAGATGAAGAGGAGAAACCAGCTACATATGCATCGATGTCATCCGAGGTCTGTCGCTTCGTTCCTCGAGCGGAGGTGTCTGCCGGAGGACTGCCAGCTGCCGTCGGGGCAGGTGATGGGGTGGAAGCAGCAGAATGTGCGTGTGGGGAGGTAGGTGGTTTAGGTGTGTGGACAGGGGTGGGGATGGTGAAATAGTGGGCAGGGAAGGTGGGGAAAACAACATCGGGATAATTTAAAGTATTGGTAATGAAATTTACAATTGAGTTGGCGAAATCCCTGATGAATGTCATCAGCCCCATCTGTCTGTCTTCCACCTGCTGTATGGCACAAGGATCTGAGCAGATTGGTATGTCGGAGCAGCTGTTGCGGCAGGTTCAGGGGCAGGTTCCTCGGATGATTCTGCTGCTGCGACAGCCGGGTTGAAAGAGGAGAGGGGGGTTGCGACTGTCAGTTCCATGAGGCTGGTAATGTTGTTATCGGTCCAGCCTTGTCCCTTGACCAGTTTATCGGCGGTGGCTTCTGGTACAGCAGAGCAACGACAGAGTGATGTGATCATGAAAGGCAGGCAGAGGAGGGCGGTTGATCTGTTGGTGCAGTCTAAGACGCTCTCCCTCATATAGCGTCCCACGTTGATAGGTCGGTTGTTCATGATCGAATGGATGAGGGCTAGCCTCTGCTGGTCCACCGTCGTGTGATGGGAGGACGACAGAATGCGCTTCTTGATGAAAGCGTTCCATAACTTGGCTTCTGGAAGCAACTGCCCCTTCTGACGGTGTTGGGATTTTTCTTGCTAGTGTTCCATTCCGTTCCTTCCTCTGTCACCTCCGCCATGACAGCACCGTAGGCAGCAGAGTCGAGGGTGTCCAAAAACTTCTGATGGGCATCGTCGTTGGGACCAAAGTAGATGCCATACATATTATTAATGCGTTCTGCTGTGAATGGCACTTCTGTCCCTCGGACAGTTACTGTGGTTGTCGTCCTGCTGTCAATGGCAGCATAGAACTCCCTCACCAGCGTTTCATTCATTTCGGCTGACTGTTCTGCAAATTGCTCCCATAGTTGAGCCTTTATCGCCCTTGCGATGAATGGTTTGAACCCCCATGTTCTCTGCCTTGCAGATGTAGATGAAACCTCTTTCTTCCCATAGTTCCTTAGTTGCGAAGGACTGCGGGGTGGGTGCTGCCGGTGAAGAGGTTGAGGCAACACTGCGACGGGTACGTCTGGAAGACATGTTAGTTGCAAGGGTTTTGAAAGTAAAGAAAGCAAAGAAAAATGAAAGGGGAGAGCAAGTAAGAATAAGCAGAAGTGAGGAAAATGATAGTGAAACGGGGTTTTATAGAGGTAGAGTTGTTGCCCGTTTAATGTTGTAACGACAGGCGTGATAACGGGGCGACTGTTGAGTTTTGGCGTGTCTGACGCGTCCGACACGCATTTATGCGTCTGTTACGCATCTGTCACACGCTTCTGCGTCTGCCGTGACAGTCTGTTGACAGCCTGTCTTATCCGTGTCTGTGGCGGCAGTTGGAACGACAGGCATCAATAAATGGGCTCTGCTGGGCTGATGGATGGATGGTGGGCTTGAGTCACTTCTCCTTTTCTTCTTGACTCCTTTATTTCCTAAAAACAGAAAATATAAAAACATTATTTGAATAAAATAAACCTTATTTCCTAATAAATAATAAATAATAAAAATAAAATTTAGGTTAAATTAGGGATGTCTTGTGGGGCATCTCCTAAGGTAACCACTTCCTGTATTCCTGGGGCTTCAGTCCCCTGATAATGCTTGAGGCGCTGTCCATTGACTTTGAATTGGTGCCCGTCTTTTAATGATCTGATTGTGATGGCACCATGGGGAAAAACTTGTACCACTTGGAACGGGCCAGACCATCTAGACTTTAGCTTTCCTGGGAAGAGTTTCAGTCTAGAATTGAACAACAACACAAGCTGCCTTAGGCAGAACTGTCGTGGCAGCAACTTCCTGTCATGCCACTTCTTAGTTTTCTCCTTGTAAATTCTTGCATTGTCGTAGGCCATTGTTCTTATTTCTTCAAACTCGTTCAAATCTAACAGCCTTTTCTGGCCTGCCTTGTCCAAGTCCATATTTACTGCCTTGATTGCCCAGTATGCTTTGTGCTCTATCTCGACAGGCAGATGACATGTTTTTCCATAAATCAGTCGGTAAGGAGACATGCCCAATGGAGTTTTAAAAGCTGTCCTATATGCCCATAATGCATCGTTAAGGAGTGAAGACCAATCTTTCCTAGTTGGCTTAACCATCTTCTCAAGAATGTTCTTAACTTCCCTATTGGATATCTCAGCTTGTCCATTGGTCTGTGGGTGGTATGCTGTCGCGATCCTGTGCTTGACACCATATTTCTTCAAGGCGGCAGCAATTACCCTATTGTCAAAATGTCTCCCTTCATCACTGATAATCGCCTTAGGGATGCCAAACCTTGAAAAAATGTTTTTGTGTAGAAACTTTTGGACTGTCTTGGCATCATTCTTTTGAGTGGCGATAGCTTCAACCCACTTAGAGACATAATCCACTGCTAGGAGGATGTATAGATTTCCACATGAAGATGGAAAAGTTCCCATAAAATCAATCCCCCAAACATCGAAGATCTCGACTTCTAGAATGTTCTACAGTGGCATCTCGTTTCTCCTTGAGATGTTACCTGTCCGCTGGCACCTGTCACAGTTCTTGTAGAAGTCCTGTGCATCTTTATACAGTGTCGGCCAGTAGAACCTTGACTGCAGCACCTTGACAGCAGTTTGGTTGCCTCCTAAGTGACCTCCATATTGTGAAGCATGGCAGTGATGGAGAATGTCTTCTTGCTCTTCTTGTGGTACACACCTCCTTATAACCTGATCTGCACATAGTTTGAAAAGAAGAGGTTCGTCCCAATAATAATGCCTAACATCATTTTGGAACCTCTTCCTGACTTGATAATTAAGATCAAAAGGAAGTATTCCGCTAACTATAAAATTAACGAAATCAGCATACCAGGGGAGTTCAGAAGACTTACCTGCCGCCATGGCTGTCGCGGCAGCAAGGAGCTGCTCATCTAGGAAGGTCTCCAGTATGTGTGTCTCATCGATTGGTAGACTCTGTCCCTTCTCCAACCTTGACAAGTGATCTGCCACCTGATTTTCTGTCCCTTTTTTGTCCTTGATCTCAAGGTCGAATTCTTGCAATAGCAGGATCCACCGTATTAATCTAGGCTTTACATCCTTTTTCGCGAACAAATACTTAAGGGCAGAGTGGTCTGTGTGCACTATTACTTTCGTCCCAAGTATGTAAGAACGAAACTTGTCAATGGAGAACACCACAGCTAAAAGCTCCTTTTCTGTGGTGGTGTAGTTCACTTGGGCGTCATTCAATGTTTTGCTGGCATAATATATGACATGAAATAGCTTATCTCTGCGCTGCCCAAGTGCTGCCCCGACAGCATAGTCACTAGCGTCACACATAATCTCAAATGGCTGTGTCCAGTCTGGTGG
The DNA here is from genome assembly GCA_958450335.1 of Hibiscus tridactylites. Classification (NCBI taxonomy): domain Eukaryota; kingdom Viridiplantae; phylum Streptophyta; class Magnoliopsida; order Malvales; family Malvaceae; genus Hibiscus; species Hibiscus tridactylites. The sequence goes on from OY288277.1 coordinate 57,102,370, forward strand.
CTGTACTATTGGGGCTGTTACTAGTTTTTCCTTCAGAACCTTGAAGGCTTCAGTACATTCCTCATTAAAGTCAAAGGGTCGGTTCTGCTACAAAAGATGGCATAGGGGCTTGGTGATTTTTGAGAAATTTGCAATAAATCTCCTATAAAAACCAGCATGCCCTAAAAAACTTCTAATGCCCTTGACTGTGGTCGACGGCGGTAGCTTTTCAATTACCTCAATCTTAGCCCTGTCGACTTCTATCCCACGGCAGCTAATCTTATGGCCAAGGACTATCCCCTCATCCACCATAAAGTGGCATTTTTCCCAATTCAAGACGAGATTGGCTTTTCACATCTTTCAAGTACCTTTTGTAGATTGCCTAAGCAGCTCTCAAAATCGTCTCCAAAGACAGAAAAATCATCCATAAAAATCTCAACGAAGTCCTCTACCATGTCGGAGAATATGGCCATCATGCACCTTTGGAAGGTGGCGGGTGCATTGCATAGTCCAAACGGCATCCTCCTAAAAGCGTATGTTCCGTGGGCATGTAAAAGTCGTCTTTTCTTGATCCTCCGGTGCGATGGCAATTTGATTATAACCGGAATAACCATCAAGAAAGTAATAGTAAGGTTTACCCGCTAATCTATCAAGCATTTGATCAATAAAGGGTAAAGGAAAGTGGTCCTTTCGGGTAGCTTTGTTAAGCTTCCGATAGTCCATACAAACCCTCCAACCGGTCACAGTCCTGGTTGGGATTAGTTCATTGTTCTCATTGGTTATCACGGTCATTCCTCCTTTCTTTTGAACGCATTGCACCGGGCTTACCCATTTGCTGTCGGAGATGGCGTAAATAATACCAACATCTAACCACTTAATTATCTCTTTACGCACCACCTCTTTCATCGCATGGTTTAGCCGCCTTTGGGCATCTATAGTCGGCTTATGATCTTCCTCTAGAAGGATTTTGTGCATGCATAACGCCGGACTAATGCCTTGTATATCAGCAATCGTCCATCCAATCGCCTTTTTGTGCTGCCTTAGCATGCCGATTAGTTGTCGTTCCTGTTCCTGCGGCAGCTTAGAAGAGATGATTACGGGCAACGTATCATTTGAACCAAGAAAAGCATATTTAAGCTGCCCTGGCAGGGGCTTCAGTTCTAAGGTAGGTGGTTTAACAGTAGATGGCTTTTGGATTAAATGGTTATCCGAAGTATAATTCAAAGGTTCGAATAACTTACCTGGATGATTGCCTAACCAGTTTACCTCCTCCTGACCTTCAGTATCAGATGTATCGGATTCAGAGGAGTTGTTGTCGTCGGTGCTGTCGTTGTTTCTGTCGTGAGAGTCCTGTAGGTGGCTGCCGCGGCAGTGCCCAAATTTAATATCGTGACAGCTCGACCTGATGCAGGGTTGATCAAGGGTAACGTCAGTGATAGCCTTGCATTCCTCGTCCACATCAGCATGTTTCATCGCTTGGAGAACATTCAACTTAATCTCTTGATCATTTACTCGCATGGTGAGTTCTCCTTTCTCCACATCAATCAGTGATCTTCCCGTGGCTAAGAAGGGTCGCCCAAGGATGACTGGTGCGTTTTCGTCTGCCTCATAATCTAAAACAAGAAAGTCAGCAGGAAAAATAAACTTATCCACTCTTACCAGAATATCTTCAATTTTTTCCTTCTAGATGAACATAAGAGCGGTCTGCCAGCTGCAGAGTTACTGTCGTGGGCCGCGCCTTTCCAATACCTAATTTCTGAAAAAACAGACTTTGGAATTAAATTAACACTAGCACCAAGATCACAAAGTGCCTTACCCACAAATTTGTTGCCGATTACACAAGGTATGATGAAGCTCCCCGGATCCTTCTTTTTCTGGGGTGGCTGTCGATGAAGAATACTCATGCAACCTTCTGTCATCTTTACCGTTTTGAATTCCCCAAGTTTAGATTTTTTCGACATAACATCCTTGAGAAACTTAGCGTAACCGGGCATCTCCCTAACGGCATCTAACAGCGGAATATTAATATGAACCTGCTTAAAAATATCATAAATCTTTTTAAGTTGAGATTCTTGCTTAGCTTGCTGTATCCGTTGAGGAAAAGGTGGCGGGGGACGATAGTCAGCAATACGTCCTTCCCACTGCATACGAATCTGAGGAGGTTTAGGTTCATCATTTTTCTCCTCTGTCGCTTCTGCTGTCGTGATAGGCTCATCGGCAGCAGTCTGTTTATCACCTGTCGGGGCAGCTTCCTCGGCAGGTTTATCCAAGGCAGGTTCCTTTACTGTTTCAGCTTATTTTTCCGGCCCTGGTAGTTTCTTCCCACTCCTAGTAGTAATTGCCTTACAGTGCTCATGCGTGGGCTGCCTAGCATTTTCAGTATTGCTAGGGAATCCTCGAGTCTGCCTCGGCTTAATATGTTGGGAAACCTGACCTATTTGTGTCTCCAGAGATTTCAAAGTAGCTTCATGATTTGTCATCCTCATCTCGGTTTTATCCATGAAATTCTCTGTTTTCTTGACAAACTGATTCATATTCTCAATATAAGTTCCTGTCTGAGACATAAAAGTGGCCAAAGTCTGTTCCAATATACTGCTCGTGGCAGCCGGTTGCTGCTATTGCTGCTGCGGCGGCAGTTGCGGTGGCAGCTGCTGTCGCGTCAGCAATCTAGGTCCTCCCTGATTCTGATTGTGTGCTTGCGGATTCAGGGCATTATTAGGGTTACTCCAGGAAAACTTGGGATCCTTCCTCCAATTGGGATTATAGTTGTTGGAATTATAATTCGGCTTATAGTTTCCAACATATTTTCCCTCTTCTACTTGTATTGGGCACTCATCCCGACTATGATTTCCCTCACAGATATCACATACCTCCTCAACAGCAAATCCATGTAGTCCATCATCATTCAATAACCGTTTCATTGCTTTAGTAAGGAATGCTACCTATGATTTCATTGTGATGTCGGCTTCATAATCCTTAACAGCAAGTACCCGTTTGCCCCCTCTTCTTGCAGTCGGAAACTGCTCCTCATTCTTGGCCAAAATTTTCAAAACTTGCAATGCCTCGTTCGGATATTTATCCAACAATAGTCCATTTGCTGCAGAATCAATTCGAATACGAGTTTGTAAGTTAGCAGCATTATAGAACTTAGTTACCTGATTCCAGACAGGCAATCCATGCATTGGGCAGTTCCGTAGAAGAGTAGTAAATCTGTCCCAGGCCTCGTGCATCGGCTCGTCATCTTCCTTTTGAAAAGTAGCAATTTCATTACGTAATCGCTCAGATAAATGCGAAGGATTAAAACGAGATAAAAATTCACGAGATAAATCTGCCCAAGTTATGATTGAACCCAGCGTAAGTTTATTCCACCAAGTTTTAGCTCTGTCCCTCAATGAATGGGGAAATAACCGAAGCCTCAGTATCTCCGGATTAACTCCTAGTAGTCTAAACGAACCACAGATCTCCTGGAACGTTTTGAGATGCTCCCTAGCATCCTCTGTCACAGCACCACTAAACTGCCCGACATTGTTGATCATACTAAACATGACAGGTTTAAGCTCGAAGTTATCAACATCAATATCCGGCAGCGTGGTCTCCAACTCTACATGGTCGTTCAACATGTAGTCACGGCAGGACCGTCGTCCGGCTACTGCAGGCGGGTCACCGACAGGCGGTATACCATCACCAGCGGGCGGGTTACGGGCCATCTTCTCTAGCTGTTCCTCAAGGTACTCGTTCCTGGCTAAAAGGTGACGAAGTTGTTTCTAGAGATTGAAGGAACGTTCAACTTCCAGATCTAATGGATACTCACGATCTTCACCTCTTTTAAATCTACGCATAAACAAGAAAACGTTGTGAAAAGCAAGAGTTGAAAGCACCAAAGAAAAATAGAAAAAGAAAAATAAAAACAAAAACAAAAACAAAAAGTGCAATAAAAGAAAGGTAGAGTTATGTTGCCAATCCCCGGCAACGGCGCCAAAAACTTGTTGCGTGTAAAAGAGTCTATCGCAATTGTAGTGCAAGTGTACACGACGCAAGTAGTAAGTGATACGAAGTATCGGATATCGTCTCCACATGGATTGGGCTAATAGCTTCACCTTAATTCACTGCACGAAGTAAAGGAAATATTTGAGAGAATTGTCACGAGAATAATAAGGAAAACGCAAATAAAAGAATTGAGATATCAAGATAGAGAGAATGGGCTGGTATTGAATTGCTCAGTAGTGCAGGTATTGCAGAGTTTAGGAAATCCAATTCTGTCGTCGCGCCTGTCGCGGCAGCACCTGTCGCGGCAGAAGTCTGTTGATCGTCACGGCAGCAAACACACCAACTCAGTACTTCAAGCTTGGCAAGAATCCCAGATCTGCCTTGGCCTATCCCTAGGTCCAAGTCTGTCGATGATCACGTCTTTGATGATACCTCCCGGCGTGAATCGAAGGATGAACACCGATGTGTATGAATTCTTCTTTAGCCACTTAACCTTGCCCTATCCCTAGGCACAAGATAGTTCAACTATAAACTAGAGAACTTGCTCTTATTTCTAACTCTCCCGATGCTAAGTAAATAGATAACCTCACAATGCTCTCCCGATGCTCTTGCAAGATATTAATAACCAAAATAAGAGAACTTGAAGTTTATTTTATTGAACTGAAAATTCCTAAAACAAAACAACCCTTGCAACTACTTTACAAATCAACCCGTGGCCCTAGGGGTTTTTTAGAACATATCGATGACGGGTAAACGACGGAGGGGTTTGGTTGTCGGTTATGGGGTATGGGATATATGATGTTCTCCTAGGTTAAAATATATGCCCTTATATAAGCTTTGGGCTCAAGTATTCTAGGTTAACAAGGATTACAACTTTATTTAAAAGTAAGATTCTAATAAAGACTTATACTTCAAGTATCCTACTTTTCAGCCGTCTTCCATGTTTCTAGGGATTTCCTCTCCTTGAGCTTTGGCTTGACATATCTTTTGATCCGGGGCTTGGAAAAATATATGGTTTTCACACGACAGACGAGCATAATTTTCTCTATCTATCGAGATCCACTTTGCTTTTTCTCCACTAACTTGCTGTCGTCCTCTTCTGTCACGGCAGATCCATGGCAGCATTGTCCTCATTGTCTGCTTATCCAGTTCAGCTCTTCTGCTTCTCTGCCCTGCGCCCGTCTTCTCCGTCTACTATGGCAGCAACCTGCAAAATCAGCCATCTTTTAGTGGAATCCGTGCCTTTAATATATTTGTGATGTTTTGCTGTAAACTAACCTAAATGCAATGCAATGATGCTTGAATGCAGCTGAAATATGGGTTAAAAAGGGTGTAAATAATAGAACTTTTACACACTCAACACATCCAGTTCCAGCTTTGCTTCTTCACTACCCAACGCCTGCTTCTCCATCTGCTACAGCAGCTACCTGCAAAAGCAACCAATTTCAGTAGAAACTGTGTCACTTAATATATTTGTGATGTATAACTGAAATCTAACCTAAATGCAATGAATTATGCTTGAATGCAGCTGAAATATGGGTTAAATAAGGGGTAAATTATAGAACTTTTACACACTCAACATGTACCACCATCTTAATTTAGACACGACAACATTTGATTGAGCTTCTACAAGAATAAAAGGACATCTTTACCTGGTCATACCAAGATATGCCTGGACTCAACACAAATATTGCCATGCATAGGCTTCCTATAAGAGAAGGATGGGAGCCCGTGAAACAAAAGCTTAGAAGGATGAAGGCTGATACACTCTTGAAAATTAGAGACGAGGTCAAGAAGTAGTACAATGCAGGATTCCTCGAAACAGCTAAGTATTCGGAATGGGTGGCAAACATCGTCTCGGTGCCCAAGAAAGATGGAAAAGTAAGAATGTGCGTCGACTACAGGGATCTCAACAAAGCAAGCCCTAAAGACAATTTTCTGCTTCCACATATTGACACGTTGGTCGACAATACAGGTGGTCATTCCCTTTTCTCATTCATGGATGGATTTTCCGGTTATAATCAAATCAAGATGTGCCTAGAGGACATGGAGAAGACTACATTTGTAATGCTTTGGGGAACCTTATGCTATAAGGTAGTGCCCTTTGGATTGAAGAACGCAGGGGCAACGTATCCGAGAGCTATGGTCACTCTTTTCCATGACATGATGCACAAAGAAATAGATTTTTATGTGGATGATATGATCACCAAGTCCAGAACTGAAGAAGAGCATCTAGCAAACTTGAGTAAGCTTTTTCAAAGATTGAGAAAATTTCAGTTAAAGCTTAATCCTACCAAGTGCACATTTGGGGTTACTTCTGGGAAATTGTTAGGCTTCGTAGTTAGCAGAAGAGGAATAGAAATTGACCCAGACAAAATAAAGGCCATACAAGAGCTTCCACCTTCTTCAACACAGAAGCAAGTTCATGGATTCTTAGGAAGATTGAATTACATAGCTCGTTTCATCTCTCAACTTACAAATAAGTGTGGTCCAATATTTAGGTTGCTTAGAAAGAATAACTCAGGGACCTGGAATGAAGAATGTCAAGAAGCTTTGGAAAATATCAAGGAGTAGCTAACTAATCCTCCAATGTTAATGCCACCTGTTTCAGGGAAACCATTAATATTCTATTTGACGGTATTTTAAAATTCAATGGGTTGCGTACTAGGGCAGCATGATGAAAATGGAAGGAAGGAAAGGGCGATATATTATGTGAGCAAGAATTTTACTGACTGTAAAACAAGATATACGCCAACTGAAAAGGTATGTAGTGCTTTGGTGTGGGCCACTAAAAGGCTTAGGCAGTATTTTTTGTATCACACCAGATGGTTGATCTCACGATTAGATCCCTTGAAGTTTATGATGGAAGCTACAGCCTTATCGGGAAGAATAACGCGATGGAAAATGTTGCTCTTAGAATACGATATTCAGTATGTGAACCAAAAAGCAATAAAAGGAAGTGACATAGCAGATTTTCTTGCAAGTCGTGCACAAAACGAATATGAGGCATTAGATTTTAGTTTCCTCGATGAAGACTTGATGTGTATCACGGAAGATGAAGAGTCGCCAACAGAATCCTAGGTCATGCATTTTGATGGTGCTGTAAATGCTATAGGACAAGGTATTGGGGCAGTTTTAGTCTCGCTAGAAGGAGATCATTATCCTTTTACTTGTCATTTAAAATTCTTCTGCGCCAATAACATGGCAGAATACGAAGCATGCATAATGGGCCTAAGATAAGCTATCAACAAAAAAATCCAAAAGTTGAGAGTCTATGGGGATCCAGCTTTGATCATTTACCAAACACATGGAAAATAGGAAACAAAAGATGCAAAACTGATAGAATATCACAATTTGGTCCTCGAGTTAGCTAAAGAGTTTGAGGCAATTGTTTTCAAGCATCTCCCAAGAGAAGATAACTAGATGGCTGATGCGTTAGCTGCCTTGGCTGCCACGTTTAAAGCAGGTGAAGGTTCGGAGATAATACCCATTAAGTTACAAATGATGGAGTCCCCAACATATTGTTATAATGTAGAAAAAGAAGAAGATGGCTTACCGTGATTCAATGACATCTTACAGTACTTAAAGCTGCAACAATACCCAGCACAGGCTTCAGAAAATGAAAACAAAACGATCAAGAAAATGGCATCAGGATACATCTTTGATTGGAGATCCTCTACAAATGAAGTCGAGACCAAGTACTACTAAGGTGTGTAGATGCAAAAGAAGCGCATTTGATTTTGGAAGAAGTTCGTGAAGGAATTTTTGGAACCCATTCTAGTGGTTTCTCTATTGCAAGCAAATTATGCGCTTAGGATATTATTGGTCGACAATGGAAGGGGATTGCATAAATTATTCCTGTAAATGTCACAAGTGCCAAGTATACACTGATAAGGTTCATGCACCTCCTCAGTCTCTTCACGTCATGTCGTCTCTATGGCCTTTCTCTATGTGGGGCATAGATGTTATTGGGCAGATTCACCCGAAAGCATCAAATGGTCATCGCTTTATCTTGGTAGCTATCTATTACTTCACAGAGGGTGGAAGCGACCTCATATGCAAATGTAACTAGATCCACTGTATGCAAGTTCTTAAAGAAAGAAATCATTTGTTGATATGGTTTACTAGAAAGCATAATTATTGATAATGCTTCTAATCTGAATAATCGAATGATTGATGGGTATGTGAGTAGTTCAACATCAAGCATCACAACTCGGTAGTATATCGCCCAAAAATGAATGGAGCATTAGCAGCATCCAATAAGAACATTAAGAAGATAATTGCAAAAATGACTGATACGTATGAAGATTGGCATGAAAAGTTATCGTTTACTTTGTATGCATATTGAACAGTGGTAGGAACATCCAATGGGGCAACTCCGTTCTCATTAGTATATGGAGTTGAAGCTGTGCTACCAATCGAGGTGGAGATACCATCGTTGCGTGTCTTGATGGAGGCCAAGTTAGATGAGGCAGAATGGGTTCAAGCAAGGTATGACCAGTTGAATTTAATTGAGGAAAAGAGGCTGAAAGCTGTGTGTCATTGTCAAAGGTACCAAAGAAGAATGATTAAGGCTTATGAAAAGAAGGTTCACCCTAGAGAATTCCAAGAAGGTGATCAGGTCATAAAGAAGAAGTTGCCAATTCAAAGTGATCCCCGAGGAAAATGGGCGCCTAATTGGGAAGGGTCATACATTGTGTCAAAGGTTCTTTCAGGTGGAGCATTAATCTTAGCTGAGATGGATGGAAACGAGTTCCAAAACCCATCAAACTCTGATACTGTCAAGAAGTACTATGCCTAAAAAAAGAAAAAAGAAAAGATAAGAAAAAGAAAGAAAGAAAGAAAAAGAAAAAAAAAGAAAATGAGGGTTCAAAATGAAAACCTGCAAAGGGCATTTTGAAACCAAAGGAGGGTCTGAGTTGAAAACTCGTAAAGGGCGGCTCATATAATTTGTCAGATTTTGTGGCTCCACAGATCATACGCTACATTCAAGGCTTCTTCGACGCTGGAGGCCTTCAAGTTTACTTATGGCATTTGAAAAAGAGAAGTTTGGACTATTGATATTTGAATACTTGTTTCTGTTCCTTTTTATAAACCTTCTTGTGTTTGCCACAACATTAATAAATTTGATTCATGAATTTTTCTTGCTTCCTTGTTTCTTTCCCTATCTTTGTTAGCATCATGCTTTGAAATAAGGATTAATGGATTTGACAATCATTTATACATGCAAAAGATTTTTGAGCATTACTTTGAGAATGTTTTGAAAAGTTCAGGAACTATGAAGTGTTCCATAATTATTTGGGGAATACGGTGTTAAGATGTTTAAGGAAGAAAAAGTAAAGCCTTGTTGCGATTTTTTTTAAAGGAAGAAAATCCATATGAGTGTTTCGGCGCTTGAATAGAATTTCTTAACCACCAACTTTCTTTACATGACGATAGGAGCAGCCTTGCAAGGTCGAAACTTGACTTAAGGAGTGCATCCCTAAATATGTAAATGTCGATTGAGAAGATATATATGGATTAAATGTTTCCAATAAAGTAAGAATAGGATTGAACTAATCAGCAGAAGATCAGAAAATGAAGAAGAGCCAGAGTAGTTCATAATTCATGGGTGGTTTTCAAAGCAAATGAAATGGCCTTGTCTCAGTGAATGGTGAAGTCAAAAAACCAAGAAGGGTTGAAAGAAGAGTGAAGCAAATCATTTTGACCTACACAAGTTTAGGAGAAAGAGTTCATGATTAATCGGGTGGGCCTCGATAACCAAAATTTCATCGAAATTAAGAAAATGGTATAAGAAAACAGAGTTTTTTTAAAAGCAAAATAAGTTGTTTTTTTAAAAGGAAAACCTATCATGCATTCATATTTTAGACATCCCTAGGAGCATGCACATCACATTGCATGTTGTATTTTGTTTTTCAGGTACATGGAAGACTAGTTCAAATGAGAGTTTGCTTATTCATTCAAACATAAGGAGGATGAAATGTTTAAGAAGATTCGCCTATTCGTTCAGGCAAAAAGAGAATGGAGTTTTCTGATTCATCCAAGCATAAGGAGGATGAAATGTTTAAGAAAATTCGCCTATTCGTTCAAGCAAAAGGAGAATGGAGTTTGCTTATTCATCCAAACATAAGGAGGATGAAGTGCTTAAGAAGATTTGCTTATATGTTCGGGCATAAGGAGAATGGGGCCTGATTATTCATCCAAACATAAGGAGGATGGCAGTTTTCAGAATACTTGGCCTAATTGAGCATTTGGGAGGACAAAACCCAACTCATTTGTTTAGGCATTTTAGGAGAAAAGAACCCAGCTCAACTATTCGAGCATAAGGAGAATAGAACCAGCCTATCCTTTCGGGCATTCGGAGAATGGAGCCAATCAATAAATCGGGTGAAAATTTGTGTTTTTTGTCTTCGCTTTATCTTTGTCTCACAAAGATAGGCACAGAGGGGCAGCTGTTGTCACTAAACTTTCACCCTAACTTTTAATAAAAGAAAAAAAGAAAGAAAAAGTCAAAACAAATATCAAATATAAAAAAATAGAAATCCTTTTAAAAGCCCATTTTTTAAAGATAAAACCCCATTTTTTTTAACAAAAACTCATTTTTAAGGAAATCCCACTTTTTAATAAAAGTCCATTTTATTTTGAAGCCCATTTTTAAGGTAAAAAGAAGAAAAAAAGAAAAGAAGAAAGGAAAAAAAGGAAAAATAATATTAATTATTGTGTTTAATAATTATAAAAAGGGAATAAAACAAGGTAATAATTAAGTGTGAAAAAAGAAAAAACAACAACAAATTGGGTCAAAAACAATCAAAACAGTAAAAAAGAGAGAAAAAAGGAGAGTCAGACCGCGCGCCACGCGCTGGCGCGTGACGTCCACGTGCGCGGGACTGGGATCTCCATACCCTTGCTGCGAATGTAGCCGACCGCCTTTCTTCGTCCACCGGTCGCGGTAGCCGGTATGGTTGGTGCCGATCAGACCGTCTGGTTGCCGCTGTCCTTTTGCCACCGACTTCGCTTGTCGTCGTTGCCTATAGCCGCCGAAATCTACAAAAAAACCGAAACAAAATAATAAGCCCTAGATTCGAATCAAATGGGAAATTCTATCCCGAATTTGGATCAAAATGGATGATTTCTTTGAGGTTTTACCGGGTATCAAGTTTTTTGTCTGATTTAGACTCCAATTTTGGGATTGAATTTGGAATTTAGTTTGATTTTGAAGCTCAAAATTTAGTATAAACCCCCTTCACCCACTTGTTCAATGCACCAAATTTGAGAGAAAAAACACTAAAAAGGTTCAAGAAAAATCCGAAAAAATTCTCTGAATTTTTCTTGAGTTGGCTGGAAAATTTTGGTGGAAAATTTGAGTTTGAGCAATTTTCCGGAGGTGGTTTGGAGCATTTCGAGAAGCTTTAGTTCGAGTTCATCGTTCGTCGATTTCTTGGTAATTTTTTATCATTTCTTTTTTTATGTTCATTTTATTGTTGTTCTTGGTTGAATTTTGGTGTTTTTGTTTATGTTGTTTGTGATTTTAGGTTGCTTTCACGTGGTTGGAAAATTGTTCGCGATTTCGGTAATATTTTTTGTTTTGAATTACGTTAAAATTTCGAGTTTGATCTTAAACTGTTTGCATGATTTTAAAAATGTTGTTAAAGTCATTTTGATCTTTAGAAACGTGGGATTTAATTTAAAAAGTGTTTTGGACTTTTAAATGCATGAATAAAAAATTGAATTTTAAAATGCATGAATAAAAATGAATAAATGTGGTTAATTAGAAAAAAACATGAAATTAGGGATTTAATTAGAAGAAATAATAATGTGAGGTGTTAGATAATAAAGAGCTTAATTTTAGAAAATAAAAAAATGTGAAATTTAGTTTTCTATAATAGATGGGCAAAAATGATTTTAAAAGAAAAAAATAAATAAAGATGTTTTTAGAAAAAAAGAAATATTTTTTTTTCAAGAAAAAGATAATAAAAGGGTTTTAAATTAAAATTAGGGTCTATGATATTTAAATAAATTTTTGAAAAGAGAAAAACTTTAAAAGAGTTCTTAGGGGAAAATAAAGTTATTTTAAATATGGGTTGTTTTAAAAAAAACTTAAAAATGAAATAGGTAAAAATTGAATTTTTTTTTAAAAAAGGTGAAAATGCTTTTGAAAAAAGAAAACACAAAATGGTAAAAAAACGTAAGAAAAAAATATAAAAAGAATTTTAGCTTAGAAAATAAAAGAAGTAAAAAAAAGAAATAAAAAAGGCTTTTGAAAGGGAATAATAACAAGGGTAAAAATCAAAAGAATAAAAGTTTGCTTGTTTGTTTTAGAAATAGGTGAAAACTTAGTATTTGGGACTAAAGCTAAGATAGAGACTTGTTTTGCTGAAAAATGTTCTTCACAAGAAAGAAAATAAAATACACTTAACCAAACTTAAACTTTTAACTAGGAATAAAAGACTTGGACATTTTTAGGGCTTTTAATAATCAAACTTAGAATAAAAAACAAAATGATCAACGCACTCAAATTTCTTTTTGGCTTGAAAAGTGAAAACATAATTTAATGCGGTGTCTTATCAAACGGGAATGACGGGTTAGCGCCAGAAATGTTGGCGGTGATTAAAGTTCATCTCCCGGGCGATAAGGCCGTTAAAATAGACTAATATTCATTAAACGAACAAGTAAAATCGAACATTTTTGAACTTGCAAGTTCCAGTTTTGAAAACCATTTTAAAACCCATTATGTACCAATTTTGGGCGTCGTGGGAGTGTTAATCCTTCCCCACGCGTAACCGACCCTCGGACCTATTTTTTGACTTTCACAGACTAAAACATTGTTTTATTAAAACCAAAAATATTTTATTAAAATAACCCTATTTTTTAAAAGTGATCCAATCACACTTTTTTTTCAAAAATAATTGGTGGCGACTCCGTTGATTTTGAAAAGTGTTTTTTTTTCAAATAGTCGAAGCCTCCCGTAAAAAGGCGGTTGCGACACAAACATAACACCAACAAATCACCACAAAAACTCAACTAAAACTATCATAAAACTCAAAAATCTCAAAGATTTCGGGATCTACTATATTAAAACACTTTGTCAACATCATAATCATCTCAAAACTCAATTAGAATCCATCTAAAATAGAGTTCATCAACAACAGTCTGACAATTAAGATTTAAGCCTTTATTTTACAAGATTTTGATATTAAATCAAAACTCGGTTAAAAACAACAATTAGGAGCCAATAATCTTGAGAATTTCAATAAAGAACCTAGATTAGAGGTTGAGAACGGAATTTACCTTCAATCCTTGCCTTCCTTAAATAATGATGAAGAGAATTCTTTGAAAATGATGAAAGAGAGTGTTTGGGAGAAAAGAAATCTGAAGAAAAGGTTTTAGAAAATGAGTTTTGCTGAAATGAGGATTAAAAAGTTTGTTACGTGAGATGAAACCTCTCAAATAACCATTTAATTAATTAAAATTAATCTATTTTAATCAATTATATTAGAAATCATTTAAAACACGTGTCAATTTCAGGAAAGGAGTAATTGCACAAAAGCTCCCTAAAGATTCTAATATTTTGACTCCTCTTTTGAAATTTACAATTTTCTACAGTTTTAAAACTTTACATTTTGGTCACTACCCAAAATGTACCACTTCCAAAAACTTATTTTGTAAAATTGATTTGACCAACCTCTTAAACATGATTTTAGAGGATTTTAGCAATTTTGTCATATTTTTATCCTATCCCGAACCTTGATTTCTCTAAACCACCAAATACGGTTCGAACCGTTTCCGACCAGCCCGATCCGATGTCTGAAACATCTAGGCCCAAAATCATGGCGTTACAAATCATAAGAAGGCTGCCAAGAAGGCCAGTCAAGAAAAGAAAATTAGAACATGATGAAGTCAGCAACCCTAAGCTAAGCAAAAGAGGGCAACAAGGCAACTGCACAAAATGTGAAAAACAAGGCCACAACAAAAGGACATGTAGAGAGGAAGTGGGTGCAAATCAACCTATAAGAAGACCCACATTCAAGAGACCAAAACATAAACAACCTCAAGATCATCAACCTCAGCAGCCACAACAACCTCATGTGTCTCGAAGGGAAAAAAATCCAATAAGGAGAAAACAACCTCTTCCTCCACCAACAACTGTCAGATGGCTGCCAAGTCAAGAATCCACTATCTCTAACCCTCCTACTCGAGAATCAAAATCAACAACTAAGGACTGAAGTTGGGACAAACTTATTTTGATTTTTGTGAATTGAAATGCTTGTGTCACATTTTGTAACTGCTATAGGAGGTTTAGCAGTTGATGTCATATTTTGTTGGGAGTGAAGGTGTGAAGTAACCCATGAGATTTATTTTACAAACTTAACATGTTTGGGTCTTTATTTTGTAACTGTTATAGGATGTTTAACAGTTGATGTCATATTTTGTAGCTGATATAAGAGGTTTATTAGCTTAGAAACTGATTGTTTTGTATTAGTTGTAAAGTTATGCAAAATTACCTTTATTTACTTAAATTGTCCAATTTCTTTTATGCAACAAATTTACTCTACTCTTAATATTATACCAATTTTATTCACTTAAATAGAAAATAAAATTGAGTAACACCAATTTTTTTTATCAAATCATCTTCATTACCGCACTGAAAACATTCCACAAAACAAAAAGTTACTTCATACAAACCATACAAAATCATAACCCATGAAAATAAAACTTACATAATAAGTTACTTCACACAAAATAATTCATAAAATAACAACATCATTCTCATAACCCAAACTTTAAAATTTTATGGAAATAAAACCTACCCAATCAATTACTTCATAACCCACACCATTTCATGAAAAAAATCAGCAAGCATAACCAACAAATTCAATCAACCCTTCTTTTCCTCTCTATTTTCTTCACTTTTCTTAACAACCCAACAATGACCACTCTTGTGCATGAAGTTGAAGGAGGATCATACCAAGTAAAGAATCGGCATTGACCCCCCAATAATTTTGACAGCCAAAAAACTCCTACCAGAATTGTAATCGGTCCAAGAAGTTACAACCTTTGCTTCAAGACCACAACGACAAATATGTACGCCTGCTTTCATTACTATCATCTTCTCTTCTTTACTGTTTAATATTTTGGCAGAATGTGTAAGAAAAGAGAAACAAATTGAGTTAAAAGCGAACAAATTGATTTAGGGTTTTTCATTGAAGTAAAGGGGATTATATAGACAAGGGTAAGGGTGTTTAATATGTGTTGTCTATTCCACGTATATTATACACGTGTAATATTTTTGTTTTTTAAACGGACATGTCAGTTGCCCATTAGGCCACTAACGGAGACTAACGTTCTAGTGACCAAAATAGACACGATTTTAAACGTCATTGACTAGAATAATCTTTTTTGAATTCTGGTGATTAAACTAGAACAAACCCCAAACAAAAGGACCATGAGTTAAGATTACCCATAACCTCAAATCAAAACAATATCCTTTACTTTTCTTTTACGCCACTGTAGGGAATTAAATTCCCTTTTATTTTCTTTTAACCCCGCGTATAACACAACAACAAAGCAGGGCAGCAGCAGCTTATGCGCTACTGCCGCTCCAATACCATTCTCACTTTATTTTTAATTCACGCACATACCGCGACAATTGCACGCATACCCTTCATACCCCCAGGGGTTGCACCACCACACACCACTAGCCCTTCGAAGGGCAGGGCATGGTTGCTCTGTTCCGAACAACACCCATGTTCTCAAACCACCTAATTCCCCTTTCATTTTCATACAAAAAATTCAACAAACACATATGGTGCATCCTCAAATGTAATCCAAAAACCCAATCCACACTCTACCAATTACCCCCATCTAAAAACAGAAATCTAAATTCAACCAATTAGATTAATTTCAGTATCAATTTTATAAAATTAAGTTTAGATTATATCTAACACGCAAGAATAACTCATAACCCAATAAAAACATTTTGATTTCATCAATCAAATCATGATTCATTTATTATCATCTAAAAATTAAACTAATCAATTAAAATTCATTTTAACATCAAAAAAACAATAGAATTGATAGAGCACAAAATAATTAGGAGATCATTGGAAAATCAAATATTGCCCAAATAAATTCAAAATGAAGATTGCTCTCAAATATTCAAACGTGAAATCCATTAAAGAAGATGAGAGAAATCAAAATCTATTGGATAAGAAAACCCAAGGAAATTAAAATGGTGTTTGAGAAAATCTTGAGAGAAAAAGAGAGATAAGTTTAGACATCAGTTTCTTTCTTGAGAAAATAATAATCGGTGTCAAATTCTAATTGGAAATAGATCATAAAATTCTTATTTAATAAATGAGTCAAATAATCCCAAAAAACACAACTTTAATTACTTTTACAAAAATGTCATTAATAATATTTTACAACCATTAATATTAAAACAACTCAACTAAAATTATTCAAACTCAATTTCATCATTTATGAAACTTATTCAATATAATTTTGACAAATACTCATCACAACAAATATCTCAGAAATTAATTTAATTACCCAAATTATTTTCTGCAATTAATTAACTAGTTGAAGTCTAACCCAAAATTCCAAACTGATTTCGGTAATACACCCGAATCTTCTAGCTCGTTTTCCGGGGCGTTACAATTCTCCCCCTCTAAAAGAAATTTCATCCTTGAAATTTACGAAAAGGAAACAAAACAAACAAAAACCTTCATTCGTCCAACAACTTTTCAAATACACTAACACCGCATAACTTCCACAAATCCAATCGTCTCGATGAGCAACACCTACTTGCTAGGGACCCAATCGGAAACATCCCTTACCAATGGTAGAACCAACAAATTCTCAACTTTCTCTTTACAAAAACAACAAAGGGTCCACCAAACTTTGCCGCATAAACATAGGAAAATCATCAATTACACCCTCAAGCTCAAACCGTCTTGACAAAACAAGTCACAAAACGAGTCTTCTCATTTATCTACTATCGTCTACAAAAACTTGATTCAACATACTATTACGAACTATTATCTACAACCTTCATCCATCGAGAAACTTCGAGAAACACTCAACCACCCATATGATATCCGGTTTCTCATTGTCTCAATCCGTATAAAATTTATTTAACTCTCATCTCGAAATAACGCCAAAACACCAAAACACCAAAAACCTTTTTTAGCTTGCACCAACCCCTTCTAATACCCACTCAGCCTTTCATAAGCAATTCTCAATTCAAAAACCTTTGCAATAATTCATCAACAACTCTCAGAACTACAACCACTCAGCCTTTCATAAGCAATTCTCAATTCAAAAACCTTTGCAATAATTCAGCAACAACTCTCAGAACTACAACCAGCATTAATGACTTCATTTAACCATCATCATTCTCAATCCATAAAGAACAACTATCTCATTTTAGGCAATTAAACTAATTCCGGTTCCAAACTTGTAAAACTATTTTTTAGACTTTTCTCAATCAGCAAGAAATCATTGGTACCTACTAGGAATCATTAGGCTTGAACAACACAACCATAATTTGTCTTTAAAACCATTGCAAACCAATTAAACACAATTAAATTCATTTTAATCTCAAACGTTAATAGAAATAATAAATAAATGATACAAAGCGTGTGAAATATCAATAAGAAACCATAGCTCACTTTTCTTGATAGAAGTACAACCAAAATGAGCTTCACCTTGTATTCTAACATGAAAACATTGTTAGCTAAAAATCCACCGATTCGCTCAAGTTTAAAAATCATTTGAATGAAAAATAGATAAGAAATAAGTCCGGAAAATCAATTGATCATTGGAAAAGCAGTTTAGGAAAGTAGAAAACACAAAAATAATCGTTGTAATTTTAAATAAAAATTAGAAAACCCATGTTTTAAAGAAAATGTTAACAATCGGTAGTAGTTTTTTTAAGCAAAAGAAAATTTAGTTTGTTAAAATACAAAGTGTGCATTTGCTCCATAAAGATTCTTAGCTTGTGTCATCTCTCTATTTAATTCACAAAAATCACATATAAAATCAAATTGTCTTTCCCCCAATTTTTTTAAAGTCATCAAAACATAATTCTTGTTTCTAATAAACCAATTAAACCTTCCAAAACATTATTCATGTTCGTTTTTCATATTCCTATGAAAACATATTCGATTATTAACCCGAAATTAATTGATGAACAAAACTAAAGCTACGATCTCAAACGAAGCCTAGAAAATCATCCAATTCAATAGGACATCTCTTGCCGCGACTTTGCTAATGGTGCAACAATCTCATAAGATTCTTCCACAAACTTCGATAATTAACAACCGATTCACGAAAGACCACGTACTTATGACACCAAACTTGGTTTCTTCAAATCTCGAACAACTCCATCTCCTAAGAATCAATCTTTAACTTCTAAAAACCTTTAAACCCCAAAAACCATCTTCGCCAGAGCTAACATACATAAACAACCTCTAACGTCGTGCCCAAATGTATGCATATACCGACATATTTAAATATATACATATAAGGGTTATATGCAATATACATGTTCAATTATTCACGCATACTAATAACAATCTCAGAACCAATATTCCTTTTCACCAACCCGAAACTCGCACTTACCTAAATAAGGAGCACACATTCGCTTCACTACAATGCTAAACCATTCATGATTGTCGACCAAGATCCTTCTCGATACCGTTGTGCAAGAGAATATCACCACTCTTACTACTTACAAAACCAAGTATTCTTAGAATATTCAACACACTGCAACCTCGTATACCACAAAAGCATTCACCGTCTACACGAAAAAAATTGAAAATCCATACAACCCAAACGCTCTTAAACACCCATGTCGTTAACAACCACACTAATGCTTCAGGGAACAAAAATTCTGGTCAAACATAGCCACAACCCAATCATTATCACAATCACACTCTCAACTCATATATTTCCTTAACTCCCGTCAACACAACACAAAAAGAATTCAGGCACCGCATCAAGTGTAACGCCTCGGTTTTGGGCTTAGATGTTTTAGGCATCGGTTTGGGTTAGTCAAACCTAGAGTTAGAGATTCAAGTCTTTAAGGTCAGTTCAGGGAAATCATGGTTTGGGATAAGGTAAAAATATGGTAAATATTTACAATTGATTTTGAAACGTGTACATTTAGGACAATGACCAAATTTTAAAGATTTAAAATTGTGTAAAAAATGTGATTTTCAAAAGAGATTCAAATTCTTAGAATCTTTAGGGAGCTTAATGGAAATTAAGCATTTTCTTTAATTGGAATGTGATTTTAATGTTTTAATTAAAGTGGAAGAGGGTGATTTTATTAAAAGAGGTGGTTAAATTGTTAAATCATTTTTGACATAACTTTTCTATTTCTCTTTTTCTTTAAGCTAAACATTCCCTCTTTCCTCTCAATTTTCAGAATTCTTTTCATCCTTTTTCACTTTTGATTCACAACACTTTCCCAAATATTCTACTCAAAGGTTTGCAAAGATTTCTTTAAGCTTCTTGAGTTGAAAACTTGCCAATTGAAAGAAAAGCAGGGATTGAAGGTAATTTCAGGCTACTCCTCTAATCAATGTTCTTTAATGAAATTCCAAAGTATTTGACTCTTGATTTGTGTTTTTGATTAAGGTTTTAATGGTTGATTTGGTAAAAATGCATAAATCTTGCTAAAATATGAGATTAAATGTGATTTTTGGTTGGGAACTATTTAGATTGATTTGAAAATGGTTTTAAGGTTGATTTGGGTGTTAAATGATGTTAATAATGAGCTTTTATCATAAAAATCTCAAAATCATTGAGATATCTAATTGTCTAGGTTGCTAGTTTTGGGTTTTTGGCTTGGAAATGTGAAATCTGAGTTGCTGGAGGTATAAGGATGATATTAGGATGTTTTTGGATGTAGAATTATAGTTAAAATGTGTTGGAAGTGTTTGTGGATGGCTGGATTGAGTTTAGTGATCAATCGAAGGTGATTTCGGTTGTTTTAGATGGGTATTTTGGTGCCTTTGGGAAGAGCTGCGAGGTTTTAGTGTTTGTTGGTGGTTTTAATGCATTGAGATGCATTAATCCTCTGTTCTTATGTGGTATAAATATGAGAGGATTCTTCTGAAGCTTTTGGTGAAGTTCCGAGGACGTCAGATGCTTGATTTTCGCGTTAGCGATTGAGGTTTCGTGAGTCTGTGAGTGGAAATGGGATTTCCAGCTTTGAAACATCTTACAAGTGGTTTTAGGAACTTAGTGTAAGCTTGAAACCCTTTACTAAGTTTGGAAGTAAGTAAAGTAATTTTCTCCCTCATATTGTGCTATTATGAGCTTATGGATGGACTTGTTTTTATATGTGTTTACCTACAGTTTTAAAGTATGATTTGAGCATATAATTTGTTGTTTATGATCCCATATTGTTGAAGGATGCACTAGGTAAGTGATTCTTGTAAGTATGAGTTTATACTTATTTTATGAAGCATGGTTTAATGCTTGGAATATGGCTTATTGTGAATGCTTTGAAAAACAGTGAGGTTGGTATTAAAAGTGAATTATATTGGCAAGTGATGTTGTGTAAAGTGTTTTGCAAATGAAATCGGATATAGTTAGTCGGCTATAGGATTGAGTGCACTATTAACAAGTCGCCTTGGATGTTGATGGGTTGTGATTGTACCGAAAACTCCATCCAAGTACCCTAACAATTGAGAAAATTGAGTTGTGTCTCGTCTCTCGTTAGTGGGGTTATACATCTACCAATGAGTGGCATTGAGCAGTTGTACGGTACCAAATACTCAACCATGGGTGTCACAACGGTGGAGGGTAGCTCCTATGTGTGAACCTCGAGATGCCGGTGAGAATGTATGAAGTGTTGGGACAACACTTGGGAATCTGTGTATTTGATGTTTTTTGAGAAATAAGAATGTTATTAATCACTTGTGAGCCAATATAATTGATTAATTGCTATGGAAATGTTTATGGATTCATAACATGTAAAATGCATGTTTTACTTTTAAGCTTTGCATATTGGTAGATATGCATGGAGGCTTGAGTTATGTGTTAGCAAATGGATTTTGTTGTTGAAGTATTTGATACTTGATGCATGGTGTTTAACATGCTGAATTTAATGATGAAGTGCATGGTTTTCAAAGAGGGTGTGATGGTTTACAAAGTGTGAAAATGGTTTTAAGCATTGATGGTGTTTTTGGTTTTTGAGCACTCCTCACTAAGCTTGTATGCTTATGCTCTCTTTTGCTCATCAATGCAGATAATTAAGTGTTTGGAGGCAGCAACTTGCAAGAGAATCTAAGGAGACTTCACTTTTCTAATGTATGTTTTATTTTACGGACTAGAGTAATAAGGGCAATGGGGGATCCATGGTTAATTGGGAGATATGTTGAAACTCCCTATTTGAGCATGTTTGGTTTTTGGTTTTGAACTTGTAAATGGCCTATAATTGTTAGATTAAGCCTTGTTTTGAGTTTTGATCTTTTGGATGCTATGATTTCATAGGAAGCATGCCTCTAGATTACATTGTTGATGACTACCATGATATGATGATGTTGCTGCCATACATATCTGAAGGTTGAAGTGTATTTGAGTTGTATGCATGTTGGACTACCTTTGACTGGTTTAAAGTGTGTAAAACCAGCGATTTGGGTATTTGCAGGTTCCAGGGTATCGATACACTTGATAGTGTATCGATACGGTCTTCGTAAATTAGAGGGGTGTATCGATTAACGTGGGCGTATCAATACGTATTACAACTACTGGTTTTGGGTGTATCGATACGGGTCTTGAGTGTATCAGTACAGGCCTTGTATTGCTGATCTTGGGAGTCTTTTTGTCGAGGGCGTACCGATACCCTATCTAAGGGTATCGATACAATGGTCGTTAAGTTGGTTGAAAGTCATTTTTGAATGTTCTGAAACTTTATGTTTTAGCCCCTGAATGTTGTCGATGTAATTATATGAGTTTGAATGCTTATTTTGAGCTGAGTTTTGACAGAGATGCATGTAATGAGACTAATTAAAGGTTGGTAAACCAAAATTGAGGAAAACCTTTGGGATATGATAAGTTTACATTTTGATCCCTAAAAGTCATTTTTGAATGCAATTGATGTTTGATTGATGTCATGTAACGTGCATTTAGACAAGTTAAAGAAAAAAACAGGGTCGTTTATTAAGGTAAACCTTCCCGGTTTACTTCAATATTCCCCGTGTGACCTATTCGATTCGGTCTATCTGCTAAGCCGGGTCGAGTGGGTTACATTTGGTGGTATCAGAGCCAGGTTATGAAAGAATGGGATGATGGTAAGTTAATGGTAAGTCAATGTGATGTTTGTTTTGCGCGGTGAATGTTATAAGCATGTTAATGTTGATCAAGTTATGGTGATGCTATGTCTGATGGTTGTGATATGAGTGTGACCTGTTATATGTGATGATAATGTGGGCTTAATCTTCTTGGTTGTAGTGCACGATGATTGTGAGATTTGTATGTTGTATGCTTTATGCTATGTTTGGTGGAAATTGGGATGCACATTGCCTTATTACTATAGTGAAATGTTCTAAATTGAATTCGAAGTCTTGGATCCTTGCTAGAAGTTGGCCTGATTTCTTGTTTTGTTTTATATTAATGTCTTAATGAGAATAGCACAATGGGACCGAGGAGAGAGCTACGTTCAGGATCAATTGCTTCTATTGGTGAGCAAAGGAATCAGGAGAACGAGGTTCTACCTGGTGCGAATTTACCTCCTCCACCGTCGCCGCCACCTGGGGGCGAGGAGCAAGTACAACACGAACAGGCTGTTCCGATGTTGGGTGATTTGACGCCTTTGGTACTGGAGATGACTAGAGCATTCTAGGTTGTTGTTGCTGGAGTGCAAGTGCAAGTGCAAGTGCAAGCACCTATTGCTAGGCAAGTGGGTTTGCCGTTGGAATGCTTGCGAAGTTTGGGAGGCATTGAATATCATGGATTGTCTCCTGAAGCATCCGAGGCTTGGATGGCTAGTACGATCCGGATTTTGGATCAGATGGGATGTAATGATGCATGCAAATTAGGATGTGTTATCTCTTTATTGCATGGTGATGCATATGCTTGGTGGACGACTGTAACCGCAACCATGGAACCCAATGAGGTGGATTGGGAGTTCTTCCGGGCTACCTTTAAAAAGAAGTATCTGGGAGTTAGATACTTGGATGATAAGAAGCGGGAGTTCATGTCCTTGGTGCAAGGTAACATGACAGTAGCTGAGTACGAGGTCCAGTTCGTACGTTTGAGTCAGTATGCTCTGAAATTGGTGCCGAGTGATAAGCATCGATGTGATCGCTTCTGTTATGGCTTGGTACAAGAAGTGAAGACTTTCATGCTAGCATCTGATTACACTGATTTCAATGTGCTAGTGACGCGTGCTAAGGACATAGAGCAGAGTTTCGGCTTGACCTCTTGCGTGGGTGGTTCTAGTTCGAATAAGAGAGCTGCTGATTCTAGTGCTAGTGGTGGACAGAACAAGAGAAATCGTGATCGCAGATATTGGTCTGAGGTGAGGCGAGGTGCGCCAGCTTAGGGTAACAGGGTGAGGTTTGAGCAGAATACTTGCTGGACCTGTGGATCAAGAGAGCATTTGAGGCGAGATTGTCCTCGTATAGTTCATGAGGCGCAGGCTCATGTGGCTGGGGCTAATTTTTGTTGGAACTGTGGATCAATTGATCATATGAGGCGTGAGTGTCCTTTGATAGCTAGTGGTGGTCAAGGGCGAGCACGTGTTGTTGCACCACAGAGAGGTTGTGGGCGCAGCCGAGGTAATTTCCAACAGAGGGAGGATGGGCAGAGAGGTGTAGCTCATATTGTTGTTTTTCAACCTGGGCGTTATGGTCGTGTGAGAGTCTATGCACATCGCGAGGGACGTAACGACACCAACGTGATTGCATGTACCTTCGCCTTGCAATCCTTGTCTTTGTTAGCTTTAATTGATTCTGGATCTACGCATTCATACATCTTGAGTAAGGATGCGCATTTTCTTGATATCCCTATAGAGATGCTAGACGTAGGAAGGCAAGTAACAAGCTCTTTTGGTGAAACTGTTGTTACAAGAAAACTGTATAAGAGATGTCCTTTATTTGTTCAAGGTCATGTGTTTTCAATTGATTTGATGGAGTTGTCTTTCTATGGTTTTGATGTGATTCTTGGAATGGGCTGGTTGTCTTAGCATCGAGCTGTAGTTGATTTTGATGTTAAGCGAGTTGTCTTGAAACTTGTTGATGACTACGAAGTGGTAATCGTAGGTGAGAATGTGAAATTATTGTCCAATGCAATTTCGGCTCTTGAAGCGAGTCGGATGATGGAGTTGAGTTGCGAAGCTTTCCTAGCTTATGTGATGAACCCTGGTACAAAGGAGGTGCGAGTTCAAGACATACGAACAGTATGTGAGTTTACGGGTGTCTTTTCGGAAGAGTTGCCTGGTTTGCCACCAAACAGAGAAGTGGAGTTTGGCATTGAGTTGTATGAAAATACGACTCCAGTGTCTATTTCTCCTTATCAGATAGCACCTAAAGAATTGAAGGAGTTGAAAACACCACTTCAAGAGTTTCTTGATCGAGGTTTCATAAGGTCAAGTGTTTCACCTTGAGGTGCACCGGTCTTGTTTGTAAAGAAGAATGATGGTACAATACGTATGTGTATAGATTATCAGCAACTGAACAAGCTGACGATTAAGAACAAGTACCCTTTGCCAAGGATTGATGATTTGTTTGATCAATTTCGAGGTGCTTCAGTGTTCTCGAAGATTGATTTGAGATCTGGGTATTATCAACTGAAGGTTAAGGATGTAGATGTACCCAAGATAGCTTTTTGGATAAGGTACGACCATTATGAATTCTTAGTGATGCTGTTTGGGTTGATAAATGCACCGGCTGTATTCATGGATATGATGAATCGTGTGTTCCATGAGCTCTTGGATCAGTTTGTAGTAATGTTTATCGATGATATTCTCGTGTACTCGTGTGCCGAGGAGGATCGTGATAAGCATTTGAGGATTGTGTTGCAAGTGTTGTTGGAGAATCAGCTTTATGCTAAGCTGAGCAAATGTGAGTTTTGGGTCAGGGAAGTAGTTTTTCTTGGACATGTAGTGTCGGCCGAGGGTATTCGGGTTGACCCACACAAGATCGAGGCGATGATAAATTGGAAAACGCCTAAGTTGGTGACAGAAGTGCGTAGTTTCCTTGGTTTGGCTGGATATTACCAAAGGTTTGTGGAGGGTTTTTCTAAGATTGCTACTCCTTTGACTAAGTTATTGCAAAAGAATGTTCGCTTTGAATGGACATATGTTAGGCAACAAGCTTTCGAGAGGTTGGAGGAAACTTTGACGCAAGCTCTTGTCTTGATTCAACTAGAATCGGGTAAGGAGTTTGTGTTTTACAGTGATGTGTCATATGCTGGTCTAGGTTGTGTGTTGATGCAAGGTGAGAAGGTTGTGGCATATGCATCTAGACAATTGAAGGTGCATGAGCGCAACTATCCTACTCATGATCTACAGCTTGCTGCGGTTGTGTTTGCTTTGAAGATTTGGAGACATTAACTTTACGGTGAAAAGTGTGTGGTTTACACTGATCATAAAATTTGAAGTATCTCATGTCTCAAAGGGAGTTGAAACTTAGGCAACGAAGATGGTTGGAGTTGTTTAAGAATTATGATCTGACGATTGAGTATCATCCTGGAAATGCCAATGTGGTGGCTGATGCCTTGAGTAGGAAGGTTGTTGAGTTGATAGTGATGTTTGCTCGGTTTAGTATATCGTGTGATGGTGGGTTGATAGCCGTGTTACAAGTGAAACCTTCCTTGGTTCAATTAATTAAGGATAAGTAGTTTGTGCCTCATGTTCAGGATATAGTTGATGGTAATGCTACAAATTTCTGTTTCAGTGAGTGTTTTATGCTTTAAAAGTCAGATGCTTGTGCTAGAGGATGTTAAGTTGAGGCGCACTATTTTGACTGAAGCTCATAACAGTCCTTTTGCTATGCACTCTGGTAGTACCAAGATGTATCGTGGTTTGAAAGATGAGTACTATTGAGTTGGGTCAAAAAAGGATGTTGTTGATTTTCTGAGCAAGTGTATGGTTTGTCAACGTGTGAAAGCTAAGCATCAGTTTCCTTCTGGTTTGTTGCAACCTTTGAGGATGCTGGAATAGAAGTGGGAAAGGATTACAATGGATTTTGTGTCATGTTTGCCTTTGACACCATCAAAGAATAATTCCATTTAGGTGATTGTAGATCGTCTTACGAAGTGTGCACATTTCTTGGCAGTGCATACTATGTATACGTTGGATAAGCTAGCGGAGTTATATATTGTAGAGATTGTGCATTTACATGGTGTGCCTAAGTCTATAGTGTCGGTTAGAGATCCGAGGTTTACAACGAGATTTTGGGAGTGTTTACACCAAGCGTTGGGTACACGCTTGAATTTTAACACTTCATATTATCCTCAGACGGATGGACAGTTGGAGCGAGTTATCTAGGTGATGTATGATATGTTAGGGTGTTGTGTGATAGACTTCCAAGGTTCTTGGGAAAAACAATTGCCTTTGGTGGAATTTTCCTATAATAATAGTTTCCTGGTAAGTATACAAATGGCTCCGTATGAGGCTTTGTATGGAAGAAAGTGTATAATGTCTCTTTGTTGGGAGGAGGCGAGGCAAAAGTTGATTTCCTTGCCATATTTGCTTAAACGAACCATCTAAAATAGATCCAATTCAAAAATCATATAATCTCATCAATTATTCATTGATTAAACCAATTTTCCATACTTAAATCATCAAAACTCATTAGAAAACAAATATAAAGGATCAATAACTTGGGAATTTCAATAAAGAACATTACATTAGAGAGGAAGGATGAAGCTCACCTCTAATTAGGGATGGAAATAGATCGAACTTTATAAAGTCCAAGTCCAAGTCCAATCCAATTAATAATCAGACTTCAAAAAAATTCAACTCTAAATCCAAGTCTGATTACATAAATTCGAGTCTGATCCAATAAAATATCTAAAATCCAAATCCAAAAGTTTGAATCCAATTAATTTGTTTCCTTTTTAAAAGTAACAATTCAAACAATATCTTTAAATAAAAATAACAAATAACTTTCATCAAACGAATTTAGAGAAGATAAATACCCAATCACGATTTCACGATATCGATTCCTAAGCCGCAACGATACCGCTCCGACCTCTACGTAGTTAACCCAGTTGAAACAAGCATATAAAACTCTCTAAACTATTTAGAGGGTTTCCTAAAAATCATTAATGAGTGCTAGATCTCTTATGCTTTTATATAACCTTTGTAATCTTAATTCAACATATATTAAGATTTCAATATATATATATATATATATAATCTTAATTTAACTTAATTAGAATTTAAATATATATATATATATTAAATATATATATAATCTCAATTTAACTTAATTAGGATTTCAAAATATATATATTAAATATATATAATATCAATTAAACTTAATTAGGATTTTAATATATATTTATATTAATATACATAATCTCAATTTAACTTAATTAGGATTTCAAAATATATATATTAAATATATATAATATCAATTAAACTTAATTAGGATTTTAATATATATTTATATTAATATACATAATCTCAATTCAACTTAATTAAGATTTCAATATATATCTATATTTTTTAAAATCTAAGAGTTTTAAATATTTTTATTCAAATTAATATATGGATCATACTTGAATCGAATATTGATTTGGATCGGATTCAGATCGGATCATGGCAATGTCCATATCTAATCCACCTCCTATTAGGACTCGAACCATTTTTGGATTCAGATTTGGACTTTTTTCAATTGGATATGGATTGGGGTATTTTTTTTTTGGATTGAATCGGATTCGGATTATATTACCATCCCTACCTCTAATGTTGACTTTCCCCTTAACTGATTACTTACATGAGAAAAACAAGATTAAAACAATAAGTTGTTTATCAGAAACAATTAAGAACTCATTTGAAACTAAAAGATTGATGAAATCAAGAAGTTACTTGAAGATTTTGAATAAGAGAAAAGTGTTTGGTTGAAGTAAATTTGAGAAAAAAATATTTTTAGAGAGAAAATGTAGTTACGTTCTTTTTTTTAGGAATTAATTATAAAATTAATTTCCCAAAACTATTTATATTTTCCAAAACCTTTTTAAAATAGCCAATTAAGAAGAAAAATATGATATTAGACTTTGGGCAAATAGCTCCTTAAAGATTTAAAGTTTTAATCCTTTTACAAAACAATCACTAGAAACAGTTTTCACTTTTTACATTTTGGTCACTAATCCAAAATGTTCAATTTCCAAATCTTATTTTCCAAAATTGATTTTACCATATTTTTATCTCTCTGAAAAATATTTATTCCGATTTTAATTACCTAATCCAACTCGAATCTCTAATATCAGTCCATCGGACCATCTAATAAGACCAAGAACTTGTATGCCCAAAATCGGGGCGTTACATCTATACAAGGGCAGGAAATAGATGTGGCTGCAATAATCCACAAGGAAATTGCTGATTGTGCTGAAAGAAAAAAATGTATATTGGTGTTCTCCATCTTTGATCTTGTAATGTGCCAACTAAAGGGGATCAAACCCTTGAAAAATAAGGAGATGACAGCAAAAAAATGGCCATTGAATGAGGTCTTTATTGAGAGAATGGTGAGAACTACTGAGGTTCTTACACCAAAAGTGGGCATTGCAATGAGACATGAGAAAGGGGGTGGAACCTGCTGACGAGGAAACCCCAATGAGTAATGAAGTGTGGATGAAAGTTCTGGCAATTGAAGCAAACTAGATGTTGTAACAAGCATGTTGGGAAAGGTGGTGGCCACAGTTCAAACGCTTGACCTTACACAGTACTTGTTCTATGCATTTGTCAATACATGGCACAAATCTGTTCTCTCTACAATGAGCAGAGTTAGTTTCCTTGCCAGAGTTCCTAGAATTTTCTCCTATCATCTACAATTATGAGTCCTCCTCGGATGCGGCCACAAAGAAAAGTCCTAACTAAGTCTGTAAACTCCCATAAGAATGTAAGTAAGGTTGTAGACACACTGAAAGAAGAGGCATCGAGTAAGATAATCAAATATTGTCTCTTTGATTTGAATGTCACAACTAAAGACGATGCCACACCTACTGTTCCTGAAAAATATGAAGGTTTTGTGGAAGATGATGAAAATGAATAAGAAAGCACCTGAGTTGAGAAGGTTGATGTTGAAGGAAGGTTTGTTGCATCCAGTGTTGTGGATGCAACCCGTGAAGGACAACAGTTTGTGCGAGATTCTACGAGATCGTCATAAGCTATCTCTGCAACAGATGAACAAGAGGAAAACCCTCTAGCAATAGTCATCTACAAAGCACCACCACAGTTCATCCACATTATAGTTACGACCGATAATGCCGACAAAGAAGAAGAGCCCGAGAATGAAGAGGATCTTGATCAAGAAGATGAGGCCCTTCTTCGCAAAAAAGAGAAGAAGCGCAAGGAAGAAAAGAGGAGAAAGAAGAAGAAGCGCCGCTCTGCCTCCTCCTCTCAGGAGCCTTGAAGGACTGAGTTAGTTTTTAGTTTTTGTAGGCATGCATATCATATAGTGTAATTTCAATTTGTTCTTTGTATTGTTATGACATTTGCATTGTCCTTGTAATTGCATTTAGTTTTATTGTCATTACATTCTTCATTGTAATCATATTTTGTTATTTATTTCATTTTTTCATTAGGGAAAATGCAATCTTTAAGTTTGGAGGTTTACACCTAGGAGTTGAAATACACCTTCATTTCAAAAACAAATTCTAAACATATGCAAGGTTCTTTTGCGATAAAATTCTTTTGCTTACATTTTGATGAGTAAATCTTGAATCATTTTGATTGTTGATGAATTGGTTGGATATATATGTTGGATGATTTCATTTTAAATATGCATAAATATGTTTACTTGTTTGAGTAAAGAATATCTAGCATCATCTCTTTGATTTTGGATGAATTATTCTTTGTTCAGTTTATGTTATATATGCTAGTGGTTCTTACTATGTGTAAATAAACGACATTCCAATGTGAGTGCAATAATAGTTGCTTCAAAGGGGGTGCACTCCTCTGTATGCGTTAGAAAAATTAATTTGGCCAATAGTTGTCAATACATGTGTGTCGAAGCAATGAAGTACTTATTGGGGGTTCGTTGCACAAAACCTTACTTCTTAGGGTTTAGGATGCATTCATTGTTTGGTATCTCTCGCTACATAAAAAAAGAAAAAAAAAGAAAATGAAATATACATATATATATATATATATTGATATTTATATTTGGTTATGAGTTGTATTAAATAAATACTAATAAGTGAAAAGAATATGAGATGATAGGCATTATGCTAGGTATTGTTGAAATTTTTGTTCATATGTTTATGTTTGAGTTGTTAATGCAATCTTCTATCATTTCGATGTAGTTGATTCATCGATTGTTTGGAATGATTCAAGTAGCTAGAATGTGTTTACACTTTTGTTAGACCTTGTTGCTTTCAATTTTACTTGAGGACAAGTAAATACTCAAGTGTGGGGTGTGATAGCTCTCTAAAGAGCATGTATTTTCCCTCAATTTATGGATTCTTTTGTCCACACAATAGTGTTTCGTGCATCCATTCCTGCATTTTATGTTTATTATTTGCATTTTGTCCAACTCTAGTCATAATTACTCTTGTTATACAACTTTCTGCCATTTTTTCTATATTGTCATTGTACTACTAATGTCCCTGCAAATGAAGTTTCACTACTGCAGCCAGCTTGACACTGCAGCGGCCAGCTGTCCAGACTGCTAAGGATAAGAACAAATCCGCCAGCTAGATTTTTTGTTACAACAAATTGTGTATGACAAATTGTCACGAAAATCACCTTAAGGACAAGTGTCCTTACCTCAACAGCCTATAAAACGGTACTTTTGGAGGAGATAGAACATTTATTTTCACGCGATTATCATTTTTCCTATCATCTTCAACCTTCTAAGCTCTCCTCTCATGGCAGCTTAGGCTTCTTTTTTGGAGATCCAAGGCGATGCGAGGCAGAAATATCTGAGGAAAAGATGATTCAAGTATTGGAACATAGAGGGATATGTGTTATCTTCTTTAAATCTTTCTAGAGATGGATGTTTATTGAAGATTTTATTATATTCCTGTAGAGCGTTTTAGTGTTCCCTAAATATGAGCGTAAGTGCACACTCCTATCAAGTTATAGTATAAAATATATCATCTCCCACAAGGATTGGACAACTTGACTCAATTCGTTGTTCCTACACAAGAAAAGTAAATGCACAAATAAGTTGGTTGTTTGAGAGGAAAATAATAAAAACACAAGTAAATACAATAGAAGAGATCAAGTTGATAGAATGGGCCGGGTTATGCTATTGTTTAGTGTGAAACTGCGTTGAATAGGACAAGTTGTTTTGCGCTGTCAGACTTTGCTACCTCGGCGGGGGATGGCAGTTAGACTGCTGAGATGCTCTCGCTACCTCGGCAGGGGAATGGACTTGTGTCTCGGCAGAACTACAAGGTTCGGCAAAACGCTTCGTAAGTGATCCCGCTTATGTCTAAGTCAGAATGATGTTGATGGCCACTGCAAATAATACTTGTCGCGGCGTGAGCCGTGCAAAGACAACAATGTTTGATTCGTCCTAGTATAGCCTCCTTAAACCATAACCTATGTCTAGGCTGGATTGATCAACACCGTCTATAGATGAGATCGTACTTACCCCTTTCGTGAGTTCGACTCTCTCGATACCGAACAAATGGATAGTGATCAACTAATCTTTCACCTTAATTGAAAACTATGAAGAACATGGAATAAGCAAACCTTGAAGCTTTATTGCAAAAACAAACTTAAAATCCTAAGCAACTGTTCTCATACTAATTACAACATAACCCAAACCCAAGGAGAATTTTAGAACATAATGGCGGCAAGAAAACCTAAACTATGCCTAAGGGAAAAACCTAAGTTGTTTTGAAGTAAAAGTACAATAGGTATATATAGGCATTAGCTAGGTCTAGTCCTTCTTGGAGTAGAAGTCATCAAAGTAGCTTTTGCATTAAATGCAACTTAAAATTCTGACTTCTTTGAGTTGAATGTGGACTTTATCACGTTGCCTTGCTCCGCAAGTAATCTCGAGCTCCTCCTTCGGCGGCTCTGCCTGCTGCAGTCTTGGGCGGCAGGTAGGGCAGCGACAGCTACTTGGCAGTTGTTGTCTCTGTCTGGAACTGCATCAATACAGCTCCTTGGTCGTCTGCCTCATCATCATGTCCTCATCTCATCTCTCGTTCTTTCAGCCTCTAGTACCTGAAACTAAAACTAAACTAAAATAGTAGCCTTTCCTTACCAAATAAAAGATAATCAATAAAAAGCATGGAAAAGTAAAGAATACTGTAAATGCAATGCATGGTCCGAATTATGCCTAAAATGTACTAAAAACAACAATAATATGAAATGGAATGTGCATGAAATATAGAACTTATGGACACTTTACACACCCCAAACTCGAACTATTGCTTGTCCTCAAGCAATGCAACCTAAACATACTTGCCCTTAGATTAACCAGAAAGAAAAACATGGTTTCAACTTGATTCCACACCTCAAGGATGTGGCACTTATATTAGATTAGTGAAGGGAAAATAGCAAGAAATAACTCAGAATTAATCTATAATGTTAGTGCAGTGTGTGCATAATTGTGTACAAGCTGAATACGAAGAATATTTAGATAAACAAATATGTTGCTATGATATATAAGGTTACTGTCGAGGCATCACAATTAAGCACATTTTTTAATCATGACAATGAGGGCTTTAGCTCATCACAACTACTCTTCTAGGTCTGTAATTAAGATATGAACAAACTACAAAACCCCGAACCAATGGAGTATAGTCATCCCGTGAAGACTTTCATTCACTCATGCTAATTTGTCTGTCATTGCAAAATTTTCAAATTCATGGACTTTGATAGTAGCAGAGTTTCCTCGCACATGATTCTTCCTAGAGCCTATTTTGGGCACCTCTAGGGTAAAACAACAATTTTTCTTTGTTTTTTCTTTGCCGTGCCAGTGCTTTATTTTTCTGTTTCTGTTTTCTGCCTCAGCGGATACCTGCAACCATTGTTAGAACTTTGCAAAGAATTCTAAAAACAAAGCAGGCATTGTTCATTAGATATTCTAACAAATTCAGCAAGTAACAGTGGTGTTTGACAGTTTTGGTAATTATAAAAAAATTCTAAGTTATTTTTCATGCTTTTCTCAGAATCAAATTCTATTTATATATTGGTGAGAAAATAATTAATCGGCTATCTATCATAGACACAATTTATAACAAATTTTTCTATTCCGATTAATAATAAGGCAAGTAGAATGCAACTTATATGCTACTAAGTATGCCTAAACAAAAATGTGAGAGTTGCCCCCCCCCAACCAGAGATGGGCATTGCCATCAATGCATAAGATGAAAATAGAAAATTAAAAATATTAATAGAAATAGAAGTGATATATTAAAAAATAGTAAAATAAAGAAGAAAGGAGAGAAAAAAACTTTAGAAATTGGTTGAGGGTTGAGAGAAGGGTTGGGTCTTTGCTGCTGAGGAGAAAGAGGAGGATTGGATGATTAGGCGGCAGCCGGAAGATGTTTGGGCGGAAGACTTAGTAGGCGAGACATTGGCTGTCCACGGCGGCTGGACTCTTTTGGGAGTGGGACGACATTCTTATTGAGGTTCTGCAGGAGGAGCGGCAGGAGAGGCTTCGCTCTCTTTTGATTCTGTTTCATCGTCCACTGGCTCGGTGGATATGATGTGCCACTTCCTCTTCCTATTTCCTTCCTCCGTTGGTGCTGCCACAGGGTCTATCACCATTGGGATGGCTGCTTCTGCTGTTGTTACTAGCGGCTGCTGCTCGACCTCATATAATGAGGAGGTGTTTGCCACCGTTGCCGTTATGGAAGCAGGGGAATGATGTTTCTGATGCCTCTCGGGGAAGTTTGCCACCGTGTTGGAAGAGGAGGTGGCAGAGTAGGATGGGTAGTGCGTCGGAGACGGCATGTGGCGGTAAAAGGTGACATGGCAAGTAGCAGGGGCTAATGGCGTTCCTTGTGCTGCGGCGGCTGCTGCGGCTAGATTTACAGGGTAGGGTGGCAGGGTGGGGCCGTTATCTGGATACTTCTGCAGGAGATATGCCACAAAGGCTTCTTGGACCTCCCCCACATACTTCATGAAGGTCAGCTGCTACTGTTCGATCCTTTTGTTGCTGTGAATGAGGGTGCGCAGCAGTGTGAGGATATCATTGGTTGGGGCAGCTTCAGTACTGCCGGGGCGGCTGGAGTGGCTGGCAGGGCAGCAAAGGGCTGGCTGGGGGAATTGGCTCTGTCTTCTGGGCTTGCATCATCTGTAGGCGGACTTTCCTGGTCCACCCCTCCTTTGTTGTTGTCATCTCATCCTTGGGGTTAGTTGGGATATTGAAATTGGCTCAAAGGCCGGTGATGAGTGATGGGAAGTATAACCTGCCCTTTGTCTTGCAGAAGCATTTGTGGATCTCCTTACATATATTCTCCCTAACGTTGATGGGTCGGTTCATCATAATGTTGTGAATTAGTGTGAGGCGCATCCGGTTAACAGTGGAGTTGTGGGAGGTGGGCAGCAGACGCCTTTTGATGAAAGTATTCCACAACATTGCCTCGTGAAGCAGGTGGCGGCGTTGGATAGAGCCGCCACGCTTTCCTGCCAACCACAGCGTGTTGGGCTTGCACAGCTTGGCCTTGAGTCTGTCGTAGTTGGCAGTCGTCAGTGACTGCCTCCATTCCTTGTGAGGGTTATCATCCATCTCTAGGCCGTATAAGCTGTTGATCACGGTGGCGTTTAGTTTGACAAGCTCCCCTCAAACATATACGAATGACAGCTCTGAGCGGGGGTAATGGGGCATATAATTCTCTGACCAAAGTGATGTTGGCCATCTACGGCTGCCGTGTAAATATTTCCCATCCCTTGCTGTGGATGGTCTCGAACAAGGCGGGCTATAAGCCAAGGTCCTCTGTTTGCTTCGTGTAGTGGAAACCTTGCTCCTCCCAAATTGCTTGCTTGGAAAATTGATCTTTATATCTTTTCTCATATGCCTTGGAGCAAAATCGTGGTAGGAAGGTTTTGGTGTTGATGTTGAAGCCATGTGTGAGACGGTTGAAATTTACTGAAACTTGAAAAAGAAGGTAAATAGCTAGAAAACAGCAGATACAAGAATAAGATAGTAAGGAGGTGAAAGTAAAGTGAATGAATGAGATGAGTGAGGTTTAAATAGAGGTTGCCGAGAGGTGTCGGGCGGCATTAAATGTCCAAGGTCAAGTTGTCTCGTGCACGTTACGGGATTTCTACCCGTTACTTCTGTAGCCGTTGGCAGCTAGCTGTTAGCGGGCTACTAGCCGTTACGTGCTGTCTGTGCTGGGCCGCCCTTGGCTATCTCGGCGGGATGGTGGGCGGGCTCCTTGCTGGGCCTTCTTCTTGATCCAACTCTTTTATTCCTAATCCTGAAATATAAATTGCAATTAATTAAACTCTAATCCTAATGCATAAAAATAAAAATTAAGTTATGTTGGGAGTGTATTTGGGTGCATCTCCCAGACATAACCACTTTTTGAGGTGATTTGTCTTGTCTTTCCCTCCTAGGGGTCCTCTTGTTCTTTAAGGTAGTGTGATGTTGGGTCTTTCAGTCTGCCCTTGTGTCTGTAGCGACACTTGTTGTCTTGGCCTGTCTCTATGTTGTTTTTGGCGGCATGATAATTTGGGCATTCTTCCTTTTCCTTTAATGGGGGTTGTAACACATTTAACATGATGTTCTGATTGTCTACCCTCATGGTCAGCTCTCCATGTTCCACATCTATTAGAGTTTTGCCTGTGGCCAAAAATGGTCGCCCAAGGATGATAGGGGCTTTTTCATCGGTCTCGCAGTCTAAGATAAGGAAGTCAGCTGGAAGAATATGGTTGCCCACTCGAACTAGAATGTCTTCGATCTTGCCCTCCAGTTGTACAAATGAATGATCAGTAAGTTTTAACATAATGGAGGTAGGTTTGGCTTGCCCAATTCCTAGTTTATTGAAGACTGCCTTAGGCATTAAGTTTATGATGGCTCCCAAGTCGCACATATCTATTGTTTTGTGCTTGTTGCCTATTCTACATGGTATAACAAAGCTGCTTAGATCTGTTTGCTTGGGCGGCAACTTGTTAGGTAGCATGGCTATGCACTCCTCTATTACAACAACTGTTTCAAACTCCCCGATTCTTTTCCTCTTAGAAACCATGTCCCTAAGGTATTTGGCATAGTTGGGCATGTTTTGAATGGCTTCTATGAGAGGTATATTTATATGTGTAACCCCCTTAACCTAGCCTAGACGGTTGACCCGAACTAAGAAGATTACACGGGGAAAACCAAAGTCAACTCGAAAGTCAACCTTGATTAACGACCCTTTTTTTTCTTTTAAAACTTATCTAAATGCACATTAACCCTAGGTGAACACTTGAGATTAACATACTCAAAAACCACAGCAATCGGATAACATTTAAGGACTCAATTGCACAATATACAAATTTAGGGACCAAATTGAAAATTCTGAAATTTACGAGGACTTTACCTAAATTAAAGTTACCATTATGAAATTAATCATATTTCATGCTTTTCTGTCAAATTTCATCTCAAACGGACATCTCAAACTCAACCAATTGCATGTACAAACATTGGGACCAAAACGTGAGAATCCAAAACATTTAACCATCAGTTTCAGTGCCCAACGGTCGAGTGTTCCGAAACGGGAAAGATTCGTTCCGAAACGCGGGACCGTTCCGAAACATGTTGCGAAACGAGGCTTGGCAGTGGAAAAACCGTTTCGGAACAGCTCTACCTGTTTCGAACGCCATGGCCATTTCAGGCCATCTGTTCCGAAACAGTAGCACCCGTTCCGAAACGAGTTGCACAGAAATGCAGATTTTTGCTGGTTTAACACACTTTCAACCCATTAAACAGATTCATATGACTTCCATATCATGCACACAAGTCATCAAACACTTAAGGAACATATTAGCATCATCAAAACACAATCATGGCCTCATTTGGGAAAAACTCCAAATCTATAGGCATGCATCCTATATAGAAAATCATGCAACCATCAAAACACCAAATCAAATATCAAAAGGCCATTTACATGTTCCAACATCATCAAAAGCATAAAACCAACTTAGGGAGTCCAAAACATCTCCCAAAAAGACAACCTAGGTTCCCATTGCCAAATGCCCAAAAGCTAATAGTGTTAGGTAAACATTCACCATACATGAGCTTAGTCTTTCACTTGGATCCTTGACCTCCTTGCTGCCCTTTAAGCACTTCAATGCTCTGCATTATTGGTTTAAGAAAGAGAGAGCGTAAGCACATAGCTTAGTGAGGAATGCTCAATTAAAACATCACAATAATGCATTTGTAAAAACACCTTTTCAAGGCCTTTAGTTTCAAAACGACATTTATCATGTAATTATGCATACAAACCAAGCATCTCATGCTTCAATTCGACATCATGTCATATTGGCTTACAAGTGATACTCCATAACCATTTTACAACTCAACACACAATCGATACGCGGATTACAAGCGTTGTCCCATACGCTTCATACACACTACCAATATCAAGGTGGGGTAAATGGTACAATCACAACCCCTCAACACCCGTGATGGAGACTATGGTACAATCACAACCCCTCCACATCACTCATTGGTAGTTGTATAACATCACTAACGAGAACACGGGACACACAACACAAGATCCACACATGGACTTTTAACCACCATTGTGATCTTAACACAAGATCCACTCATGGACTTTTAACCACCATGATGATCTTAACCATCTCGTTAGTGTACTTGGATGGAGTTTACGGTACAATCACAACCCCTCAACATCCAAGGCGACTTTATTCACAGTGCACCCAATCCTATAGCCGGCTAACTATATCTGATTCAAGTACCTTTAAACCAACACATCACTTGCCAATATACATCAATTAACATCATTAATTCACTGTTTTAAAGCATTTATCAAAGCCATTAACCATCATGCATTACTATGCATCAAAACCACATTTATCAATGTTCAAAACAAGGATCTCTTACCTTGAGCATCCTTCAACACATGGCTTATAAAACCAGCATTTAACATGCTAAAATATGCTTTCAAAACAGAATTTAAACATGCAAATAAAACACATTGCATTCAACCATCTCATGGTTCATCAACAAGAGAGTTTTTCCGAAAACATACTCTTGAGCTTAGCTAAGTTGTTTAGACTTAAACTAAGCTCCCATAACCTTCAAACATTGGTTTCAAAGCTGAAATCCAAACTTCACTCACCGATTCCGTTTCGCAAGCTTACCAAAACACCAATCAAGCTTCCGGATCAACACCACAAGGATCCGAAGATGTCTCCCCTGTTTTAAACACATCAAAGCAGAGGATTAATGCATCATCATGCATTAATATCTTCAACCAAGACACCTAAACTCGCTGCTCTCATCAACACTCACATTTCGGCTACCAAACACAACCGAATTCACATCCAAACACCTCTACAACATTACCCAGCCAAGATCCATCAATTCCAATCATTCTTAAACATCAAATAACATCCAAAAAGGATCTAATCACGTCCTTATACCTCCAGCTATAGCAGAACATCAAAATCACCCCAAAAACCACCATTAACTCAATCAAAAACTTAGGAAAATCAACCTATTCAGGATTGCATTGATTAAACCTCAATTACACATCATTTATACATCCAATTTACATCAAAAAGACATCTCAAAACAGAGCCCAATCATTTAATACAAATTTCTTCAAAATTAAATCCAAATCTTGCATTTTAAGCCAAAATCAAGAACACATCATTAAAACCTTTAATAAAACTCAAATCAAGGATTGAGAACTTGGGAATTTCAGTAAAGAACTGAGTATTTAGAGGAGAAGGACGTTCATACCTCTAAATGTGAGTTTCTCCTTGTTTAGAACCAAGATTCTTGAAAATTCAATAGGCAAAAGATGAGAATTTGGTGTAGAAATGATTAGAGATCAATTAGAGATTGAAATCTCATTTTTAGATGTCAAAACCACAGGGAAAATGGCTGGGGAAAAGTGTTTGGCTGAGAGAAAATAGAGAGAAAATGAAGTGGGAAAATTTTGAGAAAAGTTAGTTATGAACTCAAAATATCTATTTCCCCTTTTTCCTTTTATTAAATATCATTTAATAAATGTTTAATATTAAGAAAAATCTGGAGAAACTCTTCTTGGGTAAATTAGCTCCTTAAAGATTCAAAGTTTCAATCCTTTAAAAACAGTCACCAACTTTTCAAAAATTACATTTTAGTCACTAACTCGAAATGTCACATATCAAAACCTCATTTTGCAAAATTGATTTCACCACTCTCTTACATATAATAAAAGAGGATTTTTAGATATTTTTCCATATTTTTAATGCATCCCGAACTAGGCTTTCCCTAAAATCACCCTTTTATATTCGAAACCCAATCCGACCGGTCCGACTCAAACCCAAAACTTCTAAGCCCAAAATTGGGGTGTTACAATATGCACCTGCTTCAGAATATCCAAGAATTTTCTGAACTGGTGCTCTTGTTTCTGTTGCTTAAGCCTCTGAGGGGAAAGGTGCTGGCAGGCGGATGTTCTTTGTACGTTTTTTGCATGGGAATTTGATTTGTGGAGGATTATCTGCTTCAGGACTGCTGTCAGGTTCAGTTGCCGAGGTGGCTGGTATTGATGTTGTTGTGGTAGGTAGTTCTTTCTGTGCTGGTTGTGTCTCTTCTGGCTTTTCCACTATGGGCTCATTCAATTGTTTCCCACTTCTGGTTAATATGGCTTTGCATTGCTCATATGTGGGCTTGGCTGCTGCCTCTATACTACTGGATGCTACTCTCATTGTCCTGCTGCTAAAGATCTTCGTGAACTGCCCAAATTGGGTCTCCAAGTTCTTTATCGTAGTCTCTTGGTTGTTCATCCTCATCTCTGTCATGTCCATAAATGACTCAGTTTTGTCAATAAACTTATTGGTACAAACAATAAAGTAACTAGTTCTAGACATAAAAGTATGAAGAGTTGCTTCTAGTGAATTATTGTTTTATGGCTGCTGAGCCTGATATCTGGATTGGTTTTGCTGGTAGCCTCTCTGTTGCTGTTGTGGGTTGGCAGCAGTTTTAGGATTGCTCCATGAGAAGTTTGGATGATTTTTCTATCTAGGGTTGTACGTGTTCATAGCATGCCTGTTGTTCCTCTCGTATCCTCCCATAAAATTGGCAGATACGGTGCATTCAGAGGAATCGTGGTTGCCCCCACACTCATCACAAAATGGCTCTACAGCCTTGGCCTCATAGACTTTCCTAGTGGGTTTCACCATGTTCATAACCAGCTCTGTCAGCTTGTCGAGGTTGGCATTGACAGATTCTGAGGCTTCTACCTCGTTCACGGTGGCTGGCCGCCTAACGCCGCCTCAACGTGTTGTTCGATACTTATAATCATTCTTGGCAGCTTGGTTCAGAATCCGCAGTGCCTCCTCTGGTGGTCTGTCGAGGATGATTTCATTCTCTGAGGCATCAATCATCATCCGTGTTGGGTAGTTCACCCTGTTATAGAATATTAACACTTGTGTCCAAGCCGGGAAACCATGGAGCGGGCAGTTGTTAAGCATCCGTTGGTACCGCTCCCATGCTTCATACATTGGCTCATCACCCCCTTGTAGAAAAGCTTTGATATTGTTTCTTAATCTGTCTGTGACATTCGAAGGACTGAAACGATCTAGGAAATCCTTACACAGTTTTGTCCATGTGTTGAATGAACCTGTTGGGTGGTTGTTCAACCACTGCTTTGCCCTATCCCTCAGTAGATATGGGAATAATCTCAGCCTTAGCACATCTTGGTGGACTCCGTGTATTTTAAAAGCTCTGTATATGTCCAGGAATCCTTTTAAGTGTTGTCGAGCATCTTCTGTGGCAGTCCCTCTAAATTACCCTAACGTGTTGATCATGTTAAACATCATGGGATTCAGCTCAAAGTGATCCGCCTCAATCTCAGGTTCTGTCACTGTCGGATCGAACTCTCTGAAGTCATGTTCCAAGTAATCCCTGGTGGTTCGAACGTACTGTGGCTGCCTGGGCGGAATATGGGGCAGTTGCCTAGGTGGAACTTATTTTTCTCTGGGCGGCAAGTCTTACTGCCCATCCCTGTTGTTCTGAGCATTGTTGGAAGGGTTGTCATGTTCCATGTTTACCTCTGCTCTTCTTTTGATATCGTTGTAATAAAAGATTTCTCCTTTTAGATTTGCCCTGGTCATGCACTAGCAAAGGAAACTGTAAATTTCTTTTTTCGATTAAAATTAAAAATAATAAAAACTCGAAACTAAATGTAATTAAATAAAAGTGCAAAAATTGAAAATGAATTTCATTGTTACCAATCCCCGACAACGGTGCCAAAAACTTGTAGAGCATTTTAGTGTACACTAAATATGAGCACAAGTGCACACTCTGGTCAAGTTATAATATAAAAGATATCGTCTCACACAGGGATTGGACAACTTGACTCGATTCAATGTTCCTGCACAAGAAAAGTAAATGCACAAATAAGTTGGTTGTTTGAGAGGAAAATAATAAAAACACAAGTAAATAAAAGGGAAAAGATCGGGTTCATAGAATGGGTCGGGTTATGTTGCTGTTTAGTGTGAAAGTGTGTTGAATTGGACAAGTTGTTTTGCACTGCCAGACTTTGCTGCCTCGGCGGGGGATGGCAGTTGGACTACTGAGACGCTCTCGTTGCCTCGGCAGGGGAATGGACTTGTGTCTCGGTAGAACGCTTCGTAAGTAATCCCGCTTATGTCTAAGTCAGAATGTTGTTGATGCCCACTGTAGATAATATAGGTCGCATCGTGAAACGTGTAAAGACATCAATGTTTGATTCGTCCTCTTTTAGCCGCCTTAAACCCTAACATATGTCTAGGTTGTATTAATCAACATCGTCTATAGATGAGATCGTACTTACTCCTTTCGTGAGTTCAGCTCTCTCGATACCGAACAAATGGATAGTGATCAACTAGTCTTTCGCCTTAATTGAAAACTATGAAGAACATGGAATAAGCAAATCTTTAAGCTTTATTGAAAAAACAAACTTAAAATCCTAAAAACCGTTCTCACACTAATTACAACATAACCCAAACCAAAGGAGAATTTTAGAACATAATGGCGGCAAGAAAACCTAAACTATGCCTAAGGGAAAAACCTAAGTTATTTTGAAGTAAAAGTACAATGGATATATATAGGCATTATCTAGGTCTAGTCCTTCTTGGAGTAGAAGTCCTCAAAGTAGCTTTTACATTAAATGCAACTTTAAATTT
This sequence comes from Hibiscus tridactylites, assembly GCA_958450335.1. Taxonomy (NCBI): domain Eukaryota; kingdom Viridiplantae; phylum Streptophyta; class Magnoliopsida; order Malvales; family Malvaceae; genus Hibiscus; species Hibiscus tridactylites. The sequence goes on from OY288277.1 coordinate 57,144,812, forward strand.
TGACTTCTTTGAGTTAAATGTGGACTTTATCATGTTGCCTTTCTTCACAAGTAATCTCGAGCTCCTCCTTCGGCGGCTTTGTCTGCTGCTACAGTCATCAGAAAATTGAGTGAACATCATCGATAGAATCAGGATTTTCTGCTCTTCAGTTCGCACTCCAGTTCTCCAATTCCTCAGCTTGTTGTCTTGGGCGGCAGGTAGGACGGCGGCAGCTACTCGGCAGCTGTTGTCTCTGTCTGGAACTGCATCAGTACAGCTTCTTGGTCTGCAGCCTCAGCATCATGTCCTCAGCTCCTCTCTCCTTCTGTCAGCCTCTAGTATCTAAAACTAAAACTAAACTAAAATAGTAGCATTTCCTTACCAAATAAAAGATAATCAATAAAAAGCATGGCAAAGTAAAGAATATTGTAAAATACAATGTATGGTCCTAATTATGCCTAAAATGTACTCAAAAGCAACAATAATATGAGATGGGATGTGAATGAAATATAGAACTTATGGACACTTTACAATTCCTTGTGTTGTTTGACGATGGTTTAACTTTTAAGCTTTATATGAACTTGTTTAAACTTGATTTTTAAGTTCAATATAATCTTGTTAGCTTTTCTTATTTCAATTGTTGGATATGATCTTTGTTTGCATAAGAGTGTTTAACATCGTCACTGACATTGAGAGATGCAGTGACAGTTCAGATTAACAAGTCATTACAACGAGAGTTGAATGAGGATATAACGAAAGTTGATCCACTTGTTCAAGGATTTGTAGTTTTGACGAACAACAAGAGTTGTGGTTGATCTACATGTTTGTGTCATCAGTTGAGATTTGAATGGAAGTTAATAAGCAAGCTTAGTCTTTTATTTGTCTAATGAACCAGCGTATTTCGTTTCTTTGTTGCACTTGATAATCTGCCAAGCTGTGTTGAGGAGATCCAGATCTTTACTTAATATTTCTTTTATCTTTAGTATATTACTTATTTTTGCTCTCACAATTGATCTTTTATCCAATCCTTTATTCTTTCATTGTAGCCACAAGTACATTAACATTTTCTTTATTTCCATATTTGCTTGCAAGGACATAAAAATATGACTAAATACATATCCTCGTAGGATCGATATCAAACAAGATTTACAAGTGTACTATACTTACATCGGCAATGTACACTTGCACATTACGTGTGTTGTTTATGCATCGATCAACACTCTTCAGAGATTATTTTCTGAGATGATATCCATTTATACCATTGAGACCAACGTCATGCCCTACAAACCGTGTTCTATAGAAGGTGTGTTTAACATGGGCACGTCTTTATCTTATGTGACGCATGTGGTTAGAAAAGATGAAAAAAAATACTTATCCCACCAAACACACCTTTAAGCCCAACAAATCCATATTGATATCTAATAAGGCCCCATATTTACCCAATTGATCTGGGTCATTACATTACTACTTCATTTAAATTTAAAATTTGAATCAACACTAACTTGTTGACCGAAATATGGTCATTACATTATTTATATTTTGTAGCGCTTTAATTATTTGTTTTCACATTGTGAATTTATTAATTTTATTTTTTTTTGAACAATTACTATGTAAGGAAGAGGTGAAGGGGAGGAGAAATTTGCTCTTAATAGGTATTAACCTACAAATTAGGGGAGAGGAGAGAGTGTCAACTAAGAGGTTTTAATCACCTACTTTAGATATTGTTGATGACTTTATTAATTTTATATTTTGTATAGTTTAGGATTGTGTTTCAATTTAAATAAAATTTTATATTTTTTCTTCGTATTTCAATTCATGAAATATTTTATTGGTTTTTCATAATAAATTCATTTAAAAATATTGCATTCGTGACATGTTCCCGCTATTTTTATGCTCAAATTAGTATAAATTTATAATCAATTTCAATTGTTACTAATTATCGACATATATTGATACATTTCTGAAATGTATTGCGGTCAACTTGTGTCTTAATTATTTTTAGGGTAAAGTAGTCACTAAATTATCTCTAAAAATATAAAAATGATCATCAAACTTTCAGAAGTTACATAATGGGCATTAAAATTTAGTTTTTGATACAAAATAGTCACCGAGCCGTTAACTGTCGTTAAGTGGGTGACATGAAAGTTATAAATATTTGAATAATAGAACATTTAATCCTCTATATTGACACATTTGATCAATCTATTCTTAATTTAACCCACATTATTGATGTCTAAATTGTTGGGTGTGTAAATTTTGAGGATTAAATATGTTACTATACAAAATTTCGTAACTGCCACATCTCCCAATTAACATCTCTGTGACCATTTTGTAATACAAGCTAAAGTTTAATGTTCATTATGTAACTTTTAAAAGTTTAATGACCATTTCGTATTTTTAAGGATAATTTAGTGATTATTTATATAATTTACCCTTATTTTTTTTTAAATGGATTTTGTTAATAGTACTCGAAACATCGAGCATCGACCTTATTAAAAAACCTCCCAAAGGCCTACAGAGGAAAAAAAGTGCACGATACTCGTGTTTATACAGTTCACCATAGCTCATAATATTTCAACTCAGTTTGGAACATTACACACATACAATCCACCTGGACTTCCCTGCAAACTTAAACAATAGATTTGCCTTTCCTACCAACCTTCCACTTCCTATAGACATACAGTCAACTCTGTTGCACTCTACCAAGCCAAAACCCAGCTTCTCTACCACCCTTCTGCCTTCATAAAACTGCTGCTAATCTGAAGAAAACCACACTATATCTTCAACTCTCGAGATACCTTTTTTGGCCAGTCTATCAGCATTTTCATTCAAGACGCGAGGTATGACAGAGATGCTCCACTTAATCTCAGCGGTCTCCAACACTACTGGTAAAACAATCTGTTTGAAACACGCTGGAGTCAACATCGATTGTTTGAACCAACTAACTACTAAGCTGCAATCGCAATCGATAAGGAGAGAATGTGACTTAGCCCAACTCGAAGATTTAAACAGTTTTAAGGCTTCAGCTATCGCGAAAATCTCTGCTGACGTAGCATCCGTATATCCCATTGATTTTGAAAAAATCAGTAAATTTTTCGATTCACTGTTGCGTAAAATTCCCCTTATGCCTGCTGCTCCAAAACTGTCCATCACTGTACCATGCACATTGAATTTTAGAACTCCATCACAAGGAGGGCTCTATTTGTTCTTCTGTTGTTACTTTTCTTTGAACGAAAGTCCTTTAAATAACTGGGCATATTACATAAATCAGATACATATATAGCGCCAATGGACCATTTAGCTTTACACCACCATGCCATCCTAATCACTAACAAATCGAACATAGAGCTCACCGAGGGAGTTTTCTGCTTAAGAACTCCATCATTCCTTCCAAGCCAAATGGTCCACACCACACAAAAGAAGGTCATCCTCCAGACTTGAATATCCCTAAAACCTTGTTTGCAGTCAAACCACAAATTCAATAAGTCTTTCGGGTTACTTGGCATAACTAATTGAATGCCTCACAAGTTGCACCACTTTTGCCATAATGTCCAAGAAATCGGACATTCACAAAACAAATGGCTTGGCGTTTCATCCGCAACATCACATAAAACACAAGAAGAAGATGCATTTGGGAACATACCTCTTTTTCTAAGCTCAGTTGTCGTTGAGATTCTACCGTGTAATAACCGCCAAACGAAACTTTCCACTTTTGGTGGGGCTAAATTGGCCCAAACCTTGTTCCAAATTTGCTCCGATTCCACACTAGGGTCACTCAGCAAATTAGCATACTCCTTTTGCCTATAGAACCCATTAGAAGAATACTTCCAACGCACGCTATCTTGAGGAAAAAATCCAGACTTACTTGAATTAATGACTAACTTGAAATCCTCCCACATAAATTTCTCCCAATCGAAAAGGCTCCTTCTGAGTTGAATCTCCCATCTCCACTCGCCCCCTTCAAACCCACCAAAATCCGCTATCTTCCCCACCTTTTTCACAGCAAGAGTAAAAACTCTTGGAAACCGATCACGAAGAGGGACATTTCCTATCCACACATCCTCCCAAAATCTTATGACATTTACCCTTATTTTTATGTTGCTTTTTTCGTGTCTTATTTATATTTTGTGTAGTTCATCATAATTATTTTATTTTAACTCTTAATAATTGTTGCAAATCAAACCTTGGAACACTAACATAGTCGCTCTTTGTTATTTCCTCTCTATCACCGTTTTTTTTCTTTTTCTTTTGCGTTGTCAGTAATAACATTAATCTTGTTTTGATTGTTGATGGTCTTTTTTATTTACATTAATTTTTGTTCTTAATAAGAATTTTCCAGGTTTAGATTTCTCCTTTTTACACATCTTATTATGTGTGTTTTGTTTGCTTTTATGACATAATTTTTGACTGCTTTATAACACATTTCTCGTTATTTTTGTGGTAGTTTGACATTTGTGTAGAGATCACCATGACGCTTTTTTGATCAAGAAAGTTTGGTAGTATAGTAGGATTAAATTCTCTTTTGTGATAGATGGTCGATGTATGCATAACTATTAGCGGAGCAGTCTGTGAGATTGATTAAGTTCATCACCACTACTTAAGTGTCTATTTGGATAGAGAAATGTGATTTTGATAATGGTTGTCAGATATTATATGAAAGATGGAGATCCTATTCAAGGGAATGTTTCGTTATTTCTTCAAGTCCTTTAGATTTTCATGTTTTATTTTTATTTCTGTATGAGTACTTTGTAAACACGATCTTAAATTTTTCTTTATGTTTGGGGTGTATTTTGTTATATCTTTTCGTGTTTTTGATAAAATTTAATTTTTTATTAAAAAATATTAAGAATTGAATCATTATATTAACCGAATATTAATAAAAATGATATTTAAAACTTTAATTTAATTTCATGAAACATAGGGAAGGACATATTCTACTAAAACTTAGTTCCTGAAACTCAAATAGAAAAACAAAGGTACAAAATTAATCAACTAAAATAATATAACCGAAATTTTAGTCAAATTATTCTTTTAGCTATTACTGTGAACCAATACGAGATATTTGAAATAAAACGTAACTATATTTTTCTTTAAATTTATCTTTTCCAATATGTTTTGGAACTAACAATTGTATAAACCCATCTACACAAAAGATAAGATCAGTCAAACAACATTAAGATGAGATATGTCAACCAACATTCAATTAAGCTGGTCAATATCTCTTCAGTTACATTTTTTTTAATGGTCTTTCAATTAATTATCATTGAAAAATATGTATATTTTTATTATCATTGAAATATATTTTTAAAAGATGGATAGACGCAATACTATATTACAAAGAATTCTGATAAATGCCCGTTCCCCTCTATCCTTCTGGAGAGTTTAAATAGATATTGCAACATAATTGTATGAAAATATAATTATTTGCCTCATATGAGTGTAATTAATAGAAATTCTAAGTGCTTAGTTTCTCAAGCACTACACAATTATATTTTAATTTCATTTTATGTTTGATTGTACAAAATATAATTATATAATTATATTTAAATTCTAAATGATACTAAGATATTAAAAATTTAACCTTAAACTCTAAAAACATTTTTGTAATATTGCATGTAAGCATTTGACAATATAATTACTAGGATTGAAAAAATTTCTATAATTATATTATATTATATTATATTATATTATATTATATTATATTATATTATATTATATTATATTATATTATATTAATAATAATAATAATAATAATAATAATAATAATAATAATAATAATAATAATAATAATAATAATAATAATAATAATAATAATAATAATAATAATCTCATACCAGATAATTGAAGAGTACAATTGGTATTTAATTACACCAAAATTTAATCACAATGTGACTTGTAATTTGTAAAAGCTTCCTAAGTTTAAGATTCTTATTTTAATCCTTGTACCATTTTCTTTATGATAAACTAGAGAATTATATATATTAGAAGGGATATAATATTTTTTTAGTTTTACATTAATTTTGAACAATTGGATAAATATAAAATGGTAGTTGAGATTATCCACCAGCTTCTTCTTTTTTTTTCATTGTGTGATTGTATCCAATATTATAATTATGTTTATAAATACATTATAAATATATATTTTTTTATAACACATTATAAATATATATTTATAAAAAGTAAATCGACAATTCATTAGTTAAACATGCACGGATTATGAATGTAACAGAAATCTTATTAACAATATTAATATTTAGTATTTGATTACTTATAAAAAATAAATTAATGTTAGTCGTTTAGTTTTGGATATTAATCTTTAATATTTGATTCAAACTGAACGGCATTGTGATATCTAATTAGATATGCAAAATAAGAATAATAAACACAGGATTTCATTCCATAATAAACACGGGACTTATATAGGTAAAATTAAAATGATTCTAACAAAAATCAGAAGCTGAGCTGAGATCTAAACAAAACATAAACTGAAACATTGAAATATGTAGTTAGGAATTTAAATTGCAGTCGCTAATCGTTATTATGAATTGCAGTTTACAATAACCTAATAATACTTGTTATGTCCGCAAGTACAATAAAATATGGTAATTGAAAATCATGTAGTTCTTGACAAGCTACGTGATCCATATACCCTCATGGTCTAGAGGCATATAAGGTTCATTCAGATCAACATCAAGTATCTTGTGGGAACAAACCTGGTGATTCCCTTCAGTTGCCCCACCAGCTCTTTCTCGGAATACCGATTCGGAATATACGTGTTGGCCTTCCAGCGTTTCCGGTGCCGGAGCTTCAAATTGTCCACTAGGGTTTTTAGGGTAAAAACCTTCCTCAACAAGCTTCCTTGGGAGCTTGTGAAATTGATCAGAACAAGTACTATTTTCAATGATCTCAGCATCAGCAGACTTCACCATGGTTTTCCGAGTTTCATGGATTGGGGGATTATCCATTGGTGAAAAGTTTCCTCGGCATCCAAAATTTGACTGACCCGGATCAAAGGAATCTCCTCGGGCCATCTTCATCAGGCAATAAGCAGCTTCAAGAACCTCTTCCTCTTCCGAGTTTCCTTGGCTTTGAAAGCTAAGCTGATGGACTTCCATAGCTTCCCCGTCTTCGGAAACACTCGAACAACAGCTGTTTTTATCGGAAGGCGGGGGACGGATCCCTCTCCAACTCCGTTCGGGATGATTCCTCATGTGCCCGAACAAAGACTTCATCGACTTGAACTCCTTGTTACACACGCAACAACTGACAACCTCATCATCTTCCTCATCATTCAAAGCCCTAAGGTCGACAGCTTCATCGCTGCGTTTTGTCGAGATCCGTTTCTTAGGCTTGGAAATCCTCCTGTGGCGGCCATTGTTGTTGTTGTTTCCCTTCATGTGGATCCTTATATGACCTCCCAATGCCTTTCCTGAGTCAAACCCTTTGCTGCAAACCGGACAGACATGTTGATTGCAACGTTTGGTGATCTTCAGTTTTAAAATCCTGACTGGCTTTGATGGTCTTGAACCTGATGTTTCCCTCTCGTTTTCCATGTTTCTATCAACAGCAGCTTGATCATGAACCAGAGCCAGGTTTTTCTTCTCTTTGTGCGAGAGGTGAGATTGGGGATTTTAGAAGACTTGGAATTGTGATGGCAAAAAGAGACAAAGAGATTGTGTGAATCAAGTCATTATTAGGGGAAAAAAAGTGTTTTTGTAGAAAAAGAAATTAAAAAAGTAGGAGAAAATATCCACTTCACTATTTAAAAAGAGTGAAAAGATTTTAATTAGTTAAAGCTTAATTCACTTTAAACTGAATATTAAGATAAATAGATATTAATTGAAAATATATATATATATATATATATATATTTTTGTATATTAGCTGTATTTTTTAGTGGAAGTAAATTTAATGAAAAACAGTGAAAATATAATCTTTCCCTGTTAAAAAAAGTGTGTCCGTTAGCGTTTTAATAGCAATTTGAATATTTGATGAATTTAATTAGATATTTCTTTTCATATAATATATATAAGTAAATTTTAAAAAAATCTGTCAAATGTTACATCCTATAATGACGGTCTTCATTGAAATCCCAATGCATAACAGTTTTGAAGAATTAGTGAATTTAAATGGAAAGGATTTCAATTATTTATTTATTATTAATTATTTTATATATACTAAATAATACATGGAAACTTTTTTTATTAAAACATGGCAAGTTTTTTTTTAGAATATGCTGGTGTGATGCAAGTTTTAACTGTGTAGTTTTCTTTTGATTCTAATGTACCCCTTTGATAACAAGAGAGCAGCAAAATTAAACTAGACTAAAGATAGCCGATCCGCAAGTAGTAAGGAATTTATAGAATCACGTGGGTGAACAAACAACTGGCAATCCAATGAGTCCCCACAAGCAAGTTTAGCCATTGAATCAGCAATTTTATTGGCAACCCTGCTAACATGTTGGAAAATAACGATCCAATCCCGCTGCACTAATTCACGGATCCATTGCACTATCGTAATAGTTATTCTTGCCGTCGAATTTCTCGTGATCAGCAAAAAAGCTTCAAGGCTATCAACCTCTAAGATAATCTTCCGGCAAGCATATAGCCATGCATGCAACAGCCCTGTGAAAACTCCCCACAATTTCGCCTCCAGCGACGAACAAATACCGACAAATTTCGAGAAACCCAACAACCAAACACTGTGGTTATCACAGCCGACACCGCCACAAGAGCCTAAACCAGTTGACAAATCCCTCGCACCATCCGTGTTTAGCTTCGTTCACTCAACAGGGGGTCACACCCATCTATCCGCAACCCTCAAACCAGCAGCTGAAGGAGCAGTCACCACAACCGGCGAAGATAAAGCCCTTACACTTTTAGCGAACAACCATCTACTGTGCTCAAGAATATTAAAGCACCCCCAAGTTATCCGGAGCAAAGACGCAAGTATTACGGTGTTTCCAGATGGACCACAAGATTGAACTAAAAAATATATCCCAGTCCTGCGAATCACGCGCAAAATAACTAGGCTGCACTAAATTAACATGAACCCATTCTCGGACATTCATAGAAACAACTCGGCAAGCTTGGTGGGATGAACAAAGCGTATCCACATCGAGATCACTAGTGGACAATATCGAAATAAACGATCAATCGACTCCTCCAAAGCACCACACACTCCACAACACGAATAGGTAGACATATGTTGCCTAGTTCTTTCGACATTTTTGAGCAAATTACCACAACCGATAAGCCATGAGAAAATCTTAATCCGTTGAAGGCCTCTAAATTGTGATATACTCTTACAAATCTTCTCACACTGCCCCTCAATTAACCATGAGCGAACATTATAGGCTGAACTCACTGAGAACTCCCGCTTCACATTCCTTTTCCAGCCCACGCCATCAATAGCTCCCACTCGTTTTAGAGAGATATGCGTTGTTATAGGGTTTACGATTGGCAGCTAAAATCTTTCACAAATATTTATTGAGTTTTTAAACACAACCATTGTAAATATTTATAGAACTTAATTTAAATATTATGCCTCACTCGTCTCCTATGTCTTATTTGTTAATAGTCTTAAGGTGATTATAAGGTAATATATGTTTATAAATATTCTTAACCCTCTGACAATGCACATTCACCTTGCGGACAAAACGATTTGAACTCGATCTCCTACGATGAACATCATCCGTTTTTGTATTGTGACCACTTGTTGTTGGGTTCTTCATATTTCTTGAAACAATTCCATCATAGTATAAAAATATAACTAACTAGTCATTATTTTAAATAATTTAATTGTGTTGTTAAAGAGGTTTAACCATTTTAATATTATTATTTTTAATTTCTTTATTCAAATAGATAACTCATTAATAAACCATCCATCAAAATGAGTAGTAAACAAATCGACCAAATAAACACCGTTAACTTTTGAGAATTTTACGGAGCCAGCAGCTAGCAGAGCCCATCGAGCAGCGGAATCGCAACAAGGAATCACGTGAGCATGCACCGGCGGAGCTAGACGAGATAATGGGTGTTAACTAGTTTTGAGAAGAAAAAAAACTTCATATATATATATATATATATATATATATGAAATTAACCTCCCATTTAAAAAATAATTGAAATTTAATGAAAATTCACACCCAACAGTTGACTCTAACCATTTCGAATAAAATATGAGCTAACAACTAAAATTATGGTACAACAAGGGACGGAGCCACATGGAGGGTGGGAGGGGCAATTCCCCCAACTGTGAATGGTTTAGTTGTTTTTAAGTCACTCATAGTTTTTTCATCTTTTGGCTTATTATTTGTAAGACCTTTTAAGTTAAAAATAATGAATTAAGCCTTGACCACTCATTTTTCTGGTTTAATCATTTTTAAGATCCTTCAATTTTAAAATTAGCGAAATTAAATCTTATTTTGCTTAATTTTTATGATTTAATTACTTTTTAGAACCCCATTTATTTCAAAGTTAATCAACTTTTCCCCTCATAGTTCAATCAAGGCCTATGTTGCACTGATACTGATACATGTATGAAAACGGGGACAAAAAATGATAATTTCTAAAATTCCAGTGTAGAAGTATGGCAAAGGTATGACATATATATAATAAATTTTATATTCTAAAATAAGTAAAAATAAAAAGTTATCAAAAATAATGCGAGCATGACATCACACATACTTATATACTTATAGTTGATTCATGTTAGCAAGAGAAAGTCAAAAAGAAAGAAGAAAAAGACAGAAGAGAGGTAGGAAAATAGAAGAAGGAAATATATATATATATATATATATATATATATATGACTAAAATACTTGCATGTACCTAATTGTACCCAATATATTTTTGGTACAGGGACGTATCGAGTACGTGGTACAAATTTAGATTGAGGTATCCGTGCTTCATAGATCCTGACTTCGTCCCTAAATACAACCTAATTTTTCTGGCTCCATCTCTATGAGTATGAAATTTAGCCGGAAAACAAAAATTTTGGCATCCATAACCATTTAAGCATTCAAGAATCAACGACATCCATGGGATTCACAACCAATAAAATGAACAGTCAGAAACTTTCGCAGCAAAAGCCAAGCGATATGCAGAACGAGCAAGGACAAAGCTATGTTGTGGTTGGAAGGGCTCCTCTTAAACTTTTTTTGATATAATAGTAATTTAAATCCTTTTTAGTTTAAATACACATAAGTTTTTTTTATTTTTCTAATTTTGAAATTTCAAGGTATAATAAACTCTTGCTTCTTCCAATATTTGATCTTAATTCCATCTCTGAGAACAAATCACGTCTTGTTTCCATTACCTGGTTGTGTCCTCGATAAGCAAGCTAACAGGAGCACATCGGAGGGCAACGAACCAACTTTAGGTACCTTGGACATGGGCAAGCGATCTTCGAACATGCAAGTGTTTTTAAAATTCGTATAATTTTGTTTACATTGTTAATAAAGTTGTAAACAGTGTCAGATCTAGGAGTTTTAGAATGGGGGTCCAAAAATACAGGCGAACAATCTCGTGATGGTTTGGTTCACGACTAAAAAAATAGAAGGCGACCAATGGTAACTGTAGCAAGTTCAATATCACATTATTTTCTAATCAACCAATGGAACCACAAAAGCATATAAATCAATACACCAAAATTTTACGTGAAAAATCCTTTAAATTAAGGGTAAAAAGTAAAAACCACGGGACTTTAGAGTCCGATCAAAACCTCCACTATAATTAAATATTCAAATAAAAGATTACAATATCCCGTCAAAGATTCTAACAAGGCTAGCTAATAACATGTAGTCTTTGGCAAATAAGAGAGAAAATAAGAATATCACCACTATGGAAAGAGGAACAAAAAGTGTTGTAGAGGAAAAGATTGTTCCATTGATCATTCATGGTAATCAATACCAACTTATATATACACACAGAATAAAAATCTGAGTAACAATAATATGTTTGAAATTCAAATAATGGATAAAGAAGATAATGACGACACTAAAGAAAGGGAAGAATTCCAACAACAAGATTAATGTGGTTGAATAATCTTATCATGCCCCCTCAAGATGGGCGTCGTGGAAACAAGGCCAATCTTGTTGGTGACGGTAAAAAACTGTTGGTGAGGTAATGATTTTGTGAAAGCATCAGCAAGCTGGTCAGTAGTTGAAATATGAGATACACGAAGACAGCCACGTTGTACCTGCTCACGAATGAAGTGGTAGTCGAGCGCAACATGCTTCATATGCGAATGAAACACTGGATTAACACTTAGATGCATGGCTCCAACATTGTCGCAATATATCACCGGTTGTTGTGGGATAGTAACACCAAGTTCAGATAGAAGGGAGCACAACCAGCGTAACTCAGCAGCTATATCATTCACAAAGCGATACTCAGCTTCGGTAGAAGACCGAGCAACCGTTTTCTATTTCTTTGAGCTCCAAGACACAGGGTTGCGACCAAGATAGATAATATAAGCACTTGTAGAGGTAAAGCTATCTTTGTCACCAGCCCAATCAACATCAAAGAAAGCATGAAGGGCAAGAGGTGAATGACGATAGATTGAGAGGCCGTGATCCAAGACACCACAATGATATCATAATACTCATTTGATGGCAGTCCAATGGTCGGTTGTGGGTTGATGCATGAACTACGACAACTTGTTAACAGCATAGGGGATATCGGGTCGTGTTAATGAAACACATTGAAGATTACCGACAACGGTGCGATAGGTGGTTGCATGTGTTAACGGAGAACCAAAATTTAATGTAACAGTCACCAAGTAGGACATAGGTATGGAAACCGGTTTAGCATCAGTCATTTGTGCTGAACCAGCAACATCAGAAATAACCTCGACACCAAGAAAATAATGCAAGCGACCAAGATCCTTCAAGGAGAACCGAGCGGATAGTTGCTGATGAAACTGAGATATAGCCCAAGAGGTATTGTCAGTAATGATGAGATCATCAACATAGACAAGGAGATAAATGACAATACCTTGGCCACGAAAAACAAACAATGGGGCATCGGCAACAGAGTTGATAAATCCAGAACACAACAAGAAGGACCGCAATTCATAATACCAAGCTCTTAGAGCATGTTTAAGCCCATAGATGGCTTTTCAAAGCCAGCACACATGATTAGGATTATCGCAGTCGATGAACCCCGGAGGCTGAGACATAAACACATCCTCAGATAGGATGCCTTGGAGGAATGCGTTATTGACATCAAGCTGACGAAGATCCCAACCATGACTAACAGCAAGGCTAAGTACCAGGCGCACCGTGGATGGTTTAACAACCAGACTAAAGGTTTCAGTCAAATCGATGTCCGAGAGTTGATGGAAGCCTTTCGTGACTAAACGAGCTTTGTACCTATCAAGAGAGTCGTCAAGATTATATTTAATGCGAAATATCTATTTACAGCCTATCAAAATCTGAGTGGGAGACGACGGAACAAGCTCTCATGTTCTATTGCGAAGAAGAGCATCAAATTCATCGGACATAGCACGCATCCACTGAGGGTCTGTTAAGGCTTGATATACTGTGGTTGGTTCATGGGTAGGATGAAGTTTTGTATGAAGATTGAGTTTTTGAATGGGTTTGCATATATTGTGTTTGGAACGTGTAACAACATCAGGAGGGGGTAATGGTGGTGTTGGTTAGTAAGTCAGGTTGATCAGAGGCGGGAAGGGTTTCTAATTCAGGTTGATTGGGTGTGGTGGTTGGTGAAATGATTTGGTCAAGGGTAGGCGGGGAAGACGGTTGAAGGTTTGGATCGAATGAAGTGGTGGAAGGAGATGGAGCATTAGAGGCGGGTATAGTGGTAGGCGTGGATGCGAATGAAGTAATGATTGGTATAGACAAGGAGCACCATTCAGAAATAGTAACATGAGTAGCTCTTGGGAGAGTAGGAGCAGTTTGTGTAAGAGGAAAGATGATTTCAACAAAACGAACATGACGAGAAGTATATAGACGACGAGAAGACATATCAAGGCATAGATAGGCACTCTGAGTAGATGAGTAACCAACAAAAAGACAAGGGGTCGATCGGGGTTCAAGTTTGTGTGAGGCATAGGGACGTAGCCAAGGATAACAAAGGCAACCGAAGCTTCGAAGTTTTCCATAGTTAGGAAGAGTGCTAAAAAGTGTGATGTATGGAGAGTCATTGTGAAGGGTAGGCGTAGGCATGAGGTTGATAAGATAACAACTTTGGAAACGACATATGACCAATATGATAGAGGTATTGTGTATGAGAAAGAAGAGAGAGACCGGTTTCGACTATATGTTAGTGTCGACGTTCAGCAAAGCAATTGTGCTCAGGAGTGTGAGGAGGGGATGTAAGATGGGAAATGCCATTGATGGTGAAAATGGCAATAAGGCTTGGTATTCACCGCCGTTGTCTGAATAAACTGTTTTAATAGGAGTGGCGAAGAATATTTCGACAACGGCTTTGAAACGGATGAAAGTATCACGAGCATCAAACTTCCGCTTTAAAGGATACAACCATATGTATTTGGTAAAGTGATCGACAAAAATTATATAATATTTAAAGTTGTTGACAGAGTGTATTGGAGAGGTCCAAACATTAGTAAAAATTATTTCAAGAGGGATGAAGATGATAAGGTTGAAGTGGAAAAAGGAAGTTTGTGACTTTTATTAGAGTGACAGGCATTACAATATGTATCTGAAAGAGAGGATTTGTTAATATCTAAATGAAAAGAGGAAACCATATACTTGAACGTCGAGAGAGACGGGTGACCAAGGTGATGATGCCAGGCATGATGTGTTGTCTTTACTGTAGAGAAAGCAAGTAACGGTGTGAAGTTTGAGGGCCACTCATAGACACCATGTTTAGGTTGACCTTGGAAAAGAATTGTCCTGGTCTAGAGATCCTTGACAAGAAAAGAAGAAGGTAAGAATTCAATAGCAACATTGTTCGATTTACAAAATTGAGACACCGAAATTAAATTGTGTTTCATACTAGGAGCACAAAGGAAATTAGATAGAGTAAATGAGTGAGAGGGAGTGGGAAGAGTGGTAGAACCAGAGTGAGTAATCGGAACACTAAAGCCATCATCAATCATTATTTCATCTAAGCGAGTGTAGGGATTGTGAATATAGAGATTTTGGAGATCGGTTGTAATGTGATGTGTTGCACCACTGTCTAAAAGCCAAGGATCAGAGGAGGAGGAATTGGAGGTGGCGACATGGGCTTGAGGTTGCCACGGTGTAGGCGTACGAGACACTAATGAATTGACTTGGCGTGAAGGTACGGATGCATTCGGGAACTGCTGTCAAAAGAGAGAACAATGAGTGACAACATGCCCCTGAGTTCGACACCACTGACATTTGCCCAAAAAAAGGGCGCATAGATCGATTGTACTATTGAGATGTAAAGGGCGTAGAAGATTGTTGAAATCTCTGGTTGGAGTGTTGAGTGTGAGTTGAGTAGGCGATGACTGGTACGCTTGAGGAGGAGTTGTATAGAGTAACATCTCCGTTGATCAGTTTTTCATGCAACTCATCAAAAGTAATGACAGTATCACGACTATTGACAGCATCGATAATTGGTTGGAAGGTGTCATCAAGACTTTCCAAGTCTTTCTCAATAACATCCTCCGCATCTAACGGTTTACCAAGAGTAGCAAGCTCATCGGTTTGATTTTAATAGCTTGCATATACTAAGTGATAGTTTGGGAGCCTTTGGAAATGTTTTTGAGATTATCTTTGATTTGTTTTATATGGCCACGAGATGGACAAGCATAAGTGTTGGCGAGAACTGTCCAGGTTTCAGCTGAGGTTGTGCACCGTAAGACTAAAGAGACAAGGTTTTGAGAAATGGTTCCAACTAATGCACCAAACATGAGTTTATCTTATCGTATCCATGTTTGATAAGTCGAATTGGTAGAGGTTGTGTTATTGGTGGTGATAGTTTTTGGTGGACAATGGTGTGTACCATTTATAAATTTGAAGAGGTCATAGCCTATGAGGATGGATTCAATTTGGGTTTTCCAAGAAAGATAATTGGTGGAGTTGAGTTTGATAGAGTTTTGGATTGTTACTATGATGAGGGAATTGTTAGGTTCAAGAGGGTTGGAAATGGAGTTGTCAATAGCCATTGAGGTCGACACTTAATCTCGTATGAGATAGGCAACTGATACCATATGGAAAGAGGAACGGAAAGTGTTGTAGAGGAAAATATTGTTTCATAGATCATTTGTGGTAATCAATATCAACTTATATATACACGCAAAATAATAAACTGAGTAACAATAATATGTTTGAAATTCAAATAATTGATAAAAAAAGCTAATGACGACACTAAAGAAGGGGCAGAATCCCAACAGCAAGATTAAGGTAATTGAATAATCTTATCAACAACAAAATAAAGCGGTTGAAAAATTCAGTTTCTTACTGGTACAAGGCTCAGATGAAAATTCTGATTATACAAAATTTAAAAGTCTCGAAAGTTTGTTTGAGTTCTTTCTCTTAATTTTAATTCTACCGTACTACAAACTCTAAATTCATTTAAAAAGCTTACGAAACCAAAAAATAAAGCAATTATACCATGCAAAAGCAAAGAAATAATTAAATGTGCAATCACCCATTAAATTATGGGATTTACTCCATGTGCAGGTGGGTTTTCCCACATAGTGTATCCACTCATAATGTTTTAAATTTTAGTATTTGTTTTTCATTTATGAATGGGTATGCAATGTTTTTCAAATTTTTTTCCTTTGTAAAATAAACTTTACTTGGAAACTCCATCAAAATAATAGGTATGCAACTGCATGCCCAGAGGGCTGAACATATTCGTCTCTTGTTGTAAACGGCTGTAATAAGTTTAACAGATATAACTGTAAAATATATTTTTTTATTTTTGTTCAACATTTATTTTAAAAATTTAACATTGTTTTTTAAAATTAAAAAGTTGGTTTCAATATTCTAATAATATTTTATCATTTTCATTATAAATTTTCTAATAATATTTTTTGTTTGAACCAAAGTGAAACCTATGTTTGATTTTGATATAATTAAATCATTAAGGATCAAATTGAAAAACTTAAAATTGTTTTATAAGTCCCTTAATAAGTTTTAAATCACCAACACTTTAAAACTGATTTGAAAAACTCAAACTCAAAATATTTTCTAAGTGTTCCAAGGCCAAACTATTGAAAATCGTCCAGGTGTATCGACACGCTTCCAGCCGTATCGATACCTTTTTACAAAGTTGGCTACTAGAGGAATTCGTTTCGATACGCCCTTAACCGTATCGAAACAGATTCAATCTGTATCGATACGCCCCTTTGTAAAGACTGAAAGAGTTTGAATGGTGTACCGATACGGCTCCACCCGTATCGATACGATTTTATCGAATTTTTAATTCAGCTTGTTTTAAATTCTTTCGACCGTTGGTGTCAATTGGTAGGTAACCAAATTTCAAATTGGCAGTTGACTCGTATCGATACGGTAAACCCTCGTATCGAAACGGAAACTTCCAGTGAGCTAAGTTGAGAAAAAGGTATCGATACAGTCTTATCCGTTTCGATACCCCGTATCGATACGCCTACGTGCGTTTCGATACCCCCTATTTATTATGTACAAGGGCTCTTTCTTTTTTGAGACAGGTATCGATACGGCTCCCCGTGTAGCGATACGGATATATGTTGAAGTGCATTTATGGTGGAAAGAGAGGGTCCCAACGGCTCTATTCAATTCCCCAACCACCCAAACGGCTAGAATTGATAGAGGAGGTATAAATTGAAGCTCTTTGAAGACCAGCAACAACTATTGCATTAAAGAAAAACATTCAAGCAAAAATCCAACCTCAAGTGTGCTAAATTTCCAATCTCTTGTAATTCCCAAATTGTGTTGTATCCAATTCTTATTCTATCTTCAAATTTGGGTTGAGTGTTGTACTTCTAGGGACAAATTTGTATTTGAGAGATATACTTCTTGTCCAATTTCTTCTTTGATTATTGGTGAGGGTTTGGTCAAATTTTGGGTAGAAAATTTGACCGGTTGTGTAAAGGTTACCTCCTAAGCCTTGAAAAGGGGAAGAACAAATAGTGAATTGTTGAAATCCTTAGTGGTAGCTAAGGTAGTGGATGTAGAGTTAATTTGGAACTTGAACCACTCTAAAATCCCTTGTTCTTCATTTTTAAATTGCCCCTTCACTCCACAAAGATTTTAAATCCCAATTCTCTCCCCCTCTTGGTCTTGATCATTCAATCGATCCACTCAACAATTGGTATCAGAGCCTACCTCTTTGAAGGATTCACAACCACAAGAGGAGTTCCTAGGAAGAGTGAGATCAACAAAAAATCAAGCCATGGCTTCTACCTCCGGTTCGGGCATGTATGAGTCACAATCCACTACAAAACCTCCCTTCTTCAATGGTGACAACTATCCATTTTGGAAGAATAGAATGCGTCTCTTCATCAAGTCCAATGACTACTTAGTTTGGGATGTCATTGAAGATGGCCCTTATATTCCATTGAAGCAAGATAGTGAAGGGAAGATGGTCTTGAAGAAAAAGGTGGAAATGAGTGAAGAAGAAAGGAGAAAGATCCAAATAAATGACAAAGCTCTCCACATGCTCTTTTGTTCATTCGGTCAAGACATCTATTCCAAAGTGTCATCCATTGAGAGTGCCAAAGAAGTGTGGGATACTCTTGAGACTACCTATGAGGGAACCAATGATGTCAAAGAAACTAAGATTGGAATTCTCAATCTTAGTTATGAAAATTTCAAGATGGAGCCCGATGAGACGGTGTCCAAGATGTTTGATCGTTTTTCCACAATAGTCAATGGGCTCAAAGGATTTGGAGAGATCATACCGGAAGACAAGCTTGTCTGGAAGCTACTTTATTCACTTCCCGAATCTTGGGATGAGAAGAGAACCGCCATCATAGAGGCTAAAAATTTGAAGACTCTAAAGTTTGATGAGCTAGTGGGTTCTCTACTCACTCATGAGATTATGAAACAAGGAAGGGAAGAAGAGAAGAAGAAGGAAGAGAAGAGAGTAGAGAAGTTAGAAGTTGAAAAGAAGAAGAAGATGGGAATAGCTCTTAAAGCTTCACTACTTGAGGAAAGCTCTTCTAGTGAGGAGGATGACCTTGAAGAATTGGCTATGATAGCCAAGAAGTTCTCTCGATTCATGAGGTCCAATCGTGGAAGAAAAATTCAAAGAAAGATGGACTTCAAAGGTAAGAACAAATAAGAAGCAAGGTATCAAATCATTTGCTTTGAGTGTAATAAACCCGATCACATACGTTCGGAGTGCCCTCAACTCAAGAAGAAGGGCTTTGAGAAGAAGAAGAAGCTCAAAGCCAAGCTTGCTACTTGGAGTGATGAGGAGTCATCCAAGGATGATGAACAAGAAGTGGCCAACCTTTGCCTCATGGCACTTGAGGAAGATTCCTCCATGGTAACCTCTAACTCATCATCTTTAAATTTTACATATGATGAATTAAATGATGCATATGATGAGTTACAAGAGGTCTATGATGAATTAGTTGAGAAATATAAGGAGTCGGTCATTAAAATAAAAAAATCATTTTGGAGCTAAATGATAAAAATGACTTACTCTCTCAAGCGAATTCAAAATTTGAGAAAAAGATATTAGGGTTGAAAGATGAACTAAAATTTTTTCAAGATGAAAATGTTGACCTTAATAATCTTTTATCTCAATGTAATAGTGAACACCAAAAGGTGTTAGATGAGCTAAATAATCTCAAAGAGTCTTTTAAAAATGTTGGTAGTGTCAAGCATGAAATAGGTGAATCTTCAAGAACAAACCAACCTAAGAAAAAGACTAACTACTACAAACAAGGTAGCTTTTCTAGACATAGTAGAACTAAAAGAATTAGAAGTGTATGGGTTCCTAAGGAACTTGTAAAATCTAATAACATTATTGCTATGTCATCTTGGATTCCTAAGGGAACCAAGGTTTTGGGAGCTAACACTCATGGACCCAAAATGATTTGGGTACCAAAAACAAAAGCTTAATATCTTTGTTTGTAGGGGGAGCATTGCTACAAGGCCAAAACACAAAGTCAAAACTCATGGTACCTTGATAGTGGATGCCCAAGGCATATGACCGGAGACAAGAGTAGATTCATGCATCTAAAGCCAAAAAGTGGAGGAGTGGTGACATTTGGTGACAACTCCAAAGGCCACATTAAAGGTATTGGCTTCATAGGTAATCACTCTACCATTCTCATTGAAAACGTCTTGTATGTTGATGGTCTTAAACATAACTTATTGAGCATAAGTCAATTGTGTGATAAAGGATTTAATGTTTTATTCGATAAAAATGGATGCAAAATTGTAGACATTAAATCTAATAATATTATGCTCATAGGTCATTGCATAGCGAACATATACATGGTTCATCTAGATGACATTCATACATCTCATGCATGCTTAGTAGCACAAAATGAAAATGATGCATGGTTGTGGCATAGGAAACTAGGACATGCTAGCATTAGTGTTTTAGAAAAACTAGTTTCCCTTGATCTAGTTAGAGGTTTACCCAAGATTAAATTTTCAAACGATAAAATTTGTGATGCATGCTCTAAGGGTAAACAACATAAATCTTCCTTTAAATCCATTAATGATGTTTCTACTAGTAGATGTTTACAATTTATCCATATGGATTTATTTGGGCCAATTAGGACTATTAGCTTGGGTGGTAAATCTTATGCATTTGTACTTGTTGATGATTTTTCTAGATTTACTTGGGTTCTATTTTTAAGTACTAAAGATGAGGCTTTGGAAAAATTCACCACATTTTCAAAACTAACCCAAAATGATCTTGAACTTAGAATTTCACATATTAAAAGTGATAATGGAACCGAGTTTCAAAATTTAGGGTTTGAAGATTTTTTAAATGAAAATGGTATTAGCCACAATTTTTTGGCTCCTCGAACTCCTCAACAAAATGGGGTAGTTGAGAGGAAAAATAGAACTTTCCAAGAAATGGCTAGAACTATGCTTTGTGAAAATAATTTACCTAAATATTTTTGGGCGGAAGCCACAAACACCGCTTGCCATATTGTTAATCGAGTAATGATTAGGCCAATTTTAAAGAAAACACCTTATGAGATTTTAAAATCTAAAAAGCCTAACATTAGCTATTTTCACCCTTTTGGTTGCAAGTGTTTTGTTTTAAATAATGGAAAAGACAACTTAGGTAAATTTGATGCAAAAAGTGATGAAGCTATTTTCATAGGATACTCTTTAACCTCTAAAGCCTATCGAGTATTTAACAAAAGAACTTTAGTAGTAGAAGAATCTATACATGTTGTATTCGATGATAACCTCCTTCCAAGGAAGGATTCTTGTGATGATGATGATGTAGGAATCATAAATGCCTTTGATGGAGGACAAACTTCAAAGGAGGATAAGATTCGAACAAAAGAAGAGGACACACAAGATCCACCTCTTGAAGCCTTGAAGGACTTGACTCTTGAGGAAAAGAAAGTGAGCTACCCAAGGGAGTTCAACTATGTCAAAGATGGTGAAATCTTGGGTGATCCATCCAAGAGGGTAACCACTTGATCTTCTCTTAGATTAATGAATCATGTTGCATTTATCTCATGCATAGAGCTTAAGAATATAAAAGAAGCATTGAAAGATTATTTTTGGATTATGGCTATGCAAGAAGAGTTAAATCAATTTGAGAGAAGTAACGTTTGGACATTAGTTGATAGGCCTAGTAATCAATCTACCATAGGAACTAAATGGGTCTTTAGGAACAAGCTAGATGAGAGTGGTAACATTGTGAGAAATAAAGCTAGACTAGTAGCACAAGGTTACACTCAAGAAGAGGGAATAGATTTTGATGAAACCTATGCACCCGTAGCTAGAATGGAAGCCATTAGGATGTTGCTTGCATATGCATGTTATCATAATTTCAAGCTTTTTCAAATGGATGTTAAAAGCGCGTTTTTAAATGGTTTTATAAATGAAGAAGTGTATGTGGAACAACCACCGGGTTTTGAAGACTCAAAATTTCCAAATCATGTTTTCAAACTCACTAAAGCTCTTTATGGTTTAAAACAAGCTCCTAGAGCTTGGTATGAAAGACTTTCAAACTTCTTAATTGAAAAAAGTTTTGAAAAAGGTAAGGTGGACACTACACTTTTTATAAAAATGTATAAAAATGACATCTTAGTAGTTCAAATTTATGTTGATGATATTATTTTTGGTTCTACTAACGAATGTCATTGCCAAGAGTTTGCTAAGTTAATGTAAGGTGAATTCGAGATGAGCATGATGGGGGAGCTCTCATTCTTTTTGGGACTCCAAATCAAGCAAAGAAGGATGGCACCTTCATCAATCAAGCAAAGTACATAAAGGATATGCTCAAGAAGTTTGGCTTGGAGAATGCAAAGCCTCAAGCCACACCTATGAGCTCATCATCAAAGCTTGACAAAGATGAAGGAGGTAAGTGTGTTGACTCTAAGCTTTACCGTTCTATGATTGGATCATTGCTTTACCTTACTGCAAGTAGACCAGATATCTTGTTTAGTGTTTTCTTGTGTGCTAGGTTTCAAGCTAGTCCTAGAGAGTCTCACCTTATAGCCGTTAAGAGAATCTTTAGGTACCTTAGAGATACTCCTTGTTTAGGTCTTTGGTACCCTAGAGACTCCATCTTCAACCTTCATGCTTATTCGGATGCGGATTATGGGGGATGCAAAATTGATAGGAAGAGTACTTTGGGAACTTGTCAATTCCTAGGTAGTATGCTCATATCTTGGTTCTCTAAGAAACAAAATAGTGTAGTCTTATCTACCACTGAAGCCGAGTACATATCCTTAGGGAGTTGTTGTGCTCAAGTCCTTTGGATGAAGCAACAACTCTTAGATTATGGCATTAAGGTTGAAACCATACCCTTAAAATGTGACAACACTAGTGCTATATGTTTGACAAAAAATCCCATCCAACACTCTAGAACCAAACACATAAAAATAAGGCATCATTTCATTAGAGATCATGTCCTTAAGGAAGATGTGGTTATAGAGTATGTAGACACCTTAAATCAATTAGCGGACATTTTTACAAAACCTTTAGACAAAGAGCGTTTTTGGTCCCTTAGGAGAGAGTTAGCTCTAGCTAGCCTATCTTGACCTTTTAGGACCTCTTTTGTGCTTAAAATTGCTTGATTGTGAAATTGCATGTTTGTGTGTTGTAACTCTTGAAAATGTCCATGCCTATAGCTAGGGGGAGTATGATTCTATTCAAATATGATTAGAATTGTTCATTCATCATTTGCATTCCTTTAGGAGGTGTTAAAATCGAGCCTATGGTTGTTCTTTAGGCCTAAAATGTATTTCTGGGCATAGGGTATCGATACGGCCCTACGCGTATCGATACGAGTACTTCATTAGTTTCCCAGACTTCATTTTGCCTTAAACGGGTATCGATACGGTTAAACTCGTTTCGATACGAGCTTCAATCGTTTTGATACGGGTTTCATCCGTTTCGATACGATTCTTCAATGGGCATTTTTAAGGGAATTGCGCTTTTACCCCCGTATCGATACACCCTCAGGTGTATCGATACGCAATTGTGCAGACAGCTTTAATTTTGGCATTTAAAGTCTTCAACTTTTACCAAAACTAAAATTCTCAAAACCTTAAAAACCCTAGCCGTTTTTAGCCTATAAATAGGCTCTTCCTCCATCATATTTCACACCACAACTCCAAAACTTCAAGAGGGTTTCAAATCAAGCAAAGCTCTAAGGTTTTTCTCAACAATTTGGTGCTAGGCTTTTCTTCATTCTTCTCTAATCCCTATCAAGATAAAACACTTTCTTCTTCTTTTTTAATTTTTTTATTGTTGTTTTGTTTTCATATTTGTCTTCTTAACAAAATTTTGTCTTTCAAAATTTCCTCTTCAAATTTTATTTTGAAAATTTTTTTACCTTGATCTTTGATTTCTCAATGACTTGAATGAAGGAATCTAAATGCATACACTTGTTTTTCTAGTTCATGGCACCATCTAGGAAGACATCTCGTGTTACTCAAACCGGTGAATCATCTAATCCCGGAGAGGGTGCTCGTCAGAATTTTGCCCAAATCTATGAACACTCCTTTGAAACCCCCGGAGCTCTCACCTATTTTCGTCAATTCCAAAACTACAAGATTCATCCGGAAAGGGTAATATCTATTCCTTTTCTTTACTCGGAGCGATTCAAATTTGAATATCTCCCTTTGCTTCAACTTTGGAATTTTATGGATTTTCTCTCTATTCCCAGGTTTTATTTTCGTCTTTTGGTTTTAATCTTTTATGCTAATGCCAAATGTTGTGCTAATCGTAATGGGGTTGTTACCGGAATTAGTTCCTATCTCATGGGCAAGAAAATCCTTCTTGATGTAAAATCTATATGTGATGTTTTTAAGTTGGAGGATGAATGCCTTGATGATGAGAATGCTTTAGGCCATGTTCTTAGTGGTTCTGTCACCGCCCTCAATGCTCAAGATCAGATCCTCCATTTGATGGTCTCTTGGTGGCTTATGCCTTCCGGAGGGAAGTACTCTACCATCCGTCAAGTGGATGACTTTTGGATTCGTTGCTTCCGTGAGAGAAAACGTCCAAACCTTGCTCGTATCATGTTTGCGGAGATTGTTTATCTTGTGCAACATCGCCACACCTCTCTTGTCACCTCCTTCACCTATGGTACGACCCTAAGCTATTTCTTTTTGAAAAAGGATATTGATTGCTCGCATGACTTCCCAACTCCCTCACCGATCCAATTGATGAACGCTCTCTTGCATGGGGTAAGTTCCATTATTTTAATGGTAGTTGGTTACGTCTTTCTGAGCTGCCACCCGTGGCCGCGACACAATTGGAAAATCCTCAAGGTGAACAAGTTCCTCAAGCTCCTCCACCTCCTCCTCAACCCTCCATGGATGCTCTTATGACCTTTCTTAATGAGCAATTCACGGGATTGCGCACGGATATGGCTTCGGGCTTCACAACGATTGATACTCGTTTCACAAGCCTTGAAACACGGATGACGAACATGGAGAATCGTCTAACCTCTCTTGAAGGCGGTCATAATTCTATGAATATTTCCCTCTCCGCCTTCCATGATGAGTGGCACAATAGCATGAGGAAAATGATCCAATTGAAGATGAAGATGAAGATGATGAAGAAGGCGATGATGATGCCTAATAGCTTCTCCTTGCATTTCATGCATATCATCTAGGATATTTTTATTTATGCACCTTTGTTTCATGTTCTTAGGACTAAGTTTGCTTTATTTTAAACCTATGCTTTGATTTTCTGTTTTGTTGAATTTTTAAGTTGATGTTATGCTTTATTTTGAACTTAATGATATTTATGTTGCCTATTTATACCTTTGCATATGTTATGCACTTTACTTTTTCTCAATTTTTTTGATCTAACAAAAAGGGGGAGAGGGAAGCTCACAACACTTAAAAATTTTGATTTTCAACTTAAAAGTTACCTAGCTCATATTAAGAGGGAGTAAATTTTGCAAAGTTTTTCAAAGTATCAAAAATTTTAAGTTTTAGTTTTGTTATATCAAAAAGGGGGAGATTGTGAAACCTGTGTTTGATTTTGATATAATTAAATCATTAAGGATCAAATTGAAAAACTTAAAATTGTTTTATAAGTCCCTTAATAAGTTTTAAATCACCAACACTTTAAAACTGATTTGAAAAACTCAAACTCAAAATATTTTCTAAGTGTTCCAAGGCCAAACTATTGAAAACCGTCCAGGTTTATAGATACGCTTCCAGCCGTATCAATACCTTCTTTACAAAGTTGGCTACTGGAGGAATTTGTTTTGATACGCCCTTAACCGTATCGAAACACTGTATCGAAACAGATTGAATATGTATCGATACGCCCCTTTGTAAAGACTGAAAGAGTTTGAATTGTGTACCGATACGGCTCCACCCGTATCGATACGATTTTATTGAATTTTTAATTCAGCTTGTATTAAATTCTTTCGACTGTTGGTGTCAGTTGGTAGGTAACCAAATTTCAAATTGGCAGTTGACCCGTATCGATACGGTAAACCCTCGTATCGAAACGGAAACCTCCAGTGAGCTAAGCTGAGAAAAAGGTATCGATATGGTCTTATCCGTTTCGATACCCCGTATCGATACGCCTACGTGTGTTTCGTTACCCCCTATATATTATGTACAACGGCTCTTTCTTTTTTGAGACAGCTATCGATACGACTCCCCGTGTACTGATACGGATGGCTGCAGAAGTGCATTTATGGTGGAAAGAGAGGGTCCCAACGGCTCTATTCAATTCCCCAACCACCCAAACGGCTAGAATTGATAGAGGAGGTATAAATTGAAGCTCTTTGAAGGCCAGCAACAACTATTGCATTAAAGAAAAACATTCAAGCAAAAATCCAACCTCAAGTGTGCTAAATTTCCAATCTCTTGTAATTCCCAAATTGTGTTGTATCCAATTCTTATTCTATCTTCAAATTTGGGTTGAGTGTTGTACTTCTAGGGACAAATTTGTATTTGAGAGATATACTTCTTGTCCAATTTCTTCTTTGATTATTGGTGAGGGTTTGGTAAAATTTTGGGTAGAAAATTTGACCGGTTGTGTAAAGGTTACCTACTAAGCCTTGAATAGGGGAAGAACAAATAGTGAATTGTTGAAATCCTTAGTGGTAGCTAAGGTAGTGGATGTAGAGTTCATTTGGAACTTGAACCACCCTAAAATCCCTTGTTCTTCATTTTTAAATTACCCTTTCACTCCACAAAGATTTTAAATCTCAATTCACCCCATCTTGGTCTTGATCATTCAATCGATCCACTCAACAGTATCCACCGCCGATAGCAGCGATTAATCCCCTCACTGCGGGTGCTTTCACTAAGAGGTAAACGACTGACCATGAAATGTACTACATTCTCATTGGCAAAAATTGAATCTCTGACCTTTTGGTTAAGGGATGAGGTAATAATATTTTATTTAAAATCATTTGAAATACTTTATATCCTTAATTATTGAATTAAATAATTTTATTTAAATAGTTTAACTTCTGTTTATACGTAATTTTTTACTAGAGGTCTAGAATAGTCTCTGTAACTATATTAATATATTTGGTCTAGGAAAAATTATTACATGAGTCTAGCTCACCACGTTATCCATGGTCTTATCCAATAATATTTTTCCATGTAGTTTTTTTCAAGAAAAAAATGAAACTGTGTTTTAGTAATAAAATTGAAACCTAAACTGCGGTATTTTGTAACAAGTCTATTTTTTTATTGCTCTTTCGGTTTCAGGGCTTCGTCCGAACTGATCCAGATCGATTCGCGTCACATACCTAATTTTAGTGGGTGAGTCTTCTAGTAGGGATTTTTTTGCATACACAACGCCTCAAACTCGAGACGTGCTTAAGCGATACCAAGCTACTTACCACTTGGACTAACTCCGTTGGTTACTAAAGGTCGATTTAATACTCCATGGAAAACATTCATTTTTTAATTAGTAATATTAGTGATTTAATATTTTAAGCATGTTTGTTTAGTATAAAAATCCTCTACCCCTTTTCGGCGCCCCTTTGAATGCCACAACACTAAAAAAATAAATTTGAAGCCCTAAACCTAAATTTTAAATCCTAAACCATATACCTTATACCCTAAAAATACACCCTACCCAAAATTTCCTAAATTTTAACCACAAACCCTAACCTTAAACCCTAAACTCTAAGCCCTAAACTTAATTTGATTTATATTCTATTTGTTTACCTAAAATAGAAACTATACGTTATAATTTAATGAAAAAGTGTGGAAATGTGAAGTAAAATATCTATTTTTAATATACTGGTGTGATACAAGGGTAGCAGTTGTTCAACTTTCTTAGTCGTTTTTAGTAAGGAACACACACCGTGCAGAACTTGTAACCCCCTCATACGGCCTATAGAAATACTTATCTTTGGGGAGGTCACATTCCCTGTCACAACTCTCACAACATATATATATGTATAACATGAAAAGCATTCGAACAAAATTCATCAATAAAGTTAAAGTATCAGAAGTTTAATTTAAAACCATTATAAGATCTGAATATTCCAAAAGACATCTCCAAAATAAAGTCTCAAGCGATAAGCAAAATACACAGTTGTAAGGCAAGCATTAGAAGTTTAGTTCTTATACATGTCAAAGTTTGGTTACAAAATAAGGCCACGTATGGCAACTAGTAACATATATAGAGAGAATTCAAAATATAGGCTCATGTCACCAAAATAAAGATAGTATGGCGGATAGAAACATTACAACAAAAGATAAGTACGAAATGTGTTGATCCTCCAAGTGTCGAGTCCTTGGGTAGCCTATCAAAAGGTATATGAAAAGGGGAAAGGATGGGGCGTGAGCTAGGGAGCTCAGTGTGTTCCAACAATGCATTAAAACATATCTATAGTTCATATGTGAAAAGCATTAAGTAAAACATGATCAAGAGCAACCAGAGTCTATTTGTACTTAACTACCCACTAACCATACACCGATATGCAGTTCCCTTAACTGCATCCATAAGGACTTACCCTAGGCCCGATGGACGTAGGTGCTAACCTAAGGGGCTGCCTTAGGTCCATAAGGAATTACAAGCGCTGAACCTACAGAGACTTCATATCATATCCCACTAGTATACCCCAAATATAAATCATAGTTGTTCAACAGACAGTAATAT
The DNA here is from genome assembly GCA_958450335.1 of Hibiscus tridactylites. NCBI lineage: Eukaryota > Viridiplantae > Streptophyta > Magnoliopsida > Malvales > Malvaceae > Hibiscus > Hibiscus tridactylites. Next base: position 57,173,490 of record OY288277.1, read on the forward strand.
CAGAAGATCATATGAAAAACATGTTTTATCACATATATATGATAGTTTGAGGTTCATGCTTTCAAACCTTACATGGATACATATTTTTAAAACAACATAGCAATCATGCATTTATTCAAGTAGCAAATATCATGGTTCAACAGATAAAACTTTCATATCTCATAAAATTGATCATGCTATCAATCAGGGAAAATATTCATGTGCACATGATAATTTCATAAAAATATTTTAGATTGTTGTTTAGCACACTAGGAACACACCTCGGAAGCTCGTCAGATAGATCTAAGGGGCACGTGCCTCGCTATGCCATGCAATTGAGCTGGACCCTAAATCAAAATAGAGAGATGTTACCACAGTGGGAATATTAAGTTTGAAGATTTGACTGAGTTCTAAGTTCATACGAGTAACTATAGGTGCACGAGGATGAGCGGAACGAGAGGAGCTGGGTTGAGCAGACTAATGGTTGGAAGATACTCAAGTACCTTTAAACATATAAAAGCTTATATTAGCCATTTATTTGATTTGCATTTATCTTAATGAAATATTTAAATACATATGCATGATTGGGTTTAAGGTCAGATTCAAATGTCTTCGGGTTGGAATTCCGTGAAATGGACTTCAAAATCAGATTCAGGACATCGAAAAACATGAAATAGGGCTGTTCGGAAAATTTGACTTTTTGGTCAAAGTCAACACTTACGTTAGTAGTCAAAGTCAATGCTGACGTCATCGGTCAACAGTCAAAGTCAACTGAGCTGACTCAGACAAGTTGACTCGGATGAGTTGACTCAGACGAGTTGACTCGGACGAGTTGAATCAGACGGGTTGAGTCGGTCAGGTCGGGTCAGGTTGACTCGGGTCGGGCCAGATACGGGTCGGGTTTTGACTTAGTTGGGCTGACCGGATCAGTTTAATCGGTCTAGCCGGTTCATACCGGTTCACCTACCCAAAATAGAATGAGTCACCGAAAGTTACCGAAAAGGTCGCCGGAGACGCATTTGGTCATGATTTTGTCGGAAAAAGATAGATCTTTAAACCACGATTTCAACCCACACATTATAAACATGAAACAAGCCAGAAAGATCGCCAAATGTTACCTCAAAGGTTCTAAATTGCCAGAACGGCACGGTGCTCCGATGAAGCCCTTCTTGGTGTCGGAACGACGATCGGCCGGGTGGGTTTGAGCGTCTTCCCATATCGGTCAAGGCTAGACCAACGACGCCCCCAACCAATGACGATAATGGTCGTAGATCAAAGGTAATAGAAATGGCCTCCTCGACGCACTCAAAGGTCGCGATTTGCTTGTGCCGATGCAAGGGAACGATGAGTGGCTAACGGGGATGAGTTCAGGCGTACGGGAGGACAACGATGACACCGGCGGTGAAGCCCACGGCGCGGCAGTGGGTGAGGACGATGGTGGTCAAAACGGAGTTGATAGGAGAGTTGGGGGGAGGGTTCGAGAATTTGGGGAAACTGAAGCATTCATTTCTGGATAGGTAGAGGGCATATCAGACTTTTAAATATTCTTGGTAAACAACATATGATGGTTCAAAAGGAATTTGGGGTGACCTTGCCAACAAAATCTACTTAGCTTAGTTGGCTGGGTCAGGGACTCAGCTGCTTATAGGTCGTGACCTTGCGTATCAGACTTTTTTTTTCTCAAGGTGTTACCATTCTCCCCCTAAAGAAAAATTTCATCCTCGAAATTTACCTGAGTTAAACAGATGCGGAAATTTCTCCCTCATGGATTCTTTGATCTCCGAAGTAGCTTCCGCAGGGCTACGATTGCACCACAAAACTTTAACCATCAGGAATACATTTGTTCCTCATAACTCTCTTGTCTGAATCTAAAATCTGTATTGGTTCGTCTTCATAGGACAAGTCCGGCCTCAACGCTACATCCTAAACCTGAATGACATGGCTCGGATCAGGATGGTATTGCCTCAACATGGACACATGGAAGACATTATGAATACGGTTAAGCTGGGGAGGTAACTCAAGCTTATAGGCAACATGCCTAGCTCTCTTCATGATACGATACGGTCTAGTGAATCTCGGACTCAGCTTACCCTTGCACCCAAATCTCGAACTTTCTTTCATGAGGATACTTTCAGAAAGACTTGATCACCAACCTCAAACTAAATATCCTTTCTTCTTCGACCATCATAAGATTTTTGTCTGTCAAAAGCCTTCTTCATGCGATCACGGATTAATATAACGATCTTCTCAGTCTCTTGGATCAACTCTGGACCCAAAGTATTCCGATCATATAATTCGGTCCAAAGTAGTCCGAAATATCCTTCTTCATACCATCCTATCGGTATCTTTGTCTAAGATTTTGATACATCTTATCCCCGCCGGGGTGCATGGCATAAGGTCTACTATGAGCCTCACTTAGGATAGTCTGCTTCAAATCTATGTCACCTGGTACACAATATCGACCCTTAAAGCACAGGACCCCATCTTGATCAAAAGTGTAAATAGATGTGGATCCTTGGTCAGCCTGCTGCATGACAGGAAGTAAAGAACTGTCTAGGAGTTGTTGGGCCTTAATATCTTTAGCCAGAGTCGGTTTAACCTGTAACTCTGCTAACTGCCATCATCAAAGATACTCATCCTGGAAAATAGAGATCTCAGGTCTGAAATAGCCTTACGGCTCAAAGCATCAACAACAACATTGGCTTTTCCCGGGTGATACTCGATCACATAATCATAATCTTTAAGAAGTTCAAGCCACATACGTTGTCTCAGATTAAGCTCTATCTGTGTCTGAAAATACTTTAAGCTCTTATGATCTGTATAGATATAACACTTTTCTCCGTAGAGATAATGTCTCCAAATCTTTAAGGCAAAGACTACAATGGCCAATTCTAGATCATGGGTAGGATAGTTACACTCGTGCAGTCTCAATTGATGAGACACAAAAGCGATCACCCTGCCATCCTGCATTAGAACGCATCCAAGTCCAGAGCGTGATGCATCACTATAAACTGTAAAGTCTTTCCCAGACTCGGGCTACGTCAAAACTGGAGCTTGCGTCAGAGCCGTCTTCAATTTCTCAAAACTATCCTGCTGAGCATCAGTCCAGATGAATGGAACATTCTTCCTCAACAACTTCGTTAGAGGTGCATCAATGATGAAGAAGCCCCCTACGAAGCGTCTATAATAACTGGATAGACCCAAGAAACTACGAATCTCAGAAACATTACTGGGTTGCTTCCAACTCACAATGGCCTCAATCTTGCTTGGGTCAACCTGAATACCCCGAGCTGATACTACGTGCCCGAGAAATGTCACCTCGTTAAGCCAAAATTCGCACTTGCTCAACTTAACGTATAACATGTGCTCTCTGAGAGTCTGCAAAACAATCCTTAAATGCTCTGCATGTTCTACTTCAGACCGGGAATAGACCAGGATGTTATCAATAAACACCTCCACAAACTGGTCCAAGTAGGGCAAGAATACACGATTCCTCAAATCCATAAAGGTAGCATGAGCATTAGTCATACCAAATGACATTACTAGAAACTTGTAATGCCCATATCTGGTGCGAATGGTTGTTTTCAAAACATCAGACCCCTTTATCTTCAATTGATAATACCCGGAACGAAGATCAATTTTCGAGAAAACTGTGGCTCCTCGAAATTGATCGAACAAGTCATCGATCCTAGGTAACGGGCACTTATTTTTTACTATCAGCTTGTTCAACTTCCGATAGTCAATACATAACCTGAGAGAACCATCTTTCTTCTTCACGAAAAAAACAGGGGCTCCCCAAGGCGAAGAGCTAGGTCGGATAAATCCTCGATCCAAGAGCTCTTGCAACTGAATCTTCAACTCCTTAAGCTCCTTAGAAGCCATACAATAGGGGTTCATAGAAACTGGTGCGGATCCCGGATAAGTCTAAATATCAAACTCAACATCCCTATCCAATGGTAACCTAGGTAGCTCATCGGGGAAAACATCAAGAAACTCGCTAACAGTGTGAATCTTCTCAATCTTAGACAAGGAACCTTTAGTATTCAAGAAACATGCGATGAAGGTCTGATACCCATTTCGAATCATTCTATCAAAAGCCAAGAAAGATATGACATTAGACAGATACCCTCGACGTTCACCAACACGAACCACTGTCCGATCATTAGAAGTCTTCAGAACTACTCTCTTGGACTCACAGTCCAAGTTAACCCGGTGTTCAGTCAACCAATCCATGCCTAGAATTAGATCAAACTCTTCCAATGGTAGCTCCATAAGGTCAACTGGAAAGATTTCCCCTTCAAGCTCGAGAGGACATCGCCTGAACACTTTATTCACTGACTGACCACGGGACTCATAACAGTAACAACACTCTATGTAGCTTCAATCAGAATCTGAAGGTCTCAGGATACGGATTTCGAAATATAGGAGTGGGTGGAACCATTGTCGAGCAATGCAAAATATGGAACATAATAAATGGTAAAAGTACTTGCGATGACGTCTGGCTCATCTTGATCATCTCAACGTTTGGTAGCATACACAAGTGCAGGCTATCTGGCCTCAGATAAAACCGCCCCCACTCTGATATGATCGGGCTCTAGTGTTAGTCCTCGTAGCAAATGTAGAAGGTCTACTCTGACTGCGACACTTAGCCGTAGTCTGTACAAAAGTCTATGATCGAGTAGAAGTCTTGAAGGATGTTCGAGATGTAGAAAGTGAAACAAGACAACACTTCAGGAAATGATCTCTAGACCCACAACGAAAACAAGTACCCATAATCTTCCTACACTCACCCACATGACGCTTTCCACAATGCACACAAGATGATAGTCGAGAGAAGCTAAATGAATCACCTTGACTAACTGTAGGGGTCGAGGATACTGCGGGCCTAGATCTGGAATTACCCTTCAGAGGGGCAGAAGTACGAGCCTTCTTATCAGGGTGTGAAAAAGACTCAGGAACAGAAGGCCTCCTAGATCAATCTCGATTCACTCTACCACCTCCCGTGGCATATAACTCAACCTTCTCCTGATCTTTTGCTCTCTCAACAACCTTATCAAAGTCCTCATCAAGGTGGCCAATAACATGCACAGACAACTCATACCGAAGACCAAGTGCGAACATATGACACTTCTCTTTCTTAGTAGGAACCAAACTAGATCCAATTCTCAACAAGTTAAAAAACTCAGTCCCATAATGGGATACAATCATATCCCCCTGTGTCAGAGTCCTAAACTGCTCTCGCATATGTCTCATAAAACGCTCTCCGATGAAAAGGCTCCTAAAGCGTTCCTTGAAAAAAAATCTCAGGTCAAGCGAGTGGTAGGGACACTACTCACAACAGACTCCCACCAGGTGTGGCCATTCCCATAAAGCAAAGAAACGGTTTCCAAATATTTCTTGGGTAGCTCAAAACCCAAAGAATTCATACGTCTCTCGAGATCGAGAAGCCACTCTTCTGCCTCAGTCAGAGGTCCACCGGTAGGGCCATCAAATGTCCTTGCCCCACTGGCGATCAGGGTCTGAGAAATAGGGCCTCATGCACAACTCTAACGGCTCTAACAACATTATGAATCAATTGTAAGAACTGTCTGCTAAGAGTCTCATCAGACACTATCGTGGATGGCTCAGCACGAGGTGCATGAGCTCCTCTGACAGGAGTCGCCGCATCAATACCAGAGGTAGTTGATAGGTCTACCGGAACTGTGGGGCATCTAGGGGCGGCAGGATCTTCAGGAGCCGGAGGATCACTAGCCAAGTGGTCAAGGGGTCAGAAAATCTAGCAGGTCGGCCTCGTCTCTAGGCAGGTCGATGACCTCGTCTTGCGCTCATTAACAATTTGGGCTCTACGAGAGATAAGACATAGAGTTACAACTGACACTGGAGTACCGAATACAGTTAAACATATGAAAAGTTTGGTGACATGGCTCTTTTTGAAAACGTTTCCAAAACATTTCATGAAAACATTTTATTTAAAACCCAACCACAGCCCGAGGCTAAAAAACCAAAAGCTCTGGTACCAACTAAATGTAACCCCCTCATACGGCCTATACAAAATACCTATCTTTGGGGAGGTCACATTCCCCGTCACAACTCTCACAACATATATATATGTATAGCATGAAAAGCATTCTAACAAAATTCATCAATAAAGTCAAAGTATCGAAAGTTTAATCTGAAACCATCACAAGATCTGAATATTCCAAAAGAAATCTCCAAAATAAAGTCTCAAGTGATAAGCAAAATACACAGTTGTAAGGCAAGCATTAGAAGTTTAGATCTTATCCACGTCAAAGTTTGGTTACAAATTAAGGCCACATATGGCAACTAGTAACACATATATAGAATATTCAAAATATAGACTCATGTCACCCAAATAAAGACAATATGGCAGATCGAAACATTACAACAAAGGATAAGTATGAAATGTGTCGATCCTCCAAGTGTCGAGTCATTGGGTAGCCTATCAAAAGGTACCTGAAAGGGGAAAGGATGAGGCATGAGCTAGGAAGCTCAGTGTGTTCCAACAGTGCATAAAAACATATCAATAGTTCATATGTGAAAAGCATTAAGTAAAACATGATCAAGAGCAACCAAAGTCTATTTGTACTTAACTACCCTCCAACCATACACCGATATGCAGTTCCCTTAACTGCATCCAAAAGGACTTACCCTAGGCCCGATGGACGTAAGTGCCAACCTAAGGGGCTGCCTTAGGTCCATAAGAAATTACCCGTGCCGAAGCATCAGAACCTACCCAAGGGGAGACCTCGTGTTTATAAGAAATTACCATCGCTGAACCTATAGAGACTTCATATCATATCCCAATAGTATACCCAGATATAAATCAGTGTTTTTCAATAGACAGTAATATCAGAAGATCATATGACAAACATGTTTTTTCACATAGATATGATAGTCTTAGGTTTATGCTTTAAAACCTGACATGGATACGTATTTTCAAAACAACATAGCAATCTTGTATTTATCCAAGTAGCAAATATCATGGTTCAACATATAAAACTTTCATATCTCATAAAATTGATCATGCTATCAATTAGGGAAAAAATTCATGTGCACATGATAATTTCATAAAAAAATTCAGACTGTTATGTAGCACACTAGGAACACACCTCGGAAGCTGGTCAGATAGATCTAAGGGGCACATGCCTCTCTATGCTCTGCAACTGAGCTGGACCCTAAATCAAAATAGAGAGATGTTACCACAATAGGAAATATTAAGTTTAAAGATTTGACTGATTTCTATGTTCATACGAGTAACTATAGGTGCACGAGGATGAACGAAACGAGAGGAGCTGGGCTGAGCAGACTGATGGTCGGGAGATACCCAAGTACCATTAAACATGTAAAAGCTTATATTAGCCAATTATTTGATTTACATTTATCTTAATGAAATATTTAAATACATATGCATGATTGGGTTTAAGGTCATATTTGGAGGTCTTCGGGTTGGAATTTCGTGAAACAGACTTCAAAATCGAACTAAGGACGTCATAAAACATAAAATAGGGTTGTTGGGACAAGTTAACTCGAACGAGTTGACTCAAACGTGTTGACTCGGACAAGTTGACTCAAATGGGTTGGCTCAGATGGGTTGACTCAGACGAGTTGACTCAAATGGGTTGACTCAGACGAGTTGACTCGGGTCGGGTCGGGTTAGGTCTTAACTTAGTTCGGCCGACCGGTTCGGTTCAACAAGTCTAACTAGTTCAGACCGGTTCACCTACCCAAAACAGAATGAGTCGTCGGAAGTTGCCGGAAAGGTTGCTGGAGACGCGTTTGGCCGTGATTCTGTTGGAAAAAGATAGATCGTTAAACCACGGTTTCAACCCACACATTACAAACACGAAACAAGCCGGAAAGATCGACGGATCTTACCTCAAAGGTTCGAAATTGCCCGAAAGGCATAATGCTCTGATGAAGCCCTTTCCGGGGTCAGAACGACGATCGGCCGGGTGGGTTTTGAGCGTCTTCCCATGTTGGTCAAGGCTGGACCAACGATGCCCGCAACCGACGACGATAATGGTCGGAGATCGAAGGTAACAGAAACAACCTCCTCGACACACTCAAAGGCCATAATTTTTTGTTGTCGACGCAAGGGAACGACGAGTGGCTAACATGGATGAGTTTAGACGTACGAGAGAACAACTATGACACTGGCAGTGAAGGCCACGACGCGGCGGTGGGTGAGGACGACGGTGGTCAGGACGGAGTTGGTAGGAGAGATAGGGGAGGGTTCGAGAATGTGGGGAAACCGAAGCATTCATTTCTGGGTAGGTGGATAGCATATCAGACTGTTAATTATTCTTAGTAAAAAACATATGGTTCAAAAGGAATTTGGGGTGACCTTGCCAACAAGAGCTACTTAGCTAAGTTGACTGGGTCAGGGACTTGGTTGCCTATAGGTTGTGGGTTTGATTCCCACGACCATCAACCTGAAACAATTCATTTTTTTTCTTAGGGTGTTACATAATTAATGCTTGAACCCGAGTCATCTAAATGAATTGCATCATCTTTTACTACTGGGACAATAAGGATGAGCTTAAGTAAAATATCAATTTTTATATCAAAATGGTCATTAAACTCCACGATTTAATTTGGAAAACGTTAGTTTGGATTTTTTATGAAACCCCAAATTTTGAATAAAAATAAAGGAATCGTCAGTTATTTGGTGGCTAGATATGATTGAATGCCTAAGAAAATTACCTTTAGAATAATGATTTTTGAAAGGATAATTTTTCAAGTCTTCGTTTAAAACGAGAGAATAAAAATAAAATGGGATTGAGAGGTGGTTACGCGTGAGGAAGTGATAGTATTTCACGATGTCTAAAATTGATTCCTAGTTAATTATATGTTATCTTAACATTTGAAAGGCCTAAAGTCAAAAGATAACCTCAACGTTTGACTGAATAGTCACTTTGGTCTCTATTCGTTTTTTTTGAGAAATCAAACCCTCAACGTTTTATTTTGGGTCAAAATGACCATTTTGCGGATGAAAATTATCAGTCAACTGACGATATATGGCAGTGCACGATGACATGACAGTATCATATATGACTTGAAAAACGTTACATCAGTCAAAAATAGTTTTATAAAACCATATAAAATATTTTTTTCTATTGACTTATTATCCTGTCAAGTCATTTAAAACTATTTACCGTCATTTTTCTAACAATTTTCATCCACACAGGGGCCATTTTGACCCAAAGTAAAACGTTGAGGGTTGAATTGCTCTAAAAAAGAATATGGGCCAAAATGACTATTCAATCAAACTTTAGGGTTTTTTTTTACTTTATGCCTATTTGAAATTTCGAACTTGAGGTTTGATCTTAAAGTACGATCTTTATGAATGTTAATTTTTTTAAAAGAGTAAAGTTTATTTGACAATAAAAGTGAGATTTTTTTCCCTTTTGTAACAACATAGTTCATTTGATTTTAGGAAGAATGTACTCATACTTTGAAAAGTTCATGAAAATCATACCCTAGCTATTTAGGATACTATCTTTGTAACCCTATGATAAAAGAATATTGATTTAACGTTTTTATAAAAAGAAATTGATTTGCAATGCAAAACTAACGTTTGTAGGCTTGTAGCATGAATGAAAATAACGCATGCAAATAATGATAAAGATATGAACGCTAACAATGTATGATGCAATAATAAATTTTAAACTTTAAATTACATACAGGTAGTAAAGAGTAAGGTCCGTCCCAATAGATGTGCGGGATCTATAATACTTTTTAAATAAGGCTCTTAAAATATTTTATAATAAGATAAAATTGTAAAATATCAAAATTTATCATATTACAGTTGATTCTTACAAAATAAAAAAATTCAAACATATAAAACTAAGACAATGTCACAAAACAACTCTACAATCGTGACATTTTATTTGAAAAAGTGTCATCATCCGGATGCTCTTAGAAGAAAAGTTATCAACCAAATATTCATAATCAACTTTCTCCAAAACATCATTCTCAATCACTATTAATGCCAACCTATTAAGTGTTTCTTGTGATAGAGTAGAGCGCATAAGTCTTCAACAATTTCAATTTGAAAAAGTTTATTTCTACGGATGCACCTGTCACAAGAATAGCCAACAAAAATTCTATATACAATAATAGCATTAGGAAAAAATATTATCTTTCATAAATCTAAAAATCTTCAATGGCCCTATTTTTTCGATAGGCAAGAACTCTCTAAGTAACTTCCACTCCACATACAATTCATTTCCATTAATATCATATTCTCCTTTATTTTTAAGAATATACTGAAAATAAGCACATGAGACCTTAGACTCACATCATCTAGTGACTGTAACTTATAAAAAGTAAACAAAAATTCAATTTTTTCAGTCTTGGTGTTGTTCGATTCTCCTATTAAGAGAAATAATAGCTTGATCAAAGTTTCAATTTTTCCAATTAGAAATTCACCCTTCAAAACACTAATTAAAAGTAGTTGTAAGAACTTTTTTTTAATCTTTAGAAGATGAATATTACTAATTAGTAGTTGAATCTAAAGTAATTAAAAAATTGAAATTAGAATGGTCATAAATAAGAATATTTTTGCAAACACTATATATTTGGTAATTTTTTTAAGAAGAATCGATTATAATTAAATTCTTGAGATAATAAAGGAGAAATTAAAGGTTTTTTTAGGAAAATATTTTTTTGGGTTAGCATATGTTTTTTTCAATGTATGGGACCCCAAATTTTGGGGACTTGTGACGTGTCACAAACCACACTTGTGAATGGCCGAGGCTGATTTTTTGACAAATATAAATAGGATAAACTACTGAGACGGTCACTTATGTTTAGTAAGTGTGTACATTTGGTCACCGTTTTCAAAAAAAAATTAACGGTTTGGTCACTTATGTTTTCGTTTTTCAAACATTTGGCTACTCAAGTGTTAATTTTCGTTAGACAACTGACGGCGTGCTGACTTTACATAATAAAAAGAAGGATAAATTAACTTTATAGTCACTAAACTATTACTACAATTTTATTTTGACTAACGAAATAAAAATAATTTGTATAATTACATATTTAGTCCTTCATATTTATAATTTTTTATTTCTTCTCCCCTCCACCATCTTTCCCACGGTTGTTGCATATCAAACCTCTACAACTTGTGAAATGTCCTTTAAAGAACAAAAAGAACCTATTTCGAATCAAGATCAATTCTCGATCTAGTTTAGTCGACAAAAAAAGCTGAACATATATATATATATGGTTAGGATCAACTTACAAAGTGTAAAACTCTTTATGTTTTACACATTTTTTTTATAGTTGATGGGGAAATAGGTGACTGAGATTAACTCCTTACCTTCACATATTCTACTGTTAATCTCAGTCGTCCATTTCACTCATTCAACGATCCAAAAAACGTGTAAAACTTAAGAGTTTTACACTGTGTAACTGGATCATATCTCATATATATATAGAGAGAGAGTAAAAATCTTCTGCCTCCTAACCATGCCTCCTTATATGCCCCCTACTAAAAAACACCTAAAAATTAAATTCTAAGTCATAACCCTAATTTTCTAAACCCTAAACCTTAAAAAATATACCATACCCCTAATTCATCACACCATAATCCTATGCCCCAACCTTAAACCCCAAACCCTAAATCCTAAACCCGCTATTTTAAAATGGGGCATAATTAGAGGTAGATGATTTCCATCCATATATATATATATACACACACGCTCTATTACCTAGGAGAGCATGAGGTTGGATGATGGTCTTTTGTTCTTGTAAACTGAACCGTCTTCTCTTGATATTAGGTTTGAAATAATTAATACATCTCAATCTGCAACATTTCCCGCATCTTTGAGGCCTGTTTCGAAACAAAACGAAATATAATTAGAACCGGAAATGGTGAAAATAAATATCAAATTCTGATGAGATACTTGACCAGCTTTGTCCGGTAAAGAACGCCATCTTCCATAGCCATGGTTTTGAGTGTAAGCCATTAGCTTTTGGTCTTCTTCGGGTGTACATGGGCCTCGTTTCAAGTCACTGGCATCGATGCAGCAAGGAGACCTTTCCATTTTTGAAGGGCAAGATATAATTTTATGGACTGTTTAAGCAATGTTGAGAAGGAAATGGGTGTTGTTCAAGGATTTCCCCCCTTTTCGTATTGTTGTTTTATATGATCTAATTTCAACCTAAATATTTATTATACAAAAAATCATTTTTGTCACAGATCATGTTCGTGCTACGGCTAATTAAGCGAGAAGAGAGGAAGCGTATTCATGTTTTATTAAGAAAATTGAATTTATTAATTCTAATATAAAATAATAATTAATATAAAAAACCCATTATTTCTGATAGAATTCATGTTAATAAACTGAAATTGATTTTAATTTTAAAAATCAATACACTATTTTTCATTGTTGTTGATTGCTCTGTTTACAAATCTGTTTGGGAGGCTACGTTGATAATGAACACGCAATTGTTGCTCTGTTGGTTGTTTTGTTTATAAATTTGTAGCTTAGAGGGTAGTTTAAGAGTTGCAGGGGTTTGACATGCAACAACAATGGGGAAGATGGTGGAGGGGAGAAGAAATAAAAAATGTAATTATAGAGGATTAAATGTGTAATTATACAAATTGATTTTATTTCAATGGTCAAAATATGAGTGGGATAATAGTTTAGTGACTATCTAAGTAATTTATCTTTCCTTTTACTGTGTCAAGTCAGCACGCCGTCAATTGTCTAACGGCAATTAACACACGAGTGACCAAATGTTTAAAACACGAAATCGTAAGTGACTAAACGTTGATTTTTTAAATCGGGGACCAAAAGTGTACATGTTGCGTGCAAAATAGTCTATCGCAATTGGGTGCAAGTTACACGTCGCAAGTAATAAAGTGATATGAAGTATCGGATATCGTCTCCACAGGGACTGAAAAGACTTCTATCCTTATATCTCTGCACAAGAAAATAAATAATTTTAATAAAGTGATGTTGGAAAACTTGAAAATAAACTAAAGTAAACGAGGAAATCAGATTGAGAGAATAGACTGGTATTGATTTGCTAAGTAGTGCAGGTATTGCACTGTTCATAGGAACTTTTGTTGCTTTTGTCGTTGCGCCTCTCGCGACAGCACCTCTCGCGGCTGCGGTCATTTGTTGTCGCGGCAGTGGCCAACAACTCTGTACTTCAAGTTTGGCAAGAATCCCTGTTGTGACTTTTCCTATCTCTAGGCCCAAGTTATGTCGATGAACACGTCTTGGATGATACCTCCCGACGTGAATCAAAGGATGAACACCGATGTTTGTGAATTCTTCTTTAGCCACTTAACCTTGTACATATCCCTAAGCCAAGATCGTTTAACCATAAACTGGAAAATTTGTATTTACTCCTTTCGTATACTTAACTCTCCCGATATTAAGTAAATGAAAAACCTCACAATGCTATCCCGAAACTCTTATGAGATGTTGAAACCAGAGTAAATAAACTTGAAGCTTTTATTAATTGAACAGAAAAATCCTAAGAAACAATACAATCCTTACAACTACATTACAAGATCAACCCTTAGCCCTAGGGGAAGTTTAGAACTTGATGGATGAGAGAAAAACGACTAGGGTTTTGGGGGAAGACGGCTAGGAGCTAGATATACTTTGCCTTGTCGAATTACATTCATATATATAGGCCTTGGACTTAAGTTTTATTAATAGACAAGAATACTAGTTTGAATTAAAGTACAACTCTATTAAAGACTAAATCTCTAAGTAGATGTCTTTTAATTCGCCCTATCTTCTTGCTTTGACTTTCTCTTTAAACTTTGGGCAAGGCCTTCCTTGTGCTTATGGGCTCCAACAGTTATGCAAGTGGTCTACAAAAACCAGGCTTTAAAAGCTCTATCGATCGAACTCCACTTTGCATTTTCCATCACCATAGTCTTCATCGTCGTCTCCTCTGCCACGGTAGTTGTCACGACAGTGTTGAAGTAGGTCGTCTCTAGCAATCCTTCACTCCATCTCTGCTGTTATCTTATGTCCCTCTGCTGCCCTGTATACTGCCACGAAAGGTACATGCAAGAACAAACCAAAATCAACAGTATCTGTGCAATATTTTCCATTTGTGATGTGTATGTGAAATCTATCCTAAAATGCAACTAAACATGCTTGAGTGCATCAATAATATGGGTAAATGAGGGTAAAAATATAGACCATTTATGCACTCAACACACCCTCAAACTCAAGTTATTGCTTGTCCTCAAGATAATGCAATCTAACTAAAAAATAAATCTTTTTGGTTTTAGCTTAACTCAATGAACAATCATTACCTACAACACCTTCACAATCAAGATCAATATCCTTTTGAATGTTTATGGATTTAATCAGAGTAATACTATAATTCTTGTGTGAGTGTGTCCATGCTTTTTGAACAAATATGAGCTTAGACTCTCTAACAACCAGGATAGTTACATTACTTACTTGAGTTTTCCTTTGAAAATTATTCTTAACTAGAGCCAATTTCAAACTTGGTTTCAAAATATGATCGTTGTAATTTTATAACCAATTTTTAAGAGACGGTTAGAGTGCATCAAAACACTTCTAATCCATTTCGGTACAAGCTTTGACAGTGGCAAAATGTTTCAAAATGGTCTTTAGCACGTTTCGGAACAAGCTCTTAGCGTATCGAAACAATCGTGTCCGTTTCGGTACGACCTATTAATTACATCCCAACATCTATTTCTATTTCGGTCTATTTTGAAACACGGTCGAGCGTTTCAGAACGGGTAGTTGCAGACTGCATTTATGGTGGGAAGATAACATCCCAACAACTATAATTATGAAGGCAACAACCCCAACGACTAGAATTCAATGAGAAGGTATAAAGGGGAGTTCTAAAAGCACGAGCAACAACTATTGATCCGAAAAGAAACATCCAAACATCAAATTCAAGCTCTTTTGCTAAATTCCCATATTTTCTTGTAAACCCCAATTGTGATAGTTTGTATTTCCAATTTTATTTGTCCCAATTGGGTTGAGTGCTTGTAAAAGGGCTACATTTGTATTGAGAGATACTAGCTATTAGCCTTAAACTTCTTTGTAAACCTTGTGTGAGTTTTGGGTCAATTTTTGGGTAGAAAAACTGGCCATTGTGTAAAGGTTTCCTCCTAAGCCTAGAAAAGGGGAAGACCAATTAGTGGAGTTGTTGGAAAATCCTTAGTGAAACTAAGGTAGTGGATGTAGAGTTCAATTGGAACTTGAACCACTATAAATCCATTGTCTTGCAAATTTTTATTTTCCACTTCACCACCAAAATTTCTAAAATTCCAATTCACCCCCTCTTGGCTTAAATCGATTATATGATCCACTCAACAATTGGAATCAGATTCTACCTCTTTGAAGGATTAACAACCACAAGAGGAGTTTCTAAGAGAGTGTGATCTATTCTAAAGACAAGCCATGGCATCTACTTCAACCTCCAACCTTTACGAGTCACAATCAACCTCTAAACCACCTTTCTTCAATGGGGACAACTATCCATATTGAAAGAATCAGATGCGTCTCTTCATCAAGTCAACGGATTATATGGTTTGGGATGTAGTGGAAGAAGGTCCTTACATTCCGGTTAAAAGAACCGATGAAGGAAGACTTGTTTCGAAGGTGAAGTCGGGGATGATCGAGGAAGGTAGACGAACGATGCAAGTCAACGACAAAGCTCTACATATAATATTTTGTGCACTTGGTCCGGATATCTACTCGAAGGTTTCATCTATCAAAAGCACGAAAGAAGTGTGGGACACTTTGGAGACGACTTTTGAAGGCACTAGCGATGTGAAAGAGACGAAGATTGGGTTGCTAAATTTGAGCTATGAGAATTTTAATATTTACCCCGATGAGAGAGTCTCAAAGATGTTTGATCGGTTTTCGATCATCGTCAACAGCCTTAAAGGATTCGGTGAAGTTATTATTGAAGATAAGCTAGCGATGAAGCTTCTATACTCTCTCCCGGAGTCTTGGGATTGTAAGAGGACGACCATCATTGAAGAAAAAAATTTGAAAACTTTGAAGCTTGATGAGCTTGTTGGGTGTCTTCTTACACATGAGATCTTGAAGCAAGGAAGAGAAGAAGAGAAGAAGAAGGAAGAGAGAAGAATAAAGAAGCAAGAGGTAGAAAAGAAGAAGAAGCTAGGAGTTGCTCTCAAACCCTCTCTACAAGAGGAAAGCTCTTCTAATGAGGAGGAAGTCATAGAGGAGTTGGCTATGATATCCAAACGGTTCTCACGATTCATGAACTACAATCGAGGGAGATAATTTCAAAGAAAGATGGACTTCAAGAACAAAGGTAAAGAAGATGAAAGGTATTCGATCATTTACTTTGAGTGCAAGAAGTTGGGTCACATACGTTCTGATTGCCCTCAAATCAAGAAGAAGGGCTTTGAGAAGAAGAAGAAGCTCAATGCCAAGCTTGCTACTTGGAGTGATGAGGAGTCATCCGAGGATGAGGAACATGAAGTGGCCAACCTTTGCCTCATGGCACTTGAGGAGGATTCGATGGTAACCTCTAACTCATCTTGTGTTGATTTTACATTTGATGAATTCCATGATGCATATGATGAGTTAGTTGATACATATAAGGAATCAATATTGAGGAACAAGAAAAATATTTCTAATTTAAAAAATCAAAATGAATCTCTTTCAAAAACTAACTCGGAATTGGAAAAGAAGGTTTTATACATGATAAATCTTTCTAATGGTCTTAAAAAGAAAAACCTTGAACTCGAAAAACTTCTTTCCGGTTTTCAAGATTATCACACAAAGGAAGTGAATAATCTTAAAACATCATTACTATTGGGAGAAACAATTTTGAAAAAGGAAACTCTTTTAAAACCCAATATGTAAAATGAAATTCTTTTCATCCTAAACAAAGAAATTCTTCTAAGAAATCTAGAGGTCAAAGGATTAGGAGTGTTTGGGTTCCTAAGAAACTCATTATTTCCAATAATATGAATGCTATTGCTTCTTGGATTCCTAATGGAACCAAGGTTTTGAGGGCTAACACACGTGGACCCAAAATGACTTGGGTACCAAAAATCAAAGCTTAATTTCTTTGTTTGTAGGGGAGCATTGGTACAAGGCTAAAGCACAAAGTCAAAATTCGTGGTACCTTAATAGTGGATGCTCAAGGCATATGACCAGAGACAAGAGTCGAGTCTTGGAATTAAAGCCAAAAAGTGGAGGAGTAGTAACATTTGGTGACAAATCCAAAGGCCACATTGAAGGTATTGGGTCCATTGGTAACCACTCTTCCATACTCATTGAAAATGTGATGTATGTCAATGGTCTAAAACATAATTTGTTGAGCATAAGTCAACTTTGTAATAAAGGATTTAATGTCATGTTCGATAAAAATGGGTGTAGAATAGTTAACATTAAATCTAATAAAACTATGCTCATTGGTCATCGCATAGGCAATATACATATGGTGCATCTAGATGACATTCATACATCCCATACATACTTAGTTGCTCAAAATGAAAATGATGCATGGTTGTGGCTTAGGAAACTAGGACATGATAGCATTAATGTTTTGGAAAAATTAGTTTCCCTTAATCTAGTTAGAGGCTTACCTAAGCTCAAGTTCTCAATAGATAAAATTTGTGATGCTTGTGCTAAAGGTAAACAACATAGAGCCTCATTCAAGTCCATTAATGATGTTTCTACATGTAGATGTTTGCAATTAATTCACATGGACCTTTTTGGGCCAATTAGGACCACTAGCTCATTGGTCATCGCATAGGCAATATATATATGGTGCATCTAGATGACATTCATACATCCCATGCATTCTTAGTTGCTCAAAATGAAAATGATGCATGGTTCTGCCTTAGGAAACTAGGACATGCTAGCATTAATGTTTTGGAAAAAATAGTTTCCCTTAATCTAGTTAGAGGTTTACCTACGCTCAAGTTCTCATTGGATAAAATTTGTGATCTATGTGCTAAAGGTAAACAACATAGAGCCTCATTTAAGTTCATTAATGATGTTTCTAAAAGTAGATGTTTGCAATTAACTCACATGGACCTTTTTGGGCCAATTAGGACTACTAGCTTGGGTGGAAAATCATATGCTTTTGTGCTTGTTGATGATTACTCTAGATATACTTGAGTTTTCCTTTTAAGCACCAAGGATGAGGCTTTAGAAAACTTCATCACATTTTTAAAAATAACTTAAAATGATCTTGAACTTAAAATTTTACATATTAGAAGTGATCATGGAACGAAATTTCAAAATATGGGTTTTGACGAGTTTTGTAATGAAAATGGGATTAGCCATAATTTTTCGGCTCCTCGAACTCCACAACAAAACGGGGTAGTTGAGAGGAAAAATAGAACTTTAGAAGAAATGGCTAGGACTACGCTTTGTGAAAACAATTTACCTAAGTATTTTTGGGCAGAAGCCACTAACACCGCTTGCTATATTATAAACCGAGTAATGATTACACCTATTTTAAAGAAAACTCCCTATGAGATTTTAAAATCTAAAAAGCCTAACATTAGATATTTTTATCCTTTTGGTCGCAAGTGTTTTGTGTTAAATAATGGAAAAGACAATTTAGGTAAATTTGATTCAAAAAGTGATGAATCTATTTTTCTAGGTTACTCTTTAAACTCTAAATCATATCGCGTATTTAACAAAAGAACTTTAGTTGCAGAGGAATCCATTCATGTGGTTTTCGATGATAACCTCCTTCCGAGGAAGGATTCTTGTGATGATGATGATGTAGGGATCATTGAAGCCAATGATGGTGGAGAATCATCAAAGGTGAATAAGATTCCAACCAAAGATGAAGTTGCACAAGAACAACCTCTACAAGCATTACAAGACATGTCTCTTGAGGAAAAGGAAGTGAGCTACCCAAGGGAGTACAACTATGTCAAGGGTGGTGAAATCTTGGGTGACCCATCAAAGGGGGTAACTACTCGCTCTTCTCTTAAAATGCTTAATCATGTTGCATTTATCTCATGCATTGGGCCTAAGAATGTTAAAGAAGCATTAAAAGATGACTTTTTGATTATGGCCATGCAAGATGAGTTAAATCAATTTGAGAGAAGTAAAGTGTGGACATTAGTTGATAGGCCTAGAAATAAATCTACTATAGGAACTAAATGGGTCTTTAGAATCAAACTAGATGAGAGTGGTAACATAGTGAGAAACAAGGCTAGGCTTTTTGCTCAAGGTTACACTCAAGAAGAGGGAATTGATTTTGATGAAACTTATGCACCCGTAGCTAGAATGGAAGCCATTAGGATGCTACTTGCATTTGCATGTTTTCATGATTTCAAGATTTTTCAAATGGATGTCAAAAGTGCGTTTTTAAATTGTTTTATAAACGAAGAAGTGTATGTGGAACAACCACCGGGTTTTGAAGATCTGATTTTTCCAAACCATGTCTTTAAATTGTCAAAAGCTTTGTATGGTTTAAAACAAGCTCCTAGAGCTTGGTATTAAAGACTTTCAAGTTTTCTAGTTGGAAAAGGTTTTGAGAAAGGAAAGGTGGACAAAACACTTTTTTATTAAAAACAATGGCAAAGATATATAAGTAGTTCAAATTTATGTTGATGATATTATATTTGGTTATACTAATGGATTGCTTTGTCAAGATTTTTCTAAGTTGATGCAAGGTGAATTTGAAATGAGCATGATGGGGGAGCTCTCATTCTTTTTGGGACTCCAAATCAAACAAATGAAGGATGACATCTTCATCAATCAAGCTAAGTACATCAAGGATATGGTTAAAAAGTTTGGCTCGGAGCATGCAAAGCCTCAAGCTACACTAATGAGCTCTTCTACAAAGCTTGATAAAGATGAAGGAGGTAAGTGTGTTGACTTTAAAGCTTTATCGCTCTATGATTGGATCTTTGCTTTACCTCACCGCAAGTAGACTTGATATATTGTTTAGTGTTTGCTTGTGTGCTAGGTTTCAAGCTAATCCTAGAGAGTCTCACCTTATAGCGATTAAAAGGATCTTCAGGTACCTTGGAGATACTCCTTGTTTAGGCCTTTGGTACCCTAGAGACTCAACCTTTAACCTTCATGATTATTCGGATGCGGATTACGGGGGTTGCAAAATATATAAGAAAAGTACTTCTGGCACTTGCCAATTCCTAGCTAGTATGCTCATATCTTTGTTCTCTATGAAACAAAATATTGTAGCTTTATCTACCACCGAAGCCGAGTACATATCCTTAGGTAGTTGTTGTGCTTAAGTCCTTTGGATGAAGCAACAACTCTCAGACTGTGGTATTAAGGCAGATACCATACCCCTTATGTGTGATAACACTAGTGCTATATGCCTAACCAAAAATCTCGCCCAACACTCTAGAACCAAACACATAAAAATAAGGCATCATTTCATTAGAGATCATGTCCTTAAGGAAGATGTTGTTTTATAGTTTGTAGACACCTTAAATAAATTAGCGGACATCTTTACCAAACCTCTAGATTAGGAGCGTTTTTGGTCCCTTAGGAGAGAGTTAGATCTAACTAGCCTATCTTGACCTTTTAGGACCTCATTGTGCTTAAATTGCTTATTTTCTTGTAAAATGCCAAGCTTATGTGTTTTTTATCCTAATTTCATCCATGCTTATAGTTAGGGGGAGTATGTTTGTGTTGTAACATGTTATTCTTGCTCATACACATCATTTATGTATCTAAGACTTACTGAAATTCAAATTTTCTGCAATTTAGAGCCTCATCTGCACCTCTATGCCTAGGCGTATCGAATCAGGTCAATTTGTTTCGATACTGGAGCCTTAAAAGAATGCAATGTGACCAAGGTGTTTTGAAACGCCCCAAAGGGTTTTGAAACATTTTTCCTCTGCCAAGAAATGTATCGAAACGACCCGAATGTGTTTCGATACGAGATGTCTCGTGGGACTTGATACGGTTAAATGCATATCGGAACGATAGTAAACATTTCGGTACGCCTGTTTCGAAATGGTCGTGCCTATTTCGAAACACGTATCCAGACATCTTTTATAAGGAGTTATAATTGCTCAAAAACACTTTTTATTAAACCCCTAAAAACCCTAACCCAATTTTTCTCTATAAAAACCCTCCAAACCTCATTGTTTTCATCAAATCTTGAGGACTTTTACTCCCAAACTAAAATCTAAGCAAGGTTCAACAACTTGGTGTAATTTCATCCATCCATTATTCCAAAATCC
Organism: Hibiscus tridactylites; assembly: GCA_958450335.1. Classification (NCBI taxonomy): domain Eukaryota; kingdom Viridiplantae; phylum Streptophyta; class Magnoliopsida; order Malvales; family Malvaceae; genus Hibiscus; species Hibiscus tridactylites. The sequence continues at coordinate 57,194,680 of OY288277.1, forward strand.
CTTGTTAAGGTATTTTCTATCTTTTTCTTCTTCCTTTGATTTTATACGAATCTTAGATTAGAAAATATTAGTTTTGTATAAAATATGAGTTTTACATATTTGGTTTTCTAAATCTTGTAAATTTTTCTCAAAAACTCAAAAATTTTTATTCGAATATATTTGTTTTTACTCGTATTTTTTTACTGTTTTTCACAAATATGTTTTTCTTTAATCTTTCTTTATATGTATATACTTTTTAAAGTGTTTTTAAAACCTTAATGGGATTTTCATTGAATTGAATTAAGAAGTTAAATGCATACATTTAAATTTTTCGTATTGCTTGCTTTGTGTTTTTAGGAATTTCAAATGGAAATCGTTAACAAGAAAAGAAAGACTCAAATATGTGAAGATTCTAACCAAGCAAACATTCGTCCAAACTTTACCCTCCTTTTTCAAAAGAGTCTAAGGAATCAATAAGCTAAGGACCGATTTCAAATCATTATTAATTTAGCCGTTCACCAAGAGCGAGTTGTGGATATCGATTTCCTTTACTCTGAGCGCTTTGAATTCCGTTATCTACCTCTCTTACAAGAATGGAATCTCTTAGCCTTTTTTAGCATTCCAAACATTGTCTACAAGCACATGGTCTTGCTATTCTACTCCAATGTCGTTCTCATCGACAATGAAGATCATACAGAAGTCATTGGCATTGAGTCATATCTTTTGGGCAAGAAGTTCACTATTGATATATCCGTTTTAGAGAACACCCTTAGACCTAAAGATAAAGGTATTGAGGATGAGAACCACTTTGGTTCTCAAACCAGATCTGTTCTCACATTTGATGCTCATGACCGATTCCTCCATTTGATGATCTCTTGGTTCATTCGCCCTTCAAGAGGTAAATTTTCCCACATTCGTCAAGTTGATTACTTTTTGTTAGAGTGTTTTCGCCAAGCACAACGACCGAACCTTGGTAAAATCATGTTCGCCGAGATGGTCCATGAAGTGAAGATTCGTACCACCGATGCACTTACATCTTTCACTTATGGGGATGTGTTGAGCTATGTCTTTGGTGGCCTCGGTTTTGATTGTTCTTATGATTCTCCGGAACCCCAAAAACAAAAGATTGGTGAGTCTTCTCTTATTTAGTCCAGTTTTCGTTATACTCTTGGCCAATGGGTTCGTGTTGATAGGAGAGCTCTGGCACCTCAAGTTGAGCCTCCACCTCAAGCTCCAGCTCCTAACAATGATGAACATATGGCTTTCCTTACCGATCGGTTCAACTTGATACATACAAACATCACTTCGGGTTTTGGTGCTCTCAACACCCGCATTCAATCCTTGGAGGATCGTGTCTCCTCTCTTGAGAATCAACAAACATCGATGGATCTATCTTTCTCCACATTCTATGGTGATTGGAGGAACTATCGTTGTGCTCAAGCTAAGGACAATGATGATTCTCTTGATGATGGTGGCGATGATGACGAGGTCTAGGATTCATATTGCATATCATATTATTCGATCATATTAGGATTAAGTTTGCACCTATCTATGTTTTTATATTTTAAAGACCTATGCTTTGATTATGCGTTTTTAGGATTGAGCTTCACTTAAATGTTTTGAATATTTATGTTATTGATGTTGTTTCTTGAACCTTAACGATATATATGATAATTATGTTGTTTGATTTATTGCTTATGACTTCGTTTCTTCTCTTGATTAGCCTTGTTTATCTATTTTTGATCTAACAAAAAAGGGGAGAAGTAATCTAAGAGCCTAAATATTTTTAAAGTCGGTTTTGAGTTTCAAATACTTGAATTTTCAATCTTTTCAAAACATTAAAACTTATCTTAAATTGAGGGGGAGTTAGAAATTTTTTAAAGATTTCAAAATTCTTAAAAATTCATACTTGGTTTTGTTATAGAAAAAATGGGGAGATTGTAAAACTAATAAATTGATTTTGATATAACAAAGGATTTAAGGACTAAATTGAAAAAGAGAAAATGATTTTTTTAAGTCCTCAAAACTTCCCTATGTCTCTAAGAAAAATGACCAAGTCAAAACCTAAAAGTATTCAAATTTTCTAAGTGTTTACCAAGTCAAAACAATGATTTTCGAGTCACCGTTTCAGAACGGCCCTTAGGCGTTCCGGAACATTTTTAAACTGTTAACCTCTATTTCGGAACTAGCTTTCCCGTTTTGATATGTGTGTATCAAAACAAGTCTTCGTGTTTCGAAACAGGTGAATAACAACGGAACGGGTTGAACCGTTTCGATACGGTAGTATCAAAACGACCTCAAACGTTTCAAAATGAATTTCAAACTTGGTTTCAAAATATGACCGTTGCACTTTTATAACCAATTTTTAAGAGACGGTTAGAGTGTATCGAAATGCTTCTAAGCCGTTTCGGTACATGTTTTGACAGTGGCAAAATGTTTCGAAACGGGCTTTAGCTCGTTTCGGAACAAGCTCTTAGCGTACTAAAATGATCGTGTCCGTTTCGGTACGACCTATTAATTACACCCAAACAACTATTTCTATTTTGGTCTGTTTCGAAACACGGTCGAGCGTTTCTGAACAGGTAGTTGCAGACTGCATTTATGGTGGGAAGATAACATCCCAAAGGCTATAATTATGAAGGCAACAACCCCAACGACTAGAATTCAATGAGAATGTATAAAAGGGAGTTCTAAAAGCACCAACAAGAACTATTGATCCAAAAAAGAAACATCCAAACATCAAATTCAAGCTCTTTTGCTAAATTCCCATATTTTCTTGTAAACCCCAATTGTGATACTTTGTATTTCCAATTTTATTTGTTCCAATTGGGTTGAGTGCTTGTAAAAGGGCTACATTTGTACTGAGAGATGCTAGCTATTAGCCTTAAACTTCTTTATAAACCTTGTGTGAGTTTTGGGTAGAAAAACTGGCCATTGTGTAAAGGTTTCCTCCTAAGGTTAGAAAAGAGGAAGATCAACTAGTGTAGTGGTTGGAAAATCCTTAGTGAAACTATGGTATTGGATGTAGAGTTCAATTGGAACTTGAACCACTCTAAATTCCCTGTCTTGCTTATTTTTATTTTCCACTTTACCACCAAAATTTAAAAAACTCCAATTCACCCACCTCTTGGCTTAAATCGATTCTACGATCCACTCAACAATTGGTATCAGAGACCACCTCTTTGAAGGATTAATAACCACAAGAGGAGTTTCTAAGAGAGTGTGATCTATTCTATAGATAAGTCATGGCATCTACTTCAACCTCCATCCTTTACGAGTCACAATCAACCACTTAACCACCTTTCTTCAATGGGGACAACTACCCATATTGGAAGAATCACATGCGTCTCTTCATCAAGTCAACGAATTATATGGTTTGGGATGTAGTGGAAGAAGGTCCTTACATTCCAGTTAAAAGAACTGATGAAGGAAGACTTGTTCCGAAGGTGAAGTCGGAGATGATCGAGGAAGATAGACGAAAGATTCAAGTCAACGACAAAACTCTACATATCATATTTTGTGCACTTGGTCTGGGTATCTACTCGAAGGTTTCATCTATCGAAAATGTGAAAGAAGTGTGGAACACTTTGGAGATGACTTATGAAGGCACTAGCAATGTGAAAGAGACGAAGATTGGGTTGTTAAATTTGAGCTATGAGAATTTTAAAATTGACCCCGATGAGAGCTTCTAGAAGATGTTTGATCGGTTTTCGATCATCGTCAATGACCTTAAAGGATTCGGTGAAGTTATTCCCGAAGATAAGCTAGTGAGGAAGCTTCTATACTCTCTCCCGGAGTCTTGGGATTGTAAGAGGATGACCACCATTGAAGCAAAAAAATTGAAAACTTTAAAGTTTGATGAGCTTGTTGGGTCTCTTCTTACACATGATATCATGAAGCATGGAAGAGAAGAAGAAAGAAGAGAGAAGAATAGAGAAGCATGGGGTAGAAAAGAAGAAGAAGCTAGGAGTTGCTCTCAAAGCCTCTCTACAAGAGGAGAGCTCTTCTATTGGGGAGGAAGACTTAGAGGAGTTGGCTATGATAGCCAAACGGTTCTCACGGTTCATGAAGTCCAACCGAGGGAGAAAATTTCAAAGAAAGATGGACCTCAAAAACAAAGGCAAAGAAGGTGAAAAGTATTCGATCATTTGCTTTGAGTGCAAGAAGCCGGGTCACAAACGTTCCGATTTCCCTCAAATCAAGAAGAAGGGCTTCGAGAAGAAGAAGAAGCTCAAAGCCAATCTTGTTACTTGGAGTGACGAGGAGTCATCCGAGGATGAGGAACATGAAGTGGCCAACCTTTGCCTCATGACACTTGAGGAGGATTCGATGGTAACCTCTAACTCATCTTGTGTTGATCTTACATTTGATGAATTGCATGATGCATATGATGAGTTAGTTGATATATATAGGGAATCAATTTTGAAGAACAAGAAAAATATTTCCGATTTAAAAACTCAAAATTAATCTCTGTCAAAAACTAACTCAAAATTGAAAAAGAAGGTTTTGTACTTGATAAATCTTTCTAATAATCTTAAAAAGATAAACCTTGAACTCGAAAAACTTCTTTCCGATTTTCAAGATTATCAAACAAAGGAAGCATAAAATCTTAAAACATCTATTACTATTGGCAGAAACAATTTTGAAAAAGGAAACTCTTTTAAAACCCAATATGTAAAAAGAAAATCTTTTCATCCTAAACAAAGAAATTCTTCTAAGAAATCTAGAGGTCAAAGGATTAGGTTCCTAAGAAACTCATTATTTCCAATAACACGAATGATATTGCTTCTTGGATTCCTAATAGAACCAAGGTTTTGAGGGCTAGCACACATGAACCCAAAATGATTTGGGTACCAAAAATCAAAGCCTAATTTCTTTGTTTGTAGGGGAGCATTGCTACAAGGCTAAAGCACAAAGTCAAAATTCGTGGTACCTTGATAGTGGATGCTCGAGGCATATGACCGGAGACAAGATTCGATTCTTGGAATTAAAGCCAAAAAGTGGAGTAGTAGTAAAATTTGGTGACAAATCCGAAGGCCACATTGAGGGTATTGGCTCCATTGGTAATCACTCTTCCATACTCATTAAAAATGTGTTGTATGTCAATGGTCTAAAACATAATTTGTTGAGCATAAGTCAACTTTGTAAGAAAGGATTTAATGTCATGTTTGATAAAAATGGGTGTAGAATAGTTGACATTAAATCTAATAAAACTATGCTCATTGGTCATCGCATAGGCAATATATATATGGTGCATCTAGATGACATTCATACATCCCATGCATGCTTAGTTTCTCAAAATGAAAATGATGCATGGTTGTGGCTTAGGAAACTAGGACATGCTAGCATTAATGTTTTGGAAAAATTAGTTTCCCTTAATCTAGTTAGAGGCTTACCTAATCTCAAGTTCTCATTAGATAAAATTTGTGATCTATGTGCTAAAGGTAAACAACATAGAGCCTCATTTAAGTCCATTAATGATGTTTCTACAAGTAGATGTTTGCAATTAACTCGCATGGACGTTTTTGGGCCAACTAGGACTAATAGCTAGGGTGGAAAATCATTTGCTTTTGTGCTTGTTAATGATTACTCTAGATATACTTAGGATCTCTTTTTAAGCACCAAGGATGAAGCTTTAAAAAACTTCATCACATTTTTAAAAATAACTTAAAATGATCTTGAACTTAAAATTTCACATATTAGAAGTGATCATGGAACGAAATTTCAAAATATGAGTTTTGATGAGTTTTGTAATGAAAATGGGATTAGCCATAATTTTTCGGCTCCTCGAACTCCTAAAAAAACGGGGTAGTTGATAGGAAAAATAGAACTTTATAAGAAATGGCTAGGACTATGCTTTGTGAAAACAATTTACCTAAGTATTTTTGGGCGGAAGCCACTAACACCGCTTGCTATGTTATAAACCGAGTAATGATTACGCATATTTTAAAGAAAACTCCTTATGAGATTTTAAAATCTAAAAGGCCTAACATTAGCTATTTTCATCCTTTTGGTTGCAAGTGTTTTGTGTTAAATAATGGAAAAGACAATTTAGGTAAATTTGATTCAAAAAGTAATGAAGCTATTTTTCTAGGTTACTCTTTAAACTCTAAAGCATATAGTGTGTTTAACAAAAGAAATTTAATTGTAGAGGAATCCATTCATGTGGTTTTCGATGATAACCTCCTTCCGAGGAAGGATTCTTGTGATGATGATGATGTAGGGATCATTGAAGCCAATGATGGTGGAGAATCATCAAAGGTGAATAAGATTCCAACCAAAGATTAAGATGTACAAGAACCACCTCTAGAAGCATTGCAAGACATGTCTCTTGAGCAAAAGGAAGTGAGCTACCCAGGGGAGTACAACTATGTCAAGGGTGGTGAAATCTTGGGTGATCCATCCAAGGGGGTAACTACTCCCTCTTCTCTTAAAATGCTTAATCATGTTGCATTTATCTCATGCTTGGAGCCTAAGAATGTTAAAGAAGCATTAAAAGATGACTTTTGGATTATGGTCATGCAAGATGAGTTAAATCAATTTGAGAGAAGTAAAGTGTGGACATTACGATGCTTGTTGCTCAAGGTTACACTCAAGAAGAGGGAATTGATTTTGATGAAACTTATGCACCCGTAGCTTGAATGGAAGCCATTAGGATGCTACTTGTATTTACATATTTTCATGATTTCAAGCTTTTTCAAATGGATGTCAAAAGTGCGTTTTAAATGGTTTTATAAACGAAGAAGTGTATGTGGAACAATCACCGGGTTTTGAAGATCCAATTTTTCCAAACCATGTCTTTAAATTGTCAAAAGCTTTGTATGGTTTCAAACAAGCTCCTAGAGCTTGGTATGAAAGACTTTCAAGTTTTCTAGTTGGAAAAGGTTTTGAGAAAGGAAAGGTGGACACAACACTTTTTTATTAAAAACAATGGCAAAGATATATAAGTAGTTCAAATTTATGTTCATGATATTATATTTGGTTCTACTAATGAGTTTCTTTGTCAAGATTTTTCTAAGTTGATGCAAGGTGAATTTGAAATGAGCATGATGGGGGAGCTCTCATTCTTTTTGGGACTCTAAATCAAACAAATGAAGGATGACATCTTCATCAATCAAGCTAAGTACACCAAGGTTATGCTTAAGAAGTTTGGCTTGGAGCATGCAAAGCCTCAGGCTACACCAATGAGCTCTTCTACAAAGCTTGACAAAGATGAACGAGGTAAGTGTGTTGACTCTAAGCTTTATCGCTCTATGATTGGATCTTTGCTTTACCTTACGATAAGTAGACCCGATATATTGTTTAGTGTTTGCTTGTGTGCTATGTTTCAAGCTAGTCTTAGAGAGTCTCACCTTATAGCCGTTAAAAGGATCTTTAGGTACCTTGGAGATACTCATTGTTTAGGTGTTTGGTACTCTAGATACTCAACCTTTAACCTTCATGCTTATTCGGATGCGAATTACGGTGGTTGCAAAATATATAGAGAAAGTACTTCCGGCACTTGTCAATTCCTAGGTAGTATGCTCATATCTTCGTTCTATAAGAAACAAAATTCTATACCTTTATCTACCACCGAAGCCGAGTACATATCCTTAGGTAGTTGTTGTGCTCAAGTCCTTTGGATGAAACAACAACTCTTAGACTATGGTATTAAGGTAGACACCATACCCCTTAAGTGTGATAACACTAGTGCTATATGCCTAACCAAAAATCCCATCCAACACTCTAGAATCAAACACATAGAAATAAGGCATCATTTCATTAGAGATCATGTCCTTAAGGAAGATGTTGTTTTAGATTTTGTAGACACCTTAAATAAATTAGCGGACATCTTTACCAAACTTGTAACCCCCTTAACCCGGCCTCGACGGTTGACCCAAATTAAGAAGATTACACGGGGAAAACCAAAGTCAACCCGAAAGTCAACCTTGATTAACGACCCCTTTTTTTCTTTTTAAACTTCTCTAGATGCAAATTATCCCTAGATATAATCACAAGATCATCATATACAAAGATCATAACCATCAGAGAACATTCAGGGACTCAATTGCACAAATTACAACTTTGGGGACCAAAAAGTAAATTCTGAAAATTATAAGGACTTAAGCCAATTTAAAGTTACCAACTTGAAATTAATCATCTTTCATGCTTCTCTGCCAAATTTCAGCTCAAACGGGCATCCCAAGCTCATACAATTGCACAAACAAGTTTCAGGACCAAAATGCAAACATTGCAAAACATTTAACCATCAAATTCAGAGCCCAACGGTCGAGTGTTCCGAAACAGGGAAGACCTGTTTCGAAACGCGGGACCGTTCCGCAACGGGTTCCGAAACATGGCCTGGCAGTAGCCAAACTGTTCCGAAACAGTGCCTCCCGTTTCGGAACGCCCAGGCCATTTCAGGCCCCCGTTCCGATACGGTAGCACCTGTTCCGAAACAGGCTGCCCAGATTACAGAAAAACAACTGGTTTAACATGCAATTCACCTATCAAACATGCTCCAAAAGCCACCAAACTTTACCAGCAAGTCACTCAACATTCATGGAACATAATTGCATCAACTAAACATCAACATAGCATCAATTATGAAAAGCCCCAAATCCATAGACATTCTTCCTATCTAGCAAACTATTCAAGCATCAAACCTCCAAATAAACCACATAAAGGCCAATTACAATTACCAACATTATTAGCAACATAAATCCAACTTAGGGAGTCTAAAACATCTCCCAAAACAACAACATAGGTCCCCCATTTCCAAATTACCAAAAAGCTAATAGTGTTTAAGAAACCTTCACCATACGTGAGCTTTGTTCACTACTTGGATTCTTCACCACCTTGCTGCCCTCAAATGCACTTTAATGCTCTGCATTATTGGTTTCAGAAAGAGAGAGAGCGTAAGCAAAAGCTTAGTGAGGTATGCTCATTAAAACCACACAATAATGCATTTATAAAACACCTTTATAAATCATACTTCAAACCAACATTTAAATATGCTCATAAGCATTTAAAACAAGCAACTCATGCTTCAAGTTCATATCATGTCATATTGGCAACAAGTGATACATTCAACATAAGACTCACACATGGACTTTTAAACACCATTGTGATCTTATACTTTCCAAGGACCACACATGGACTTTTAAACACCATTGTGTCCTTAACCCCATGGACTTTTAAACACCATGACCCATGGACTTTTAAACACCATGGCAAGGACCACACAAGGACTTTTAAACACCTTTGTGTCCTTAACAAGAACCATCCAAGGACTTTTAAACACCTTGATGTTCTTAAATAACAAGGCTTACACAAGGAATTTTAACCACCTTTGTAACCTTAACCAAGGACCAATCATGGACTTTTAAACACCATATTGTCCTTAAATACACAAGACTCATCCAAGGAATTTTAACCACCTTGATGATCTTAACCAAGAACCAACCATGGACTTTTAACCACCATGTTGTTCTTAAATAAACAAGGTTCACACAAGGACTTTTAAACACCTTTGTGACCTTAAACATCACTTGCCAATATGCATCATTAACAACATTAATCCACTATTTTAAAGCATTAAACCAAGCCATAAACATCATGCATCTTTAAGCATCATACCACATCTAAACAATGTTCAAAAACAAGGATCTCTTACCTTGAGCATCCTTCAACACATGGCTTATACTCTCAGCAAATAAACATGCCAAATATGCTTTCAAAACAGGATTTAAAACATGCAAACAACCACATTGCATACAACCAAACCATGGCTCATCATCAAGGGTGTTTTCCGAAAACTTACTCTTGAGCTTAGCTAAGTTGCTTAGACTTAAACTAAGCTCCCAAACCTTCAAAACATTGGTTTCAAGACTGAAAACCAAAATCCACTCACCGATTCCGTTTCGCCTCTTGCCGAAACACCAATCAAGCTTCCGGATCACCACCACTTGGATCCAAAGATGCTTCCCCTCTTTTTAACACATCAAAGCAGAGGATTAATGCATCATCATGCATTAATAGCTTCAATGAAAGCACCTAAACCCGATGCTCTCATCTACACTCCACTTTCGGCTACCAAACACAACCGAAATTGCATCCAAACAACTTCACAACATTACCCAGCCATGATCCATCAAATCTAAACATTCCTAAACATCAATTAACATCCAAAATGGATCTCAACACATCCTTATACCTCCAGCCATAACAGATCATCAAGATCACTCCAAAAACCATAAAAAACACAAGCTAAACTTAGGAAATTCAACCTATCCGGGATTGCATTAATTAAACCTCAATTCCTTATCAAATTAACATTCATTTAACATCAAAAATACACCTCAAATCACTGCTTAAACAGATCATACGAATTTTCATCAAAATCAAGCAAATCTTGCATTTAAAAGCCAAGATCATGAATACATCTATAAAACCTTTTATAAAACACAATTAAAGGATTGAGAACTTAGGAATTTCAGTAAAGAACTGAGAGTTTAGAGGAGAAGGACGTTCTTACCTCCAAACTTGAGTTTTCTCCCTTTTTGGAACCAAAATCTTGAAAATCTAATTAGCAAATGGTGAGGTTTTGATGAGGAGATGATTAGCAATCAAAAGAGAATTGAAAAGAGGTATTTAGGTAGCAAAATCAAAGGAAAAAGCTCTGGAGAAAGATGTTTGGTTTGAGAGAAAATGAGAGAAAAAGAAAATTGGAAAATATGGAAAGTTAGTTGGAAATGACAAAATATCTTCCCTCCTTTTAGTTTTATTTAAAAACCTTTAATAAATCATTTAATATCTTAGAAAAATCTGGAGAAACTCCCTTTGGGTAAATAGCTCCTTAAAGATTCAAAGTTTCAATCCTTTTTTAAAACAATCACGCAGTTTTCAAAAATTACATTTTGGTCACTATCCAAAATGTCATCCTTCCAAACCTCATTTTGTAAAATTGATTTCCCAGTTCACTTTTATATATTAAAAGAGGATTTTAGAACATTTTTCCATATTTTTAATGCAACCCGAACTAGGTTTTCCTAATTTCACTCTTTTATATTCGAACCACACTTTGACCGAACCGGTCCAAGCCCAAAACTTCTAAGCCCAAAACCGGGGCGTTACAAAACTTCTAGATTAGGAGCGTTTTTGGTCCCTTAGGAGAGAGTTAGATCTAACTAGCCTATCTTGACCTTTTAGGACCTCATTGTGCTTAAATTGCTTATTTTCTTGTAAAATGTCAAGCTTATGTGATTTTTATCCTAATTTCATCCATGCTTATAGTTAAGGGGAGTATGTTTGTGTTGTAACATGTTATTCTTGCTTACACACATCATTTATGTGACCATGGTGTTTCGAAACGCCCCAAAGGGTTTCGAAACATTTTGCCTCTGCCAAGAAATGTATCGAAACTGCCCAAATGTGTTTCGATACGGGATGTCTCGTGGGATTTGATATGGTCAATGTAACCCCCTTAGCCCGGCTTAGACGCTTAACTCGTACTACGAAGATTATACAGGGAAAACCAAAGTCAACCCGAAAGTCAACCTTGATTAACGACCCTTTTTTTAATCTTGTCTAGATGCATATTAAGCCTAAGTGAGCACTCACGAATCATGAACGAGAATGGCACAACGATCGGATAACATTTAGGGACTCAAATGCTTAAATTACGCGTTTAGGGACCAAAATGTAATTTTAGGAAATTAGAATAACTTTTCTGATTTTAGGATTACCAATATAAAATTAATCATGTCACATGCTTCTCTTTCAAGTTTAAGCTTAAAAAGACATTCCAAGCTCAAGCAATTACATCCACAACAGTTAGGACTAAAATGTAAAGCATGAAAACTTAAAGCAGTTCAAATCTCCCCCAATGGTATACTGTATCGGAACACCTACCCTCCGTATCGAAACACTCGTATCGAAACGGTGTTGACCATTCCGGTATGCGTGTATGTTCCGAGACCGGTATTGAAACAGGTCATTCTAGTGGCCAAACTGTTTCGAAACCTCTGCAACCCGTTCTGAAATGTTATGGCCATTACATGCCCCCATTTCGAAACTGTTGCAGCCGTTTCGATACATTATTCCCAGTGACAGTAGAAATTGCTGGTTTTTCACCCTTTAACCCATTCAAACATGCCTCAAAGATCCTCAAATCATACCATCAATCCATTTTGATGTTAAGGAACATATTTAAGACTCTCTAACAAGAGCATGACATCAAACACAAAATCACATAGTCTAAAAGCATGCTCCCTAGTCTCAAAACCAATATAAGCAACCAAACCTCAACCAAAACATTTAAGACCAATTACAACCCATAAATGCCAACATAAACATGCCACCAACTTAGGGAGTTCAAAACACATCTCCTAAATACAACCTTGGTTTCCCATTGCCATTTATCAAAACTAAAGTGTATGAAAACATCACCATAAATGAGCTTGTACTTCCTTGGATGTTCTTATCCTTCTTGATGCCCGGAAACACCTCAATTATCTGCATTATTGGTAAAAGAGAGCGTAAGCACAAATGCTTAGTGAGACATGCTCTAAAGAAAACCAACACAATAATGCATTTCTTGAAAACACTTTCTCAAAAGCTTTTAAACAACATGCTCATTCTATCTCATGCTTGAAAATCATTCAAAGCAACATCTCCTTGAAAACACATGTACCTCAAGTTTATCTCATGCATTTAAACCAATGCAAAACTCATGGCCAAGCCACACTCATGCTTGTAACACCAAAGCATTTCATATACAAATCTCATATGCATTTCTCATAGCATAAATCATTTCACCAAAGGTACATGTCAGTCAAAAGCATTTTCATATTTTATATTGGCATTTCACATCTCATTATTACTCGGATATGCGGACAACTAACTAGACACTTCCGGTGGCATCTACCATCACCGTACTCACTCGTCTAGTAACATCATTTCCGGTGGAATTTCACATCACCGTACTAACATGGCCGAATCTCTCATCGCCACAAAGCTTGTGTATTTCACCAAGTCCTACCCGATGGAATGCCCATCATCGGTTCTCTCCCTTTGGATTAAACCATAGAGCACATACGAATTTTTAGTTTATAGTGCACTCTCATCATATTGATCGATCAATTATATCCGGTAAGTATCTCAACATCTATGCCAATATATTATGTCAAATCATCATCTCACCTACTGTTTTTCATGCAACAATTCTCAAAACATTCTCATTGTAACCCCCGTAGCCCGGTCTAGACGGTTGACCCGAACTACGAAGATTAAACGGGGAAAACCAAAGTCAACCCGAAAGTCAACCTTGATTAACGACCTTTTTTTTTCTTTTTAATCTTGTCTAGATGCACATTAACCTTAAGTGTGATCATACAATCAACATATCAAAAGATCACAAACATCAGAGATCAAACAGGGACCCAATTGAACAAATTACAACTTTAGGGACCAAATTGTAAATTCTGATAAATTAAGGGACTCAGCCCAAATTAAAGTTACCATCTTGAAATTAGTCAGGTTTCATGCATCTCTGTGAAATTTCAGCTTAAAAGGACATCCACAGCTCATGCAATTGATCACACAAGATTTAGGACCAAAACGCAAACATTTCAAAACATGTAACTACCATGTCAGCCCCCCCTAACGGTCGACCGTTCCGAAACAGGCTAGCCCTGTTCCGAAACACGGGCCGTTCCGAAACGGGTTCCGGAACATGGCCTCGGCAGAGGCTAAACCGTTTCGAAACGGTGCATACCGTTTCGGACGCCTGGGTTCATGCAAGGCACCCGTTCCGAAACGGTACACCCCTGTTCCGAAACGCCTGCACAAAAACCAGCAAACAAGCATACTAGATCATGCAATTGGACACTCAAACATGCTCCAAACATCACCAAACTTTACCAGCATGCAATTAAATATATTTAAGACATCCAAGCATCATCAATTCAACAAAATAACATCACATGCAAAAAGCCCCAAATTTAAGGTCATGCTTCCTACACAAGCTATCCACTCAAGCTTCAACTTGCAAAACAAGCATATAAGGTTCAATCCAAAAATCAGCAACATCAACCACATTCGACATACTTAGGGAGTCATAAACACCTCCCAAAACAAATACATTGGTCCCCCATTGCCAAAAACATACAAAAGCTAAAACACTTATAAAACCTTCATACATTGAGCTTTACTTGTACTTGTTTGCTTGCCTCCTCTTGCTGCCCTCAATGCACTCTAATGCTCTGCATTATTGAATCAAGAAAACGAGAGAGCGTAAGCCAAAGCTTAGTGAGGAGTGCTCTTTAAAAACCATTCAATAATGCATTTAAAACCATTTGTAAATCACGCTTGTAATCAACCTTTACACATGCTCAAAGCATACTTTAAATCAAGCAATAACATGCTTCCACATTTCATTTAAACAAGCATCTCATGCTTCAACATAAATATTAAATCATGCATCTCATGCATCTCATGTACTATACATGTCATATTGGCTCAAGTGATACATTTCATTTATGAAATCAAGTTCAACAACTTTCCCCAAGGACTTTTAAACACCTTGGACCCCAAGGACTTTTAAACACCTTGGCCATGGACTTTTAAACACCATGAATGGACCACACAAGGACTTTTAACCACCTTTGTGTCCGTAGCTTGAATTACCCCAAGGACTTTTAAACACCTTGGCCCCAAGGACTTTTAAACACCTTGGCCCCATGGACTTTTAACCACCATGGAAAGGAGCACCTAAGGACTTTTAACCACCTTAGAGTCCGCAACAAGATTCATCCAAGGACTTTTAACCACCTTGATGATCTTAGGTAACAAGGCTCACTCAAGGACTTTTAACCACCTTAGTGACCTTCACTTTTACAAACCATCACTTGCCAATACACACTTTATACATCATATAATCCACTGTTTTAAAGCATTTAAACCAAGCCATTTCATCATGCATTTCAAAGCATTAAATCATCATTTAACAATGCATAAAACAAGGTACTCTTACCTAGAGACACCTTCAACACATGGCTTAAAACATCAGCATGAATCATGCTAAATCATCAGCAATTAACATGCTAAAACATGCTTTCCAAAACAGTAGCAAATCATGCAAAATCATCATTTCACATTTCAACAAAACATAGCCACCACTTTAAGAGAGTAATCCGAAAACTTACACTTGAGCTTAGCAAAGTTGTTTAGGCTTATACTAAGCTCCCAAAACCTTCAACCTTTGGTTTAAAAGCTGAAAATCCATTTTCACTCACCGATTACCACTTCGCTTCAAGCCAAAGCACCAAAACAAGCCTCCGGATCAACAAATCTTGGATCCTAGGATGCCTCCCCTGTTTCAACACATTAAAGCAGAGGATTAATGCATCATCATGCATTAATTGCTTCAATGAAAGCATCAAAACTCGCTGCTCTCACTAAACCTCCATTTTCGGCCACCAAACACAACCGAAAATCATCTCCAAACACTTCCAAAACTTAACCCAGCCAAGATCCATCACTTCTAACCATTTTTATACATCACATAACATGCAAAATGATCACAACCACGTCCTTATACCTCCAGGTATAACAGATCACCAATTACACTCCAAAAACAACCAAAAACTCAAGCCAAACTTAGGAAATTCAACCTATCCGGGATTGCATTGATTAAACCTCAACTTCTAATCATTTTAGCATTCATTTAACATCAATTTAACACCTCAAAACCCTGCTTAAACAGATCACACGAAATTTTCACCAAAATCACCAAATCTTGCATTTTAGCCAAAAATCAAGATCTCAATTGAAAAGCCTTTAATAAAACATGAATCAAGGATTGAGAACTTAGGAATTTCAGTAAAGAACTGATAGTTTAGAGGAGAAGGACGTTCTTACCTCCAAACTTGAATTTCTCCATTTTAGAGCCAAAATGCTTGATGAATCAACTTGTAAATTGTGAGGTTTTGATGATGAGATGATTAGAAATCCAATGAGAGTTGAAATGAGAGATTAAGAAGTCAAAATCAGAGAAAGAAATCTGAGGAAATCTTGTTTGGGTAGAGAGAAAATGAGAGAAAAGAGAATTTGAGAGAAAATAGAAAAATTAGTTAAGAATTGGTTAAAATGATTTCCCTCTCTTTTCTTAATCTTTAAAAATCAGATTTTAGACTTAAAATATCTTAGAAAAATCTGGAGAAATCCTTTTTGGAATAATAGCTCCTTAAAGATTCAAAGTTTCAATCCTTTATAAAACTGTCCCGCAACTTTCAAAAATTACATTTTGGTCACTAACCAAAATGTCAACCTTCCGAACCTCATTTTCCAAAATTGATTTCACAGTTCACTTTTATATATTAAAAGATGATTTTAGAATATTTTTCCATATTTTTAATGCAACCCGAACTAGGTTTTCCTAAATTCCCTCTTATATATTCGATCAGCACTTTGACTGAACCGGTCAACGCCAAAACTTCTGAGCCCAAAACCGGGGCGTTACAACTCTCCCCCCCTTAAGAAATTTCGTCCTCGAAATTTACCTGAAGGAAAGAGATAAGGAAACTGCTTCAGCATATCCTCCTTCCGCTCCCACGTGGCTTCCTCAACACCGCGATGCTTCCACAGCACCTTCACCAACTCAATGGTCTTGCCACGAAGAACCTTGCTATCTGAATCCAGAATCTTCACCGGTTCCTCATCATAGGTCAAATCCGGATTCAATTCCACCTCCTCCACAGGCAACACATGCGAAGGATCAGATCGATACCTCCGGAGCATAGAAACATGGAACACATCATGAATCTTCTCCAGCTCCTGAGGTAACCTCAACCGATACGCAACAGGACCAACACGCTCAACAACCTCATACGGTCCAATGTATCTAGGGCTCAGCTTACCCTTCCGCCCAAACCTCATCACCTTCTTCCAAGGCGAAACCTTCAAGAACACGCGATCACCCACCGCAAACTCTATCTCCCTACACTTCAAATCCGCGTAAGACTTCTGCCGATCAGAAGCAGCCTTCAACCGCTCACAAATGAGCTTCACTTTCTCGGTGGTACCTTTCAACAAAGCAGGCATCGAAACCAACTTTTGACCAGTTTCAGCCCAACACAGAGGAGTCCTACACTTCCTCCCATACAGAGCCTCATAAGGTGCCATCTGTATACTTGCCTGAAAACTGTTGTTGTAAGCGAACTCAACCAAAGGCAGATGCTTCTCCCAAGAACCTTGGAACTCTATCACGCAACATCTCAACATATCCTCCAAGATCTGAATAACTCGCTCAGACTGGCCATCCGACTGGGGATGATAGGATGTACTGAAATGCAACCTTGTACCCAGAGCTTGATGTAAACACTGCCAAAAACGCGACGTGAACCTCGGATCCCTATCCGACACGATCGACTTAGGCACACCATGCAACCTCACAACCTCAGCAACGTACAGCTCTGCCAGCTTATCCAAAGAAAACGTAGTATGCACAGGCAAGAAATGTGCACACTTCGTCAGGCGATCCACAATCACCCAAACAGAATTCTTCTTCGACGGAGACAAAGGCAAACCAGATACAAAATCCATGGTAACCCTCTCCCACTTCCATTCAGGGATTTTCAACGGTTGCAACAAACCAGAAGGAACCTGATGTTCAGCCTTAACGCGCTGACACACCAAACACTTGCTCACGAACTCTGCCACATCCTTCTTCAAGCCCACCCAATAGTACTCATCACGAAGATCGCGATACATCTTTGTACTACCAGGATGCATAGCAAAAGGACTACTATAACCTTCAGCTAGAATAGCATGCCTCAACTCAGCATCTGCAGGCACTACTATCCGATCACCAAAACACAACACCCCATCCTCATTAAAACAGAAATCCGAAGGTCTACCCTCCGCGATATCCTGAACATGAGACACCAAGGAATCATCCAACAACTGCTTATCCTTGATCAACTGAACCAACGAAGGTTTCACTTGCAACTCAGCAACAAGACCACCATCCTGCGATATACTCAAGCTAGCAAACATAGCTCTCAGCTCAACAGCTACCTTTCTACTCAAGGCATCCGCAACAACATTGGCCTTTCCAGGATGATACTCTATCGTCAGATCATAATCCTTGAGCAACTCCAACCAACGTCGCTGCCTGAGATTCAACTCCTTCTGAGACATCAGATACCTCAAACTCTTGTGATCCGTGTACACCGTACACTTCTCACCATACAGATAATGCCTCCAGATCTTCAGAGCAAAAACCACTGCAGCCAGCTCAATATCATGCGTAGGATAATTGCGCTCATGCACCTTCAACTGCCGCGACGCATAAGCCACAACCTTACCCTCTTGCATCAGCACACACCCCAAACCAACATAGGATGCATCACTGTAGACTACAAACTCTTTCCCTGATTCAGGCTGAATCAAGATAGGAGCTTGCGTCAAAGCCAACTTCAGCTTCTCAAAAGCTTGCTGCCTCGCTTCTGTCCACTCATACTTAACATCTTTCTGCAGCAACTTCGTCAAAGGAGCAGCAATCTTGGAAAAACCATCCACAAACCTTCGGTAGTATCCTGCCAAACCAAGGAAACTACGAACCTCCTGAACAGACTTAGGAACTTTCCAGTTCATCACCGCTTCAATCTTCTGAGGATCAACACGAATCCCCTCAGCTGAGACCACATGCCCAAGAAAAACCACCTCTCTAAGCCAGAACTCACACTTGCTCAACTTAGCATAAAGCTGATTCTCCAACAAAGCTTGCAACACAACCCTCAAATGCTCTTCGTGCTCTTCCTCAGTACGCGAGTACACAAGGATATCATCAATGAACACCACAACAAACTTGTCCAGGTATTCATGAAAAACACGATTCATCATGTCCATGAAAGCAGCAGGAGCATTTGTCAAACCAAACGGCATCACAAGGAACTCATAATGCCCATACCTTGCCCTGAAAGCTGTCTTAGGCACATCCACATCCTTCACCTTCAATTGATAATACCCTGACCTCAAGTCAATCTTAGAGAACACAACAGCTCCCCGAAATTGATCAAAGAGATCATCAATCCTCGGCAAAGGATACCGATTCTTGATAGTCAACTTGTTCAGCTGACGGTAATCAATGCACATCCTCATCGTGCCATCTTTCTTCTTCACAAACAAGACAGGAGCACCCCAAGGCGAAACACTCGGCCGGATGAAACCACGATCAAGCAACTCTTGCAACTGCGTCTTCAGCTCCTTCAGCTCCTTAGGTGCCATTCTATAGGGAGTAATGGACACAGGAGTGGTATTCTCATACAGCTCAATACCAAACTCCACCTCGCGATTAGGAGGTAAACCAGGCAACTCCTCAGGAAAAACATCAGGAAACTCCTTCACAACCCTGATATCCTGCACCCTCAGCTCCTTCGAACTAGGATTCATCACAAAAGCCAGAAAAGCTTCACAACCTTGCCTCAGCATCCTGCTCGCCTCCAAGGTAGAAACAACATTGGCAAGAAACTTCACATTCTCACCAACCACCACCACTTCATAATCATCCGCAAGCCTAAGCGAAACCCGCTTATTCTCACAATCCACAACAGCACGATGCTCAGCAAGCCAATCCATACCAAGGATCACATCAAAACCATAAAAGGGCAACTCCATAAGATCAACAAGAAAGACATGCTCTTGAACAACCAAAGGACACCTTTTATAAAGCTTACGAGTCACAACAGTTTCACCAAAAGAACTAGTGACTCTAACACCAACATCCAAAGACTCAACAGGCAAACCAAGCAACTCAGCATGCTCACGAAGAATGTATGAATGCGTAGATCCAGAATCAATCAAAGAAAGCAATGACAAGGATTGCAAAGTAAAGGTACCTGCAATCACGTCAGCATCATTCCTTCCTTCGCGCTGAGCATACACCCTCGCTTGGCCTCCACCCTCAGGTTGAATAGCCACAACATGAGCTACACCGCGCCCACCTTCCTCTCGCCTCTGAAAATTACCACGGCCGCGCCCACGACCTCTCTGCGATGCTGCAACAACAGGAGCACGCTCTTGACCACCAGCCATCCTCGGACAATCACGTCTCAAATGATCAGCTGAACCACAATTCCAGCACTCATAACCAGCTGCTATCACAGGAGCTTGCACCTCCCTCCCAGCACGAGGACAGTCACGCCTCAAGTGACCACGGGAACCACAAATCCAACAAGCACTAGGGTCAGCTCTAGCATTGCCGCCCCTAGCAGGTGCACCTCCACCTCTCTTAGACGAGAATTGAAACCTCTGATCACGCCCTCTCTTGTTCCGTCCACCGGAACTATATTCAGCAGCTCTTTTCCCAGAACTAGCTCCAGTACCCTTAGCAGACAAACCCATGTTCATCTCAATGTCCTTCGATCGACTAACCAACACATCGAAATCATTGTACTCAGCAGCTAACATATAGGTCTTAACCTCCGTTACCAAACCATAACGGAACCTTTCGCACCTCTCGCGCTCATCAGGTACCAACTTAGGTGCATACTGGCTAAGACGTACAAACTGTACCTCATACTCAGCCACACTCATGTTCCCTTGGGTAAGAGACATGAATTCACGCTTCTTTTCATCCAGATATCTAACTCCCAGATATCTCCTCTTGAACGCATGCTGAAAGAACGTCCATGTAACATCAGCATCAGCCATCCCAGAGATTGTGGTCGTCCACCACGTATAAGCATCACCTTGCAGCAGTGACACCACACATCCCAGCTTCTGCACATCAGTGCAACTCATTTGTCCCAAGACACGCTTGGTACTCTCCAACCATGCTTCAGACCTCTCAGCTGACATACCCCTAAACTCAGTCCCACCAAGACTGCGCAAACGTTCCAAGGGTAGTCTAGCACCAGCATCTCCCTGATGCCCAGCTCCTTGAGCTCCAGCTACTGCTGCTCGAAACGCACCCGCAATAGCTTGTACAAGCACAGACATGTCAGGTATCGCTTGCCCCTGACCAGCTTCAGGTCCTGCAACTCCAGCACCAGCTGCCTCAGCTCCAGCTCTTTCCCTCTCCGCACCACCACCACCAGGTGGAGGAGGAGGTAACACAGCACTACCAGTGTGCTCATCATTCACATTACCCTCCGGGGTCGTAGCTCTCGCGCTACTCCTTAACTCTCTACGTGGTGCCATACTTTACCATGCATAACAATACAAAATAAAACAAGTCAGGGCCAGCAAGGTAAGCAGATTCCAAGTATTCAAGCTCAATTTCTTTCAAAAACAACATCATCCCTTTAGCTTTTGTTTGGCAATGGGTACCCTCATCATGCATCATCACAACATGCATCACATACACATCATCATATCATATCACTGAACATGCTTTCACTCAACAAGCATACCAACCAAACCATGCTTCAATCATGCATTCACACATTCCCAACTACTCGAGAACTCAGCTCTGATACCACCAAATGTAGCCCCCGTAGCCCGGTCTAGACGGTTGACCCGAACTACGAAGATTACACGGGGAAAACCAAAGTCAACCCGAAAGTCAACCTTGATTAACGACCCTTTTTTTTTCTTTTTAATCTTGTCTAGATGCACATTAACCTTAAGTGTGATCATACAATCAACATATCAAAAGATCACAAACATCAGAGATCAAACAGGGACCCAATTGAACAAATTACAACTTTAGGGACCAAATTGTAAATTCTGATAAATTAAGGGACTCAGCCCAAATTAAAGTTACCATCTTGAAATTAGTCAGGTTTCATGCATCTCTGTGAAATTTCAGCTTAAAAGGACATCCACAGCTCATGCAATTGATCACACAAGATTTAGGACCAAAACGCAAACATTTCAAAACATGTAACTACCATGTCAGCCCCCCCTAACGGTCGACCGTTCCGAAACAGGCTAGCCCTGTTCCGAAACACGGGCCGTTCCGAAACGGGTTCCAGAACATGGCCTCGGTAGAGGCTAAACCGTTTCGAAACGGTGCATACCGTTTCGGACGCCTGGGTTCATGCAAGGCACCCGTTCCGAAACGGTACACCCCTGTTCCGAAACGCCTGCACAAAAACCAGCAAACAAGCATACTAGATCATGCAATTGGACACTCAAACATGCTCCAAACATCACCAAACTTTACCAGCATGCAATTAAATATATTTAAGACATCCAAGCATCATCAATTCAACAAAATAACATCACATGCAAAAAGCCCCAAATTTAAGGTCATGCTTCCTACACAAGCTATCCACTCAAGCTTCAACTTGCAAAACAAGCATATAAGGTTCAATCCAAAAATCAGCAACATCAACCACATTCGACATACTTAGGGAGTCATAAACACCTCCCAAAACAAATACATTGGTCCCCCATTGCCAAAAACATACAAAAGCTAAAACACTTATAAAACCTTCATACATTGAGTTTTACTTGTACTTGTTTGCTTGCCTCCTCTTGCTGCCCTCAATGCACTCTAATGCTCTGCATTATTGAATCAAGAAAACGAGAGAGCGTAAGCCAAAGCTTAGTGAGGAGTGCTCTTTAAAAACCATTCAATAATGCATTTAAAACCATTTGTAAATCACGCTTGTAAACAACCTTTACACATGCTCAAAGCATACTTTAAATCAAGCAATAACATGCTTCCACATTTCATTTAAACAAGCATCTCATGCTTCAACATAAATATTAAATCATGCATCTCATGCATCTCATGTACTATACATGTCATATTGGCTCAAGTGATACATTTCATTTATGAAATCAAGTTCAACAACTTTCCCCAAGGACTTTTAAACACCTTGGACCCCAAGGACTTTTAAACACCTTGGCCATGGACTTTTAAACACCATGAATGGACCACACAAGGACTTTTAACCACCTTTGTGTCCGTAGCTTGAATTACCCCAAGGACTTTTAAACACCTTGGCCCCAAGGACTTTTAAACACCTTGGCCCCATGGACTTTTAACCACCATGGAAAGGAGCACCTAAGGACTTTTAACCACCTTAGAGTCCGCAACAAGATTCATCCAAGGACTTTTAACCACCTTGATGATCTTAGGTAACAAGGCTCACTCAAGGACTTTTAACCACCTTAGTGACCTTCACTTTTACAAACCATCACTTGCCAATACACACTTTATACATCATATAATCCACTGTTTTAAAGCATTTAAACCAAGCCATTTCATCATGCATTTCAAAGCATTAAATCATCATTTAACAATGCATAAAACAAGGTACTCTTACCTAGAGACACCTTCAACACATGGCTTAAAACATCAGCATGAATCATGCTAAATCATCAGCAATTAACATGCTAAAACATGCTTTCCAAAACAGTAGCAAATCATGCAAAATCATCATTTCACATTTCAACAAAACATGGCCACCACTTTAAGAGAGTAATCCGAAAACTTACACTTGAGCTTAGCAAAGTTGTTTAGGCTTATACTAAGCTCCCAAAACCTTCAACCTTTGGTTTAAAAGCTGAAAATCCATTTTCACTCACCGATTACCACTTCGCTTCAAGCCAAAGCACCAAAACAAGCCTCCGGATCAACAAATCTTGGATCCTAGGATGCCTCCCCTGTTTCAACACATTAAAGCAGAGGATTAATGCATCATCATGCATTAATTGCTTCAATGAAAGCATCAAAACTCGCTGCTCTCACTAAACCTCCATTTTCGGCCACCAAACACAACCGAAAATCATCTCCAAACACTTCCAAAACTTAACCCAGCCAAGATCCATCACTTCTAACCATTTTTATACATCACATAACATGCAAAATGATCACAACCACGTCCTTATACCTCCAGGTATAACAGATCACCAATTACACTCCAAAAACAACCAAAAACTCAAGCCAAACTTAGGAAATTCAACCTATCCGGGATTGCATTGATTAAACCTCAACTTCTAATCATTTTAGCATTCATTTAACATCAATTTAACACCTCAAAACCCTGCTTAAACAGATCACACGAAATTTTCACCAAAATCACCAAATCTTGCATTTTAGCCAAAAATCAAGATCTCAATTGAAAAGCCTTTAATAAAACATGAATCAAGGATTGAGAACTTAGGAATTTCAGTAAAGAACTGATAGTTTAGAGGAGAAGGACGTTCTTACCTCCAAACTTGAATTTCTCCATTTTAGAGCCAAAATGCTTGATGAATCAACTTGTGAATTGTGAGGTTTTGATGATGAGATGATTAGAAATCCAATGAGAGTTGAAATGAGAGATTAAGAAGTCAAAATCAGAGAAAGAAATCTGAGGAAATCTTGTTTGGGTAGAGAGAAAATGAGAGAAAAGAGAATTTGAGAGAAAATAGAAAAATTAGTTAAGAATTGGTTAAAATGATTTCCCTCTCTTTTCTTAATCTTTAAAAATCAGATTTTAGACTTAAAATATCTTAGAAAAATCTGGAGAAATCCTTTTTGGAATAATAGCTCCTTAAAGATTCAAAGTTTCAATCCTTTATAAAACTGTCCCGCAACTTTCAAAAATTACATTTTGGTCACTAACCAAAATGTCAACCTTCCGAACCTCATTTTCCAAAATTGATTTCACAGTTCACTTTTATATATTAAAAGATGATTTTAGAATATTTTTCCATATTTTTAATGCAACCCGAACAAGGTTTTCCTAAATTCCCTCTTATATATTCGATCAGCACTTTGACTGAACCGGTCAACGCCAAAACTTCTGAGCCCAAAACCGGGGCGTTACACTCATCTCATTTCAAAACCATAACATTTTCCATGCTTTAAACAAAAGCTCAAATCTCAACCATGCAACATGTTACTTCATGAAATCATTTCAAGCATCATCTCATGTTATAAAACATGCATAATAACAGTAGTAATATATCTATCTCAAACCATGAGCATGTAAAAGCATTTTAGGGGGCATCCACCACATTCAAGAGATCAATCTAACCAATACTTACTTCCGGACTTAGGAAGGTGTTTCAAACCTTTCCTAAATCCCCAAACCTTGATTCTTTGTCCCTCAAAGACTTCTAAAACCATATGCACTCACTGATTACGTTCCGCTTGCTCGCCGAAACGCTATCTAAGCTCCCGAAGCAACACCAAAGGCGTCCGAAGATGTCTCCCCTCTTTTTAACACATAAAAGCAGAGGATTAATGCATCATCATGCATTGAAATCATTAGCCACACACCTAAACTCGCTGCTCTACTCAAACACCTCATTTCGGCTACCAATACAACCGAAAACATCTCCAAACTCTTCCAAAACAAAGCCCAGCCAAGATCCATCACTTCTAGTCATTTCTAAACATCAATTAACATCAAAAACCACCACAAAGTCGTCCTTATACCTCCAGCTATGACAGAACACCAAAATCACCCCAAAAACCATCATTCTAGCATACAAAACTTATGAAACCAAACCTATTCGGGATTTTATTGATAAAACCTCATTTGTAACATCAATTAACATCCAAAATACATTAGAAAACCACCTCAAAATAGAGCCCAATCATTCACCACGAAAATATTCAAGATCTCTTCCAAAATCTTGAGTTTTAAGGCAATTTCTTGTCTCTAACATTAAAACTACTCAAAAATCATTAACAAATGATTGATAACTTGGGAATTTCAGTAAAGAACTGATCATTAGAGGAGAAGGACGAAGTTTACCTTTAATGGATGATTTCTCCTTTATTTGGGCAAGTTTTCTTGAAAATTCAATGTAGAAATCAAGAGGATTTGATGAGGAAATGATTAAGAATCAAAAGAAGATTGAAATCTCATCAAATGAAGTGAAAATCAAAGTATAGTTGCTGGAGAGAATGTGTTTGGCTGAAAAGTATTTGATAGAAAATGAAATAAGAGAAAATTTGTCAAAAGTAGTTATGAATAGTCAAAGGTAGTTTCTCATTTAATTAACCTTCATTTTCTTTAATTAAAACATTAATAAAATTACCCAAATAAAGGAAAAATCTGATGAAAAACATTTTGGTAAAATTAGCTCCTTAAAGATTCAAAGTTTCAATCTTTTACAAAATAGTCACTATTTAACTTTTGCAAAAACTGCGATTTGGTCACTACACCGAAATGTAGTATTTCCAAACCTTATTTTGTAAAATTGATTTCACCATAATCTTTCATATATTAAATGAGGATTTTTAGATATTTTTAAAGCATCCCGAACTAGTTGTTCCTTAAAACTCCCTTTAAAATTCGAACCGTTTTCAGATCAGTCCGATTCGGCCTCTAAAACATCTAGGCCCAAATTTGGGGTGTTACAACTCGCCCCCTCTTAAGAAATTTCATCCTAGAAATTTACCTGGAGGAAAAAGGTAAGGAAACTATTTCTTCATATCTTCCTTTCTTTCCCACGTGGCTTCCTCAACACCACGATGTCTCTACAACACCTTTACCATCTCAATGGTCTTACCACGGAGAACCTTACTGTCTGGATCCAAAATCTCAACTGGTTCCTCATCATATGTCAAATCTGGATTCAACTCAACTTCCTCTACAGGCATAACATGCGAAGCATCCGATCTATACCTCCGAAGCATGGATACATGAAACACATTATGTATCTTTTCTAGCTCTTGTGGTAGCCTCATCTTATAAGCAACAAGACCGACACGTTCTAACACCTCGTATGGTCCAATGTATCTCGGGCTCAGCTTGCCCTTCCGGCCAAATATCATCACCTTCTTCCAAGGTGAAACCTTCAAGAACACATGGTCACCCACCGCAAATTCTATCTCCTTACGCTTCAAATTCGCGTAAGACTTTTGCCGATCTGATGCTTCCTTCAACCACTCACAGATGAGCTTCACCTTCTCGGTGGTTCCTTTCAACAAAACCGACATCGAGACCAACTTTTGTCCCGTTTCAGCCAAGCAAAGAGGAGTTCTACACTTCCTCCCGTACAAAGCTTCATAAGGTGCCATTTGAATACTCGCCTGATAGCTATTATTATAAGCAAACTCTACCAAAGGCAAGTGCTTCTCCCAAGAGCCCTGAAACTCAATAACACAGCACCTCAACATATCCTCAAGCACTTGGATAACACGCTCCGACTGTCCATCCGTCTACGGATGATAAGAAGTACTAAAATTTAGCCGCGTACCCAATGCTTGATGTAAACACTCCCAAAACCTTGCAGTGAACCTCAGATCTCTATCCGGCACTATTGGTTTCGGTACACCATGCAGACGTACAATCTCAACAATCTACAACTCTGCAAGCTTATCCAAGGTGTACATAGTATGCATAGGTAAGAAATGCACACACTTCGTTAGGCGATCCACAATCACCCAAACTGAATTCTTTTTTGATGGCGTTAGAGGCAAACCAGACACAAAGTCCTTGGTGATTCTCTCCCATTTCCATTCAGGGATCCTCAATGGTTGCAACAACCCCGAAGGAAACTGATGCTCATCCTTAACCCGCTGACAAACCATGCACTTGCTCACATACTCAGCGACATCTTTCTTCAAACCCACCCAGTAGTACTCATCCTTCAGATCACGGTACATCTTTGTACTACTAGTGTGCATAGCAAAAGGACTACTATGAGCTTTGGTTGGAATAATATGCCTCAACTCAACATCATTCGGCACCACTATCCGACTTCCAAAACATAAAACACCATCATCATTAAAACAGAAATCCGATGGCCTATCCTCAGCAATATCCTGAACATGTGGCACCAAGGAATCATCCATCAACTGCTTATACTTTATCAAATGAACTAGAGATGGTTTCACTTGCAATTCAGCAACAAGACCCCCATCACGCGATATGCTTAAGCTAGCAAACATCACCCTTAACTCCACTTCCACTTTTCTGCTCAAAGCATCAGCCACAACATTAGCCTTTCCCGGATGATACTCGATCGTCAGATCGTAATCCTTAAGCAACTCCACCCATCGTCGTTGCCTAAGATTTAACTCCTTCTGAGACATCAAATACTTCAAACTCTTGTGATCCGTGTACACAGTACACTTCTCACCATAAAGATAATGTCTCCAAATCTTCAAAGCAAAAACCACCGCAACTAACTCAATATCATGCGTAGGATAATTGCGCTCATGCACTTTCAACTGACGCGATGCATAAGCCACCTCCTTACCCTCTTGCATTAACACACACCCCAAACCAACGTAGAATGCATCACTATACACCAAAAACTCTTTCACTGATTTAAGTTGAACCGAGATAGGAGCTTGCATCAAAGCTGCTTTAACCTTCTAAAAATCTTGTTGTCTCGCTTCCGTCCACTCATACTTAACATCTTTTTGCAGCAACTCCGTTAAAGGGGCAACAATCATAGAAAATCCATCCACGAACCTCCGACAATATCCTGCCAACCCAAGGAAACTACGGACTTCATGAACAGACTTAGGAGGCTTCCAATTCATCACCGCCTCAACCTTCTGGGGATCAACTCGAATCCCTTCAGCCAAAACCACATGACCTAAGAAAACAACTTCCTTTAGCCAAAACTCACATTTGCTCAACATAGCATAAAGCTGATTTTGCAATAGCGCTTGCAAAACAATTCTCAAATGGCCTTCATGCTCCTCCTCAGTATGAGAGTACACAAGGATATCGTCAATGAACACCACAACGAACTTGTCCAAGAATTCATGGAACAACCTATTCATCATGTCCATGAAAGCAGCAGGAGCATTCGTCAAGCCAAATGGCATTACGAGGAACTCATAATGCCCATACCTAGTTCTAAAGGTTGTTTTCGGCACATCCTCATCTTTCACCTTTAACTGATAGTACCCTGACCTCAAGTCAATCTTTAAAAACACAGCCGCACCCTGGAACTGATAAAAAAGATCATCAATCCTTGGCAAAGGATACTTGTTTTTGATGGTCGACTTATTCAGCTGACGATAATCGATGCACATTCTCATCGTGCCATCCTTCTTTTTCACAAACAAGACCGGTGCACCCCATGGTGACACACTAGGCCGAATGAAGCCACGGTCAAGTAACTCCTGAAGTTGCGTCTTCAACTTCTTCAACTCTTTGGGTGCCATGCGATAGGGAGCAATGGACACCGGAGTTGTGTTCTCATATAGCTCAATGCCAAACTCAACCTCCCGACAAGGCGGCAAACAAGGTAATTCCTCTGGAAACACTCTAGGGAACTCACACACGGTTCTTATATCCTGAACGCGCACCTCCTTTGAACTAGGATTCATAACAAAAGCTAGGTAAGCCTCGCAACCTTGCCGCAACATCCGGCTCGCTTCCAACGTAGACACCACGTTGGCAAGAAACTTCACATTCTCACCCACCACCACCACCTCATAATCATCCGCATGTTTCAACGAAACTCACTTGCTTTCGAAATCCACAACGGCTCTATGCTCAACAAGCCAATCCATGGCAAGGATTACATCAAAACCATATAATGACAATTCCATGAGATCAACAAGAAAAACATGATTTTGCACCTTCAAGGGACATCTCCTATACAACTTTCTTGTTACAACCATCTCACCAAAGGAACTAGTCACACGCATACCAACATCCAAAGACTTAATAGGTAAACCAAGCATTTGAGCATGTTCACGCGATATGTACGAGTGTGTAGATCTAGAATCGATCAAAGAAAGTCATGGCAAAGATTGCAAAGTAAAGGTACCTGCGATCACGTCCGTGTCATTCCTTCCCTCATGATGGACATACACTCGAGCCTGACCACCACCCTCAAGTTGGACAGCCACAACATGCGCTACGTTCCTTCCACCATCATCCCTACGTTGAAAATTACCACGGCCGCGCCCACGACCTCTCTGTGGCTCAGCTGCTCTCACTGGAGCCTGTCCCTCTCTCAGCGGCTGAGGACAATCTTTCTTCAAATGCCCTCGGTTTCCACAATTCCAACATGTCCCAAGGTTACCCCAACACTCACCACCGTGTCTCCTACCACAACGGTTACACTCAGGAGTCCTCAAGACAGCATTAGGTCCTTGCTAACCTCTACCAGGGTTACCACCCCCACATATAGCATCATAGTGTGGCTTCCTATCCTTATGCCTCTTGTTGCGATCTCTACCATAACCGCGTTCAACAACTCGATTTCCAGAGCTAGATCCACCCGCTCTGCTTGCCAAACCAAGGTTCAATTCAATGTCATTGACTCTAGTGACCAAGACATCGAAATTTGTGTAATCAGCTGCAATCATATAGGTCTTCACATCCGCTACCAGCCCATATCGGAACCGTTCACACCTTTCCCTCTCTCTAGGAATTAACTCAGGTGCATACTGGCTAAGGCGAACAAACTGAATCTCATATTCAGCAACAAACATGTTCCCTTTCATAAGAGACATAAACTCCCTCTTCTTCTCATCTAGATAGCGAACTCACAGATATTTACGCTTGAACGCATTCAAGAAGAATGTCCAAGACACCTCATCGTCCTCCATCCTGGAGATTGTGGTCGTCCACCATGTATAAGCATCCCAACTTTTGCACCTTATTGCAATTCAGCTGACCAAGAATCCTTTTGGTGCTCTCCAACCAAGACTCAGATCCTTTTGGTGACAAACCTTTGAACTTAGTCCCACCCAGACTGCAGAGACGCTCCAACGACAATCTCACATTAGCACCATCCTGAGGTGTGGCTCCATGAGCTCCAGCTACTGCTTCTTGGAAAGCTCCAGCAATAGCCTGTATCAACATGGTCATGTCAGGAGCAGCTTGCCCCTGAACACCCTCGGGTCCAGCAACCCCAGCACTAACTCCAGCAGCACCAGCCCCAGCTCCACCACCACCAGGTGGTCCACCAGGGGGAGGAGGAGGCAGATCCTCAGCATTCTCCGCATTCACATTATCAACCATAGATCTAGTATTGATTCTCAGCTCTCTATGTGGCCCCATAATAAAAACAATGCATTAACAAAATTGCAATAAACACAATTAGGCATAACAAGGTAAGTAATCCCAGTACTCAGGCTCATTTTCAAAAACTATTCTCCTCATTAGTTTTGATACGACAATGGGATCCCCAACCACACTCCAAACATAGCATAGCGTCACAAAATCATCTCAATTGAATCGCACATCAATGTTCATACATCAAGTTTTCACTGAAAAGACACAATCATGCATAATCACATATAACAACCACATACCAAGCCCCAATTATTTGATAACCTGGCTTTGATACCAACAAATGTAACCCCCTTAGCCCGGCCTAGATGTTTGACCCGAACTACGAAGATTACACGGGGAAAATTAAAGTCAACCCGAAAGTCAACCTTGATTAACGACCCTTTTTTATTTTAATCTTGTCTAGATGCATATTAAGCATAAGTGAGCACTCACGAACCATGAATGAGAATGGCACAGCGATTGGATAACATTTAGGGACTCAAATGCTTAAATTACGCGCTTAGGGACCAAAATGTAATTTTAGTAAATAAGAAGGACTTTTATGATTTTAGGATTACCAATTAAAATTAATCATGTCACATGCTTCTCTGTCAAGTTTCAGCTTAAAAAGACATTCCAAGCTCAAGCAATTGCATCAACAACATTTAGGACTAAAATGTAATGCATGAAAACTCAAAGCAGTTCAAATCTCCCCCAACGGTCTACCGTATCGGGACACCTACCCTCCGTACCGAAACGCTCGTATCGAAACGGTGATGATTGTTCTTGTACGCGAGTATGTTCCAAGACCAGTATCGAAAAAGGTCACTCCAGTGACCAAACTGTTTCAAAACCTCTACAACCCATTCCGAAACGTTATGGCCATTACAGGCTCCCGTTTGGAAACTATTGCAGCCGTTTCGATACATTATGCCCAGTGACAGTAGAAATTGCTATTTTTTCACCCTTTTACCCATTCAAGCATGCCTCAAAGATCCTCAAATCATACCAACAATCCATTTTGTTGTTAAGGAACATATTTAAGACTCTCTAACAAGAGCATGTCATCAAACACAAAATCACATAGTCTAAAGCCATGCTCCATAGTCTCAAAACCAATATAAGCAACCAAACCTCAAACCAAACATTTAAGACCAATTACAACCCATAAATGCCAACATAAACATGCCACCAACTTAGGGAGTTCAAAACACATCTCCCAAATACAACCTTGGTTTCCCATTGCCATTTATCAAAACTAAAGTGTATGAAAACATCACCATACATGAGCTTGTACCTTCTTGGATGTTCTTATCCTTCTTGATGCCCGAAAATACCTCAATTATCTGCATTATTGGTAAAAGAGAGCGTAAGCACAAATGCTTAGTGAGGCATGCTGTAAAGAAAACCAACACAATAATGCATTTCTTGAAAACACTTTCTCAAAAGCTTTTAAACAACATGCTCATTATATCTCATGCTTGAAAACCATTCAAAGCAACATCTCCTTGAAAAAACATGTACCTCAAGTCTATCTCATGCATTTAAACCGATGCAAAACTCATGGCTAAGCCACACTCATGCTTGTAACACCAAAGCATTTCATATACAAATCTCATATGCATTTCTCATAGCATAAATCATTTCATCAAAGGTACATGTGAGTCAAAAGCATTTTCATATTTTATATAGGCATTTCATATCTCATTTTTACTCGGATGTGCAGACAACTCACTAGACACTTCCGGTGGCATCAACCATCACCGTTATCACTCGTCTAGTAACATCATTTCCAGTGAAATCTCACATCACCGTACTCACATGGCAGAATCTCTCATCGCCACAAAGCTTTGGTATTTCACCAAGTCCTACCCGATGGAATGCCCATCATCGGTTCTCTCCTTTTGGATTAAACAAAAGATCACGTACGAATTTTTAGTTTATAGTGCACTGTCATCCTATTGATCGATCAATTATATCCGGTAAGTATCTCAACATCTCTGTCAATATATTATGTCAAATCATCATCTCACCTACAGTTTTTCATGCAACAATTCTCAAAACATTCTCATCTCATTTCAAAACCATAACATTTGCCATGCTTTAAACAAAAGCTCAAATCTCAACCATGCAACATGTTACTTCATGAAATCATTTCAAGCATCATCTCATGCTATAAAACATGCATAAAAACAGTAGGAATTTATCTATCTCAAACCATGAGCATGTAAAAGCATTTTAGGTGGCATCCACCACATTCAAGAGAGCAATCTAGCCAATACTTACTTCCGGACATAGGAAGGTGTTTCAAACCTTTCCTAAATCCCCAAACCTTGATTCTTTGTCCCTCAAGGACTTATAAAACCATACGCACTCACCGATTACGTTTCGCTTGCTCGCCGAAACGCTATCTAAGCTCCCGGATCAACACCAAAGGTGTCTGAAGATGTCTCCCCTATTTTTAACACATAAAAGTAGAGGATTAATGCATCATCGTGCATTGAAATCATCTGCCACACATCTAAACTCGTTTCTCTACTCAAACACCTTATTTCGGCTACCAACACAACCGAAAACATCTCCAAACTCTTCCAAAACAAAGCCCATCCATAATCCATCAGTTCTAGTCATTTTTAAACATCAATTAACATAAAAAACCAACACAAGCTCGTCCTTATACCTCCAGTTATGACAGAACACCAAAATCACCCCAAAAACCATCATTCTAGCAAACAAAACTTACGAAACCAAACCTATTCGGGATTTGATTGATAAAACCTCATTTGTAACATCAATTAACATAAAAAAATACATTAGAAAACCACCTCAAAACAGAGCCCAATCATTCACCACGAAAATCTTCAAGATCTATTCCAAAATCTTGAGTTTTAAGACAATTTCTTGTCTCTAACATTAAAACCACTCAAAAATCACTAACAAAGGATTGATAACTTGAGAATTTTAGTAAAAAAACTGATCATTAGAGGAGAAGGACGAAGCTTATCTCTAATGGATTATTTCTCCTTGATTTGGGCAAGTTTTCTTGAAAATTCAATGTAGAAATCAAGAGGATTTGATGAGGAAATGATTAAGAATCAAAAGAAGATTGAAATCTCATCAAATGAAGTGAAAATAAAAGTATAATTGTTGGAGAGAATGTGTTTGCCTAAAAAGAATTTGAGAGACAATGAAATGAGAGAAAATTTGTGAAAAGTAGTTCTGAATAGTCAAAGATAGTTTCTCATTTAATTAACCTTCATTTCCTTTAATTAAAACATTAATAAAATTAACCAAATTAAGGAAAAATCTGATGAAAAACATTTTGGTAAAATTAGCTCCTTAAAGATTCAAAGTTTCAATCCTTTACAAAATAGTCACTATTTAACTTTTGCAAAAACTATAATTTGGTCACTACACCAAATTGTAGTATTTCCAAACCTTATTTTGTAAAATTGATTTCACCATAATCTTTCATATATTAAATGAGGATTTTTAGATATTTTTCTATATTTTTAACGCAGCCCGAACTAGGTGTTCCCTAAAACTTCCTTTAAAATTCGAACCATTTTCTGACCGGTCCGATTCAGACTCTAAAACATCTAGGCCCAAATTTGGGGTGTTACAGTCAAATCCATGTCGGAACGATCAATAGGTTTCAGAACGATAGTAAACGTTTCGGTATGCATGTTTCAAAACGATCGTGCCTATTTCGAAACGCGTATCCGGACATCTTTTATAAGGAGTTTTACTTGCTCAAAAACACTTTTTATTAAACTCCTAAAAACCCTAACCCAATTTTTCTCTATAAAAACCCTCCAAACCTCATTGTTTTAATCAAATCTTGAGGGCTTTTACTCCTAAACTAAAATCTAAGCAAGCTTCAACAACTTGGTACAATTTCATCCATCCATTCTTCCAAAATCCCTTGTTAAGGTATTTTCTATCTTTTTCTTTTTCCTTTGATTTTATAAGAATCTTAGATTAGAAAATATTAGATTTGTATAAAATATGAGTTTTACATCTTGGGTTTTCCAAATCTTGTAAAAAAAAATTCAAATTTTTTTATTCGAATATCTTTGTTTTTACTCTTATTTTTTACTATTTTTCACAAATCTGTTTTTCTTTAATCATTCTTTATATGTATATACCTTTTAAAGTGTTTTTAAATCCTTAATGGGATTTTCATTCGATTGAATTAAGGATTTAAATGCATACATTTAAAATTTCCACATTGTTTGCTTTGTGTTTTTAGGAATTTCAAATGGAAAACGTTAACAAGAAAAGAAAGACTCAAACAAGTGAAGGTTCTAACCAAGAAAACATTTTTCCAAACCTTACCCTTCTTTTTCATAAGACTCTAAGGAATCAATAAGATAAGGACCGACTTAAAATCATTATTAATTTAGCCGTTCACCAAGAGCGAGTTGTGGATATCGAGTTCCTTGAATTAGAGAGCTTTGAATTTCGTTACCTACCTCTCTTGCAAGAATGGAATCTCTTAGCCTTTCGAGCATTCTGTACATTGTCTACAAGAACATGGTCTTGCTATTCTACTCCAATGCCGTTCTCATCGACAATGAAGATCATACAGAAGTCATTGGCATTGAGTCGTCTTTTGGGAAAGAAGTTCACTATCAATATATCCTTTTTAGAGAACACCCTTAGACTCAAAGATGAAGGTATTGAGGATGAGAACCACTTTGGTTCTCAAACTAGATCCGTTCTCACATTGGATGCTCATGACCGATTCCTCCATTTGATGATCTCTTGGTTCATTCGCCCTTCAGGAGGTAAATTTTCCCACATTCGTCAAGTTGATTACTTTTGGTTAAAGTGTTTTCGCCAAGCACAATGACCGAACCTTGTTAAAATCATGTTTGCCGAGATGGTCCATGAAGTGAAAATTCGTACCACCGATTCACTTACATCATTCACTTATGGTGATGTGTTGAGCTATGTCTTTGGTAGCCTCGGTTTTGATTGTTCTTATGATTCTCTGGAACGCCGAAAACAAAGATTGGTGAATCTTCTCTTATTAAGTCCGGGTTTCGTTATACTCTTGGCCAATGGGTTCGTGTTGATAGGAGAGCTCTTGTACCTCAAGTTGAGCCTCCACCTCAAGCTCTGGCTCCTAACAATGATTCACTTATGGCTTTCCTTATCGAGCGGTTCAACTCGATAGATACAAACATCGCTTCGGGTTTTGGTGCTCTCAACACTCACATTCAATCCTTGGAGGATCGTGTCTCCTCTCTTGAGAATTGACAAACATCGATGGATCTATCTTTCTCCACATTCTATGGTGATTGGAGGAACTATCGTCGTGCTCAAGCTAAGGACAATGATGATTCTCTTGATGATGGTGGCGATGATGACGAGGCCTAGGATTCATATTGCATATCATATTAGTCTATCATATTAGGATTAAGTTTGCACTTATCTATGTTTTTATGTTTTAAAGACCTATACTTTGATTATGTGTTTTTAGGATTGAGCTTGAACTTCAATGTTTTGAAAATTTATGTTATTGATGTTGTTTCTTGAACCTTAATGATATCTATGATAATTATGTTGTTTGAGTTATTGCTCATGACTTTGTTTCTTCTCTTTATTAGCCTTGTTTAACTATTTTTGATCTAACAAAAAAGGGGAGAAGTAATCTAAGAGCCTAAATGTTTTTAAAGTCAGTTTTGAGTTTCAAATACTTGAATTTTCAATCTTTTCAAAACATTAAAACTTATCTTAAATTGAGGAGGAGTTAGAACTTTTTTAAAGATTTCAAAATTCTTAAAAATTCATACTTGGTATTGTTATATAAAAAATGGGGAGATTGTAAAACTAATAAATTGATTTTGATATAACAAAGGATTTAAGGACTAAATTGAAAAATAGAAAATGAATTTTTAAGTCCTCAAAACTCCTCTATGTCTCTAAGAAAAATGACCAAGTCAAAACCTAAGAGTATTCAAAGTTTTCTATGTGTTTACCAAGTCAAAACAGTGATTTCCGAGTCATCGTTTTAGAATGGCCCTTTGGCGTTTCGGGGCGTTTTGAAACTGTTAACCTCTGATTCAGAACTAGCTTTCCTGTTTCGATACGTGTGTATCGAAACAGGTCTTCGTGTTTCAAAATGGGTGAAGAACAACAGAACGAGTTGAACCGTTTCGATACAGCAGTATCGAAACAACCTCAAACATTTCGAAACAAATTTCAAACTTCGTTTGAAAATATGACCGTTGCACTTTAATAACCAATTTTTAAGCGACAGTTAGAGTGTATTGAAACGCTTCTAAGCCGTTTCGGTACGGGTTTTGACAGTGACAAAATGTTTCAAAATGAGCTTTAGCATGTTTTAGAATAGACTCTTAGCGTATCGAAACGAACGTGTCCATTTTGGTACGACTTATTAATTACACCCCAATGGCTATTTCTATTTTGGTTTGTTTCGAAACAGAGTCGAGCGTTTCAGAACGGGTAGTTGCAGACTGTATTTATGGTGGGAAGATAACATCCCAACGACTATAATTATGAAGGCAACAACCCCAACGACTAGAATTCAATGAGAAGATATAAAAGGGAGTTCTAAAAGCACCATCAACAACTATTGATCCAAAAAGAAACATCCAAACATCAAATTCAAGCTCTTGTACTAAATTCTCATATTTTCTTATAAACCCAAATTGTGCTATTTTTTATTTCCAATTTTATTTGTTCCAATAGAGTTGAGTGCTTGTAAAAGGGCTACATTTGTATTGAGAGATACTAGCTATTAGCCTTAAACTTCTTTGTGTGACCTTGTGTGAGGATTCGGTCAATTTTTGGGTAGAAAAATTGGCCATTGTGTAAAGGTTTTCTCCTAAGCCTAGAAAAGGGGAAGATCAACTAGTGGAGTTGTTGGAAAATCCTTAGTGAAGCTAAGGTAGTGGATGTAGAGTTCAATTGGAACTTGAAGCACTCTAAATCCCTTGTCTTGCAAATTTTTATTTTCCACTTCACCACAAAAATTTCTAAAAATCCAATTCACCCCCCTTTTGGCTTAAATCGATTCTACGATCCACTCAACAGACCTATATTCTTTTTTCAACACCAATTTAACCCTCAACATTTTATTTTGGGACAAAACGACCCATTTGCGGATGAATATTATTAGTTATCAAACAATAAATAGCTTCAAATGATGTGATAAACTTACATGGCAGTGCACGCTGACATGATAGTTTCATATGAACAAATGTGTTGACTTGAAAGAATTTTACATCAGTCAAAAAATAATTTTATAAAATTATATAATTTTTTTCTACTGACATGTCATTTTGTCAAGTCATTTCAAGTTGTTTTGTAAGGCCCTGGTGTTGGGCCTAGATGTTTTAGACATCGGATCGGACTAGTCGAGAACGGTTCGAATCGCGTAAGGTGATTTTAGGAAATCAAGGATCGGGATAGGATAAAATTATGGTAAAATTTGTTAAAATCCTCTAAAAATAGCAAGAGGTTGGTCAAATAAGTTTTACAAAAAGGGTTTTGGAAAATGGACATTTTGAGTAGTGACCAAATTGTAAAGTTTCAAAACTGGGAAAATGTACTTTTTAAGGTAGAAGCCAAAATTTTAGAATCTTTAGGGGGCTTTAAGTCAATCTGACCTTTCTTCAATGTGACATGTGATTTAAATGGATTTTAATTAAAGGATTTTGATTAAAATATGGTATTAATTAATTGGTAGTTAGTGGATTTTCATTTTACGTAACTACAAATTCCCTCTCATTTTAGCCAAACACCATTTTCTCTCATCTTTTCTAGAATTCTTTCTTCTAAAAATCCTCTCAACATTTCCTAAATCTTTTCAAGAGATCTTCTTTAATTCTTCAAGGTTTTTGCAAGGAAAACTTGTAATCTATTGAAGGAAGCAAGGATTGGAGGTAAATCTCGTTCTCAACCTTTAATCTAGGTTCTTTATTGAAATTCCCAAGATAGCTGGCTTCTAATAACTATTTTTGATTGAGTTTTCAATATAGTTTTGATTTGAGATCAAAATCTTGTGAAAATGTGGATGAAATCTTGATTTTCGGACTTGATGAGTTGGGCACTGTTTTGTGTTGATAATAATTGATTCTTAAGTTGATTTATAAGTTAAATTGATGTGTTAATAATATAGATTCCTAAATCCTTGAGATCCTTGAGTTTCTTGGTAGTTTTAAGTGTGATTTTGGGGTGTAATGGTGGTATTTTGATTGCTGGAGGTATAAGGATGAGTTAGGATGTTTATTAGATGTGTTTTGATGTTGATGATGCTTTTGAAGTGTTGTATGATGGCTGGGCTTTGTTTAGGAGGCAATCGATTGAGTTTTCGGTTGTGTTGGAAGGGTATTTTGGCGTAGTTTGAGTGGCCAACGAGTCTATGGATTGTTGCTGGTGTTAGAATGCATTTTAATGCATTTAGATCTCTGTTTTGTTGATGTGAAAACAGGGGAACTTGATCCGGAGGCTAGTGAGGTGATTTTGAAGGCTCCGGAGGTGTAATTTCCGTGTCGGCGAACAAGGCTTCGCGTATCGGTGAGTGGAAATGCAATTTCCTTCTTTGTAACGCTTTGGGCGTGCTCTTGGGAGCTTAGTGTAAGCTTGACACACTTAACTAAGCTCAAGTGTAAGTGTTTCGGTAATCTCTCTCTTGGAAATGTGTTAAGTTGGATGAAAATGCATGTGATGTAAGAGTGGATTTTTTTACTGTTGTTAAGCATGTTTAAGCATGGTTTAATGCTGGATTTTAATGTCATTATGTTAAGGATGCACTAGGTAAGTGATCCTTTGTTTTCATATGAAAATGCATATGTTGTTAAGCATGTGTGCTTGTGGAAGTGACATTATGGTTATGCTTGAAAAAATGTGAATTAATGTGGATAAATGATTATATTGGCAAATGATGAAATGGTTTTTTGTTACTTAAATCGGATATAGTTAGCCAGCTATAGGATTGGGTGCACCGTGAATAAAGTCGCCTTGGATGTTGAGGGGTTCTGATTGTGCCGTAATCTCCATCCAAGTACCCTAACGATCGAGGTTAAGATCACAACGGTGAATGGTTAGACCCGTGTGTGAGTCTTGTGTATGTGTCACATACTCTCGTTAGTGGAATTATACAACTATCGATGAGTGATGTTGAGGGGTTGTGATTGTGCCATTTGTCTCCACCTTGTGTAGTCCGATAGTTTGTATGAAGTGTGAGGGAAAACGCTTGTAATCTACGTATCTGATTGTGTCTTGTGTTGAAATGACTTGTGGACTATCACTTGAAAGCCAATATAATGTAAATGAACCAAGTGAAGTATGAGATGCTTGTAAATGATGCAAGGGTGCATGAGAAATATGTGTATGATGCAAGAATCCATGTGATGCTTGTTAAAGCATGAGGAAAGGTCTATTTGTTGTTGTAAACAGATGCATGTGTGCATGAGGTTTCAAAATTGCGTTGAAGTCTTGAGAAGACTTGTTTTATAAAGGGCATGTGTGTAACCTCCTTAGCCCGACCTAGACACTTGACCCAAACTATGAAGATTACACGAGGAAAACCAAAGTCAACCTGAAAGTCAACCTTGATTAACGACCCATTTTTATTTTAATCTTGTCTAGATGCACATTAAACCTATGTGAGTACTCACGGATCATGGAAGAGAAAAACACAGCGATCAGAAAACATTTAGGGACTCAATTGCTTAAATTACACGTTTAGGGACAAAATTGTTAATTTTGGAAATTAGAAGGACTTTGCTGATTTAAGGATTACCAATATGAAATTAATCATGTTACATGCTTCTCTGTTAAGTTTTAGCTTAAAAAGACATTCCAAGCTCAAGCAATTGCATCCACTACATTTAGGACTAAAATGTAAAGCATGGAAACTTAAAACAATTCAAATCTCCATCCAACGGTTAAACGTATCGAAACACCTACCGTCCATACCGAAACGCCCGTATCGAAACGGTGTTGACCATTCCGGTACGCGGGTATGTTCCGAGACCGGTATCGAAACAGGTCCTTCCAGTAGCCAAACTGTTTCGAAACATCTACAACCCGTTCCAAAACGTTGTGGCCATTACATGCCCCCGTTTCGAAACTGTTGAAGCTGTTTCGATACACTTTGCCCAGTGACAGTAGAAAGTGCTGGTTTTCACCCTTTAACCCATTCAAACATGCCTCAAAGATCCTCAAATCATACCAGCAATCCATTTTGATGTTAAGGAGCATATTTAGGACTCTCTAACAAGAGCATGGCATCAAACACAAAATGACATAGTCTAAAGGCATACTCCCTAGTCTCAAAACAAATATAAGCAAGCAAACCTCAAACCAAACATAAACATAAACATGCCACCAACTTAGGGAGTTCAAAACACATCTCCCAAATACAACCTTGGTTTCCCATTGCCATTTATCAAAAGTAAAGTGTATGAAAACATCACCATACATGAGCTTGTACTTCCGTGGATGTTCTTATCCTTCTTGATGCCCGGAAACACCTCAATTATCTGCATTATTGGTAAAAGAGAGCGTAAGCACAAATGCTTAGTGAGGCATGCTCTAAAGAAAACCAACACAATAATGCATTTCTTGAAAACACTTTCTCAAAAGCTTTTAAACAACATGCTCATTATATCTCATGCTTGAAATCCATTCAAAGCAACTTCTCAATGAAAACACATGTACCTGAATTCTATCTCATGCATTTAAACGAATGCAAATCTCTTGGCAAAGCCAAACTCATGCTTGTAAAACCAAAGCATTTCATATACAAATGTCATATGCATTTCTCATAGCTTAAATTATCTCATCAAGGGTACATGTGAATCCAAAACAATTTCATATTTTATATTGGCATTTAACATCTCATTATTACTCGGATATGCGGACAACTCACTAGACACTTCCGGTGGCATCTACCATCACCGTACTCACTCGTCTAGTAACATAATTTTCGGTAGAATCTCACATCACCGTACTCACATGGCGAAATCTCTCATCGCCACAAAGCTTGGGTATTTCACCAAGTCCTACCCAATGGAATGCCCATCATCGGTTCTCTCCCTTTGGATTAAACCAAAGAGGACGTACGAATTTTTAGTTTATAGTGCACTCTCATCCTATTGATCGATCAATTATATCCGATAAGTATCTCAACATCCGATAAGTATCCGATAAGTATCTCAACATCAATTAACATAAAAAACCACCACAAACCTGTCCTTATACCTCCAGCTATGACAAAAGACCAAAATCACCCCAAAAACCATCATTCTAGCATACAAAACTTAGGAAACCAAACCTATTCGGGATTTGATTGATAAAACCTCATTTGTAACATCAATTAACATCCAAAATACATTATAAAAACACCTCAAAACAGAGCCCAATCATTCACTACGAAAATCTTCAAGATCTCTTCCAAAATCTTGAGTTTTACGAAAATTTCTTGTTTCTAACATTAAAACCACTCAACAATATTAACAAGGGATTGATAACTTGGGAATTTCAGTAAAGAACTGATCACTAGAGGAGAAGGACGAAGCTTACCTCTAATGGATGATTTCTCCTTGATTTGGGCAAGTTTTCTTGAAAATTCAATGTAGAAATCAAGAGGATTTGATGAGGATTTGATTAAGAATAAAAAAAAGATTGAAATTTCATCAAATGAAGTGAAAATCAAAGTATAATTGCTGGAGAGAATGTGTTTGGCTAAAAAGAATTTAAAGGAAAATGAAATGAGAGAAAATTTGTGAAAAGTAGTTATGAATAGTCAAAGGTAGTTTCTCATTTAATAAACCTTCATTTCCTTTAATTAAAACATTAATAAAATCACCAAAATTAAAGGAAAAATCTGATGAAAACATTTTGGTAAAATTAGCCCCTTAAAGATTCAAAGGTTCAATCTTTTACAAAACAGTCACTATTTAACTTTTGCAAAAACTACGATTTGGTCACTACACCGAAATGTAGTATTTCCAAACCTTATTTCGTAAAATTGATTTCACCATAATCTTTCATATATTAAATGAGGATTTTTAGATATTTTTCTATATTTTAAAGCATCCCAAACTAGGTGTTCCCTAAAACTCCCTTTAAGATTCGGACCGTTTTCTGACCAGTCCGACTCGGACTCTAAAACATGTAGGCCCAAATTTGGGGTGTTACAATGTATTGTGAAGTGTTGTTTTTCCAAATCATGAGTTATACATTGATGAATGTTGTCTAGCGATCCTCACTAAGCTTGTTGCTTACGCTCTTTTATTTCATTAATGTAGAGAATTGAACCTTTGAAGGCAGCCCAAAAGCAAGAGGAATCCATAGCTTTGTTAAAGAGAAGTATGTGATTCATCCTTAGTGTAATAACAGACAATGGGTGGGATTTATACTTTGGAATGTTTGAGAATGTTTCTATACTTTGAGCATATTGGTTTGACTATACTTGATTTGTAAATGGCCTTTGGAGTTTGGATTTTGGTTTATTTGGATTTTTTACTTGTTATGGTTTTGGAAAACTAGGAAGCATGCCTCTAGTGCCTTTGCTTATGTGTTGGTTGCTATGTTTAAGCTATAGCTTCGATATGATGATTGTTGATATGAATCCTTGATGTATGCATGTTGTGGCATGTCTCGGGGTCGATTCGAGTATGAAAAAGCATGAAAAACCAGCAATTTCTATTGTCACAGTGTAGGGTGTATCAAAACACCCTTAACTGTTTCGAAACGGAGCCCTGTAATGGCCATAGCGTTTCGGAACACCTTAAGGTATTTTAGAACAGTTTGGCCACTTGAGAGGTCTGTTTCGATACCGGTCTCAGAACACACCCGAGTACCGAAACAGTCAACACCGTTTCGATACGGGCGTTTTGGTACGAAGGTTTGGTGTTCCGAAACGGATGACCGTTGGATGATGATTTTGAATTGTTTTAAGTTTCCATATTTTACGTTTTAGTCCTGAATGTTGTGGATGCAATTGCTTGATCTTGGAATGACCCTTTTAGTTGAGTTTTGGCTGAGATGCATGAAATATGATTAATTACATATTGGTAATCTTAAATTCAGCTAAGTCCTTATATTTTCGGGTTGACTTTGGTTTTCCCCGTGTAATCTTCATAGTTCGGGTCAAACGTCTAGGCCTGGCTAAGGGGGTTACATGTTTATCGTTAGTTGACTAACTTTTTTCATTCACAAATGTGTTATTTTGACCTAATATGAAACATTGAAGATTGAATTGGTTCAAAAAACATAATAGGGGCCAAAATGAATTTTCAGTCAAACATTAGGGACTTTTTTGACATTATGCCTTATTTAAAATATCCTTGAAATCATACTCTAAAATATT
This sequence comes from Hibiscus tridactylites, assembly GCA_958450335.1. Lineage (NCBI taxonomy): Eukaryota > Viridiplantae > Streptophyta > Magnoliopsida > Malvales > Malvaceae > Hibiscus > Hibiscus tridactylites. The sequence goes on from OY288277.1 coordinate 57,238,921, forward strand.
TGACAAACTAACTCTTCCAAAAAAAATATTATCTTACTTTTGATAATATGTATGCCCGTCTTACGGTTCATTTTTGGGGTGCGAGACTGTCCCTCCCATCGATGTCATCTCTAAAGTTTAAACTCGTGTCCTCTCTTTGGGAGTGCAATGTGTCTTACCAATGCACCCAACACTTGTTGGTAAATATTATCTTATTTATAAGGAGCAAAAACAATAATAACAATAACAACAACAACAACAATAATAAATATACAATATGTTAATAATATAAGAAGTAGATTTGTAAAACTTATAAATAAATATAACAGTGTTTTGTATATGTTGAAATCTATAATAAAAATATAAATTATAATATTATATTATATAAAACTACAAAATAAAAAATATATGGACTGTATAATATTAAAATAAATAATATATTTAATATAAATATAAAAACTAGATTATATATAATAACAATTAAAATATAGTGTATTAATAAATTAGGATGAGTAATATATACTAAATGATATAAGAGTCAGGATCCAATTACACAGTGTAAAGTTTATAATTTTTACATAATTTTTAGATCGTTGGATGAGTAAGATTAATAGTGGGTTATGTGGGTTTTTGAACCTTAATTTTTTTTGTAAAACCCAACAAAAACAATCGAGATATACACTTATATACCCTCCGAGAGAACTATTGAAAGTTCAAATCGGTGAGTCTAGAATAACAATAAATTTGTATTATTTTTAGGGTTTTATTCATGGTTTTTTCTAGAGCATTACTTCTGGTTGTTCTTTCTAAATCCACATATCTTCGATTTATGTGTAGGTTATAATGATAGAGGGGGTGAGAAAGTTCTAAATGAGGACATTGTAACAATTAACCTTCTTATGTGAAGGCTTTTGGCGGAGCACCTAGGGGTAAGAGTGGGCAAAACTCGACTCAACTAAGAAAATCAAATTATTCAACTAGACTCAAGGTAAAAATACTCGACTCGTAATTTCATAAACTCGACTAAACTCGAAAAAAATTCAAATAAACTTTGAGTTATAATGTAACCCTCTAAACTCGGCTTAGAAGAAACGACCGAGTTTAGGAAGTCACTATTAAAAACTTTTCCCTCAAGTAATATATTTTAAGTTTAAATAGTTGATAAAATAAATAAATTATTAATTAACTATATGTATCGTAAAATACCACAATTGTTTTCAAAGATCAAACGTTATAAAAATAATATGATCATTTGATAAAATATCTGAAATAAAGTCTGTAAATACATGCTAAAACATAATCTAAAAAATATAACGTTCCACGTTCTGAAATACGTAATGTCCCAAAACATAAAATAATATTAACCCGATAGTCTAAAATAAAGTTCATGCTGATGATAAATTAACCAAGTAAAATACGTGATGCTCCAAGTACCGAGTCACCTACCCAGAAGAAATGGGCCGAATCTAAGAAGTTGCGTTTGAAACCTTGTCCCTCAACAAACATCATTAGGTTTGAAAAAAATTATTATTCGTATTAATTAGTAAAATCACATTAAATACAATAGTATTTCAATTACATAAAACGTAGTCGGATAACAATAACCTGAAAAAGTTTTTGAAATATTCAGAAATAGTCATGCATGCTAAAAACAATAAATCGTCAAATAAAAGTGTCAGAGTCCGAAATTACATATAAATCCAATGATAAAATAAAGTCTATAAATTGGAAATAGTTCATACTAATAATATGTAATAAGTCTGGTAAACAAGGTCCTCCAAGTACCGTATGCCTATGTTTGAGTATATGAAATAGAAACTAAGGGGAGTCAGCTATAAAGCTTAGTGTGTCTCTACAGTACAAACAGACTCATACAATACGATAATCCGATCGTCATGCTTAAAACCAAATAGACATTCCGATATACAAATATGTATGAAAATGATGTGTGAGACACAATGACATGCACTCTTCTACATCACCATCCGAAGAGTAAGGTTCCCCAGAACCACTCTCTACATCGTCACCATCCGAAGGGGAACTCAGCTCGAAGGGTAGAACCACTGATCTGAACCAGGCTTCGACCCGAAGGATGAAACCACTGAACTTCCCCGTACAATTTCCCAACCCAATGATATGACATGTTATCCGATTTTTTGAATCCGAATGCATTCTTGTTTATTAACGAAGATGCATGCACATATAGTTTGATATTAAATAGTCTGATTCCTATATATGTTGCATGGGCATACCATCATACAAATCATGTCATACACGGCAAATCATCAGAACAAATCATAATCATACAACAAACAGATCATGCCATAATCACAAACCATACCAACAATTATGTATACACACATAGCACTGTAAAACATATAGCACAAGCAGAGAACACACCTTAGGCATCTAATAACTCAATGTTGAGAGTGACGTCTCCCATGCTCAGCTCTAGCACTAGGTCGAACATAATTAGCACCTACGATAGTAAGCACTACATAAGTTCCACTACTACTATGCCATGTTGCTAATATATTAATAATCAACAATATCAAACCAAACATACGAGCAGATCTCAAAGATTGAGCAACAAGAGGTCGCCTAGGTGGAGGAGGAGGGGGGATCTCTATATCCGAATGAACGTCACCTGAACACAAGATTAATTCGAATCAAATTCTGATATATGCAATTCTCAAAATACTAAATACAATTAAACGTAAACAACAAAACAGTCTTTCGGGTTCGAATTTGGGAAAACAGACTGTGAATTTAGAATCAGGACGTAAAAAACATAAAGTTGACTTTGATTGAAAAAGTTAACGGTCAACAGTCAACGACAGAGGTGACATCATCATGGTTAACGCTGATGTAAGCAAGGTCAACACTGACGTCAACAGCTTACATGATCACATGCATCAGTAGATGACGTCATCTAGTTCGGTCCAGTTCCACACAAACAATCCGGTTCAATCTGATTGGGTTCGGTTCACATGTTCCGTCTAACAAAACCAGTTCGGTTCACTCTATCCCTCTTAGCTCTCCATTGATTTGGGTTTGACCCAAATCCCATAACACACACGGGCCTAAGCCCACCATATTCCCTTCAACATTGTAGCACAACCCTAGGGTTTTCGACCCTCGATGGCGCGACGCCAACGACCTCACTTTCCGGTGACCATAATGGTCGATTTTTCGACCAAAACTCATCAGAAAGAACCACACTAAAACCAAACCTCAAAAACGAACAAAGATAAAGCAAAAGGCTTACCCCAACTTGCAAAAAGAATGAAATTAGAGTAGAAGGGCGGCGGAAACGGTAGAGCAAAGGAATCGAAGGGTGTTTGGACGATTTCGTACGAAACGAACGACGATGGGGAAGATTGAAGGGATGGGTTTTGTTCGAAACAACAAGGGAGTTGAATGGTGGGATTGGATCGCTAAACGACCAACGATCGACCTTTGATTGGAGGGTGAACGAAAAACAAAGGGGTGTGGGTTTTGGGTAAAATTAGACAGAGGAAATAAATAGGGAGAGAGAGATTGTTTAGCTACCAGCAACTGAATGACAAAAAGGTTTACCCAAACAGATAAAAGGGTTTTAATACCCAAAATAAATGGGTAAATTACACACCAAGGGTCTCAACTAATACATGTTTTTCAAAAACGTTATTGAAATCTAAAAATTCACAATTAGGTCACTAAAATTTTATTAATATTTTACCTTAAAAATTACTAAATTTTAAGGTTACAAATTAAGGATTTAGCCAATTAGAGTTTTTAATTCGGGGGGAAAATTAGGGTCTTACAAGTAATCTAAAGAGCTTAGCGTGTCTCTAATACAAGAAAAATCTCAAACTCAAAAACATATATATTTCGATAAAATCTTTAAATTCACAAATGACGATGCACAACTCAAAAGCCTTAACTTATAAAAACGATGCAATAAATCCCATCTACTAGTATGAACCACTCTCTACATCCACCAATCAATGTGCGGTAAAACCACTGCTTCCACTGTACAATCCCAACCCATGCAGACAATGATGTAAAATCACATTTTTACTAGTATGAATGCATGGAAAATTCGTCATGCCACATCATGTGTAAAAATATGCATACGATATAAAACAATGTCACAAGGTAAAAAACATTATTATATAGCACCGTAAGAAAACACACCTCAAGCAGCAATAGCTCTAACATCGAGAAGAACACCTCTCACATTCAGGTCTAGCACTAACACTAGCTGAATCAGAACCTACGATATAAACCCTATATTAATTAATATCTATCACTATGCCACCAACTAAAAACACTAATACTAATTTAAAAGAATACTCACGTGTAGTCCTCGTGGTACATGCATGGCTAGATCGATCAGGTGAAGAAGGTGGTAATTCGTCTTCCTCAAAGTCGATGTCGTCTAAAACACATATATAAACTACATCAGATCCAATATCCAAATCCTTAAAAAAACTAAGTATAAAATAATTTACAATTAGTAAAACTAAGTGATGTGGTTTACCCACGCGACGTAAGGGAAAATAAAGGTTATACCTGAGTGATGCTAGAGACGCACCAAGGTTTGATCAAAATAAAAACATAAAAAAAAGATGATTTCAAGATTTAAGATTGAAAATTGGGAGAGTGCGGTTGCCGAAACACCAAAGTTTTCCCAACCTATTCTTAGAGCTGAAAAACACGCTTAAATACCTTTCCCCAATTGGTGAATCACATAATATGGGCCCAAACTTTATATGTATATTAGAATGGTCACCAAAATTCAAGTTTTAAGCAATTAAGTCACTAAAATCATTTAAAGATTATTTAATCCTCAAATTTCTCAATTAGGGTTTCAAATATAATCCTTAATTGTCAGGGTTTCTAATTTAGGAATTCTAAAATTTAGGTTTTTCGAATTAGGGAATTTTTGGGGTGTTACATATAAAATAGAAATTCAAATAACTCAAAATTTTTAGTAATTAGAGGATTAGTTTTCAAGTTCGAGTCGAGTCTCTCAATTTTGCCTAATATATATATATATATATATATATATATATATATATATATATATATATATATATATCCGCTTACACTTTGTAAAACTCAATTACTTTTACACCTTTTTTGAAATTTCGGATGAGAGATTGAAGGTATATAAATGGCTAAAATTATTTTCTTTTTTTTTTCTTGTGTAATTTTCTCATTTTCTATTGTTAATTTCAACCATCCATTCACCTTCATCTAACGGTCCAAAAAAGTCTAAAACTTTCAAGTTTTACATGATGTAAGAGAATCATATCTCATAAAAGAATATGAATAAATATATATGCATTGTATATGGCTATTGAAAGCTATTTAAATTGGAACTAATTAGTGTCATAACATTATAAATGTTTATAATTAAATTTGCACAGAAATCAAACTCGACTCGAAAAAATTTCAAATAAAGTTTAAGTTATAAAATATGATTGTTCAACTCGACTAACTAGAATTTTTTGACTCGACTCGATCAAATGCCCACCCTACCTATAGGCGCTTATATCACGAGTCGATCGCGAGTTGATTAGTGCTCAAATCATGCTTGTTAAAAAATATCGTTGCTCGACTCGTTCTTGTTAAAAAAATATCATTGTTCGACTCAACTCGTGCTCGTTAAAAAATAGCATTGCTCATTAAGCTGGGTAAACTTTTACCATGTTTTTAAAATATATATAAAATCTAGTGATACTATTAGAGCTTAATATAAACATACAAATTCAGGAGAAAAACACGTGAGGACTGAGGAGATAAATAAAGGAACTTGTCATGACCGAGTTAGAGATGACGTCGATATCCGAGTGTGAGACTTTTTTAGTTTCTCAACATGTAATCCACTAGACTTGGCTATGCGACACAACTAAATCTAGGAGGTCACATTAGGGTCACGAGATGGACCCACAATGAAAATCATTTAAACAACCTTCTAGTTAAATTACCATTTCATGAAATCATTTAAACATTTAACAGAAACTCGGAAACATATTACAGATTCTGACATAAATTAATACATGCCATACATGCCCACTAACTATACCAGTACCGTACTCCAAAAGCAACGCCGAAAGAACTCCAAACACTGATGACAATCACTATACCATGATAGATTTCTTCTAACTTGCGATGGTAAAAAAACATGAGCTTAGAAAAGCTCAGTAATACAGAACTACCAAAGGATGCTGTAAACACAAGTAGGTATATGACAAACATAACATTGTCATGATATTCCGGGCAACAACAGACTCCAATTATGATTCGATATTTCAGTGAAGCAATATGTTTGATGATAACATAATTGTCCTTTATTCAATCATTGAATATCATACGAGAAATACATAGACCAGAGAATCTGAAGAGAAATAGATTACGAAAGTTGAACTAGAGAGTTTAGTGTGTGTTCCAACAGTGCAAAGTTCATTTTATTTCACGAACACATAATTTTAGCAGTAAAGTTCATTTTAAATTTCCTATCTACCCTCCAACCAAACTCCAGTATGCAGTTCTCCAGAACTGCATCTATAGGGGTGTTAACCTAGGCCCATTGGGTGTAGGTGCCAGCCTAAGAGGATACCTTAGGTACAATAGAAATCACCCTAGCCGAAGCAAAGGAACCTGAACAGTAAGTAATAACCCTAGCCAAAGCAATTTCAGTGCCTAATGTTATTTCAGCCATTTCAATCATTTTAGTTAATCTGGTTGATACATGCGTGAGCAAGGTCAAATTACTCAAATGGGATAAAAATTTGAATATTTTTCGATGCAAACAATAATGGCCAAACAATGCATGCATATGAGGTAAAAAACGATGCATCTTGGACAAGAAGATGAAACTGTTTTCTAAGTCTGGAAAATCAGTTGATTTGAAGCGACTTTCGAATGGGATCCGGACATTTTTGGGTCAAGTTGTCTTCTTATGAATTGATCTTCATTTAGTTATCTTTCAACGCATCTTGAAACACATCAATCCGATATCGGGAACTCAAGATACGCCCATTTTCCTGAAGACTGGTCATGCAAAAAACATGATATGGGATTTTGTAAAATTCAGCCCAAAAGCTAAGATATAAGGCTTTGGACAAATTAAACTTAACACAATGTATTTATTATCATTTAAATTTATTTTTAGGGTTATATAAACTTTAAGAACCAGCCACCCTTCTCCTAAGCCATTAGATCAAGTTCAATTTAATGGACCAAATTTATTTGATTATTTTATTCATTTTTAGCTTTAGGTTAAAGCCATTCTTCATCTATAAAAGGATGATGCTTTCTTCTTTGTTTTTTCAGATTTCATTGATTAATAAAAGTTCTCTTTTGAGGTTTTACTTGCAAGAAGTTATCTTGTGTTTAAAAGCGATTCTTCAAATTTGTTAGAATTTGTTGTTGATCTTCACACTCCAGGTTGCCTAGTCAATTGCCATTCGGAGGGTCGATTAGAGCCATATCACGAATGTTTCCTATCTAATTGCAGGTAGGAGGGTTTGGCGTGACATCTACCAATTTCATCGTCATCTACAAGCATTCATCACGCCATTGTCACCAAATTCAAATCTGAATATTTGATAATTGTTTTCTATTTTTAATCCTATCTTTATTAATCTTTTCCATTGATTTCTTATTGTTCTCCATTATTATATCAACTTCATCTTATTTCTTTAACTTTTGTTTACTATTTTTAGAAAAATCAAGAAACACCAACTCATTGTTCTTAAAATTCCAAAACAGTCTTCAACCATTCTTGTTCGAGTCTAAAGCCATAGGTTTGCTTCCAAGCCTTCAAACTGAAGGTTCCAACGTGTCAAGGCAGCCTCATATCATTTGGTATCAGATTTTTCCGATTCTTGGGCAAAATTTTGATGTTTTTTGGTGAAAATTCGAATAAAAGAGAAAATTCGCAAAAATTAAACAAAAGAATTTTGAGCTGAAAATTTCCATATCAGATCTATACTATTAATGGAGTCTCTGCAAAATTTCATAATTTTTGGAGACCATGAACACCTCGAACAAAGTCGATCAAGTTTGCTACAATTTCTGGTTTTTTTGGGTTTTCAGATTTTCTTTCATTCGTAACTATTAGTTTTCGTTTGTTTTAGCTTTTTTATTCTTATATATCTTTTAACACCTTTTTGTTTCTTGTGTTAGTAGAAAATTTACAAGTTGCATGAATTCTTTCTTCCTTGCAACTCAATTCAATTGGTGTCATACTGTTCCTTGGACTCCTAGAAACTTTGTTTAGAGTGAATAACAATGAGGATTTGCTTCTTATTTTTTTCTTTCCATTTGTGAATTTTCAGGATGTCTCATAGAAGATCACCAAACACTACATTACAATATCTTTCCAAATGAGAATTGTATAAAGAACTACATATGTTGAAGCTGCGTCGAGGGTATTCTAGTTTTGATCAATACGATATACGTGCTGAACTTCGACAACGTGCCAGATATAATGTTGATGAGTATTATTTTGAATAGTTTCGACAACGTTATACTTATGCTCGATACGATTGTGATGATGATGGATATCATGTTAAACAACCTCAACAACGTTCTACTTATGCTCGATACGATCGTGATGAAGATGAGTGTCAGGAGAAGCATTCAAGTCATGTTGCATGTTTCGGAGAAAAGAAAAGCAACGAACAAGAGACCCTTGAATCCTTTGTCGATTCCTTACACAAATTAAAAAACTGGAACGCGTGTTTTGGCATTTTGAGCCTGAATTTCTGCCAGAGCAAGTCCATGCAAGATCCAAGGATGAGGATGAGATTTGTTCTCCTGGAGAACATGGGAAAATATTACTATTGAGAGTTCAACCTTGCCCTACGATGAAGAGGAAATTATTTATCCTGAAGAATATAAGGGAGACAATACCTTTCCTTGTTATGAAGAAGAAGTTGATGATCATCATCAAACGGCAAACACCTACGAAGGTACTCCACAATGAAAAGGTACAATTGATTGTTTTCATAATTCTATTTATGCTTGTGAGTCCTCTTCTAGCATTGATAACAATTTTGAAGATGAGAATGAGTTGCCTTGTGTTGTCAATAAATTTTCACCTTAATTTTTAAAAAAAAACCAATGAAAAATAAAAAAAGAAAATATAAAATATAAAAAAGTAAAAAGTAAAAATCCTTTTAAAGGCCCATTTTTTAAATAAATAAAGACCCATCTTAAAAAAGCCTATTTTAAAAGCCCACTTTTAAATAAAGGGAACAAAGCCCATTTTTATGTTGAAGCCCAGTTTTGTTAAAAAAAGGGGGGGGGAAAGAAAAAGTAAAAAATAATAATTATGGTGTATAATAATTATGGAAAAAAGAGGAAATAAAGTGAGGTGGAAAATAGATGTGATACAAAAAAATAGCAAAAAACAGTAGCAAAAAATCAGCAAAAAAAAAAGAAAGAAGGAAAGAGAAAAAATAATGATAAAAAGGGAAACCAACGCGCGCCACGCGCCAGCGCGTGGGCTGCACGTGCGCAGGCTGGTTCCCCAAACCAAATCCCTGCCGCAATTTCACGGTGGCCGGCCGGCGCCTACAGGCTACGGCCGTCGACACCGTTGGTACCGGCCGGTCCGCCTCATCGCCTCTGACCCAATGCCACCAACCCGCTCACCGCCGCCTATTGTGCTCGTCGGAATCTGCAAAAAACCGAGATAAGAGGTCAAACCCTAGGCTCGAATGAAGGGTAAAATCCAGCTCGAATATTAGACCAAATCAGATGAGGATTGAGGGCTTTTACCGAGAGTCAAGCCATTAGTCGAATTTAGGCTTCAATTTGGGGATTAAATCTCGATTGGGCTTGAATTTGAAGCCCAAATTCAAGTATAAATACCCCCCATTTTACTTGTTAATCACAAACAAAATTGAAGAAAAAACACTTGAAAAGTCTTGGGAAAAATCTGAAAACTTATCTGAATTTCTCAAGAGTTTGCTGAATTTTTTTTGGAGTAGAAGTTCGAGTTTGGAGAATTTCGAGAAGTCTATATTCGTTCTTGGATGAATTTTTCGTGTATTCGTTTGTCAATTTCTCCGTAAAATTTCTATTTTTATGTTGATTTTTATATTTGTTCTTGGATGAATTTTTCGTGTATGTGTTTGTGTTGTTTGTGAATTTTAGGTTGCTTTCTCGAAGTCGGAAAACCGTTCGCGATTCCGGTAACTTTTTTGTTTTAAATTTTAGTTTAATTTTAGTTTGATCTTAATTTTTTTACATGCTTAAAAATGTTGTTAGGATTATTTTGATCTTTAGGAATGAATAAATAAGTTTTAAAAGGTGTTTAGATTTTAAATGCATGAATATATTGAATAAATGTGGTTAAATTGAAAAATTTTGAAATTAAGGATTTAATTAGGAAAAATAAAAATATGAGTTGTGAAATAATAAAGGGGCTTGATTTCAAAAATATAAAAAAAAAAATTTATTTAGTTTTTAATAATAGATGGGCAAAATGATTTTAAAAGAAAAAATAATAAAGATGTTTTAGGAAAAGAGGAAAAAATAAGTTTTTCAAGAAAAAGAAAATAAAAAGGCTTTAAATAAAAGTTTAGGGTCTAAGATAAAAATAAATTTTTGAAAATGAAAAAATTTAAACTGAGGTTCTTTAGAAAAAATAAAATTTATTTTGAAAAGAGGTCGTTTTAAAAGAAAAACTTAAAAATGGAAAATGAAAATAAGTTTAAAAAGAGAGAAAAATATTTGTTTTGAAAAAGAAAACATAAAACGGTAAATAACGTAAAAATAAAAAGGTAAAAAATGTAAAAAGGGTTCTTCGTTTTAAAAAATAAAAGAAGTAAAAAGGAAATAAGTTTTTTTAAAGGAATAATAAAAGGGTAAAACTCAAAAGAATAAGAAGTTGCTTGCTTGTTTTAGAAATATGTGAAAACTTAGGATTAGAGGCTAAAGGTTAGATGGAGACATGTTTTGTTGAAAAAATATTCTTCACAAAAATAAAATACACATAAGCATATTAAAACTTTAAATTAGGAATAAAAGACTTAGATGTTTTAGGGCTTTTAAATAATCGAACTTATAATAAAAATAAAATGCTCAACACACTAAATTTCCATGTTGTTTGAAAAAGTGAAAACCTAATCAATGTGGTATCTTATCAAACGGGAATGACGTGTTAGAGCCAGAAATATTGGCGGTGATTAAAGTTCATCACTCGGGCGATAAGGTCGTTAAAATAGACTAATATTCATTAAACCTTTTTTGAACTTGCAAATTCCAGTTTTGAAAACGATTTTAAAACCAATTAGGTACCAATTTTGGGCATCGTGGGGGTGCTAACCCTTCCCCACGCGTAATCGACCCCCGAACCTATTTTCTAATTTTCGCAGACCAAAATTGTTGTTTTACTAAAACAACAAAGTTTTATTAAAATAACCCTTTTTTAAAAGTGATCCAATCACACTTTTTTCTTTCAAAAAAGATTGGTGGCGACTCTGTTGATTTTTAAAAGTGTTTTCCAAAAACGTTGAAGCTCGAAAGGGTTGAGACAACTTGTCGACTCTATTGGGGACGTGTTTTGGTTTTCAAAATAAAAACAACAGAGGCTCAAGCCACAAATTGGTTTTAAATGGTTTTCAAAAAAAAAGTTTCTTTTTAAAAAATATGAAATTTGCAAGTTCACAATAGGTTTTATTTATTTGTTTGTTTGAATGAATATAATTCTATTTTACGCATTTAAGACTTAATTCCAAGTTCTATTCCCGAGCTTTGTCCCGTTCGTTTTAGTGGGGGAACACACTTTGCTCATGTAAGAATACCGATTCTTCGTATGACCATAGCAAGTACCTTCGGGACTCAATCCCTTTGCCTTCGTAAGGATATTGATTCTTCGAGAAGGCTTTGGTGGTGTGTCCTCCTGAGTTGAACTCAATTCATTTGTTGCGTATAATGGGTGAGAAACGAGGGTCTTGCTACTCTTAGTAGAGGACAACAAGGACAACTCCGATAACCTTTTAGAACCAAACCAAGTTTGAGAATTTAGAGCCTACCCCTAATAGAGCCATGCAGAAAGCCTAGGGTGTTGAGCCGCATGAATAATCCGTGGAGACATGTCCTAAAATGTTGGAATGCTGGCCTAGAATTATCGTGCATTTAAATTGTTTTTGATTTTTTTATCTGTTTCATTTTTCTTGCTATATTAATCTTTGTTTAATATCTTGCTTATTTTGCATGTGTACATCATTTCATATTTAGAAGGGGTTGATTCTGGAAAATTATTCAATTATGGATGGAAAGCTCTTAAAGATTGAGGAAGACCAAGCACGTGACAACATTGGCAAATGAAGCTGCAACCCTTCGTCAATATATCAAGCCTATTGGAGAAGTTGGACCAAGACTCATGTGGCTAGTTGAAGAAATTAAGGAGTTAGGCGTTCAGGAAGAGAAATATTTGTAATTCCTAAAGATGTAATAAAAACTTACATATTTAATAACGAGTTTCCTTTCATGAGAAGATTTTTAATGGAATTGATGACCCTTCGACTGCATTCATGCATTTGCATTATCTTGTTTGTTTTTTTGTGAATTCATTTGTGCATACATTCATTCATGTCATGAACTGATTTAATAATAAAACGACAGAATATCCAAAATTGCTAAGACAACTCACAAATACGATACACGAGCCCAAACTCGAGCCATGAACTCTGAGGAAAGATTGATAACTTTGGAGGCAAACCAAAAGAACATTCAGGATAAGCTAGAGAAAATGGAGGTTGACATGAAACAACAAGTTGAGGCCATTCACTAGAAGACGGTCAGTTCAATAGCTGCAATGCTTGGATTCAAGGACCCGGACGCGGTTGAAAAAGGAGGGAACACCATTGCCATTCCACAATTCCCCAGAATGACCTTTAGGAGGGAGGCAACCGCCAAAGCCAAAACACCTAACCATGTAGCTGAATCTTCCACTCATGATCCAAATGTGGAGGCCAACAACTATGAGGTACCTGACCTCGATAAAGTCTTTGATAAGGCTCGAACTAAGAAGAAGTTGGAGGAAAGGTACGAAAAGTTAGAGGGGATGATCAAGTCCTTAAAGATGGAGCTGCCTATGGTGGAATGGATGCCAAGGATCTGAGCTTGGTAACTAATTTAGTTGCGCCACCAAAATTCACGACCCCAGACTTTGAAAAATACAATGGGACCACATTCCCATCAGCACATCTAACTATGTACTGCAGAAAGATGTCAATGTACCTCGACAATGAGAAGCTGCTCATTCACTACTTTCAAGACAGCCTATTAGGATCCGATGCACGTTGGTATTCGCAGTTAAGTCGGGTGAACATTAAATCATGGAGAGACCTGTCCAGAGCCTTTAGTGAACAATACAAGCATGTTTCAGACATTGTTCCAACCTGTATGATCTTGCAAGGGATGGAGCAAAAGTACCACGAGAGCTTCCGCCAATACGCTCAAAGGTGGAGGGATGTAGCGGCACAAGTGCAGCCACCATTGTTAGAAAACGAGATCACTTTGATGTTTGTAGAGACACCAAAGGGTCCATTTTATGATCGCATGCTTAACCATGCTACGAAGAACTTTGCAGATATGTTAATGAATGGCGAACTCATCCTGGCAGCCATGAAGAGTGGAAGATTGGACAGTGGGGAAACAAATAAGACATATAGTGTGAAACCGATATTTTAATTTTGATATAACTAAAGAACCTAAGGACTAAATTGAAAATGTGAAAACGAATTTTTAAGTCCTCAAACCTCCCCATATGTTTTAAACAGCATGCCTAAGCTAAAATCTATTTTTATCAAATATTTTCTAAGTGTTCTTAAAGCCAAAACAATGATTTTCGAGTCACTATTTCGAAACGGCCTTAGGCGTTTCGAAACAGTTTTGAAACTGTGAACATGTGTTTCGAAACGGGTATCGAAACGATTTCAACATTGCCAACCCGTGTTTCGAAACAAGTTTCGAAACGGCTTAAGAACATTTAGACACCGTATCGAAACGACATCCAGTGTTTCGAAACGGCTTTAAAATTGATTTGAAAAATATGACCGTTGAATGTTTTAACTAATTTTTATCAAACCGTTAAGGCCAATCAAAACGATCTAAAGCCGTTTCGATATGATCCTTGACAATGGCAAAATGTTTCGAAACAAGTTTCGAAACGGCTCTTAGCGTACCGAAACAGGTTTGACCGTTTCGATACGGGCTCTTAAATGCACCCCAACGGCTCTTTCTATTTTGGTCTGTTTCGAAACAGGATCGAGCGTTTCGAAATGGTTGGTTGCAGACTGCATTTATGGAGGGAAGATAACACCCCCAACGGCTCTATTGATGAATACAACAACCACAACGGCTAGAATTCAATGAGAAGGTATAAAAGGGACCTCTAAAAGCCTCAGCAACAACTATTGATCCAAAAGCAAACATCCAAAGATCAAATCCAAGCATTTGTGCCTAAATCCCATTATTGTCTTGTAACCCCAATTGTATTCTTCATTCTTATCATTTCAATTGGGTTGAGTGCTTGTAATTGGGCTATTTTGTGTATTGAGAGATACTTGTTTAGCCAACAAATTCTTTGTTTCAATTGTGTGAGGATTGGGTCAAATTTTGGGTAGAAAATTTGACCGAAAATTGTAAGGGTTACCTCCTTAGCCTAGAAAAGGGGAAGAGCAATTAGTGGAATTGTTTCAAATCCTTAGTGAAGCTAAGGTAGTGGATGTAGAGTTCATTTTGAACTTGAACCACTCTAAAATTCCTTGTCTACCTTTTTATTTGCAATTTCCACCACCAAGAACCTTAAAAATCCAATTTACCCTCTCTTGGTTTAGTTCGATCATTCGATCCACTCAACAATTGATATCAGAGCCTACCTCTTTGAGGATTAACAACCACAAGAGGAGTTCCTAGGAAGAGTGTGATCATCCAAAAATCAAGAGATGACATCTACCTCCGGTTCGAGCATGTATGAGTCTCAATCCACTACAAAACCACCCTTCTTCAATGGTGACAACTATCAGTTTTGGAAGAATAAAATGCGTCTCTTCATCAAGTCCAACGATTACTTGGTTTGGGATGCCATTAAAGATGGCCCCTACATTCCATTGAAGCAAGATAGTGAAGGGAAGATGGTTTTGAAGAAAAAGATGGAGATGAGTGAAGAAGAAAGGAAGAAAATCCAAATAAATGACAAAGCTCTCCACATGCTCTTTTTTTCTTTCTGTCCTGACATCTACTCCAAAGTATCATCCATTGAGAGTGCCAAAGAAGTGTGGGATACTCTTGAGACCACCTATGAGGGAACCAACGATGTCAAGGAAACTAAGATTGAAATTCTCAATCTTAGGTATGAGAATTTCAAGATGGAACCCGATGAGACGGTGTCCAAGATGTTTGATCGTTTCTCTACCATAGTCAATGGGCTCAAAGGATTTTGAGAGACAATACCGGAAGACAAGCTTGTCCGGAAGCTACTCTACTCACTTCTCGAATCTTGGGATGGGAAGAGAACCGCCATCATAGAAGTCAAAGATTTGAAGACTTTAAAGCTTGATGAGCTAGTGGGTTCTCTCCTCACTCATGAGATTATGAAGCAAGGAAGGGAAGAAGAGAAGAAGAAGGAAGAGAAAAGAGTAGAAAAGCTAGAGGTGGAAAAGAAGAAGAAGATAGGAATAGCTCTCAAAGCTTCATTACTTGAGGAGAGCTCGTCTAGTGAGGAGGATGAGCTAAAAGAATTTGCTATGATAGCCAAACGATTCTCACGCTTTATGAGGTCCAACCGGGGAAGAAAAATTCAAAGAAAGATGGACTTCAAAGGTAAAAACAAAGAAGAAGCAAGAGATCCAATCATTTGCTTTGAGTGCAATAAACCCGGCCACATATGTTCGGAGTGCCCTCAACTCAAGAATAAGGGTTTTGAGAAGAAGAATAAGCTCAAAGCCAAGCTTGCTACTTGGAGTGATGAGGAGTCATCCGAGGATGACGAACAAGAAGTGGCCAACCTTTGCCTCATGGCACTTGAGGAAGATTCCTCCATGGTAACCTCTAACTCATCATCTTTAGATTTTACATATGATGAATTAAATGATGCATATGATGAGTTGCAAGAGGTCTATGATGAATTATTGAGAAATACAAGGAGTCGGTCATTAGGATTAAGAAAATAATTTCGGAACTAAATGATAAAAATGATTCACTCTCTCAAGCTAATTTAACATTTGAGAAAAAGATATTAGGGTTGAAAGATAAACTAAAATTCTTCCAAGATGAAAATATTGACCTTAATAATCTTATATCTCAATGTAATAGTGAACATCAAAAGGTGTTAGATGAGCTTAACAAGCTCAAAGACTCTTTTAAAAATGTTGGTAGTGTGAAGCATGAAATAGGTGAATCGTCAAAAACAAACCAACCTAGGAAAAAGACTAATTACTACAAACAAGGTAGCTTTCCTAGACATAGTAGAACTAAAAGGATTAGAAGTGTATGGGTTCCTAAGGAACTTGTAAGGGAACCAAGTTATTGGGAGCTAACACTCATGGACCCAAAATGATTTGGGTACCAAAAACAAAAGTTTAATATCTTTGTTTGTAGGGGGGCATTGCTACAAGGCCAAAGCACAAAGTCAAAACTCATGGTACCTTGATAGTGGATGCTCGAGGCATATGACCGGAGACAAGAGTAGATTCATGGAACTAAAGCCAAAAAGTGGAGGAGTAGTGACATTTGGTGACGACTCCAAATGCCACATTAAAGGTATTGGCTCTATAGGTAATCACTCTACTATTCTTATTGAAAATGTCTTGTATGTCGATGGTCTTAAACATAACTTGTTGAGCATAAGTCAATTGTGTGATAAAGGATTTACTGTTTTATTTGATAAAAATGGGTGCAAAATTGTTGGCATTAAATCTAATAATATTATGCTCATAAGTCATCGCATAGGTAACATATACATGGTGCATCTAGATGACATACATACATCTCATGCATGCTTAGTAGCACAAAATGAAAATGATGCATGGTTGTGGCATAGGAAACTAGGACATGCTAGCATTAGTGTTTTAGAAAAACTAGTTCCCTTGATCTAGTTAGAGGTTTACCCAAGATTAAGTTCTCAAACGATAAAATTTGTGATGCATGCTCTAAGGGTAAACAACATAAGTCTTCCTTTAAATCCATTAATGATGTTTCTACAAGTAGATGTTTACAACTTATCCACATGGATTTATTTGGGCCAATTAGGACTATAAGGTTGGGTGGTAAATCTTATGCATTTGTTCTTGTTGATGATTTTTTCTAGATTTATTTGGGTTCTATTTTTAAGTACTAAAGATGAGGCTTTAGAAAAATTCATCCCATTTTCAAAACTAACCCAAAATGATCTTGAACTTAGAATTTCTCATATTAGAAGTGATCATGGAACCGAGTTTCAAAATTTAGGGTTTGAAGAATTTTTGAATGAAAATGGTATTAGCCACAATTTTTCGGCTCCTCGAACTCCTCAATAAAATGGGGTAGTTGAGAGGAAAAATAGAACTTTACAAGAAATGGCTAGAACCATGCTTTGTGAAAACAATTTACCTAAATATTTTTGGGCGGAAGCCACAAACACCGCTTGCTACATTGTTAACCGAGTAATGATTATGCCAATTTTAAAGAAAACACCTTATGAGATTTTAAAATCTAAAAAGCCTAACATTAGCTATTTTCATACTTTTGGTTGCAAGTGTTTTGTTTTAAATAATGGAAAAGACAACTTAGGTAAATTTGATGCAAAAAGTGATGAAGCTATTTTCATAGGTTACTCTTTAACCTCTAAAGCCTATCGAGTATTTAACAAGAGAACTTTAGTAGTAGAAGAATCTATACATGTTGTATTCGATGATAACCTCCTTCCAAGGAAGGATTCTTGTGATGATGATGATATAGGAATCATAAATGCCTTTGATGGAAGACAAACTTCAAAGGAGGATGAGATTCCAACAAAAGAAGAGGACACACAAGATCCACCTCTTGAAGCCTTGAAGGACTTGGCTCTTGAGGAAAAGGAAGTGAGCTACCCAAGGGAGTTCAACTATGTCAAAGATGGTGAAATCTTGGGTGATCCATCCAAGGGGGTAACCACTCAATCTTCTCTTAGATTAATGAATCATGTTGCATTTATCTCATGCATAGAGCTTAAGAATATAAAAGAAGCATTGAAAGATGATGTTTGGATTATGGCTATGCAAGAAGAGTTAAATCAATTTGAGAGAAGTAACGTTTGGACATTAGTTGATAGGCCTAGTAATCAATCTACCATAGGAACTAAATGGGTCTTTAGGAACAAGCTAGATGAGAGTGGTAACATTGTGAGAAATAAAGCTAGACTAGTTGCACAAGGTTACACTCAAGAAGAGGAAATAGACTTTGATGAAACCTATGCACCCGTAGCTAGAATAGAAGCCATTAGGATGTTGCTTGCATATGCATGTTATCATGATTTCAAGCTTTTTCAAATGGATGTTAAAAGCGCATTTTTAAATGGCATTATAAATGAGGAAGTGTATGTGGAACAACCACCGGGTTTTGAAGACTTAAAATTTCCAAATCATGTTTTCAAACTCACCAAAGCTCTTTATGGTTTAAAACAAGCTCCTAGAGCTTGGTATGAAAGACTTTCAAACTTTTTAATTGAAAAAGGTTTTGAAAAGGGTAAGGTGGACACTACACTTTTTATAAAAAGGTATAAAAATGACACCTTAGTAGTAAAAATTTATGTTGATGACATTATTTTTGGTTCCACTAACAAATGTCATTGCAAATAGTTTGCTAAGCTAATGCAAGGTGAATTCGAGATGAGCATGATGGGGGAGCTCTCATTCTTTTTGGGACTCCAAATCAAGCAAAGGAAGGATGACACTTTCATCAATCAAGCAAAATACATCAAGGATATGCTCAAGAAGTTTGGCTTGGAGAATGCGAAGCCTCAAGCCACACCTATGAGCTCCTCTACAAAGCTTGACAAGGATGAAGGAGGTAAGTGTGTTGACTCTAAGCTTTACCGTTCTATGATTGGATCATTGTTTTACCTTACCGCAAGTAGACCAGATATTTTGTTTAGTGTTTGCTTGTGTGCTAGGTTTCAAGCTAGTCCTAGAGAGCCTCACCTTATAGCCGTTAAGAGAATCTTTAGGTACCTTAGAGATACTCCTTGTTTAGGTCTTTGGTACCCTAGAGACTCCACCTTCAACCTTCATGCTTACTCGGATGCGGATTATGGGGGTTGCAAAATCGATAGGAAGAGTACTTCGGGAACGTGTCAATTCCTGGGTAGTATGCTCATATCTTGGTTCTCTAAGAAACAAAATAGTGTAGCCTTATCTTCCACCGAAGTCGAGTACATATCCTTAGGGAGTTGTTGTGCTCAAGTCCTTTGGATGAAGCAACAACTCTTAGATTATGGCATTAAAGTTGAAACCATACCCCTTAAATGTGATAACACTAGTGCCTTATGTTTGACAAAAAATCCCATCCAACACTCTAGAACCAAACACATAGAAATAAGGCATCATTTCATTAGAGATCATGTCCTTAGAGAAGATGTGGTTATAGAGTATGTTGACACCTTAAATCAATTAGCGGACATATTTACAAAACCTTTAGACAAAGAGCGTTTTTGGTCCCTTAGGAGAGACTTAGGTCTAACTAGCCTACCTTGACCTTTTAGGACCTATTTTGTGCTTAAAATTGCTTAATCTTATGAAATGTCATGTTTATGTGTCATTCATGTTCTTCCGGTGGGGAAGGGTTAACACCCCCGCGACGACCAAAATTGGTACCTAATTGATTTTATAATCGTTTTCAAAACCGGAATTTGTAAGTTCACAAAAGTTCGACTTCATTTTTCCGTTTAATGAATATTAGTCTATTTTAACGACCTTATCGCCCGAGAGATTAACTTTAATCACCGCCAATATTTATGGCGCTAACCTGTCATTCCCGTTTGATAAGACACCACATTAAATTAATTTCACCTTTTCAAACAACATGGAAATTCAATGTGTTGAGCATTTTTTATTTATTCTAATTTTGAGTTTTTTTAGATCTTAAAAAAAGTCTAAGCCTTTTACTCCTAATTGAGGGTTTAAGTTTGTTTAAGTGTGTCTTATTTCTTATGAAGAAAATCTTTGTACAAACACGTCTCTATTTAATCTTTTAGAACCTAGTCCTAAGTTTCCTTTTAAAAAAACTTTTATTTCTTTTCTATTTTTAACTTTAAAACTTAAACTCTTCTTTTTGCCATTTTAGCTTTTTAGTCCTACTAATTTGATACATTTTTATTCTTTTTATTTCAATTTCCAAAAAGAATTTTTCTTTAAAGACTTTAAAGAGTATTATTATTCTTTATTTTTTAAAAAAAACTTTTCTTAAAAGATGACTTAAACAAAATTCAAAACCCTATTTTAGAAAAGATTTTTCTTTATATTTTTTTTCAAACTTTAATCTCTTAAAATTCTAAACTTCTACCTATGGTTATTAAAGCCTTTTTTAAAATCTTATCTTTATTTTCTTTTTCTTTTTCTTTTTTGAAAAAAACTTATTATTTTTTTTAAAGCACCCTTATTTTCTAAAAAACCTTCTTTAAATTACCTAAGCACCTTTATTATTAAATTTCAAAACCTATTTTTATTTTCTAACAAATTAAGACCCTTTTATATTTTTTCACCCATGATTTATTATCTTCTAATTAAATCCCTTGATTTTAGTTTTTTTTAAAACGAGTATTAATTCATCTTTTATTCCTAAATCTATAAAAACATTTGGAAGTTTCAATTATTTCATTTTTAAGATCATGAACAACTCTGGTTATCGCTTCATTTTTGATCTTCTGCATACCTAAACTTGCACTCTTAACTGAAAGGACTAATTTTACCCTTGCATTTCATTCTTTTCTTCATTGGAGACATTTGATCCCCATTTGCTTTCATTAGTCAATATTTTCATATTTAGAGACAAGCTTCCTCTAGAGCGTGATTGAAAATCCTTACGTCAAGTTTTGACATTGTAAAATTTCTCTTATTATCGTGTAAGAAAGAATGGCGATTAAGGAACTCCAAAACACTATTTAGGCGCCAAGACACCTGTAAGGTTTTTCAAGAATCCTCACTTTTCTTCTTATTTGTGATTATTTGAAATTTTTGCAGCAAGGCTTATTTGCAATTCAAACGTTTTAACATCACATGCCCCAAGCGATGATCTTAATTATGAAACACCTCATAGTCCATGTACTTTCTGTAGAGCGTTTTAGGTGTACTCTATTTATGAGCGCAACTGCAGACTATTGTCAAGTTATAGTATATAAGATATCGTCTCTCACGAGGATAAGACAGCTTGGTTCGAATTATTGTTCATGCACAAGTAAAGTAAATGCACAAGTAAGGTGATCGTTTGAGAAGAAAAGTAAACTAAAAACACAAGTAAAAGAGGAAATGATCAGGTTGATAGAGAGGGCAGGGTTATACTGCTGCTTAGTGTGAAACTGCGTTGAATAGGCCAGGTTGTTTTACGTTGCCACAATATGCTGCCTCAGCGGGTAATGGCAGATTGAGGCGACGAAAACTTTCGATGCCACGATGGAACTCTGCTCTTGCAACTTTCGCTATCTCGGCTGGTGAGATGCAGGGAAGTCCCGACGGCAAGTCTGGCAGATACTCCAAGTTTGGCGAAGCAATTCTAAAGTGATCCTTCCTATGTCTAAGGAAGGATTCTGTCACCACGAGATGTAGGCAATACCTAGGAACCTCAGCGTAAACCTAACATAGGCAGTCGACGTTTGGTTGCTCCATTTAGCCGTTGAAATTCTAACTTATGTCTAAGTCGAATTAGTCAACACCTCGACATGATGAGACTGTACTTAATTCTTTCGTGAGTTTGACACTCTTGTGCTCGACAAATGGATTTCTTCAACTGGGCTTTTGGAACTAATTGAAAAAAGTGAAGTACATGAATTAAGCAAACTTGGAATATTTTATTGCAAAACAAAACTTGAAAAACCTAAACAACCGTTCTCACAACTAATTACAACACAACCCTTAACCCGAGAGAAGTTTAGAATATGATGGAGGCAAGAAAACCTAAGTGATGCCTATAGAAAACCTAAGATGATTTGAATTAGAATTACAATGAGTATTTATAGACAATAGCTAGGTCTAGTCCTTCTTAAAGTAGAAATCTTCAAAAGTAGCTTTCCACATTTAATGTGACTTTAAACTCTGACTTCTTTGAGTTGAATGTGGACTTTATCATGTTGCCTTGTCCCGCAAGCAATCTATAGATTTCGCTTCGACGGCTTTTCCCGCTGCTACAGACGTCGGAAAATCGAGTGGACAACGTCGATAGAATCATGGTTTTGTGCTCTTCAAATCTCACTCTGGTTCTCGAACTCCATAGTTTGCTGCCGTGGGCAGCAAGGTCGACGGCGGTAGCACTTTGTAGCTACTCAGAAGCTACTGTCTTCAACTGGAACTGCATTAGTACAACTCCATGGTTCGCTACCTCAACATCGTATCCTCGGCTCCTCTTTCCCTTTGTCCGCCTTTAGTATCTAAAACTAAAAATACACTAAAACAATACCTTTCTTCACCAATTAAATGATAATCAATAAAAACTTGGAAAAGCCAAGAAATACTATAAAATGCAATGCATGGTCCTAATTATTCCTAAGATGTGATTAAAAATAGTAATAACATGAGATGGAATATGCATGAAATACAGAAGTTGTGGACACTTTACACACCCCCAAACTCGAACTATTGCTTATCCTCAAGAAATGCAACCTAAACATACTTTCTCTAATAATAACAAGAAAGAAAAACCTATTTTTCAACTTGATTTCATACCTCAAGGTCGTGGCACCTATATTAAATTAGAGAAGGGAACTTAGCAAGAAAATAACTTGGAATTAAATTCTAATGCCAGTGCATGACTGTGTACAGACTAAATATGCAAAATAACTAAATAAACAAAGATGATGTTACGATGTATAAGGTTCCTACCGAGGCAGCACAATTAAGCATAATATTTTAATCATGGAAATGAGGGCTTCAGCTTATCACAACTACTCTTCTAGGTCTGAAATTAAGAAAGGAGCAAACTACAAAACCCTGAACCCATGGAGTAGAATCGTCCCGTGAAGAATTTCATTCTCTCATGCTAATTTGCCCATCACTTCAAAACTTTCAGATTCATGGGCTCTGATAGCAGTGGAGTGTCCTCGCACATGATTCTTCCTAGAGATTGTTGCGGGCACCTCTAGGGTAAAACATCAACGTTCTTTGTTTTTACTTCTGTTGTCGTGGCAATGTTGTATTTTTCTGTTTCTCTTGCTTGCCTCGACGGCTACATGCAATCATTGTTAGAACTTTGTAAAGAATTCTAAAAACAAGCAGGCATTGTTCATCGGATATTCTAACAAATTCAGCAAGTAACAGAGATGTTTGACAGTTTTGGCAAAAAAAATTCAAAGTCATTTTTCATGCTTTTCCGATATTAAGTTCAATTTATTATTGGTGCGAAAATAAGTAATCGGCTAATCTATCATAGGCACAAGTTATATAGCAATTTTTTCAGTTCTGATTATTATTAAGGCAAGTACAATGCAACATATATGCTACTAAATATGCTTAGACAAAAGATGTGAGAGCTACCCCCCTAAACTCAAGATAGGCATTGCCCTCAATGCACAAAATTAAAACAAAAAAACAGAAAAATAAATACAAGAGATAAATAAAATAAAATAAATAAAATAAAGAAAAGAGAAAGGAAAGAAAAAACTAAAAATTTGTTGAGGGTTGAGAGGATGCTTGAATCTTTTCTGTTGAGGAGGAGGAAGATGTTTGGATTATGAAGCGGCGGACGGCATATGTCTTGGTGGTAGTCTTAGCGGGTTAATTTTTGCTTTTTGCGGCTGCTGGACTCTTTTTGGCGTAGGATGAGGTTCTTCTTGAGGTTCGACATGGGGAGCCGCAAGAGGTGCTTCGCTCACTTCTGACTCTGTCTCGAAGTCCACAGGCTTGGCGGCTATGATGTGCCACTTCCACTTCCTAGTGCCTTCCTCCATGGGTGATGTCGGAGGGACAATCGCCATTGGGATGGCTGCTTCTTCTGCTACCACTACTGTTGTTGGCTCTGGCGGCTGCTGCTTAATCTCCTCTGATAAGAAGGTGTTTGCCACTGCCGCTGTTGTGCAAGCCGGAGAATGGTGCTTCTGATGCCTCTCGGAGGAGTCTGCCACTGTATCAGATTCGGTGGTGGCTGAGTAAGATGGATAGTGTGTCAGAGAGGGCATCTGGCGGGTGGTATGTTGGGCATCGACAGTGGATGATGTTCCTTGTGTTGGGGCTGCTGTGAGTTCTACAGGATATAGATCTAGGATGGGTCCATCATTAGAGAATTTTTGCAGGAGATAAGCCACGAAGGCTTCTTGGACTTCCCCTACGTATTTCATGAAGGTCAGCTGATGCTGCTCGATGCGCGTGTTGTTGTCGATAAGGGTGTGCAGCAGCCTAAGGACTTCATTGTCTTGGGCAGCTTCAGTACTACCGAGGGTGGTTGGATGTCAGGTTGGGCGGCAGATGGCTAGCTGGCCATTATTTGCTCTGTCTCCGGACCCTGCATCATCTGTAGGCGGACATTTCTGGTCCACTTTTCTTTTGTTGTTGTCATCTTATCCTTTGGATCGGCCGGAACACCAAAGTTGGCGCGAAGTCCTGTGATGAGAGATGGGAAGTACTACCTACCTTTCGTCTTCCGGAAGTAGGTGTGGATCTCCTTGCAGATAATTTCCCCAACATTTATGGGCCGGTTGATCATGATGTTGTGGATTAGGGCAAGGCGCAGTCGATCGACAGTGGAGTTGTGAGAGGTGGGCAATAGGCGCCTCTTTAGAAATGTGTTCCACAACATTGCCTCTGGAAGTAGGTGGCGGCGTTGTATAGATCATACATGTTTGCCTGCCAACTACGGCGTGTTGGGCTTGCAGAGTTTGACCTTGATTTTCTCATAATCGGCAGCCGTCAGTGACTACCTCCACTCCTCGTGAGGGTTGTCGTGTATATCCAGGACGTAGAAGTTGTTGATGATGGCAGCGTTGAGCTTGACAGGCTCCCCTCGGACGTATACGAACGACATCTCTGGGCGAGAATGGTGGGCATAAAACTCCCTAACCATGGAGATGTTGGCTATCTCTGGTTGTCGTGCAAACATCTCTCATCCCTTGTTGTGGATGGCCTCGAACAGGGCAGGCTCTAGATCGAGATCGCCTATCTCCCTTGTGTAGTGAAAGCTTTGCTCCTCCCATACGTTCTATTTTGTAAACTGAGTTCGGTATCTCGTTTCAGCTGAGCGGGAGAAGAAATGTTGGAAGGTGGGTTTGGGTTGTGATGCGGATGTCATGTGAGACGGTTGTACTTAACTGAAAATTGAAAGAAAAATAATTAGAGAGCAGTGGATGCAAGAGTAAGATAGCAAGGAGATGAAAGTAAAGTAATTAAATGGAGTGAGAAGGGTTTAAATAGAGGTTGTCGAGAGATGTCGTGGCGGCATTAAATGTCCAACGGTTCAATTGTCTCGCGCAAGTTACGAGATTTTTTCCCATTATTTTCGGAGCCGTTGGCGGTTAACTAGCCGTTACGTGATTCTGCGTTGGGCTGCCCTAGGCTGTCTTGGCAAAATGGTGGGCGGACTCCTTGCTGGGCCTCCTTCTTGGTCCGGCTCTTTTATTTCTAAACCTGAATAAAGATAAAAACAAAAATAAAAGTAATTCAATAACTTTTGAAAAATAAAAATCTGAAAATTAATCTAATCCTAAAATAAATTAAACTCTAATCCTAATGCATAAAAATAAAAATAAAGAAATTATAAAAAAAACTAAGTTATGTTGGGAGTGCATTTGGGTACATCTCCAGACATAACCACTTCCTGAGGTAATTTGGCTTGTCCTTCCCTCTTGGGGGACCTCTTGTTCCTTCAGATGTTGTGCTATTAGATCTTTCAGCCTGCCCTTTGGCCTGTCGCGACAGCTGCTGCCCTGGCCTGTCTCTATGATGATTTTGGGAGCTCTTGCATCTGAGCATCCTTCCTCTTCTTTTCCTGAGGGTTGTAGCACATTCAGCTTTATTCTTTGGTTGTCTACCGTCATGGTCAGCTCCCCAAGCTCCACGTCTATTAACGTTCTGCCCGTGGACAAAATTGGTCACCCCAGGATTATATAGGCTTTTTCATCGGCCTTGCAGTCTAGGATGAAGAAATTAGCTAGAAGGATCGGGTTGCCCACCTTCACTAGGATGTCCTCGATTTTACCCTCCGGTTTTACAAATGAATGATCAGCAAGTTTTAGCATGATGGAGGTAGGTTTGGCATGCCCAATTCCTAGTTTATCGAAGACTGCCTTGGGCATAAGATTGATGCTAGCTCCCAGGTCGTATAGGGCTTTTTCTTGGTGATTGCAGCCTATCCTGCATGGGATAACAAAGTTGCGTGGGTCTATTTGCTTGGGCGGCAGTTTGTTATACAACATTGCCATGCAGTCTTCTATGACAGCCACTGTTTCGAACTCCCCAATCCTCTTCCATCTAGAAACCATGTCCCTCAGATATTTGGCATAGTTGGGCATATTTTGAATGGCTTCTATCAGAGATATGTTTATGTGCACCTGTTCTAGAACATCCAGGAATATTCTAAACTGGTGCTCTTGTTTTTGTTGCTTAAGCCTCTAGGGAAAAGGTGATGGAAGGCGGATGTCCTTTATACGCTCCTTGCGTTAGAACTTAATCTGGGGAGGATCATCCGCTTTAGGACCGTTGTCTTGTTCAGCTGTCGGGGCGACTGGTGTTGGTGTTGTCGCGACAGGCTGTTCTTTCTGGTCTGGCTGAGTTTCTGTTTGTTTCTCCACCCTGAATTCATCCAATTGCTTCCCACTCCTGGTAGATATGGCTTTGCACTACTCGTAAGTGGGTTTGGATGTTGCCTCTGAGCTGCTGGATGCTGCTCCCATTGTTCGGTTGTTGTAGATCTCTGTGTACTGTCCAAATTGGGTCTCTAGGTTTTTTATAGTAGCCTCCTGGTTGTTCATCCTCATCTCCGTCTTGTCCATGAAAAACTATGTTTTATCATTGAATTTATTGGTATGAAAAATAAAGTCACTAGTTCTAGACATTAAAGTATGAAGAGTTGCTTCTAGTGAATTATTGTTTTGCGGCTATTGAGCCTGATGTATGTATGGACTGTTTTTGTTTGTAGCCACCTTGTTGATGTTGTGGATTTGCTGCAGTCCTTGGGTTGCTCAAGGAGAAGTTGGGATGGTTCTTCCATCCAGGGTTGTAAGTGTTCTAGGCAGGTCTGATGTTCCTCTCATATCCTCCCATAAAGTTGGCAGATGCGGTGCAGCCAGAGGAATCATGGTTGCCCGCACACTCGTCACAGAACGGATCCACAACATTTACCTCATATGCCTTCCCAACAGGTTTCACGATGCTCATGACCAACTCTGTCAGTGTGTCAAGGCGGGCATTCACAGATTCTGAGGCTGCTATCTCGTTCATAGTGGATGTCCACCTAACTCTGCCTCAGCGGGCTGTTGGATACTTGTAGTCGTTCTTGGCGGCTTGGTTCAGAATTTGCAGTGCCTCCTCTGGTGGTCTTTCAAAGATGATCCCATTAGTTGAGGCATCAATCATCATCCGTGTTGGGTAGTTCACCCCATTTTAGAATATTGATACGTGAACCCAAGCCGGAAGACCATGTAGCGGGCAGTTGTTCAGCATCTGTTGGTACCGCTCACATGCTTCATACATCGACTCGTCATCCCCTTGTCGGAAGAATGTTATCTCGTTGCGCAGTCTGTCTAAGACAATGGATGAGCTGAAATGGTCCAGGAAGTCCTTGCACAGTTCTGTCCAGGTGTTAAATGATCCTACTGGCTAGTTGTTTAACCAATGTTTTGCCCTATCCCTCAGTGAATAGGGAAATAATCTCAGCCTCAGGACGTCTTGATGGACCCCTTGTATTTTGAATGCTCTGCAGATGTCCATGAATCCTCTCAAGTGCTGTCGAGCATCTTCTGTAGCAGTCCCTCCAAATTTCCTTAATGTGTTGATCATGTTAAACATGACGAGCTTCAACTAGACATGGTTCGCCTCGATCTCAGGTTCCGTCACTGTCGGATCGAACCCTCAGAAGTCATGTTCTAGATAATCTCTAGTTGTTCGAACATTTTGGGGCTGCCTGGGCGGAATAGGGGGCGGCTGCCATGGTGGAACTTGTTGCGTGTAAAATAGTCTATCACAAATAGGTGCAAGTGTACACGTCGCAAGTAATAAAGTGATACTAAGTATCGAATATCGTCTCCACGGGGACTAGAAATACTTTATCCTTGAATTTCAGCACAAGAGAATAAATAAGTTTAATAAAATGTTTAAAGAAATGTTGAGAAATAACTAAGATAAAAGAGGAAATCAGTTTGATAAAATAGGTTGGTATGTATTTGCTCAATAGTGCAGGTGTTGCGCTGCTCAAGGGCTTTTATGTTGCAGCTGTCGTCGAGCCTGTTGCGGCAAAGATCTATTGTTGTCGCGACAACTATCAACAACTCTGTACTTCAAGCTCAGCAAGAATCCATGTTGTGACTTGTCTTATCCCTAGGCCCAAGTTCTATCGATGAACACGTCTTTGATGATACCTCCCGGCGTGAATCGAAGGATGAACACCGATGTTTGTGAATTCTTCTTTAGCTGCTTAACCTTGTATCTATCCCTAGGCCAAGATGGTTTAACCATAAACTGGAAAACTTGTACTTACTCCTTTCGTATACTTAACTCTCCCGATGTTAAGTAAATAAACTTGAAGCTTTTATTGAATTGAACAGAAAAATCCTAAAAACAGTACAATTCTTACAACTACTTTACAAGATCAACCCGTCGCCTTAGAAAGAGTTTAGAACATGGTGAGGAGAGAGAAACGACAAGGGTTTTGGGGGAAGACGGCTAGGAGCTAGATATCCTTTGCCTAGTCGAATTACAAGCATATATAGGCCTTGGTCTTGGGTTTTCTTAATGGCCAAGAATACAAGTTTAAATTAAAGTACAAGTCTATTAAAGACTAAATCTCTGAGTAGATGTCTTTTAATTCGCCCTATCTTCTTGCTTTGACTTTTTCCTCAAACTTAGGACCAGGCCTTCCTTGTGCTTCTGGGCTCCAACAGTTATGCAAGTGGTCCACAAAAATCAGGCTTTAAATGCTCTATCGATCGAACTCCACTTTGCATTTTTCCGTCACCATGGTCTTTACTGTCGCCTTTTCTGCCACGGAAGCGGTCACGACAGCATTGTAGCGGACAGTCTCCTTCACTTCTTCACTCCAGCTCTGCAACTAACTTCTGCTCCTTTGCTACCATGGATGCTGCCACGACAGGCATCTGCAAAAATAACCCAAACTCAGCAGCATCTGTGCAATATTTTCCATTTGTGATGTTTATGTAAAATCTATCCTAAAATGCAATTAAACATGCTTGAGTGCATCAATAATATGGGTAAATGAGGGCTAAAATAGAGAACATTTATGCACTCAACACACCCTCAAACTCGAGTTATTGCTTGTCCTCAAGCAAATGCAACCTAACTAAGAATAAAAGACTTGGCTTAACTCAGTGAACTGTCATTACCTTTAGCACCTTCATTATCAAGAGCAGTACCTTTTCGGGTGTTTATGGACTTATCCGAGACAATGTTATAATACTCGTGCACGTGTGTGCAGGTTTTGTGAACATACATGTGCCTAAACTCTTTAGCAACTAGAATAGTTATGCTACTGACTTGAGATTTATTTAAAAATAATTTTTAACTGGAGGCAATTCTTAGGCTCCTTTAGTTTTTTTCTCACATAGACCCAAGTTTTTCTTTTCCTTTTTAAACTAGAGCCGGTTTTGGGCATCTCTAGCTATATTTCTAGAGTCGGTGTTAGGCACCTCTAGGGGCAACTGAGTCTAAGTTTTTCTTTTCCTTTTTTTCCTTTTCCTAGAGCTAGTGTTAGGCACCTCTAGGGGAAACTCAAGTGGTTAGGTTTTCTATTCTAAGTTTACTAGCAGTAGTCTAGACAACATATAAGTCACAAAGGTGTTTTTAAAGTTCAGAACTATAGCAAGGCTCTAAATAATTCCTAAAACATCCTAAAGATACTGTCACGACAGAGAATGTCGCGGTAGGAAAATGCAGTTCAAAGACTTAAGCCTTTTTTTTAAACATAAAATTAACTAGAAATGAGACACAACTTAAATAAAGTTCATTAATTAAAGGAGAACAACACATCCCCAAACTCAAGGGTTGCATTGTCCTCAATGCATTACACATAAGCAGAATTAAAAAGAAACATCACAAATATTAAATAAAAGCAAAGATGACAGAAAAGTAAAAGAGCTTAAGTTGAAGAGTTGTCGTCGCTAATTCTGATGTGGAGCTGCCGTCGAGCAATTACTTTGGTGGCATAGGCTAACTTAATATTGGGAGATGGTGAGGCTGCCTTCTTTTTGGCCTCTCGAGGTTCCTGGACTCGGGTAGGTGAGATCTTTGGGGCCTTGTCCAGGACCTCGAGTTCGATGTCACTGTTGCTGCTGTCGTCTGCTCTGTCACGATAGGATCCCTCGACATCAATAGCAAGTTTTTTCTTTTTCATCGGAGGGAAACCCTTAGCTATCTCCCGGACCATAGAGGGCTCTGAGTCGGAGTCATCCTTCTGGACTGAGGGTGAGGATAAGCCTTCGAAGTACTTGGGATCAATTTCTGGCAGTGGTTCCTTCTGCTTGGTTCCTCAGGGAGTGGCAGATCGACTGTCACTTTCTCCGGTCGTGGCAGAGGGTGTAGTGGAGGCAGCAGTTGGCGTGGGTGTCTTAGGGCTGGCAGCAGGTGCAGGGGTGGCAAGAAGGTTTTCTGGGAAAGGGGGAAACTGCACATTTGGGTGATTAAGATCAACTTTAATTAAATTTATCGTGGTAGTGGTGAAGTCCCTCATGAATTCCATGAATCCCAGCTATCTGGCCTCCATTTTCTCTAGTAGTTGGATCATCTGGTTGGAGGAGGTGGCTTCTGGGTGTGCAGGCTCGGTCGGCTCGGGCTCTGTCACAACAGGTTTAGTGGAGTCTGGTTCTGTCGTCGGCTCTGTCGCAGCAGAGGGATCTACATAAGCCCTTGGGGTGGCTTCCTTCAACTCCATCAGGTTGTAGATGTTCTGCTGCGTCCACCCCTTGCCTCGTATCTTCACGTCTTCAGCGATCTAAAACACATTGTTGGCTCGGCAGAGGGTGGTGATTAAGTAGGGGAAGAAAAGTGGGCCGATTACTCGTGTTGCACACTCATGAATGTCGTCGAGTATGTATTTACCGATGTTAATCTGCCGCTCGTTGATGATGGAAAACACGAGGGCAAGTCTCTATCGGTCCAATGTTATGTTGTGTGATGTTGGCATAAGACGCTTCTTCACAAAGTGGTTCTAGAGTTTGGCAGCCGGTGTGAGCTGGGTCCTTCGTACCGTCCATATATGCTTGGGATCATCGTTCTAGGTGGTTCCTTCTTCCGTCAAGTCAGCCATGATTGTAACCCCCTATTTTGACCTAAGGGTTTATAACAAATTGAAATTGACAATTTGGAATCTTTCCCCTCAAGTAAGATTATTTATGAAAAACCGTGCCGAAACTATTATTCAATTTTAATAATTAACCTTTAATGTTTCATCTTAAAACAAGCATGCTAAAAATAGTTTATCAAATCCCAAAAATAATAAATGTCCAAAGTCCACTTTTACAACCAAATCTAAAAATACTTAAATAATTAAATATAAGTCTAGAACAAAACATACTGATAAATAGTATCACATACTGCTCGTACGAGGTCCTCCAAGTATCGAAACCTAAGTCTGGAAATCTGAAACAGATACTAAGGGGGAGTCAGCTATAAAGCTCAGTGTGTCTCTAAAGTGCATAACAAAAGTCAATCCAACAGTAATATCACAATCAAGAATTAACAGATATTCCGAAGTATTACAAGCAATGCATACAGATATCATAATATGACATGCACCCATCTACATCACCGTCTGAAGAGTGAGGTTCCCCTGAACCACTCTACACCTCAACATCGTGTCCAAAGTAAAACTCATCCCGAAAGATGGAACTACTAATCTGAAGCGAACCTCTTAGGGTTTCTGCAAACATCTGCCACTTTAACGCGATGATCCTCTTGGAGATGAACGCTTCAAGCCCTAGATCTCCTGTTTCTAAAAAGAGTCGTAATATCTCTTTTCTGAGTCTACCGAGGCGAACCTCTTAGGGATTCTGCTCTGGCTAGGTGTAGATACTGCAGCGGCAGATGTGGAGGCAGCACTCCTTCTGGTTGATCTTGTAGTCATTATGAAGAAACTGTGGAAATGAAAGAAAATTCTTGAAAAGCTAAAATTATTGAAAGCAAAGTAGAGAGAAGAGAATGAGGAGAAAAATTAAATGGGAAGAGAGGTTTATATAGAACGAGATTTTTCTGCCCGTTGAAGCCGAAACGGGTGGCGTGAATAACAGAGCCAGCTGTCGCGCGGTTTCCTGACGTGTCTGTCACGCGTTTCTATGTCTGCTGCGCGTCTGTTATGCGTTTCCGTGTCTGTCATGACAGCTTCATGACAGGCTGTATTTTGCGCGTCTGCCGTGACAGCTGGTAACCGACTGCCATGACATCCTTGTTCCATTGGGCTTCGTGGGCTGTTGTAAGTGTGTTGGGTTGGTTCATTCCTTCTCTTAACTCTGCTTCCTTTATTTACCTGAAAACTAAAATAAATAAAGTACTAAATTCTTATTCCCTAAAACATTAGAAATAAATAAAAATAAAATAAATAAAATAAACGAAGTTAAATTAGGGAGGCTTTGAGGGGCATCTCCTAAACTAACTACTTCCTGCACTCTTGGGGCTTCAGTCTCCTGATAGTGCTTTAGCTTTTGTCCATTGACTTTGAATTGGTGCCCGTCCTTGATTGATCTGATTGTGATGGCACCATGAAGAAAAAAAAACCTGGACTACTTGGAAGGGTCCAGACCATCTAGAGTTTAGCTTTCCTGGGAAAAGCTTCAACCTAGAGTTGAATAACAACACCTTCTGCCCTGGGCTAAACTGTCATGGCAGCAGTTTTCTGTCGTGCCACTTCTTTGTTTTGTCCTTGTATATCATGGCGTTGTCATAAGCCATGGCTTGAACTTCTTCAATTTCATTCAAGTCCAGCAACATTTTTTGCCTAGCTTTATTCCACTCCATGTTAACTGTCTTGATAGCCCATTATGCTTTATGTTCTATCTCGACAGGTAGGTGGAAGGTTTTTTCGTAGATGAGGCGGTAGGGCAACATTCCCAATGGTGTCTTAAATGCAGTCCTGTAAGCCCATAGTGCATCATTTAGGTGAATAGACCAATCCTTTGTAGTTGGTTTAACCATCTTTTCTAGGATGTTCCTCACCTCTCTATTTGAGATTTCAGCATGCCCATTGGTTTGAGGGTGATATGTTGTTGCGGTCCTATGCGTAACTCCATATTTCTTCAGTGCAATAGCAATTACCCTATTGGCAAAGTGCCTACCCTCATCGCTAATGATCGCCCTTGGGATGCCAAACCTAGAGAAGATATGTTTGTGGAGAAATCTTTGCACGGTCTTGGCATCATTCTTTTGTGTGGCAATAGCCTCTACCCACTTGGACACGTAGTCTACTGCCAATAGTATGTATAAATTCCCACAAGAGGTTGAGAATGGTCTCATGAAGTCGATTCCCCAAACGTCAAAAATTTCGACTTCAAGAATGTTCTGTTGGGGCATCTCATGCCTTCTAGAGATGTTTCCAGTCCTTTGGCATTTATCACAACTCTTGTAAAAAGCTTGTGAATATTTAAACAGTGTAGGCCAATAGAGACCAGATTGCAGAACTTTGGCAGCAGTTTTGTTTCCTCCAAAGTGTCCTCCATAAGGAGCAGCATGGCAGTGGCGGAGCACTTCTTCATGTTCTTCCTGTGGTATGCATCTCCTGATGATTTAATCTGCACAATGCTTATATAGAAGAGGTTCGTCCCAATAATAATGGTTTGCATCATTTTGGAACCTCTTCCTAGCTTGGTAATTAAGTTCAGGAGGTAATAAACCACTAACAAGTTAATTTACAATGTCAGCATACCAAGGGATTTAAGGAAGCTTACCTACCGCCATGGCTGTCGCGGCAGTGCTGGTAGTAGTGAATAATTGCTCGTCTGGGAAAGTTTCCAGTATGTTAGTCTTGTTTTTCTCTTGGTCCTTTCCCATCTCCAGTCTTGACAAGTGATCAGCTACTTGGTTTTCTGTTCCCTTTTTGTCCTTGATGTCAATATCGAATTCTTGCAGCAGCAGAATCCAACGTATCAATCTTGGCTTAGCATCCTTCTTGGTGAACAAATATTTGACTGCTGAGTGATCTGCATGGACCATCACTTTTGTTCCAAGTATATATGGTCGGAACTTGTCAATTGCAAACACCACCGCTAGCAATTCCTTCTCTGTTGCGGTGTAGTTTATCTGGGCATCATTGAAGGTCTTGTTGGCATATTATATAATATGGAAGAGTTTTTCCTTCCTCTACTCTAGTGCTGCCCCGACAACATAGTCATTGGCGTCACTCATGATCTCGAACGGTAAACTCCAGTCTGGTGGTTTTACTAATTGGGTTATTACCAGCTTCTCTTTAAGTGTCCTGAATGCTTCAGTACATTCAGTGTTGAAATCAAAGGCCCTATTCTGTTCCAACAAGAGACACATGGGTTTAGTAATTTTAGAGAAATTGGCAATAAATCTACGATAAAACCATGTGTGTCCTAAGAAACTTCTAATGCCCTTGACTGTTGTGGGTGGCGATAGTTTTTCAATGACTTCTATTTTTGCTTTGTCCACTTCTATGCCGCGGCAGGAGACCTTGTGTTCAAGCACTATGCCCTCATCCACCAAAAAGTGGCATTTTTCCCAGTTTAGTACAAGGTTGGTCTCCTCACATATTTCAAGGACCTTCTTCAGATTGCCTAGGCAATCGTTGAAACTATCTCCAAAGACAGAAAAGTCATCCATGAATATCTCCAAGAAAACTTCCACTATATCCGAGAATATTGCCATCAAACATCGCTGGAATGTTGTTGGAGCAATGCATAGTCTGAATGGCATTCTTCGAAAGGCATATGTTCCGTATGGGCATGTGAAGGTTGTCTTCTCCTGGTCCTCTGGTGCAATTGCGATCTGATTGTAACCTGAATAACCATCAAGAAAACAATAGTAAGGCTTCCCTGCTAATCTATCTAACATTTGATCAATAAAGGGTAAGGGGAAATGGTCCTTCCGGGTAGCTTTATTAAGCTTCCAGTAGTCCATACAAACCCTCCAACCGGTCACAGTCTTGGTTGGGATTAGCTCGTTTTCCTTGTTGGTTACTACCATTATGCACCCCTTCTTTGGTACGCATTGCACTGGGCTCACCCACTTGCTATCCGAGATGGCATAGATAATTCCAGCATCAAGCCACTTGATGATCTTTTTTTGTACAACCTCTCGCATAGCTTCGTTTAGTCTTCCCTGAGCATCAATTTTCAGCATATGATCATCCTCCAAGAGGATTTTGTGCATACAAATTGCCGGACCGATGCCTTGGATGTCGGCAATGGTCCATCCGATTGCCTTCTTATGCTACTGTAGCATCCTAATCAGATGTTGTTCCTGTTCCTGCATCAACTTAGAAGAGATGATTACGGGCAACGTATCATTAATTCCAAGAAAAACATATTTAAGTTGCCCTGGAAGGGGTTTAAGATCTAAAACAAGTGGCTGCTCAATGGAAGGCTTTTGGATCACATATTCATTCGAGGTATAATTCAAAGGCTCGAAGAGCTTACCTGGACGTGTGCCTATCCAATTTACCTCCTTAGAACCTTCAGTGTCAGATGCTTCATTGGCTGAGGAGTCGCTATCGTCAA
Organism: Hibiscus tridactylites; assembly: GCA_958450335.1. NCBI lineage: Eukaryota > Viridiplantae > Streptophyta > Magnoliopsida > Malvales > Malvaceae > Hibiscus > Hibiscus tridactylites. The sequence continues at coordinate 57,274,961 of OY288277.1, forward strand.
CGCTGTCGTGGCAGTCTTCTAAGTGACTGCGGTGGCAGTGACTAAATTTTCTGTCGTGACAGCTTGATCTGATGTAAGGTTGGTCTATGATTACTTATGATATTGCCTTACATTCTTCCTCTCCACCAGCTTGTTTAATAGCTTGGAGAACATTGAGCTTTATTTGCTGGTCATTGACTCTCATAGTCAGTTCTCCCTTCTCTACTTCGATCATTGTTCTCCATGTGGCTAGGAAGGGTCGCCCTAGGATGATCAGAGCGTTTTCATCTGCTTCACAGTCTAAAAGAAGAAAGTCAGCAGGAAATATAAACTTATTCACTCTTACCAAAATATCTTCAATCTTTCCTTCCGGTTGCACGTAAGAGCGGTCTGCCAGTTGCAACATGACTATTGTGGGTCTTGTGTAACACCCCAAATTTGGGCCTAGATGTTGTAGAGTCTGAGTCGGACCGGTCAGAAAACGGTTCGAATCTTAGAGGGAGCTTTAGGGAACACCTAGTTCGGGATGCTTTAAAATATATAGAAAAATATCTAAAAATCCTTATTTAATATATGAATGATTATGGTGAAATCAATTTTACAAAATAAGGTTTGGAAATATTACATTTCGGTGTAGTGACCAAATCGCAGCTTTTGCAAAAGTTAAATAGTGACTGTTTTGTAATGGATTGAAACTTTGAATCTTTATGGAGTTAATTTTACCAAAATGTTGTTCATCATATTTTTCCTTATTTTGGGTAATTTTATTAATGTTTTTATTAAAGGAAATGAAGGTTAATTACAACATAACCCTTAACCCAAGAGAAGTTTAGAACATGACTATGGCAAGAAAACTTAAGCGATGACTAAAGAAAACCTAAGATGATTTGAATTAGAAATACAATGAGTATTTATATACAATAGCTAGGTCTAGTCCTTCTTGAAGTAGAAGTCTTCAAAAGTAGCTTTCCACAATTAATGTGACTTTAAAATATGACTTCTTTGAGTTGGATGTGGACTTTATCACGTTGCCTTGTCCCGAAAGCAATCTCTAGATTTCGCTTCGACGTCTTTTCCCGCTGCTACAGATGTCAGAAAATTGAATGGACAACGTCGATAGAATCAGGGTTTTTGGCTCTACAAATCACATTTCGATTCTCCAACTCCATAGTTTGCTGTCGTGGGCAGCAAGGTCGGCAGCGACAGCACTCGACAGCTATTGTCTTTGGCTGGAACTGCATCAGTACAGCTCCATGGTTCTCTGCCTCAGCATCGCATCCTCGGCTCCTCTTTCCCTCTGTCAGCCTTTAGTATCTAAAACCAAAAATACACTAAAATAGTACCTTTCTTCACCAATTAAAAGATAATCAATGAAAACATTGTAAAGCCAAGAAATACTGTAAAATGCAATGCATGGTCCTAATTATGCCTAAGATGTGCTTAAAACAGCAATAACATGAGATGGAATGTGCATGAAATATAGAACTTGTAGACACTTTACACTTTCCAAAACATTCTCAAAGTAATGCTAAAAAATCTTTTGTATATCTAAATGATTGTCAAATCCATTGATCCTCATTTCAAAGCAAGATGCTAATAATGATAGGGAAGAAAACAATAAAGAAAGAAAAATACATGAAACTAAATTTATTAATGATGTACCAAACACAAAAAGGTTTATATAAAAATAAGAAATGGGAACAAGTATTCAGATATCAACATTCCAAACTCTTCCCATCAAACTCCAGAAGTAATCTTGAACTCACCATGGTTGAAGAATCTTTGAGTACAATGCATAAGTTGTGGAGCCCCGAAAATTATCTTACGAATTAACTGAGCCGCCCTCTACGGGTTTTCAACTTAGACCCTCATTTGGTTTCAAAATGCCATTTGCGGGTTTTCATTTTGAACCCTCCTTTTCTTTTTCTTTTTTCTCTATTATTTTTTCTTTTTCTTTTTTTTCTCATTTTCTTTTCTTTTCCTTTGTTTTCTTTTTTTTTCATTTTTTCCTTCAAGCATAATACTTCTTAATAGCATCAGAGTTACAAGAGGAACTAAATGAGGAGTCATCGGAGGATGACGAACAAGAAGTGGCTAACCTTTGCCTCATGGCACTTGAGGAAAATTCCTCCATGGTAACCTCTAACTCATCAACTTTAGATTTTACATATGATGAATTGAATGATGCATATGATGAGTTACAAGAGGTCTATGATGAATTAGTTGAGAAATATAAGGAGTCGGTCATTAGGAATAAGAAAAATATTTTGGAACTAAATGAGAAAAATGACTCACTCTCTCAAGCTAATTCAAAATCTGAGAAAAAAGATATTAGGGTTGAAAGATGAACTAAAATTTTTTCAAGATGAAAATGTTGACCTTAATAATCTTTTGTCTCAATGTATTAGTGAACACCAAAAGGTGTTGGATGAGCTAAATGAGCTCAAAAAGTATTTTAAAAATGTTGGTAGTGTCAAGCATGGAATAGGTGAATCATCAAGAACAAACCAACCTAAGAAAAAGACTAACTACTACAAACAAGGTAGCTTCCCTAGACATAGTAGAGCTAAAAGAATTAGAAGTGTATGGGTTCCTAAGGAACTTGTAAAATCTAATAACATTATTGCTATGTCATCTTGGATTCCTAAAGGAACCTAGGTTTTGGGAGCTAACACTCATGGACCCAAAATGATTTGGGTACCAAAAACAAAAGCTTAATATCTTTGTTTGTAGGGGGCATTGCTACAAGGCCAAAGCACAAAGTCAAAACTCATGGTACCTTGATAGTGGATGCTCAAGGCATATGACCGGAGCCAAGAGTAGATTCATGGATCTAAAGCCAAAAAGTGGAGGAGTGGTGACATTTGGTGACAACTCCAAAGGCCACATTAAAGGTATTGGCTCCATAGGTAATCACTCTACTATTCTCATTAAAAATGTCTTGTATGTCGATGGTCTTAAACACAACTTATTGAGCATAAGTCAATTGTCTGATAAAGGATTTAATGTTTTATTTGATAAAAATGAATGCAAAATTGTAGACATTAAATCTAATAATATTATGCTCATAGGTCATCGCATAGGGAACATATACATGGTGCATCTAGATGACATTCATACATCTCATGCATGCTTAGTAGCACAAAATGAAAATGATGCATGGTTGTGGCAAAGGAAACTAGGACATGCTAGCATTAGTGTTTTAGAAAAACTAGTTTCCTTTAATCTAGTTAGAGGTTTACCCAAGATAAAATTTTCAAATGATAAAATTTGTGATGCATGCTCTAAGGGTAAACAACATAAGTCTTCCTTTAAATCCATTAATGATGTTTCTACTAGTAGATGTTTACAACTTATCCATATGGATTTATTTGGGCCAATTAGTACTAAAGATGAGGCTTTGGAAAAATTCATCACATTTTCAAAACTAACCCAAAATGATCTTGAACTTAAAATTTCACATATTAGAAGTGATCATGGAACCGAGTTTCAAAATTTAGGGTTTGAAGACTTTTTAAATGAAAATGGTATTAGCCACAATTTTTCGGCTCCTCGAACTCCTCAACAAAATGGGGTAGTTGAGAGGAAAAATAGAACTTTGTAAGAAATGGCTAGAACTATGCTTTGTGAAAATAATTTACCTAAATATTTTTGGGCGGAAGCCACAAACACCGCTTGCTATATTGTTAATCAAGTAATGATTAGGCCAATTTTAAAGAAAACACCTTATGAGATTTTAAAATCTAAAAAGCCTAACATTAGCTACTTTCATCTTTTTGGTTGCAAGTGTTTTGTTTTAAATAATGGAAAAGACAACTTAGGTAAATTTGATGCAAAAAGTGATGAAGCTATTTTCATAGGTTACTCTTTAACCTCTAAAGCCTATCGAGTATTTAACAAAAGAATTTTAGTAGTAGAAGAATCTTTTCATGTTGTATTCGATGATAACCTCCTTCCAAGGAAGGATTCTTGTGATGATGTATGAATCATAAATGCCTTTGATGGAGGACAAACTTCAAAGGAGGATGAGATTCCAACAAAAGAAGAGGACACACAAGATCCACCTCTTGAAGCCTTGAAGGACTTGGCTCTTGAGGAAAAGGAAGTGAGCTACCCAAGGGTGTTCAACTATGTCAAAGATGGTGAACAACCACTCGATCTTCTCTTAGATTAATGAATCATGTTGCATTTAACTCATGCATAGAGCCTAAGAATATTAAAGAAGCATTGAAAGATGATTTTTGGATTATGGGTATGCAAGAAAAGTTAAATCAATTTGAGAGATGTAACGTTTGGACATTAGTTGATAGACCTAGTAATCAATCTACCATAGGAACTAAATGGGTCTTTAGGAACAAGCTAGATGAGAGTGGTAACATTGTAAGAAATAAAGCTAGACTAGTAGCACAAGGTTTCACTCAAGAAAAGAGAATAGATTTGATGAAACCTATGCACCCGTAGCTAGAATGGAAGCCATTAGGATGTTGCTTGCATATGCATGTTATCATAATTTCAAGCTTTTTCAAATGGATGTTAAAAGCGCGTTTTTAAATGGTTTTATAAATGAAGAAGTGTATGTGGAACAACCACCGAGTTTTGAAGATTCAAAATTTCCAAATCATGTTTTCAAACTCACCAAAGTTCTTTATGGTTTAAAACAAGCTCCTAGAGCTTGGTATGAAAGACTTTCAAACTTTTTAATTGAAAAAGGTTTTGAAAAAGGTAAGGTGGACACTACACTTTTTATAAAAATGTATAAAAATGACATCTTAGTAGTTCAAATTTACGTTGATGATATTATTTTCGGTTCTACTAACGAATGTCATTGTCAAGAGTTTGCTAAGTTAATGCAAGGTGAATTCGAGATGAGCATGATGGGGGAGCTCTCATTCTTTTTGGGACTCCAAATCAAGCAAAAGAAGGATGGCACCTTCATCAATCAAGCAAAGTACATAAAGGATATGCTCAAGAAGTTTGGCTTGGAGAATGCAAAGCCTCAAGCCACACCTATGAGCTCATCTACAAAGCTTGACAAAGATGAAGGAGGTAAGTGTGTTGACTCTAAGCTTTACCGTTCTATGATTGGATCATTGCTTTACCTTACCGCAAGTAGACCGGATATCTTATTTAGTGTTTGTTTGTGTGCTAGGTTTCAAGCTAGTCCTAGAGAGTCTCACCTTATAGCCGTTAAGAGAATTTTTAGGTACCTTAGAGATACTCCTTGTTTAGGTCTTTGGTACCCTAGAGACTCTACCTTCAACCTTCATGATTATTCGGATGCGGATTATGGGGGTTGCAAAATCAATAAGATAAGTACTTCGGGAACTTGTCAATTCCTAGGTAGTATGCTCATATCTTGGTTCTCTAAGAAACAAAACAGTGTAGCCTTATCTACCACCGAAGCCGAGTACATATCCTTAGGGAGTTGTTGTGCTCAAGTCCTTTGGATGAAGCAACAACTCTTAGATTATGGAATTAAAGTTGAAACCATACCTTTAAAATGTGACAACACTAGTGCTATGTCTAACAAAAAATCTCATCGAACACTCTAGAACCAAACACATAGAAATAAGGCATCATTTCATTAGAGATCATGTTCTTAAAGAAGATGTGGTTATAGAGTATGTAGACACCTTAAATCAATTAGCGGACATATTTACAAAACCTTTAGACAAAGAGCGTTTTTGGTCCCTTAGGAGAGAGTTAGGTCTAGCTAGCCTATCTTGACCTTTTAGGACCTCTTTTGTGCTTAAAATTGCTTGATCTTGTGAAATGCCATGTTTATGTGTTTTGACTCCAAATTTCTTCCATGCTTATAGCTAGGAGGAGTATGTTTATGTTTGCATATGTTTTGCCTGCTCATTCATATCATTCATGCATGTTAGGCCTTAGAAAAACTCAATTTTCTACACTTTTAGAGCCTCTTCTGCACTTCCAGGCCCAGGTGTATCGAAACGGGTCAACCTATTTCGATACGGATGCCTTAAAATCATGTCTGAGAGAAGGGCGTTTCGAAACGCCTCAAAAGGGTTTCGAAACGTTTTTCCTACTGCCAAGGGGTGTATCGAAACGAGTTTCGATACGAGTCAACGGGGCTTCGATACGGTCAACACCGTATCGAAACGGTCAGCTGAAATTCTACAAACAGTCAAACCCTCGTGCTCGCGTTTCGAAACGGTCAAGACCGTTCCGAAACGGTTTCACGGACAGCTTTAAGTAGGGCTTTTAATGTTAAAATTCACTTTAAATTAAAACTCTTCAAAACCCTAAAAACCCTAACCCGACTTTTTCCCTATAAAAATTCTCTAAACCTCTTTGTTTTTCACCAAATCTTGAGGGGGGGGGTTTCTAAAACACTAGTCTAAGCAAGTTTCATCAACATTGTGCAAGGATTTTCATCCATTCATCCAAAATCCCAAACTAAGGTAATTTTTCCTCTTTTTCTTTTTCCTTCAATTTATGTTCGAATCTTAGGTTAGAAAATTTTATTTTTGTATAGTTTATATGTTTTTATGCTTCGGTTTTTTCATATCTTGTGAAAAAATTTCAAAATCTTAATTTTTTTATTCGAATATAAAAAATTTCACTCGTATTTTCTTTTACTGTTTTTCTTTTAAAATTTTTTCTTTTTTTAAAATTTTTTTTAAAAACCTAAGTGGGATTTATCATTGGATTGAATTTAGAAATCTATGCATACACTTAATTTTTAAAACTTGCTTGCTTAATGTTTTTAGGATGTCGGAGAATGCTAGCAAAAAGCGTAAGTCCGTTCAAACCGGTGAATTGAGCATGCGTCCGAATCTCGGTCAGCTTTTTCAAAAATCCCTTCGAACTCCAGAGATTCGAGCTCGTTTCAAATATGTCTAGGATTTCGAAGTTCGTCGTGAGCGTGTCATTGATCTGGAATTCCTTAATTCCAAGCGCTTCCTTTTCCGTTACCTCGAGCGTTTGAGCGAATGGGATCTTCTTCCTTTGTTGAGCATCCCGGACATTCGCTACAAACATATGGTACTCATCTTTTACTCCAATGCTCGTCTTATTAATGATGAAACAAATACCGAGGTTGTAGGGATTGAATCTTTTATGTTAGGGAAAAAGTTTGTTGTTAATGTTGCTCTCTTGGAGTCTACATTTTCCTTTAAGGATGAAGGTCTTGAGAATGAGCGTCACTTTTGTGCTAACACCGGACAAGTGCTTACCTTGGATGCGCACGATCGTTTTCTCCACTTGATGGTTTCATGGTTCCTTCGCCCCTCCGGAGGTAAATACTCTCATATCCGTCAAGTTGATTACTTTTGGCTTGAATGTTTCCGTCGTGGTGAGCGCCCTAATGTTACTAAGATCATATTTGCCGAGATGATTAATAATGTTAAGCTTATTGACACCGATGGCTTGAAATCCTTTACTTATGGCACGATCTTAAGTCACATCTTCAGCACAATTGGTCTCGATTGCACCTACGACTCTCCGGAACCTCGCAAGTCCAAAATTGGTGAGTCTTCTCTTCGCAAGTCCGGTTTTCACTATGTGAACAATGTTTGGGAACGTGTTGATAGAGCCACACCTCCTCCTCCTCCTCCTCCTCCCGTTGAACCTCAACCGCAAGCTCAAGTTGGAAACAATGAAGCTTTTACGGCTCTCATTACCGAGCGGTTCAATGCCATGGATACTAACATGGCTTCGGGTTTTGGTGCCATCAACACTCGCTTGCAAAATGTAGAGGATCGCCTCCTATCCCTTGAGACTTCGCACTCGAACTTGGATTTGTCCTTCTCTACCCTCTATGGCCAATGGACGAAGTATCTCCGTTCTCAAGTCAAGAGCAATGATGAGACTTCGGAAGATGATGATGGTGGTGACGAGGCCTAGGATATTCATATCATATTATATTATTTATGCATTTTAGGTTTAAGTTTGCATCTTTATGTTTCATTATGTTTTAGGAACCTATGCTTTTGATCTTTTTTTTGGATTATATTTTGAACATAATGTTGATTTATGTTTTGGATATTTTAATTTTATGAATTAATATTATTGTTGCTTATTACTTAATGCTTATTGGTACTAACCCTTTCTCTTCTCTATGAGCCTTACTTATTATGTTTGATCTAACAAAAAGGGTGAGAAGAAATTTAAGAGCCAAAAATTCGTTTTAAGTGTTTAAAGAGTTTTTAAGTTTTAAAACTTGAATTTCAAAGTTAAAATACTTTTAAAACTTTAAAAACCTATCTTAAATTAAGGGGGAGTTAGAATGTGTTCAAAATTTTCAAAACTCTTAAAAATTCTAACTTTGGTTTTGTTATATCAAAAAGGGGGAGATTGTGAAACCGATATTTTAATTTTGATATAACTAAAGAACCTAAGGACTAAATTGAAAATGTCAAAACGAATTTTTAAGTCCTCAAACATCCCCATATGATTTTAAGAATATGCCAAAGTTAAAAACTAAGATTTTCAAATATTTTCTAAGTGTTCTTAAAGTCAAAACAGTGTTTTTCAAGTCCCTATTTCGAAACGGCCTAAGGCGTTTCGAAACGATTTCACCACTGCCAACCCCTGTTCCGAAACGAGTATCGAAACGGCTTTAGAACATAAGAACCCATATCGAAACGACTTCAAGTGTTTCGAAACGGTTCTTCATTTTGATTTGAAAAAATATGACCGTTGCAAAGTTTTTAACTGAATTTTCAGAAACCGTTAGGGTGTTTCGAAACGGGCTCAAGCTGTTTCGAAACGACCCTTGACAGTGGCAAAAGTGTTTCGAAACGAGTTCAATCCGTTTCGAAACGGGCTCTTAAATGCACCCCAACAGCTCTTTCTATTTTGGTCCGTTTCGAAACAGGTTCCCGCGTTCCGAAACGGGTGGTTGCAGACTGCATTTATGGAGGTGAGATAACACCCCCAACGGCTCTATTGATGAATGCAACAACCACAACGGTTAGAAATCAATGAGAATGTATAAAAGGGACCTCTAAAAGCTCCAGCAACAACTATTGATCCAAAAGCAAATATCCATACATCAAATCCAAGCATTTGTGCTTAAATCTCAAAATTGTCTAGAAACCCCAATTGTAATTTTAATTATTATCTTTTTCAATTGGGTTGAGTGCTTGTAATTGGGCTACAATTTGTATTGAGAGATACTATCTTAGCCATCAAACTCTTTGTTATCTTTGTGTGAGGATTGGGTTAAATTTTGGGTAGAAAATTTAACCCAAAATTGTAAGGGTTGCCTCCTTAGCCTAGAAAAGGGGAAGAGCAATTAGTGGAATTGTTGCAAATCCTTAGTGAAGCTAAGGTAGTGGATGTAGAGTTCATTTGGAACTTGAACCACTCTAAAACTCTTTGTCAATCCTTTTAATTTGCAATTTCCACCACCTAAATTTTAAAAATCTAATTCACCCCCCCTCTTGGTTCATATCGATCATTCGATCCACTCAACAATGACCCTTTAGAGTTTCCACAAACATCATGGTAATTTCATTTTCTAACAGCGATGGCTGCACCCGTGCTGCTACATCCCTCTATCTTTGTGCATACTATCGAAAACTCCAATGATGCTTCTGCTCCATCCCTTGCAAGACCAAACGGGTTGGAACCATGTCTTAAATATGTTTGTATTGTTCACAGAAGGCTGTGGACAGATCATTCCATGATTTCATTTTCACCCGACTTAGTTGTGAATACCAACATGCAGCGAATCCTACTAAGCTGTCCTAGAAGCAATGAATGAGCAGCTTCTCATTTTCAAGGTACATTGACATCTTTCTACAATACATGATTAAATGTGCCGATGGGAAAGTGGTTCCATTATATTTCTCAAAGTCTGGGATCTTAAATTTTGGCGGCGCAACTAAGTCAATTACCAAGCTCAGGTCCTTGGCATCCATTCCACCATGAGCAACTCCATCCTGGAAGGATTTGATCATTCCCTCTAACTTCTCATACTTATCCCCCCACTTCTTCTCAATCTTAACCTTATCGGCGATTTCGTCGAGGTTAGGTACCTTGTAATTATTAGCTTCTTCGTTTGGAACATGAGTAGAGGATTCAACAACATGGATTGGTGTTTTGTCTTTGGCAGCAGTCTCCTTCCTAGAGATCATTCTTGGGAATCGTGGAACTGTACCAGTGTTTCCTCCTTCTTCAACTGCATCTGGATCCTTGAACCCTAGCATGACAGCTATTGAACTGACTATCTTTTGATGGACTAACTCAATTTGTTGTTTCAGGTCGGCTTCCATTTTTCCCAACTTGTCTTGAGTGCTCTTTTGGTTTGCCTCCAAAGTTGTCAACCATTCCTTAGTGTTCATGGCTCGGGTTTGGGCACGTGTACCGTACTTATGAGTTATCTTAGCTATTTTGAATATTCTGCCATTTTTATATTAAGTTAGATTTTGACATGAATGAATGTATGCACAAATGAATTCACATAAGCAAACCACAAGGAAATTAAAACAGTGCAAATGCATGAATGTAGTCGAAAGGGCCATTAATTCCATTGAAAATCTGCTCATATAAAGGAAACTCTTTATTGAATACGAAAGCTCTTTATTACATCTTTTTTCTCTTATTTTTCAAATTACAAGTATTTTTCGGCTCGTACACCTAACTCCTTGATTTCTTCTATAAGCCACACAAGTTTTGGTCCAACTTCTCCAATTGGCTTGATGTTCTAGCGAAGAGCTGCAGCTTCAGTTGCCAACATTGTCACGTGCTTGGCCACATCTTGGACCTATGTCATCACCATCATATCGAACTCATCTCTCTCTTGGAACCTTCGAGCATTATCTCTGAGGCAGGTGAACCAATAATCATTTCCTCCTTCGACTAAATATTCAAGAACTAAGATATTTGTCATGTACTCTTGAAGGAGATTATCCATTTCCTCATAGGTATGGTCATCTTGCATCTTGTGAACTGTTCGGTTCAAATATTCTATTTTGGCTTTTAGCTCAATGATGAAGGTCTGACTTTGCTTCAACTTCTTGGAGGCTTCGTCATAGGCTGATAGTGACTCTAGCAAACACATTTTATTGTCATGAGCCTTCCTCTTCCATGCAGCTGAATTTTCCTTCACCTCCTCTTGAAGCCGCTTACCCTTCTCATTTTCCACTACTTGTTTCACTTTCTTCCTTCGGTCAAAGCTCGTCGGAACTTCTCAACTTCCTTCTTATTGCGTTCCTTCTCTTTCCCTACAACTTGTTCTATCTCTTGTCCCTACTGTTCTGGGCTTTTTTGGAGATCTGCATATCGCACGGTAGCTTGAAGCTTAAGGAAGTAAACCCTTTAAATCTCATATCTTTCTTCTAAATTCATGTACATCTTTCGCACTCGGTTGGCATCTCTCTTGTGCTTTTCTACATCAAGGCTAACTTCAAACTTATCTTGCTGATTTTGTTATTTGAGAGCTTCGATTTCTAACTTAGCTCGTCATAGCTCTTCTCTTAAAATATTAGCCTCTGAGGGAATCGCCTTCATATGTTCTTCTGTAGACTTGGTGAGCCCATGGGTAGGTAGCATGATCTTGTCATTCATTCTCGTATGCCTCCAAATATCATAATCAGGGGTATACATGCAATGCTTGTCAAACTCTAGCTTCATATAGTAACAATCCTTCCATGAATCACTAATCTCTTGTACGTTCCGTCTGAACTCTCCCTGAAACTCGAATTCTGGTATACCAAGCTCGGTAGTGAAAGGAACAAACTGTCGTGATCCATATTGATGTGAAACAAGAAAAGGTGCACAACCAATTCATCCCTATAATCCCAACATCATCAAGAAGTTGTAATCTCCACATTTGTACCTTACTTTAGCATGACCCATCCATGGTACCCTCCACTAGATGTCTTCGTCACGACGATCCCTAAAGATATCTACCCACTTGCTTCTCTTAACACTCGACCAATCTTGTGCCAAAAATTCCCGAAGCGGGGAAAAGTTCAGAGAAAACACATTCGGTAGGACCAAAGTTGAACTCTCCCAGAAATGGCTAAGGGCCCAAACCTGAAGCAAAGAAGCACATCCTCTGAAACGCACACCTTCAATTTTTCGGCAAGCATTCAAAGAAATGAAGGTCTCAGCTAGAACTGCAGGCACTGGATTGACATTTCTCTTCAATTGCTCAAAGAAATCTAACAAGGCCACGTCAATGAGTATAGATTGGTTGTCGAAGCATAGGGTTGTGGTTCATTTTGAAAGCAAGCGAGTTACCCTGGAACTTGCTAGTGATTACGAAGTGGTAATCGTGAGTGAGAATGTTAAATTCTTGTCCAATGTTGTTTCAGCTCTAGAAGCAAGTCGTTTGATGGAATCGGGTTGTGAGGCTTTCCTCGCCTACGTTATGAATCCGGGATCAAAGAATGTGCGTGTTCAGAACATACGTACGGTATGTGAGTATCAGATTGTCTTTCTGAAGAAATTGCATGGTTTGCCGCCAAACCGAGAGGTTGAATTTGGATTGAGTTGTATGAAAAAACAACTCCTGTGTCTATTGCTACCTATCGCATGGCTTTGAAAGAGTTGAAGGAATTGAAGACGCAACTTCAAGAGTTTCTTGATCGGGAGTTTATTAGGCCTAGTGTTTCGCCTAGGGGTGCGTCAGTGTTGTCTGTGAAAAAGAATGATGGAACGATATGTATGTGCATTGATTATCGGCAACTGAAAAAGTTGACAATTAACAATAAGTATCCTTTTTTGAGGATTAATGATCTTTTTGACTATTTTCGAGGTGCTTCGGTGTTTTCTAAGATCGATTTGAGGTCCGGGTATTATCAGTTGAAGGTAAAGAATGTGGATGGGCCTAAAACTACTTTTCGTACGAGGTACAAGCATTATGAGTTCTTAGTGATGATGTTTGATTTGACTAATTCCCTTGCTGCGTTCATGGACATGATGAACCGAGTATTTCATGAGTTTTTGGATCGGTATGTTGTTATGTTTATTGATGATATTCTTGTGTACTCTCGTACCGAGGAAGATATGATAGACATTTGCGAATTGTGCTTTAGGCTTTGTTGGATAACCAGTTGTACACCAAGTTGATCAAATGTAAGTTTTGGCTTAGAGAAGTTGTCTTTCTCATACATGTTGTGTCAGCCGAAGGAATTCGGGTTGATCCACATAAGATTGAGGCAGTGATGGGTTCGAAACCACCTAAATTAGTGTCGAAAGTTCGTAGTTTTCATGGGTTGGTTGGTTATTATCGTAGGTTCGTGAATGGTTTTTTGAGGATTGCTGCTCCTTTAAGCAAGTTGTTGCAAAAGAATGTTCGTTTTGAGTGGACAGAAGATAGGCATCGAGCTTTTAAAAAGCTGAAGGAAGCTTTGACCCAAGCTCTTATCTTGATTCAACCTGAGTTGGGTTGTAGAGCGTAAAGGTGTCCTCTAAATTAAGTGCAAGTTGTAGTAATTAAGATATCGTCTCCACAGGGATTGGAAGCTACTTCAATGATTAAATTCATGCACGATGAGAAGTAAAAACACAATTGAGTTGGGATTTGAATTGACTTGATTATAATTAAAAGCAAGTAATTTAAAGGATTGAGAATTCAGATTGAGAGAATGGGCCGGTATTGGAATGCGTTGTAGTGTGGATATTGAATGTGTCCTCTTAGTTGAAGTGCTGAAAAAATGGACTTCGCTGCCAAGGTGATGCCTTGGCAGATAACCCGCCGCGGAAAAACATGTTGGGCTGCCCGGGCGGCTGAGTGATGCTTCAAAGTTCGACAAGGCTTCCTTCAATGACTCTTCCTCATCCCTAATTCGATGTACTATTAGAGAACACGTCTTGATAATACCTCCCGGCGTGAATCTTCTACTACATCCCATACGAGGTAATCACTTGATTTAATGAAGAGACGCATTCAGATCTTTTAATAGGGATAGTTATCCCCATTGAAGAAGGGTGGTTTGGTGGTAGATTGAGACTCGTACATGCTTGACTTGGAGGTAGATTCCATGGCTTGACTTGGAAGTTGATCAACACTCTTCTAGGATCTCCTCTTGTGGTTGTGAAGCCTTCAAAGAGGTAGGCTCTGATACCAATTGTTGAGTGGATCGAATAAACTGATATGGCCAAGAGGGGGTGAATTGGCACTTTTAAAATTGAAGGGAGCAAAAGGAACAATTAAAAATGAAGAACAAGGCACTTATAGTGGTTCAAGCTTCTAAACAAGCTCTACATCCACTACCTTAGCTCCCACTAAGAATTTTCAACAAACTTTTCACTAATTTGTTCTTCCCCTTTTCTAGGCTAAGGAGGAAATCTTTACAAATTCAATCTTTCTACCCAAAGCTTGAATTACAATACTCTCAATTACGAATAATAAGAGGCAATTTGAAATGTATCTCTCACAAGACTAATATATTGCCCAATTACAAACCAACACTCCCTAAACTTGAAAGGAAAAATAAATAATTGAGAATTTTACAAGTTGTGTACACAATTTGACTCTAAAAGACTCAAGGATTTGGAATAAATGCTTTGTTGTTACTTGAAGGTTCAATAGTTGTTCTTCGTTCTTTTTAGCCTTGCTTTTATACCTTCTAATTGATTTCTAGCCGTTTGTGGGTGGTTGAGATCATCAATAGAGCCATTGGGGCTCTCTCTTCCCTCCATAAATGTTGTTCTACAACTACCCTTATCAAAACATGAGGCCTTGTATCGAAACGGACACCAAAAAAATAAAGAGTTGTTGTGTGTAAAAAGGGCTTGTATCAAAACGGCTATAGGTCGTATCAAAACAATTTGAAACTGTAAAATGTAAAAAGTGGGTCGTATCAAAACAGCTAAGGGTTGTATCGAAACATTTTGAAACTGTAAAATGGTGTTTCAAAACAGCATAAGGGTGTATCAAAACACTTAACAAAATTTTCAAAAGTTTGTTTCTAACAAGTAACAACTAGTTCATTTAATGCTCGATTTTGAAAATACTTAACCCTTGTAATCGAAACGAGCATGAGCTGTTTCGAAACAACACTTAAAAATCAAAAGCTCAAATGAAGGCTATATCAAAACGGGCAAGCCCGTTTCGAAACCCTTGTCTCGAAATATAATAGTCCGTATCGAAACGGGCATTTCCAGTGGCAAAATGTATCGAAACACTTTGGGGGTGTTTTGAAATGCTTGGGCAATTTTGTGTACTTTAGCTTTGAAACACTAAGAAATATTCATGGGGTTTAAATTTTGACTTCAAAATATTTTAAGTATAAATTTTACTTGTCAATGTAAGTGTTTTGATTAGTTAAAAATTTATTTACTTTGCAATTTAGTCCTTAGATTATTTGTTATATCAAAATCAAATATTAGTTTTACACTTTTTATATTCTCCAAAAAACACACCTCAATGACAAAATTTTAGAGCCAAATTCCATGATTTGATGTCTAGTAGCATGCTACAAACTCTGCTGTCATAGTGGAAGAAGCTACAAGTGTTTGTTTAGCACTTATCTAGTATATAGCTCCTCCAGCTAACAGATAAATATAGCATGATGTAGATTTTCTGCTATCTTGGCACCTAGTGAAATCAGAATTCGAATACCTTATGACCTCCAAATGATCTGATTTCCTATAAGTAAGCATGTAATCTTTTTTCTTTGAAGATACCTCATAACCCTCTTGGCTGCTATCCAATAGTCCATACCAAGGTTGCTTGAATATCTGCCTAACATCCCAACAATGTACGCAATATCTAGACTCGTACAAGCATGAGTATACATTAGACTCCCAATAGCTTATGTATAGGGAATCTTCTACATTTCTTGAATTTCAAGGTTACTTTTAGGGCAATTGCAAAAGAAAAAAAATTTGTTTTCTTTAGCGACAAGGGTGTCCATTGGTTTACTATTTTGCATACCAAACCTTTTAAGTACTTTATCAATATAGTTCTTTTGTGACAATCCAAGAATACCCCAAGATCTGTCTTGATGTATCTGAATTCATAAAATGAAAGAGGCATCCCAAAGATCTTTTATTTCAAAATGCTTAGATAGAAATCTCTTAGTTTTGTGCAATAAGCTTATATCATTTGTGGCAAGCAAACTGTCATCAACATATAAAACCAAAAATGCTTACTCCCACTAAACTTGTGATACACAATCATCAACAATATTCATCTGAAAACCGAACGATACAATTACTTGATGAAATTTTTGGTACCATTGGCGAGAAGCTTGCTTAAGTCCATAGATGGATTTTTTAAATTTGCAAATTATATTCTTTGGGTCTCCCGACTAAAAGTTTTCTGGTTGCACCATATAAATTGTTTCTTCAATGTCTCTCCATTGAGAAACGCAGTTTTAACATCCATCCATCTAATGTAACTCAAGATTAAAATGAACTGCGTGTCATGATTGTCCTAAAAGATTCTTTCAATGAAACCGGAGATAAAGTCTCTGAAAAGTCAATGCCTTTCTTTTGAGTATATCCTTGAGCTACAAGATGTGCCTTATACCTCTCTACATTACCATTTGCATCCCTCTTGGTTTCAAATATCCATTTAGATCCAATTAGTTTTGCACCTTCAGGTAATGAGACAGTCCGAAGATGAGACTACCGAGAATCATCATCCCCTAGCGATAAGGGCGTCGCTAGATCCAGTATGGGAGAATGTCACAGGCTATCAGCCCATGACCGAGAAGGCCACACACTAAAGGGCATTTGCTAGCACACCAAGGCCACACCCGATCGAAGGACCTATGGCTGCACCTTGCACGCGCTCCATGGGGCCGAGACAAGCACCTCATGTATTACCTATGAGAGAGGGACTCGATGGAGAACTCTACACGCACCCAAAGGGGCCCAATTGAGCACCCTTCATGTCGTCCAGACCATGGAGCCCAAGTCAGCACCCGATGTGCACACTTTTTGGCCTAGACAAGCCCCATCCGAGTTGCCCACGAACCTAAGGCACAATCCAGCATCTAATATTCCATCAAGAAGGTTTTGGCACAGAGAATCGGGTCTATCAATGCTCAATCTGCCCAAGAGACAAAGACCTTGGGAGAGAGCTCTTCTTTTAACCAACATAAAAGGAAAGTATCATTTCCAACATGAGTGCTACAATCATGTAATGATTGGATATGATGGTGAGTGATTCTTCCCCTTACTTTTGGCATCTTTTGTGAGATATGGAGAAACTTTCCATAGTTAGAGGCGCATATCATGGGATGATCCTTAGCCCTTGGATCATTTCATCCTAAATCGTTAGATCGTGAGAGGTGAGCCTATAAATAAATGTCTTCACTCACTTTGTAAATCATCTTTCATTCTATCATTTCTTTGAGTTTCTTGAGTAAAGAGTTTAGTATTTCTCTTCACCTCTTGTTCTTTCTTCTTTCCCTTGTTGCCTCTGCTTAACCAATTTCCCTCAAGCTTTCGCCATTCGAAGTTCTAAGTATTCTTGCTTAGTGATTTTGAAGGCAGACTTTGTCTTCAACTAAGATCGTTGACTAAGATCGCACAGACCAGTTAGTCAGACTCTAGTCCGTGACAATTTATAAAAACCAAACATTAAGATACAAAAGCTCAATGGTATTCTAGAAGAACTTCCTAAGTTAAAAGAACCAATTCATAAAACATTTGTATTCTAATCAATTAACTATATACTAGTCATTGAAAGTGATATTTAGATAGTAGTTGAGTGGCTTAAAAATCATATATTTCTAATTCCATTCGAGCAAAGGCATTCTTTATCCGACATGCACCTAGAACTTGCTACGTTGATGTAGATGGTTTGGCAAAGGCTGGAATTGGTTAGACGTGATTAGTTCATTGTAGGTTTTTTCTCTTCGATTGAGCCTATGGTTGTGTGAAAGACTTAGGGGTGGCAAATGGGCGGGGCAGGTGCGAATACCCCTTCCCTCATACCCATATCCACCTAAAATTTCATATCCATCACTTACCCCCATCCACGACGTGTACAATTTTTAAATCCACACCCGCCCAGACGGGTATAGATCAAATCCATCCCCACACCCACTACCCAACTGGATACCTATCACGCATCCCATATCCGCTTGTGCCCACTTGTACCCGCTTAACAAGAAGCCACTAATATCGAATTATGTGAAAACAAACCATAGAATTTTGTAAAGAAGAGTAAAGCTTCACGTACTTTATTGATTGATCAAGTATATATGTAGTACATTTACACCGATATAAATTTAACTACAACTAATTAACTAACCAACTATAGCTAGTTTAACTAAAGCACATTTAAACTAGCATAAATTCTACTTTACAACTAATTAATTCAAGCTCAATCATAAAACATAATTTTTTTTCAAACTAAATTAATTGAATTCAAAGCCTACAAACTTAATGATTAACATACATTTTAAAACAAACCAATATTTGAGTATATAAAATACCATAATAAAAGGTATGACTTTTCACATCTACACCCGCCCACTACCCACCAAACTCATACCCATCCATCTCTGCCCCAACTAGGGCAAGTGCGGTGTGAAATCCGCAAAACTGTACCCATCTGCCATCTCTAAATGGTAATGTACTGGTTGTCATGATTAATAATAGTTCTTCAGGCACTCTTTCCCCCTTCCTTCTCTAACTTATAAACTTCGACTTAGTGTAATTTATGAGGGGATTTTTAACCTGGTCCCAATTCTTATAAAAAAAAGTAACAACATGCACCCTTTAAACCAAAGTTAAAAACTCCTAGGCAATCTTAAACCATTTAAGCAAATCTTAAGCTTTTGAAACAAATTTAAGCAATACTAGACAAACTTAAGCCTTTTTTAGCCCATGTAACACGAGATCACACCTATCAGGCACACAGTGCAACATATATAAAACAAGTGAGAAATAAGCTCAGTAAACATATCTATGCTCCGGTGCATCCATGCATGACTTAAGCCAACCTCTGGTCATGCATAGATTATACTCTCGGGAGCTACATGCAACCCGAACACAAAGTAAGTGAGCTCATCATCCTAAGGAATGCCAACTATGTCTGTACCGAGTTTCGGCAATGTATATATAGGCATTTATTATTTCGCCAACTTTGTAACTTGTTAATCACTTGGTAAAACACAACTACAAGTTGCATAACACTCCATGGCAGCATTATAACTATCAAAACAGTAAGTAAACATGACATCACTTCACCGTTTAACAATAATACCTAACCTTTTTAAACATTCTAAAGCTAGAAGGCTTGTAAACTGATAAATATATACTCTTAGTGATGAAATAAAGAAGGCATTAAATATTTAAGTATGATTAACATGTAAATGGTCTGAGTGCATTTTTCTTTCCCATGCAGATTTTTTTATCGGGGCAAAAAAAAGGATAAATCAAGTAAAACATCTTACACGAACTGTTCAGCCTGACCTAATCGATTGTCTTTGTTCAAACTAAGGATGAGTCATTTTCATTCCAAGTTTATTTACAAATAAATTAAAATTCTTGAACCTACCATTTAAGGTGCTGAAAAGCGCTTTACTGGAGCTTGGAGGGAAGACAAGTACTTAGCATCAGCCTTGTCAATTCCGTCGAAAAGATAGCTGAAGGGAGGCATTTCTATATACTTTCCGGAACCAGGGGCAACTTTTAGCTCATCATCTTGCCAAGCCACTCTTCCTCGGACTATTGTTACTTCAACCTTTCCCTGAGAAACCATATCAAAATCATTCAACATGGTTGACGAGGTTCAGAGTGCACACGCATGAATGTTTGCACATGTAAGTACACAAATGATATAGAAATTTAATGATAAGAAAGTTTTATGCTTTACGTATGATGAAAATTGGAGATGCACATATAAGAAAATTTAACAGGGACTGAAAGCATACAGATAGGACCACGTACATTGCTAAGAAAACTTAATTCGTTGTTTAAGTTCATTAGCTTATTAACCTTAATTTAAGTCTACTATTTTTCATATTTTCAATCCTGAGTCTTGTTCAAACTATAATTACTGGAGTTCTAGTTTTAAGCACTAAAATTAATTCAATTAATGAAGAAAACTTGAAAGAGATTATTCGGCAATCAAGCTTGCCCTTACAATTGGGGTTAGGTATCACTCCTATATTTTCTTTCCTAATTTTTCTTTTTGTATAAATCACTCCAGAACCATTCCAGATGGGAAATAGGTCATTAATAACACATAATGACCTTTGAAATTGGCATTCAAAATATGGGTACTGTTCACAGCCCCGAGGAGCAACTTTTGTCTTTTATCCATAAATTTGAATATCTCTGTCTCCAGATTTTATATAATACCTAAAGAAAATATTACTGTCATAATTTTTTCTTACTCTAGATCTTAATCTCCAAAACTTATAAGTTGCTGATTTATTAGTTCATGACTTCATCTAATGGACCCCGTTCTAGTTTCCCCACATCACAAGAACACCTGAAGTTATTTTATGAACTTCAAATGAGAGCAACTAATTTAATCTAAACCTAAAAATACCATGAATTACTGTTTTATTTTTAACTTACAATCTAGAGAACACCAGGCAAGGTAACATGGAAAGAACCGACTTTGCTTGGAATTTTAAAGATTATGTGCACAAGAGATTGAACACACCAAGGAAAGGAAACATAAACTAATCAACAACCCACATGTTAACCAGCTTTGCCTTTACACGTGTAAGAATAAATTCCGTCCAACTAACCTAAACAAGGCTCTTCTAGCATTTATAATAGAAAACAAAAAAAATCATGAGTTACTAGCCACAGCAAATGGAACAAAAAAAAAAGGATTGAGATTACCTTTCCTTTCCTACCGTCATAGACATTTGTGTCAGTCCTAGAGTGGTGCGTTCTTGCACTTACTTCAAAGCTGGAGTTGGGATTAAATATAATAATATCTGCATCTGATCCCACAAGAATTGCTCCTTTTCTTGGATAGATATTGAAGACCCTGGCACTGAAAAATCTTGGCTATTAAAATTGGTTTTATATGCTTTAATGCAGGCAATGACTAGGGTTTTTTTTTCTTTTATGAGTAAAGCATAAGTTACTGAAAACAACAATACGTGTCCTTTCAAATGCTGTGAATTTTATAGTAAACAAAAATGTCCCAATGAAATCATACCATTCAGTGCTTGTAATCCGGACAAAATCAGTGACAGAAATTTGGCCAGATTCCTGGAAAATGCAGTCATATCAGAGCAAACAAATCATTTATAGTATGAATCTAAATCCAGCAGCTGCCGCTGCTGCTGTTTTAATGAGGTAGAAGTCTACTAAAGCTTACCACCATAGTATCCCAAACCAGGTGCATCCTCTCCTCAATCCCTGATTTCCCAAAGCCAAAGGAACCACAATGTATGATAGGTTAAATAACATCAATACCAGTGCTAAAAAGTGCGCAAGGCGCACTAAGGCAATAGGGGTTTTATAGCCAAGGCGCAAGGCGCGCGCCTTATTGAAGTAATGCGCACTTTTTAAAAATAAGAGATATACATGTTTTTTTCTAGTTGTATAGTCTAGCAAAAAGAACAGTTTATGCAATGTAAACACCAAAGAGTATTCATCATCAGCATTTTATGTATTAAGCATCACTTCAAAATTCTTTACATTCATTAAAATTTTGGGTGATACGAATAATGAGATTCTTTGAATGTTCAACTTCAACATGAAACAATCAAGGAAAATGTGTAAATGCACATGAAGCAGAGTACCAACAAGAAAAAAAATAGTACTTTAAAAAGGATTATAAGTCCAACAGAAGCTCTTCATTTCATTTACCTTTAACTTTCCAATCAAAAAGCATATAATATTGCATTTTATCATGCAATATGAATTTTTTTATACTGTAGTATAGACAAAGCTAGTTATATAATAATTTCAAAAGGATATATGATTTAAATTAAAGATTTATATCCAATACACTAGAGGTGAAAACTAAAACAAACGCCTTAGTTTTAGGGACTTAGTTTAGGGGTTTAGGTCTAGGGGTTTAGAATTTAGGAGTAATGGTTAGAATTTAGGGCTTAGAGTTAGGATTTAGGGTTAAAAGGTTAGGGTTTAGGTTTTAAGATAATGTGTTAAAGATTTAAGTTTTAACCTATAAACACTAAATTCTAACCCTAAACCCAAAATTTTATTCACAATGTCTAAATTCTAAACTATAAAACTAAACCCCTAAACCTTACGCCCTAAACCTTAAAACGATTAAATTTAGTTCAAGTTTTAAAACTCAACCAAATTAATTTGAATTTAAATTGAATCCTATTGAATTAATGTTAGTATATATAGTGTGTTATGCTTTAAGTTCAAATTGCACATTAACTCGACTAGGTTAATTTAAATTTCATTTGATTAATGTTATTTCTGCGTGGTCCCCACTTCTGGCCCAAGTTAGTATGTAAAACATAATAAAAAAATAAAAAAAGGACAAAAAGATCAAAAAAATTGAACAGGCGGCACCTTTCTGCACCTCGGCGACTCAGCGCCCGGTGCGCTTTAGGCGCGCCTTGCTGCGCTTCACTGAAATTGCCTCGCCTAGACCCAACTAGGCGATTTACCCTCGCCTTAGCGCCTAGGCGCGCCTCAGATGCGCCTTTTTAAACACTGATCAATACAAGAATGAAAATTCAAAAATTCCAGGGACCATCTTATATTACCGTTGATACCATTGGGAATTTTCCGGAAATCATCAATGCCAAAAGATTTTTGTGTAGAATTAAAAGTACAATGATCAGTTCCCACCAACTGCAATTAATGAGAAAAAACCTTCAGAAAATCTATTCAACCATTTTTAATAGCAGTTCTTAGGTCTCTTTAAATAAGAAAATATAGTTTAAATGTCATCTTGCAGAACTTATAGTTGCTCAATAAATACTACAGCTCATATCAGCAAGCTTTGCGAACCTTCTGATTTGAAGATCGAAGAACCTAGAATCAAGGAGTTTATTAACCTCTAGTGTCCCTAAGTTCTGGTGCATATATTTTTAACTACATAAATCCAGGGTGTAATATAAACCTGCAAAACTCCAGTTGAAAGGGCAGCTTGCAGAGCCTTGTCATGTCCTGCTTCCCTGATTGGAGGACTCATGACATACCTGAAATGTGTGATGAATATAACTTTTAAATATACTTTTAGGATTGATACAATGTGATTGAAGAGAAAATGATGAGGGGAGATCCTTGCTTTGCTGCACTGATGAAGTCAGGATTCCAAAGCCCAGAATCATTGAGGACTAATCCAGAAACCACAGGCTCTCCAACAACCTTCTGACCTGTAAAAGACACTAAGTTATAACCCATTCCAGTCCAGAAATGTACCTCCCATGAGATCTATTACCCAGCTATGGCCCCATCAGAATCTAACCCGGAAGAAGGGGTAAACTGAGATGGTCCTGTTTACTTTCCAAAAGTGTCCGCCGCAAGAAAATCCATACAATTAGAACAATTCATCTATATATGATTTTTTTACAGCAAGCGGACTTGGAGTGACATTGAAATTTCAATCAAAAGATATAGGCCATACGACAATTTGACGCTCATCTAGATAAAGATTAATGAGACAAATTACGAATAGCAACACAAGTGGTTCCAAACATTTAAGGGGGGATACCAGTGTTGAAATAAATGGTCAGTTTTTTAACTGGAGCTTCAGCAGGAAGGAACTATTAACTAGCAGTGAAACACCTCAATCCATTTTGTGTTACTAAATACTGCCAAAATGCTAAATAATTGCAATACCCAGAGAAGCCATAGATTTGCAGAAGAATATCTAGCAACATCCCTTACCATGGATCCTTATATTCCATGCTTTCAATGACTATCCTATTCGGTGTTGATACACAGTTCCGAACAGCATGTCAACTAAATAAAAGATAATGACAGCTTTCAACAGATAAAACTTTTCATATTTGTACAGGGGGAAAACCCCTCCCATGTTGAAGTTTCCAAAATACCTCTATTTGAGCATGATAAAAATCTTAGACCAACTTAAAGTTATAAGAAATTGTTTTTATCTGCTTAATTACGGGGAGTTGTGCCTAACAAATGCATAGTTGTTATTTTCTCCCTTGGCTTTGAGGTGCTGGTCATGGGATGAAGAAGAGTCCAAAAATTTTGGTTGTGTCAGATACATATCCCATCTAGTGCCCAGGGTCATGTCATGTTGACACAAATATCTCATTTTTTCCAAGTCCGATCAACCATGGTTTTCAATATAAGTTCTGCTTAGGATTTTATTACTTCATGTCCTTCTAAGTAAGGATGAATCTCAACCTATCATTAAAAGAAAATAAGTCAAATTGAAATTAAAAGACATAATCAATAAACCTAAAAATAACCCAAATTAACGGCCTTTCCTAATATAAATTTGGCCATAACAATAATGCATGCATGGACCCTACTATGCAATAACCAACATGCATCAAAAGTTCATGTACAGGAGAAACAAATTGCTCACCAGATAACATAGAAAGGAGTATCTACAAAAAATGAAAATAAAATAAGATATGAGAGAACTTCCAAACCTGATTTTCTAGCTTTAGATATTTCTTCCATGGCATCGATGCTCATCACATGGACAACATATAGAGGTGTATTCACAAACTTCGCCAAACGAATTGCCCGTGCAGTTGCCTCACCTTCTAGCTGCAGGAATTGGAAGCTCAAGTGCAAGACAAGTCATGACTAGAAAATATGCTTGACTATACCCCCCAAAAAAATCTAAAAGACAAAAACATGACGACAGAAAATGTCTATAGGGTAATAGTTTTGCTGATTATAAACACAGTTTGACGCAATCTAAGTAGTGAATCCTGAGCCATAATTTATCCTTTCTTAGACATTTAAGTTCTCTTCTTTAAGGGAACAGGGAGAATAAGTAACAGTTCTTGTCTCCTACAACCTGTGATTACCAAATAATATAGTGTGCAAAAATATGGCAGAAAAGTAGTAGGCAAATACCTCAAAAGTACAATCCATGAGACTCTATTGCAATTAGTACATGTATAAGTAAGGATAAAGGGCAGAAAATAGAATGAAAACATTTGATTGATCTCGAAGTGATATATCATTTAATGTTCTACCCTTGGACATCCCAGTCTCAGCTGACTTTTGCATCAGTGATTAAGGTAGGGAAAAAAAGAAACTTTCCCTAACTGTAATTAGAAATTATATTGAGATTCAGCAAAAAGAACAATATAACTGACAAAAAAATTGCACAAACAAGAAGAGACATTGAATTATAGAAAGAGAATAATCAATCACAAAGAACAAACAAACAGAAAACGTAAAGGTAAAATTCTTAGTAACAAAGAATACAAAACCACATTTGAAAATTTACCACTGGAGGCCTAGAAAGGGCATGTCCTTCTGGACCTGTAATACCAAGATCAATCATTCTGTTTTGTCCTTCAAATACAGCATCTCCATTTTCAGCATGGACCATAGCCAGGGCACCAAGAGACTTGCACCTCTTGAATCCTTGCAGTAGAAGCTCATCACTTATCATAAGAGACCCCTTGTATGCCATGAAAAACTTGAAAGAGTTAATACCTACAAATTTGTGAAATTGCATGAGTTTCATTAAGTATATAATTCAAATTTGGTAATGAATACAGATTATGAAGTCTGGAATGTCAAAGAAACATATCGCGGGAAATACAATGAATCATCTCAAAGATGAAGAAGCTTACCTTTCTCTTTAACCATTATTTCCATTTCCCTTGAAACTGATTCATCCCATTTTGTGATTGCCATATGGAAACCATAATTCATACAAGACTTCTTTGCTTTGCTTTTATAGGCTTCATAACCTGCTACCAAGCTACCGTTAACGGGTATAACAAAGTCAATATGCATTGTAGTTCCACCTGCTAATGCTGCAGCCTGACCGCTAAAGAAGTCATCAATTGTCTCAGTACCCATAAACTCCATAGCTAGGTGCGTGTGAGGATCAATTCCTCCTGTCAATGTTTAGAGAGCAAGTAAACTAGTGAAACAAATAAATCATATTAGCTACTAGGTTTTAGGAAATATAGAAAACACTTGACAATGTTACTGATGTTTGTTGACTGTCAGCAGCTGATAAGCTGATTATTTGGGATTTTACTTGCTTAATATTAGAGATTCTATTTATTGTACAAATTATTATTTCCGTAGGTTTACTTAATTTGTACATATATCTTGTTAATTTTTAGTTAATAACAGGTGAAATAATTCACCAAACCTTCTAAATTCTTATTTTTCATCACTTTCAACATGGCATCAAAGTCAAATCCCAGATTTCAGGGCCTATTTCTCAAAACCTAGAATAATCGAATTTGGTAATTTTCCAACCTAGCCTTTATTTCTTTTCTCACCGCCACCCTAGGAAGCATTGGAACCTCATGCCAGCAAAACCTTGCAGTCACACCAGGCCAGCACAAATCTCATGTGCCATGTAGATAACAAATGTTTTGTGCAGAGAATAATGTGAGAGAGTTTTTTAATTAATCCTTAGGTGATTTTTTGAAAGAAAAATGAATTGTGCATATTATCTCTTGTGTTGATACACCCCAACAGAATGGGATAGCTGAGAGAAACAATAGGCATCTACTAGAGGTAACCCGAGCCCTTTTGTTCACCCACAATGTTCCTAAATGTTTATGAGGTGAGGCCTTGTTAACATCCACTTATCTAATTAATCGTATGCCTAGTCAAGTCTTAAACTTTCAAACACCTAGAGATGTTCTTTTATCCTTTTTCCCTCACTTTAAACCCTTGTCATCTAGTCTTCCTTTAAGATTGTTTGGGTTTACTGTGTTTGTTAAAAATTTGAATCCCTCTTGTTCCAAACTTGACCCTAAATCCCTTAAGTGTGTCTTCATAGGGTATTCTTCACTAAAGAAAGGCTACAAATGTTAATATCCTCCTTCACGCAAATTTTTTGTTTCTTTGGATCTTCAATTCTTTAAACAGGAACCTTACTATTCGACGGATGCAATTCAGGGGGAGAATGATAATGCATTCCAGCCTTCTCACATATAGGTTCCTTCTACTCTTTTTCCTTCCTTAATTCCATCTTGTCCATTACCACTTGAGCCTCAGAATTCTTCCACTCCCTCGGTTTCTTCACCTATTCTCTTGTCTACTCCACAATCATCACTAACATGAACTCAAACCACAAACAAATCCCCTTTACAACCTCCCAAACAGTTACAGGTTTACACCAGAAAAAGCAGAACTATTCTAGAGACCATTTTGCAATCCGGCACTCGTCAAGAATTGGATTTTAGTCCAGCTGCCTGCGAAGACAATAGAAGTATTGATTCTACTGGTATTCCTTCTCATCTTGTTGAATTTGATTATATGCCTATTGCTAAAAGAAAAGGGGTAAGGGAGTGTACAAAACATCATATTCAGAGGTATGTTGCCTATGGGAATTTGATGTCTTCTTTTAAGGCTTTTACAGCATCCCTAGATGGTGAACAGATTTCTAAAACTATTGAGGAGGCCTTGCAAATTCCAGAATGGAGAAAGGCTGTTCAAGAGGAGATTGAGGCACTTGAGAAAAATGGTACATGGACCATTACAGACCTTCCCCAAGAAGCCTGTTAGTTGTAAGTGGGTTTTTGCCATCAAATACAACTTAGATGGGAGTATACAGAGATATAAAGCTAGGTTGGTTGCTAAAAGCTTTACACAAACTTATGTTATTGATTATAAGGAGACATTTGCCCTTGTTGCCAAACTTAATTCTGCTAGAGTTTTAATGAGTCTTGCTGTAAATTGTGATTGGAAATTACACCAACTTGACATTAAGAATGCTTTTCTTAATGGTAACCTTGAGGAGGAGGTCTATATGCAGATTCCACCAGAGCTTGAGGGTGTTGGACAGAATCGACAAGTTTGCAAGCTAAACAAGGCACTCTATGGCCTAAAACAGTCACCTAGAGCATGGTTCGAAAGATTCACTAAGGTTATTTTGCAGAATGGTTACAAGCAATCAACGGCAGATCACACTATGTTCTCTAAGGTAACATCATCAAACAAAAGGGTTATCCTTACTGTTTATGTGGATGATATAATTCTAACAGGTGATGATGAAGAAGAAGTGAGTCGATTAAAAGCTTTCCTGAGCATGGAATTTGAATCAAAGACCTAGGGAAACTCAGATACTTCCTAGGCATGGAGGTTGCACGGTCACGCAAAGGACTAGTCATAAATTATGAAAGTATGTTTTAGACTTACTGACAGAAACTGGGCTACTTGGATGTAAACCTGCAGATACGCCTATGGAAGCTTGTTTAAAATTCAATAAGGATGATGATAGTCTCAAGGCAGATAAGGGGTTGTACCAGAGACTGGTAGGAAAATTGTTTTATTTGTCTCTAACAATGCCAGATATATCTTTTCCAGTTAATATTATAAGTCAACACATGACAGATCCAAGACAGGAACATATGGAAGCAGCAAAGAGAATTTTGCGTTACTTGAAAGGTACACCTGGACATGGTTTAATTTTCAAGAAGAGTTCTAATAAAACTGTTCAGATATTTACAGATGCAAGTTGGGCCAGTGAACTGACTGATAGGAGATCAACCAGTGGGTACTGTTCGTGCGTATGGGGTAATTTGGTGACATGGAAAAGCAACAAGCAAATTGTGATTTCAAGAAGCAGTGCAGAAACTGAATATAGAGCTCTAGCCTTGAGCATGTGCGAAGGTATTTGGCTAGTAAAGCTCCTCAAAGAACATGGAATGACTCAAGCAGAAGATTTTCAATTTTTTTGTGATGATCAACCAACCATTCAAATTACGAAGAACCACATTAAACATAACAGAACAAAACATGTTGAAATTGACAGACACTTCATCGCAGAGATGCTAACTAGTGGAGTTGCCTCATTAGAATATGTAACAGCAGAAGAACAAGTGGCAGATGTACTCACCAAAGCTCTGCCAAAAGCTCTTTTCGACAGATTTCTATTCAAGATGGGATTATACAATGTATATTCTCCAGCTTGAGGGGGAGTGTTAGTTTAGACGAGTAACAGACTTATTATTGTAGTTAAATCGTATTAGTAGAATTAATGTCTTAGTCGAATTACCTAGTGATAGAGTAAGTATTTAGTGTAAAGTAAGACTCCTAATGTAACCTAAAGTCCTAGGCTAAAAATATGTATCGAGTGTAACCTATGCTGTAAGTAAGAGTTTTCTAACTCAGTTTTCTAATAAACAAAACACTTTCTGTTTATCTTCAAGTACAACTCTAAAATTAATAAATCTTTCCATTTATGAAAGCATTCAGATGCATAGATTCATGTTTAATATATTGTTATAGAGAAGGAAAATTTAAAAGTAATAAATATGAATAAAATAGCCAAACAAGAGAAGGAATAGGTTGCTCCTTGCAGTTAAACTCTAGAAAACTCAGTGAACTGTAATAAATTAATGGCATAAGATGTAAAAGGAATAGGTTGCTCCTTGCAGTTAAACTCTAAAACTAAATATGAATAAAATGCTTGGTTATTATTTTCAAGTAATCTACTTAAATAGTTTAAGAGCATGCTTCTAGTTAATTGCTTCGATATTCACAGTTAAAATTCCAAAATCTATCATATGCTCATTAAAGAGAAAACAACCTGGCATGACATATTTTCCAGTGGCATCAAGCAAGGTGACATCTTCATCAACCTGCTAAAACAGTTCAGCATATTTATAGAATCATGTAACACAAACATTAAATTAAAATCATAATATTGAACAGCAAGAGCTAACAACAACTGAAGTTAAAGTAAGAACATAACTAAACCGTTGCAAAGATAATACCTAACTTTCACATATTTAAACCATGAGAAAATCAGGGTTCAATTCACGAAATTCCTAGTGGCTTGAGATTCTCTTAAAAGATGTTACAACTTAGACCAATAAAAACCACAACGAAGCTCAACCCCTTATGTCCCAGTGGCAAAGAATGATGTTCATTATCTTGGTGACCCGGGTTCGAGCACCAATATTATCATGCTGTGTGTGCCTTCTTAAAAAAAGGACTAAGAAAATTTGAAAAGATGCGACACTTGCATCATACCAGCATATTCAAAAAAAATCACAACGAATGATATGTCCCTTGGAAATATTTGAGAAAAGAGGATCAATTTATAACTGACAGACCAAGCTCGGTATTGGGTATTTCAGAAACTAGTAACATCTTACCTTGATATTAGGCCTAACAGCTACAATAATGCCATCTTCAACATAAACATCAGCTACCTCCTGATTGTGAGCATTCACCACTGTTCCTCCCTTAATCAGCAGCTTTGACGACGACGTGGATGAAAACCCACACGTTGACTCAGAATATTTAACCCCAGCATCACAAAACTGCAAACAGATAAATAAAATACACCGTCACTTTAATCAATTTATCACACTTTAGACTTATTTGTTGGTTAAGAACTAAAACTAAAGTAGACAGGGTTAAGGGTAAAGTCTATCCGCAAACTTTAATCTGAATCAAAATTGCTTTATTTTTTTCCAATAAAATCCCAAATTCATTTATATGATTCTTTCATTGAAGAAATACATGCAATCGTTCCTCAACACGATTACAAAAAATAAATCGTTTTGA
Source organism: Hibiscus tridactylites (assembly GCA_958450335.1). Lineage (NCBI taxonomy): Eukaryota > Viridiplantae > Streptophyta > Magnoliopsida > Malvales > Malvaceae > Hibiscus > Hibiscus tridactylites. Next base: position 57,305,489 of record OY288277.1, read on the forward strand.
ATAGTATACCATATCAGATTCTTCAATTAGATACGTTTCGGACGGAAAATGGATCGAATGATGAGAAAATTTTGAAATACCTGGTTAGATTGCGATAGAGGAAGATAGTCGTAGAGAATAAGAAAAGAGAGTAAAAGAAGAGATGTGCAGGAAGAAGCCATGAAACTGAAATCTCTGCGGAGCTAAGGCAAAGTTAACTTCAGCGTGGAAGTTGCAGATGGATCGTCAATCGTAGAATATATATATATATATATCATCCGCTTGCTTGACTTTAAGCGGGTTTATATATATATATATATATATATCATCCGCTTGCTTGACTTTGAGCGGGTTTCCTATCACATTTATCAGTTTTTTTTTAATAATCTTTACTTGTTGTCCTTTTTATTTGGCGTTTGTTTTATTTTGATCACCTAAATTTAAAAAAATCATTATTGACACTTATATTTTAAATCATGTCTATTTTAGTCTATTGGTCATTAACCTCCGTTAATTAAAAAAAAAATAATTTAACCCTCAAACTTTCAAAACTTTATTTTTCACCATCTTTCACAAAAAAACTTGTAAAAATTATTTCTCTGCCCACCACCTGATCCCGACCCTCTTTTCACCGTCATGGGTCTGCCACTATCCTCCGCCCTAGGACATACTCTTTGTTTTTTGTTTAAGCTTCTTGTATGATTACATATTTGCCTTGGAAAAAATCCCAGCAAGATCGCTTAAATCTTCAAGAAAACAAAAAAAACTCTAGTCCATCTAAGATGGTTTATTGATTTGAACAAAAAAACAACTAAATCAGGTGAAGATTACTAATTTTGCATGGCGGATAAGAAAAGAGATGTATGTGCCAACTTAGCTTAGCTTACATCTTCATTTTACAAATTCGTAAATGAGATGCGATAAGCTTGCATGTGTAAGATAGGGAAGGAAATGTTGTAAACTTGAATATCAACCCTGGGTTGGGGCTTCAAATTTTTTTTGTTTTAGTTTATTTTATATACAACATAACTGACAAGCTTGGAAACAGTCTTAGAATACACATCATTGTGAAAACAAAAAGAATCATCAACATTGGAACAAAAGCGGGATCAAACTCTAGAAAAAAGATGATTCAGTTTTGTAACGCCCCAAATTTGGGCCTAGATGTTTTAGAGTTCGAATCGGACCGATCGAGAACGGTTCGAATCTTAAAGGGAGATTTAGGGAACACCTAGTTCGGGATGCTTTAAAAATATGGAAAAATGCCTAAAAATCCTCATTTATTATATGAATGATTATGGTGAAATCAATTTTACAAAATAAGGTTTGGAAATACTACATTTCGTTGTAGTGACCAAATCGTAGTTTTTGCAAAAGTTAAAAAGTTACTGTTTTGTAAAGGATTGAAACTTTGAATCTTTAAGGAGCTAATTTTACCAAAATGTTTTTAATCAGATTTCTCCTTATTTTGGGTGATTTTAACAATGTTTTAATTAAAGGAAATAAAGATTAATTAAAGGAGAAAACTATCTTTGACATTTCATAACTACCTTTCATCAATTTTCTCTCATTTCATTTTCTCTCAATTTCTTTTCAGTCGAACACATTTCCTCCATCAATTAGCCTCTGATTTTCATTGCTTTTGATGAGATTTCAATCTCCTTTTGATTCATAATATTTTCCTCATCAAATCCTCTTGTTTTTACATTGGATTTTCAAGAAAACTTGCCCAATTCAAGGAGAAATCAGCCATTAGAGGTAAGCTTTGTCCTTCTCCTCTAATGATCAGTTATTTACTGAAATTCCCAAGTTGTCAATCCTTTGTTAATGATTTTTGAGTTGCTTTAATGTTATAAACAAGAAATTGTATTAAAACTCAAGGTTTTTTAAGAGATCTTGATGGTTTTCGTGGTTGATGGTTAGCATGTGTTTTGAGGTTGTTTTCTAATGTATTTTGGATGTTAATTGATGTTATAAACGAGGTTTTATCAAAAAATCCTAAATAGTCTTGGATTCCTAAGTTGTGTATGCTAGAATGGTGGTTTTGGGGTTCTGTCATAGCTGGAGGTATAAGGACGAGTTTGTGGCGATTTTTGATGTTGATTGATGTTTAGAAAGGATTAGAAGTGGTAGATCTTGGCTGGGCTTTGTTTTGGAAGTGGTTGAAGATGATTTCGGTTGTGTTGGTAGCCGAAATGAGGTTCTTGAGTAGAGCAATGAGTTTAGATGTGTGGCTGATGATTTCAATGCATGATTATGCATTAATCCTTTGCTCTTATATGTTATAAACAGGGGAGACATCTTCGGACGCCTTTGGTGTTGATCCGGAAGTGTAGGTAGCGTTTCAGCGAGTAAGCGAAACGTAATCGGTGAGTGCGTATGGTTTTAGAAGTCCTTGAGGGACAAAGAATCAGGGTTTGGGGAATTAGGAAAGGTTTGAAACACCTTCCAAAGTCCGGAAGTAAATATTGGCTAGATTGCTCTCTTAAATGTGGTGGTTGCCCCTAAAATGCTTTTACATGCTCATGGTTTGAGATAGATAAATTCCTACTATTTTTATGCATGATTTATAGCATGAAATGATGCTTGAGATGATTTCGTTAAATAACATGTTGCATTGATGAGTTTTGAGCTCTTGTTTTAAAGCATGGCAAATGTTATGGTTTTGGAATGAGATGAGAATGATTGAGAAATGTTGCATGAAAAACAATAGGTGAGATGATGTTTTGACATAATATATTGGCATAAATGTTGAGATACTTACCGGATATAATTGATCGATCAATAGGATGAGAGTGCACTATAAACTAAAAATTCGTACGTGCTCTTTGGTTTAATCCAAAGGGAGAGAACCGATGATGGGCATTCCATCGGGTAGGACTTGGTGAAATACCCAAGCTTTGTGGCGATGAGAGATTCCGCCATGTGAGTACGGTGATGTGAGATTCCACCGGAAGCGTCTAGTGGTTAGAGAATGTTGTCCGCATATCCGAGTAATAATGAGATGTGAAATGCCAAAATAATATATGTAAATGCTTTTGAATCACATGTACCTATTGATGAGATGATTTATGCTATGAGAAATGCATATGAGTTCTATATATAAATTGCTTTGGTTTTACAAGCATATGTATGGCCTTGCCATGAGATTTGCATTGGTTTAAATGCACGAGATAGAATCGAGGTACATGTGTTTTCATTGAAGAGTTGCTTTGAAATGGTTTTCAAGCATGAGATAGAATGAGCATGTTATAGAAAAAGGCTTTTGAGAAAGTGTTTTGAATAATGCATTATTGTATTGGTTTTCTTTAGAGCATGCCTCACTAAGTAAGTGTGCTTACGCTCTCTTTTACCAATAATGCAGATAATTGAAGTGTTTTTGGGCAGCGTGAAGGATAAGAACATCCAAGGAAGTGCAAAGCTCATGTATGGTGATGTTTTTACACACTTTAGTTTTGATATTTGGCAATGGGACTTCAAGGTTGTATTTGGGAGATGAGTTTGAACTCCCTAAGTTTGTGGCATGTTTGAGTTGGCATTTATGAGTTGTAAATGGTCCTTTTGGTTGGTTTGTGGTTTGGTAGCTTATCTTGGTTTTGTGGCTAGGAAGCATGCCTTTAGATTGTATGATTTTGTGATTGATGTCATGCTCTAGTTTAAGGGTCTTAAACATGTTCCTTAGTGACAAAATGAGTTGCTGGTATGATTTGATGCTCTTTGAGGCATGTTTGATTGGTTTAAAAGGTGAAAAACCAGCAATTTCTGCTGTCACTGGGCAAAGTGTATCGAAACACCCTCCACTGTTTTGAAACGGGGGCCTAAAATGGCCATAGTGTTTCGGAACGACTGAAGGTGTTTCGGAACAGTTTGGCTACTGGTGAGACCTGTTTCGATACCGGTCTCGGAACGCACCCGAGTACCGAAACAGTCAACACCATTTCGATACGGGCGTTTCGGTACGAAGGGTGGGTGTTCCGATACAGTTGACCGTTGGATGTTGATTTGAATTGTTTGATGTTTTCATGCTTTACATTTTAGTCCTGAATGTTGTGGATGCAATTGCTTGAGCTTGGGATGCCTTTTTAAGCTAAAATTTGACAGAGGAGCATGTAATGTGATTAATTACATATTGGTAAACCTAAAATAGGCTGAGTCCTTATAATTTCTAAAAATTACATTTTGGTCCCTAAACGTGTAATTTATGCGATTGAGTCCCTAAATGATTTTCGATCGTTGTGCCTTTCTCTACCGAGATTCCTGAGTGTTCACATAGGTTTAATGTGCATCTAGAAAAGATTAAAAAGAAAAAAAAGGTCGTTAATCAAGGTTGACTTTCGGGTTGACTTTGGTTTTCCAGTGTAATCTTCGTAGTTCGAGTCAAGCGTCTAGGCCGAGCTAAGGGGGTTACATTTGTTGGTATCAGAGCCAGGTTATCGAATAATTGGGGCTTGGTATGTGGTTATTGTATGTGGTTATGTACGATTGTGTTTTTTCGGTGAAAGTATGATGTATGAATATTGATGTATGAATCAATTGAGATGAATTTGTGATGTTATGCTATGTTTGGAGGGTGGTTGGGGATCCCATTGCCATATCATTACTAATGAGAAGAATTGTTTTCAAAAATGATTTTGAGTACTTGGATTACTTACCTTATTATGCCTAATTGTGTTTGTTGCATTTTTGTCAGTCCATTGTTGACATTTCGGTGAAAGTATGATGTAGGAACATTGATGTATGATTCAATTGAGATGAAATTTGTGATGCTATGCTATGTTTGGAGGGTAGTTGGGGATCTTATTGCCATATCATTACTAATGAGAAGAAATGGTTTCAAAAAAATGAGCTTGAGTACTTGGATTACTTACCTAAGTATGCCTAATTGTGTTTGTTGCATTTTTGTCAGTGCATTGTTTTTATTATGGGGCCACGTAGAGAGCTGAGAATCAATACTCGTTCCATGGCTGAGAATGAGGACATAGAGAATATTGAGGATTTACCTCTTCCTCCCCCTGGTGGACCACCTGGGGGTGGTGGAGCTGGGGCTGGTGCTGCTGGAGTTGGTGCTGGGGTTGCTGGACCCGAGGGTGTTCAGGGGCAAGCTGCTCCTGTTATGACCGTACTGATACAAGCTATTGCTGGAGCTTTCTAGGCAGCAGTATCTGGAGCACATGGAGCTGCACCTCAGAATGGTGCTAATGTTAGATTGCCATTAGAGCGTCTTCGCAGTCTGAGAGGGACTGAGTTTAGAGGTTTGTCACCGGAAGGTTCCGAGTCTTGGTTAGAGAGCACCAAGAGGATTCTTGGACAGCTGAACTACAATAATGTTCAAAAGCTGGGTTGCATTGTGTCACTATTGCATGGTTATGCATATACGTGATAGACGACCACTATCTCTGGAATGGAGGATGATGAAGTGACTTGGACATTCTTTCTGAATGCGTTCAAGCGAAAATCTTTGGGGGTTCGCTACCTCGACGAGAAAAAGAGGGAGTTTATATCCCTGGTGCAAGGGAGCATGTATGTGGCTGAATATGAAATTCAGTTTGTTCGTCTTAGCCAATATGCACCCAAGCTAATTCCTAGCGAGAGGGAAAGGTGTGAACGGTTCTGTTATGGGCTGGTAGTGGACGTGAAAACCTATATGCTTGCACATGTTTACACTGATTTCGATGTCTTGGTCACTAGAGCCAAGGAAATTGAATTGAATCTTGGTTTGACGAGCCGAGCGGGTGGATCTAGCTCGGGAAAGTGAGCTGCAGAACGCGATTATGGTAGAGATCGCAACAAGAGGCTTAAGGATAGGAAGCCACATTTTGATGCTAGACGCGGGGGTGGTAACCTTGGTAGAGGTCAGCAAGGACCTAATGCTTTCTTGAGGACTTCTGAGTGCAACCGGTGTGGTAGGAGACATGCTGGTGAGTGTTGGGGTAACCTTGGGACATGTTGGAACTATGGAAACTGAGGGCATATGAAGAAAGATTGTCCTCAGCCGTTGAGAGAGGGACAAGCTCCGGTGAGAGCAGCTGAGCCATAGAGAGGTCGTGGTAATTTTTAGCGTAGAGATGAGGGTGGAAGGAATGTGGCACATGTGGTGGCTATCCAACCTGAGGGCGGTTGTCAGGCTCGAGTGTATGCCCATCGTGAGGGAAGGAATGACATGGACGTGATCGCATGTACCTTTACTTTGCAATCCTTGTCATTACTTTCTTTGATTGATTCTGGATCTACACACTCGTACATATTGCGTGAACATGCTCAAATGCTTGGTTTGCCTGTTAAGTCTTTGGATGTTGGTATGTGTGTGACTAGTTCCTTTGGTGAGACGGTTGTAACAAGAAAGTTGTATAGGAGATGTCCCTTAAAGGTGCATGGTCATGTGTTTCTTGTTGATCTTATGGAATTGCCATTCTATGGTTTTGACATAATCTTTGGCATGGATTGGCTTGTTGAGCATAGAGCCGTTGTGGATTTCGAAAGCAAGCGAGTTTTGTTGAAACTTGCGGATGATTATGAGGTGGTGGTGGTGGGTGAGAATGTGAAGTTTCTAGCTAATGTGGTGTCGACGCTTGAAGCAAGCCAGATGTTACGACAAGGATGTGAGGCTTATCTAGCCTTTGTTATGAATCCTAGTTTAAAGGAAGTGCGCGTTCAGGATATAAGAACCGTGTGTGAGTTCCCTGGAGTGTTTCCGGAGGAATTACATGGTTTGCCGCCTAGTCGAGAGGTTGAGTTTGGAATTGAGTTGTATGAGAACACAACTCTGGTGTCCATTGCTCCCTATCGCATGGCACCCAAAGAGTTGAAGGAATTGAAGACGCAACTTCATGAGTTGCTTGACTGTGGCTTTATTCGGCCTAGTTTATCACCTTGGGGTGCACCGGTCTTATTTGTTAAAAAGAAAGATGGCACAATGAGAATGTGCATCGATTATCGTTAGTTGAATAAGTTGACCGTCAAGAACAAGTATCCTTTGCCGAGGATTGATGGTCTTTTTGATTAGTTTCGGGGAGCGGCTGTGTTTTCAAAGATTGATATGAGGTCAAGGTACTATCATTTAAAGGTGAAAAGATGTGGATGTGCCGAAAACAGCCTTTCGAACGAGGTATGGGCATTATGAGTTTCTTGTGATGCCGTTTGGCTTGACGAATGATCTGCTGCTTTCATGGATATGATGAATATGTTGTTCCATGAATTCTTAGAAAAGTTCGTTGTGGTGTTCATCGACGATATCCTTGTGTACTCTCGTACTAAGGAGGAGCATGAAGGTCATTTGAGGATTGTTTTGCAAGCGCTGTTGGAAAATCAGCTTTATGCTAAGCTGAGCAAATGTGAGTTTTGGCTTAAGGAAGTTGTTTTCCTTGGTCATGTGGTTTCGGCCGACGGGATTCGAGTTGATCCCCAGAAGGTTGAGGCAGTGATGAATTGGAAGCCTCCTAAGTCTGTTCATGAAGTCCGTAGTTTTCTTGGGTTGGCAGGATACTACCGGAGGTTTGTGGATGGATTTTCTAAGATTGCTGCCCCTTTGACGAAGTTGTTGCAAAAGGATGTTAAGTATGAGTGGTCGAAAGCGAGACATCAAGCTTTTGAGAAGCTTAAAGCAGCTTTGACGCAAGCTCCTATCTTGGTTCAACCTGAATTAGGGAAAGAGTTTGTGGTGTATAGTGACGCATCCTATGTTTGTTTGGGGTGTGTGTTAATGCAAGAGAGTAAGGTGGTGGCTTATGCATCGCGACAGCTGAAAGTGCATGATCGCAATTATCCTACGCATGATATTGAGTTGGCTGCCGTGGTTTTTGCTCTAAAGATCTGGAGGCATTACCTTTATGGTGAGAAGTGTATTGTGTACACGGATCACAAGAGTTTGAAGTATTTGATGTCTCAGAAAGAGTTGAACCTTAGGCAACGGCGATGGGTGGAGTTGCTTAAGGATTATGATCTAACGATCGAGTATCACCCGGGAAAGGCCAATGTTGTGGCCGATGCTTTGAGCAGGAAAGTGGCGGTGTAGTTAAGAGCGATGTTTGCTAGCTTGAGCATACCGCGAGATGGTGGTCTTGTTGCTGAATTGCAAGTGAAACCATCTCTAATCCAGTTGATAAAGGATAAACAACTGTTGGATGATTCCTTGGTGCCACATGTTCAGGATATCGCTGAAGATAGGCCATCAGATTTCTGTTTTAATGATGACGGTGTTCTATGTTTTGGGAGTCGGATAGTAGTGCCGAATGATGTTGAGTTGAGGCACACTATTCTGACCGAAGCTCATAGTATTCCGTTTGCTATGCACCCTGGTAGTACAAAGATGTATCGTGATTTGAATGGTTTGTCAGCGGGTTAAGGCTGAACACCAGTTTCCTTCAGAGTTGTTGCAGCCGTTAAGGATCCCTGAATGGAAATGGGAGAGGATCACCATGGACTTTGTGTCTGGTTTGCCTTTATCGCCATCAAAGAAGAATTCTGTTTGGGTGATTGTGGATCGCCTTACGAAGTGTGCGCATTTCTTACTTGTGCATACTACGTACACCTTGGATAAGCTTGCGGAGTTGTACATTGCTGAGATTGTACGCTTGCATGGCGTACCAAAATCTATAGTGTCAGATAGAGATCTGAGGTTCAGTGCAAGGTTTTGGGAGTGTTTGCATCAAGCATTGGGTACGCGGCTGAATTTCAGTACTTCTTATCATCCACAGACGGATGGACCGCCGGAGCGTGTTATCCAAGTGCTTGAAGATATGTTGAGGTGCTGTGTTATTGAGTTTCAAGGCTCTTGGGAGAAGCACTTGCCTTTGGTGGAGTTTGCTTATAATAATAGTTACCAGGAAAGTATTCAAATGGCACCTTATGAAGCTTTGTATGGGAGGAAGTGCATAACTCCTCTTTGCTGGGCTGAAATGGGACAAAAGTTGGTCTCGATGTCGGCTCTGTTGAAAGGAACCACCGAGAAGGTGAAGCTCATTTGTAAGCGGTTGAAGGCAGCATCGGATCGGCAAAAGTCTTACGCAGATTTGAAGCGCAAGGAGATAGAATTTGCGGTGGGTGACCGTGTATTCTTGAAAGTTTCACCTTGGAAGAAGGTGATGAGATTTGTCCGAAAAGGCAAGTTGAGCCCAAGATACATTGGACCATACGAGGTGATAGAACGTGCGGGTTTTGTTGCTTATAAGCTGAGGCTACCTCAAGAGTTAGAAAAGATACATAATGTGTTTCATGTATCCATGCTTCGGAGGTATAGATCGGATCCTTCGCATGTTATGCCCGTAGAGGAAGTTGAGTTTAATCCAGATTTGACATATGATGAGGAACCTGTTGAGATTTTGTATTCAGATAGTAAGGTTCTCTGTGGTAAGACCATTGAGCTGGTCAAAGTGTTGTGGAGACATTGTGGTGTTGAGGAAGCCACTTGGGAAAGAAATGAAGACATGAAGAAGTAATTTCCTTACCTTTTTCCTCCAGGTAAATTTCGAGGACGAAATTTCTTAAGAGGGGGAGAGTTGTAACTCCCTAAATTTGGGCCTTGATGTTTTAGAGTTCGAATCGGACCGGTCGAGAACGATTCGAATCTTAAAGAGAGATTTAGGAAACACCTAGTACAGGATGCTTTAAAAATATGGAAAATGCCTAAAAATCCTCATTTATTATATGAATGAATATGGTGAAATCAATTTTACAAAATAAGGTTTGGAAATACTACATTTCGGTGTAGTGACCAAATCGCAGTTTTTGCAAAAGTTAAAAAGTGATTGTTTTGTAAAGGATTGAAACTTTGAATCTTTAAGGAGCTAAGTTTACCAAAATGTTTTTAATCAGATTTCTCCTTTTTTGGGTGATTTTAATAATGTTTTAATTAAAGGAAATAAAGAGTAATTAAAGGGGAAAACTATCTTTGACTTTTCATAACTACCTTTCATCAATTTTCTCTCATTTCATTTTCTCTAAATTTCTTTTCAACCAAACACATTTCCTTCATCAATTAGCCTCTGATTTTCATTTCTTTTGATGAGATTTCAATCTCCTTTTGATTCCTAATCTTTTCCTCATCAAATCCTCTTGTTTTTACATAAGATTTTCAAGAAAACTTGCCCAATTCAAGGAGAAATCAACCATTAGAGGTAAGCTTCGTCCTTCTCCTCTAATGATCTATTCTTTACTGAAATTCCCAAGTTGTCAATCCTTTGTTAATGATTTTTGAGTTGCTTTAATGTTAGAAACAAGAAATTGTATTAAAACTCAAGGTTTTTGAAGAGATCTTGACGATTTTCATGGTTGATGGTTAGCCTCTGTTTTGAGGTTGTTTTCTAATGTATTTTGGATGTTAATTGATATTATAAATGAGGTTTTATCAAACAAATCCCGAATAGGCTTGGATTCCTAAGTTGTGTATGCTAGAATGATGGTTTTTGGGGTGGTTTTGGTGTTCTGTCATAGCTGGAGGTATAAGGACGAGTTTGTGGTGATTTTTGATGTTGATCGATGTTTAGAAAGGATTATTAGTGGTAGATCTTGGTTGGGCTTTGTTTTGGAAGTATTTGGAGATGATTTCGGTTGTGTTGGTAGCCGAAATGAGGTTCTTGAGTAGAGCAATGAGTTTAGATGTGTGACTGATGATTTCAATGCATGATGATGCATTAATCCTCTGCTCTTATGTGTTATAAACATGGGAGACATCTTCGGACACCTTTGGTGTTGATCCGGGAGCGTAGGTAGCATTTCGTCGAGCAAGTGAATCGTAATCGGTGAGTGAGTATGGTTTTAGAAGTCCTTGAGGGATAAAGAATCAAGGTTTGGGGATTTATGAAAGGTTTGAAACACCTTCCTAAGTCCGGAATTAAGTATTGGCTAGATTGTTCTCTTAAATGTGGTGGTTTCCCCTAAAATGCTTTTACATGCTCATGGTTTGAGATAGATAAATTTCTACTGTTTTTATGCATGATTTATAGCATGAGATGATGCTTGAGATGATTTCATTAAATAACATGTTGCATTGATGAGTTTTGAGGTCTTGTTTTAAAGCATGGCAAATGTTATGGTTTTGGAATGAGATTAGAATGATTGAGAAATGTTGCATGAAAAACAATAGGTGAGATGATGTTTTGACATAATATATTGGCATAAATGTTGAGATACTTACCGGATATAATTGATCGATCAATAGAATGAGAGTGCACTATAAACTAAAAATCCGTACGTGCTCTTTGGTTTAATCCAAACGGAGAGAACCGATGATGGGCATTCCATCGGGTAGGGCTTGGTGAAATACCCAAGCTTTGTGGCGATGAGAGATTCCGCCATGTGAGTACGGTGATGTGAGATTCCACCAGAAATTATGTTACTAGACAAGTGAGTACGGAGATGTGAGATTCCACCGGAAGCGTCTAGTGGTTAGAGAATGTTGTCCGCATATCCGAGTAATAATGAGATGTGAAATGCCAATATAATATATGTAAATGCTTTTGAATCACATGTACCTATTGATGAGATGATTTATGCTATGAGAAATGCATATGAGATCTATATATGAAATGCTTTGGTTTTAAAAGCATGTGTATGGCCTTGCCATGAGATTTGCATTGGTTTAAATGCACGAGATAGAATTGAGGTACATGTGTTTTCATTGAAGAGTTGCTGTGAAATGGTTTTCAAGAATGAGATAGAATGAGCATGTTGTAGAAAAAGGCTTTTGAGAAAGTGTTTTGAATAATGCATTATTGTGTTAGTTTTCTTTAGAGCGTGCCTCACTAAGCAAGTGTGCTTATGCTCTCTTTTACCAATAATGTAGATAATTGAAGTGTTTTTGGGAAGCGTGAAGGATAAGAACATCCAAGGAAGTGCAAAGCTCATGTATGGTGATGTTTTTACACACTTTAGTTTTGATAATTGGCAATGGGACTTCAAGGTTGTATTTGGGAGGTGAGTTTGAACTCTCTAAGTTTGTGGCATGTTTGTGTTGGCATTTATGAGTTTTAAATGGTCCTTTTGGTTGGTTCGAGATTTGGTAGCTTATCTTGGTTTTGTGGCTAGGAAGCATGCCTTTAGATTGTATGATTTTGTGATTGATGCCAGGCTCTAGTTTAAGGGTGTTAAACATGTTCCTTAGTGACAAAATGAGTTGCTGGTATGATTTGATGCTCTTTGAGGCATGTTTGATTGGTTTAAAAGCTGAAAAACTAGCAATTTCTGCTGTCACTGGGCAAAGTGTATCGAAACACCCTCCACTGTTTCGAAATGGGGGCCTGTAATGGCCATAGTGTTTCGGAACTGCTAAAGGTGTTTCGGAACAGTTTGGCTACTGGTGAGACCTGTTTCGATACTGGTCTCGGAACGCACCCGAGTACCGAAACGGTCTACACCATTTCGATACGGGCATTTAGGTACGAAGGGTGGGTGTTCCGATACAGTTGACCGTTGGATGTTGATTTGAATTGTTTGATGTTTTCATTCTTTACATTTTAGTCCTAAATGTTGTGGATGCAATTGCTTGAGCTTGGGATGCCTTTTTAAGCTGAAATTTGACAGAGGAGCATGTAATGTGATTAATTACATATTGGTAAAATTAAATATGCTGAGTCCTTATAATTTCTAAAAATTACATTTTGGTCCCTAAACGTGTAATTTTTGCGATTGAGTCCCTAAATGATTTCTGATCGATGTGCCTTTCTCTCCCGAGATTCCTGAGTCTTCACATAGGTTTAATGTGAATCTAGTAAAGATTAAAAAGAAAAAAAGGTCATTAGTCAAGGTTAACTTTTGGGTTGACTTTGGTTTCCCCCGTGTAATCTTCATAGTTCGGGTCAAGCGTCTAGGCCGGGCTAAGGGGTTATAAGTTTATAATTAATTTCTCATCATTCTAAGGGCAATTGCTTGAAGCTCGCCCAAATCACTATCAAATGGCCTCTTCCCATGGAACGAAAAGTTCTCTATACTTTGTATTTCTTGCACATTCATGTCGTCAACATCGTTGAGTTCGACTTCAACCGATTAGAGTGAGCTCTGTGAGGAAATCAAATAATTTGAAATGGACGGGAATAAATCGGGAACATTTTTTCCCATTGACCGTCGTTGTTATATGAAAAAATCATGGCATTTTGAGCTAGCTGAGCTTTGACTTGCAGTAACTCAGCTTGCAGGCATACCACCTATATGTAACCAAGAAAAAATTGTTCTTTAGATTTTGATACTTTGATAAAACTTTCAGATATGTTCGAAACTGGATCTTCTTTGATTACATGTTGTTGTAGATATAAAATGTCATGGACGAGGTCTTGGATCCTTGCTTGAGCCTCGTAAGCAATCGAGACAACCGCCTCGCAACGATCACGAATTGGGATATGCGACAGTAATTTGGAAACATTGCTAGCACTGAACACCTTATGGATGACTGCAAACCTTGTCGGCCTTGTTCCGAACTAAAGTAAGGCACAAAAATACAGTCCGAGGCGGAGGCGAGTGGTGTACCCATGGCGGTGCAAAGATGGTTTGGATCGAGTGGTGGGCAGAGAAATAAAATTTTCAAGTTTTAGGGGAAGATGGTGAAACAAAAAGTTTTAAAAGTTTGGGGATTAAATTAGAAATTATTATTTTTAATTAACGGAGGTTAACTGCCAAAGGACCAAAATAGACACGATTCAAAATGTAAGTGGCAATAATGGTCTTTTTTGAATTTGGGTGACCAAAATAGAACCAACCCCAAACAAAAGGGACCACAGGTGAAGATTACCCTTTTTTTTCAAATCCACAAGGATTTCCACAATATTTTCGTTTGGACCCAAACTTTATCTCAAGGTCCAATGATAGCTTTTCTTTATTTTATTTGGGTAAACTACAAAAATTGTAACACCCTGAAACCCAGTCTAGTCGGATTGGGTTCCAAAGATTAGAAAACCTACGCCGAGAAGGTCTAAATATCACCCTAACATCCTTGGTGTGATCAATTATATCGATAATAGACTTTATTGAGTCAATTCACCGTTCTTGGACCTTATTGAATAACATTGAAATCAGTTTAGTGATTTAATTATGGAAATTGGAAGTTCGAGGGTAGAAGTATGAAGCATCGGAAGTTGAGGGGCTGACCTTGTGATTTACCCCTCACTAATTTAATCCACTATACGTGGAATGATTAGAGAACCTTCCTTTAATTGAGGGAAAGCTCTTGGTGCAATTAAAATTGAAAAATGAAAGGAAACAGAGAGAAAGCTTACTTGACCTTCACTCCTTTAAGTTAATCCACCATCATTGTCATCTTCTTCCTCACTTAAGTACACACCTCCATTGGTTTCCATAGAAAGCTTGAGTTTCTTCCATCCATTGACATTGAACCATTGCTAATAATTGGGTAAGCTATATTCCATGATCAATCATTGAATTCCATGGATATATCAAGCTCTATCACAATTAGGGTTTGCCTATCCATGTTCATATTGATAGCTAATAGTTATTACTAGAATAGTTGTCGATTTCGATATCATTATATTGATTACGAAATCATAATATTGTTTCTAAAACACTCTTATTGAATTCCTAGCTCAAGAGATCGATAAGGAGCATCCATCAAACTCATCGAAGGCTAAGAACGAAGGGGTCATCATCCGAGAGCCGTAAAACCTTCAGATTATCGAGGTGAGTGTAGTCGAAGTCTCGGTATTAGGCGATGAGCCTTCTCAAATTCATTATTGTTGATTTCGATCAAATAGCTAACATTTCTTTTAAGAATATTGCATCTGATTGTTAAATGGACCTATTGGTAAGCTTCGGTAAGTTAGATTATGAACATCGAACATTGATATTGACATTGTCATCGTGCATTGATATCCACATAATTATTGTTATTGAAACATTGTAAATGAATCATCGGAAATTGATATTAACATTGAAATTACGGAACATTATCATAGTTATTGTTAAGGTCATAAAACATTGATATCGAAACATGGTTTACTAAATAATAACATTGAAGATATTGGTCATCGGAATTATCATTGAATATTGAATATGGATATTGTCTCTGAAACCTTGGATTTGGACGGACATTGGATACAATTGGCATGCCATAGAATTCATGAGCTCAGTGTACGGGTGGACTACGGTCCTAAGGCTACCGCCTATATTGATTTGGCGAGGCAGAGGGATATGTATTGTTACTGGTCATTGGCGAGGAGAAGGGACTAGACCATTCATTGTTTTGGCGAGGCATAAAATTTCTGTATCCACTATCTTGATTCAATCCAAGGGATAATAATTAATATGATATGTTAATCATTGAATATTAAAGCATAAATTTGATGTTATTGAGCATGAGAAGATGTACATGTATCATTCTTTGATATTTATATTGTATATGACTACCTCACTAGGCAATGTATGCCTAATGCATTTATCTTCTATGCATTTCTGGTTGAAAGTTCGTTGTGGTTGAAGATTGGAAAAGTCGTAGCAAGACAAGTCACTACAAGCCAAAAGTAATGTATTTTGTCCTTATGAACTCCTAGAATGGTGGAGAAGTAGTCGAACTAGTCCTATGTGCCCATTTTGGTATGTTTATAATGTGTAAGGGTTGTAATGTTGTTAAAGGCCTTAAAATGACTTTCTGGTGGTGTTAAAATTGACAAAAATGGCATATATGGCTCATATAGGTGAAAACCTAGTAAAAGTATTCGAATGATTATGAAATTTAGCATGCTATTGTTTTATTGTATTGAAATGTCGCACGTAAAGTTTTATTGCACTTGGACAAATGCTGGTAGGTTAATTTAGCTAAAAACCAGCTAAAATCTATCATTACAGGTCAGGTGTATCGAAACAGGTGATGGTGTTTCAATACAACCTCTTTAATAAGGCTATTGGAAAATACGGTAAAACAGGGCATATCGATACGGTTTAGAGTGTTTTTGATACGATTTTCTTCTGTCAAAGCTTGTTTCGATACGGGCCTAACCTGTATCGGATCGGGTCAATAGTCAAGGTCAACGAAGGTCAACCCGTATCGAAATAAGGATTACCTGTTTCGATACGGAGCTTGGGTGGAATCTATCTAGGTCCAATTCTAGTACAGTCGTTTCGAAACGGCTCAGAGTGTTTCGATACAGGGGTTAGTTAAGTTAGTTAAAAGAAATAGATTGAAATTTTACATTGTTCTCAAATTGATCAGTAAATTTTGGATGACTTAATTGGATGGGTAAATGATCTCCAAATTACATGAAAATTTACAGGCTTGCTGATATTAAATTAAATTGCATCGTGATGTGGTCAGTTTCAATAAAGCACCCTTAGTTTACTAAAATTACAATTTAGTTCCTAAAGCTTATAAAAGTTAGAATTTGGTCCTAATTTGAGTAATCATCGTTATGAAGTGAATAATTTATACTAAGATATATGTTTGGTAATGTTTATTAAGAAAAGCTTTGATTATGAGTTGATATTGATTGGAATTTTATTGTACCGATCATCGTATTATTCATCGGTAGCACTTTCCGACCCGGTTCTCGATCGGGCCGTGAAGGGGTGTTACAAAAATAGTGCTCCGACTATAGCATATTTTTTGTTGAGTCCTTAGACTATAAAATTTTTAAAATAGTCAGCCGACTTAAAACTAACAAATTGGTCTATTTTTTAATTGGATATGATGTGTCAGTTAATATAAATTGGTATAACGAGATAGTTAGCCCTCAAGTTTTACACTTATTTTAATTTTGCCTTAATTCTTAAAAACAATCCATATAATTTTTAATATTCTATCAATTTAGTCTATTTTTTATTTTATTTCTACTCTCCTTTAACTTTTCAATTCAATTTCCAAATCCCACCAGACTTCTACACTAGTGCATCTTAACATACAAGCTAGAAAATAAAACATATAATGATGAAACATAAGGGTAAGTTCAGTAAGAGCAATAGAAAACAATTAAGTCGTTCGAACTCTTAAATCCTACTAATTGAAACAATGTTTAATGAGAGTATTACCATGTAACACTATGCACTATGGGGAAAAGGTTCAAATTTTGAGAAAACATCACAGATATATCTAAATGTAACTCAATCGATTAGCGTAAATAAGCACAATCTAGCTATATATTTCATCAGACCTCATTATAATAAAACCACGAGTTTTCTATATGTTATTGTTTTTCTTTCACCCTAATTAGGCTCGAAACTGGAACCAAGCAAAAATTCAAAACATAAATATACAAAAGAATGAGAGAACTAAAACTAAATGCATTAGTAGGACATGAACCATAATCTCAAACCTCTTAATAATGTCACACATTTACATTATTAGATGAGATGTAATTTCATACTTCTTTAGTTCCACAATGAGACCTTCAGTGGAATTCTTCTATAACTGTCCGTAAGAAACATTAACCAAAACTGCGAAAGCCACATGCTGGTGGCCTTTGCTATCCCTAACCATACCCACACATTCAGTCACCACGATCTCCATTACTAAACTGTGAAGACGATTCATATTTTGCTTAACCATGACGAAGAACTCAGAGATACGAACTCTACTAATAGCCAAAAGCTTACTATCGTCGGACCACTCTAAAGATGGATCCGCAAATCCTTCATCGACATCTTTGTCAGAGTTGTTATAATGATGATTGTCAATACCCTCATTATTGTTATCTTTGTAACGACTTGAATTTCATAATCCATGTGTCATTTTAACCCGAGTTGTGGGCCGAAGTGGGCTTTTTGAGAGTGGGCTCGTGGGAGCCTTAGTAGACTTCTTTATGTTGTTGGGCTTAGTTGTGGGTTGTGTTTTGTTGGGAAGAGGCTAGAGTGACAAAGAGGTAACTTTTTCCCTCAATTTTGGATGAAGGAGGGTTGTATTCTCTTTAATTTTCTGCAGAAAAGGGAGGTGTATGAGATCACCCTTGTCCCCTTGTCTTCTTCCCTCAACCATTCATCATTTCTCCCCAACTTCCACACATGAAAGATTGAATGTTTGTCATTTTGAGTAGGAATCCCTGAATAGTTATTGAGAGAGTTGTAATCTCCATCTCACGATCTACACGCCAAGGTAAGAACTATGGTTTTTGGTGGTAGGATGGGTTTTATGGGTTTTGGTGGGGGTTGGAGTGGATGAGCGGGAATAGAAGTTTAAATCCTATTTCTTGATGTTAAACACTTCTTTTATCATCCATTTTCCATCTAGTAGGGCTGTAACTCGTTTTACGACTATGTATTTGTAGTTGAGGAGGTTGGAGAGCACTCAAAAGCTCAAGGCAAGGGAAAGGCTTGAGGTTGGTGCAAGAAGGTTATCTTCCAGTTCTTGGAGAAAGGTTAGTACACTTCCAACTCCCTTAGCTTCTTGCATATCCAAAGTATAGGGCCTTGTATGCTTATTTGATGATTTGGTGTTCGAAATGCTTGAGTATGGGTGTTAATGGTGAAATTCATATTTTATGTTAAATTGATCTAAAAAAAGTAGGAACCCATTTAAAACGTCTTCCATATCTTGTAAGTTCATTTTGGGGTCTTTCTATAATGATTAAGAGAGTATTGGGATGATTTTCAAGCTCCAGAATGCGAGTTTTGGGCTCATATACCGGTACGACATGAACCGGTATCGATACCCCCTTGTTGTGTGGCATTTCAAGCAAGTTTTAAAGGGAGGTATCAGTACGCATGGGGGTGTCTCAGTATCGTCCCTATTCCATCAAATTCCAGTAGCCAAAATAGACATCAGTACACTTGTGAGTTTATCGGTACATTGAGGGTATCAGTACAATTTAGTTCCTAAAGCTTATAAAAGTTAGAGTTTAGTCCTAATTTGAGTAATCGTTGTTACGAAGTGAATAATTTGGACTAAGATATATGTTTGGTAACGTTTCTTAAGCAAAACTTTGATTATGGGTTGATATTGATTGGAATTTTATCGCATTGATCATCGTATTGTTCATCAATAACACTTTTTGACCAGTTCTCGACCAGGCCGGGAAGGGGTGTTATATTTGTGGTATCAGAGCTAGAGTTTAGTCGATTCTAGGACTAAACTGAAGTTTATTGCATTATTATTGTGTTACTTTGCCACCTAGGAGTTATATATTGTGTATATTGTGACTTGTCGACTAGTCCGATCTCTTTGTAATATAGATATGTTTGAAACTAAAAAAGCTCACATTGATGAGCTATAACGCCCCGGTTTTGGGCTCAGAAGTTTTGGCGTTGACCGGTTCGGTCAAAGTGCTGATCGAATATTTAAGAGTGAATTTAGGAAAGCCTAGTTCGGGTTGCATTAAAAATATGGAAAAATATTCTAAAATCATCTTTTAATATGTATATATGAACTGTGAAATCAATTTTGGAAAATGAGGTTCGGAAGGTTGACATTTTGGCTAGTGACCAAAATGTAATTTTTGAAAGTTGCGGGACAGTTTTATAAAGGATTGAAACTTTGAATCTTTAAGGAGCTATTATTCCAAAAAGGATTTCTCCAGATTTTTCTAAGATATTTTAAGTCTAAAATCTGATTTTAAAGATTAAGAAAAGAGAGGGAAAAATCATTTTAACTAATTCCAACTAATTTTCCATTTTCTCTCAAATTCTCTTTTCTCTCATTTTCTCTCAACCCAAACAAGATTTCCTCAGATTTCTTTCTTTGATTTTAACATTTTAATCTCTCATTTCAATTCTCATTTGATTCCTAATCATCTCATCATCAAAACCTCACAATTTACAAGTTGATTCATCAAGCATTTTGGCTCTAAAATGGAGAAATTCAAGTTTGGAGGTAAGAACGTCCTTCTCCTCTAAACTATCAGTTCTTTACTGAAATTCCTAAGTTCTCAATCCTTGATTCATGTTTTATTAAAGGCTTTTCAAGTGAGATCTCGATTTTTGGCTAGAATGCAAGATTTGAGGATTTTGGTGAAATTTTCGTGTGATCTGTTTAAGCAGGGTTTTGAGGTGTTAAATTGATGTTAAATGAATGCTAAAATGATTAGAAGTTGAGGTTTAATCAATGCAATCCCGGATAGGTTGAATTTCCTGAGTTTGGCTTGAGTTTTTGGTTGTTTTTGGAGTGTTTTTGGTGATCTGTTATACCTGGAGGTATAAGGATGTGGTTGTGATCATTTTGCATGTTATTTGATGTATAAAAATGGTTAGAAGTGATGGATCTTGGCTGGGTTAAGTTTTGGAAGTGTTTGGAGGTGATTTCGGTTGTGTTTGGTAGCCAAATTGCTAGTTTTGTGATGAGCAGCGAGTTGTGTTGATGTTGCTGGTGTTTTAATGCATATGGATGCATTAATGTTCTGTTTTTGTGTGCTTGAAACAGGGGAGGTTGATCCTTGAGCTTTGGAGGTGTTTTCGGAAGGTTTCGGAAGCTTGGAAAGCTTGTTGGCTAGGCTTGTTTGGTAATCGGTGAGTGAAGTTGGGATTTCAGCTTTTGAAATAAGGTTTGAAGGTTTTTGGGAGCTTAGTTTAAGTCTAAACAACCTTGCTAAGCTCAAGAGTAAGTGAAGAGGTTTTTGCTCTTGGATTGTGTATGATTTGGTTTTAAAATCAATTGTGGTTGATGATTGATGTGCATGTGTTATTGCATGGTTTAATTCTGTTTTGTAAGCATGTTTTAGCATGGTTTAATGCTGGTTTTGAAAGTCAATTGAAAAGGGTGCTCAAGGTAAGAGATCCTTGGTTTAGTGCAATGAAAATGTGGTTTTGATGCATAGTGTTGCATGTTGTTCATTGGCTTTGTATGATGCTTAAAAACAGTGAGTTGATGATGATTAATGATGATAATTGTTACCTTGTGCATATTGTTTATGCATGTGAATCATTGAGCTAATGATGTGATGGTTTTGCATTATGTGTATGCATGTGGATCATTGAGCTAATGTTGTGATGGCTTGCATTATGTTTATGCATGTGGAACATTGGATATTATGGTAAGATGGTTATGTTGGCAAGAGATGTGAATGGTTCTTGGTTCGTTGATCGGGTATAATTAGCCGGCTATAGGATTGGGTGCACCGTGAATAAAGTCGCCTTGATGGCGGAGTGGTCAAGTGTGGACCGGGTAAACTCCCCTCAAGTATTCCTAACGAGATGAGGTCAGTGGAGGGTGTGCCCACGGGAGGACCTCGGTTGCTTAAGGTCGTAGTGGAGGTTGTTGCCCACGGTAGACCTTGGTTAAGTAAAGGTTATAAGGTGGTTAAAAGTCCTTATGTGAGAACCTTGTACTTGTTAAGATCACAATGGCAATGGTTAAGTCCATGTGTGGATCTTGTGTGTGATGTCCCGGATCTCGTTAGATGATGTCTACAACTACCAATCGGTTATGCAAAGGTTGTATGGTGGTTGAAAGTCCATACGGGAAGACCTTGTGCATGTCAAGGGTGTATGTTTATACATGGTAACCTTGAGGAAAAGCTAAGGTTGTATGGTGTTTAAAAGTCCATGCATGGGAACCTTAGGTTGTTAAGGTCAAATGGAGGTTGTTGCCCATTTGGAAGACCTTGGATTGGGTAGTGTGTAGGAAGCGTTGGGACACGCTTGTAATCCGCGTATCCGATCGGGTTGAAAAGTTGGAAAGTGAATATGGTTGATCTCTTGGAAGCCAATATAATGTTCTTGATCATGTGAAGCATGGGATTGCTTGAAATGATGCATAGTTGCATGTGAAGCATGGGATTGCTTGAAATGATGCATAGTTGCATGTGAAGCATGGAATTGCTTGAAATGATGCATAGTTGCATGTGAAGCATGGAATTGCTTGAAATGATGCATAGTTGCATGTGAAGCATGGAATTGCTTGAAATGATGCATAGTTGCATGTGAAGCATGGAATTGCTTGAAATGATGCATAGTTGCATGTGAAGCATGAGATGCTTGAATTGATGCATGTTTGCATGAGAAGCATGAGATTGCTTGGTAAGATGCATTGTTGCATGAGATGTGTATGATGCTAGTAAAAGCATGCTACTTGTATGTTGAACAAGTGTTGGTTATCATTTGATAAATGATGCATGAGAGCATGGATTACCTATGTTGCATTGGAGTCATGTATGACTTGTTGTTAAAGGCATATGAATATGATGTTATGGTTTTATAATGCCTTGATTAAATGCATGAAATGGTTTAATTGAACTATGGTTTTAAATGGTTTCTTGCTTGATGTGGTTTTCAAGTTAAAGAAAGGTATGTTGTGGAAAGGATGTGTTTTCCATGGTTTTGTTTAAGCTTGGCATATGGTGTTTATGCATGTTTTGAGCTTGATGTTGAAAGAGTTTTCGAACATGGTTTTGGAAAGCAAATCGGGTTGGTTTTAAAGTGTTTTAAAGACCCGCTGCATTGATGGTGTTTTGGTTTTGAGCATTCCTCACTAAGCATTATGTGCTTACGCTCCTTTTTGTCCATCAATGCAGATTCTTGAAGTTTGGACAGCAAGGAGCAAGGGATTCAAGGTGGACTCCAATGGAGATGTATGTCTCGGTGAATAGCTATAGTTAATAAGGGCAATGGGGTAGAATCTCTCGATTTGTTGTTATTGTGATCGTATGTGTTGATCATGAATGTTTAAATACTGTTGTTAATGTTGTTGAAACATGAATTGGCTTAATTGAGGTTGAATTGAAAGGTTTGTGCTTAAATGGTTGCTTGTGTAGGAAGCATGCCTATAGATTTGGGGCTTTCCGTATGTGTTGGTTATATGTGAAATTGTTGATGCAAGTATGTCTCTTTTATGTTGTATTGCATGTTGGCAAAGTTTGGTGGCTTTTGGAGCATGTTTGAATGACCAATTGTGTGTTTGAATGAGCAAAATGCAACATTCTGGGCTAGACGTTTCGGAACAGGCAACACCGTTTCAGAACGGGTGCCCTGCATGAACCCAGGCGTCCGAAACGGGTGTCACCGTTCCGAAACGGAATGTATTCTGCCAGACCCCCGTTGCGGAACGCGTTGCGGAACGGCCCGTGTTTCGGAACGGGCTTGGCCTGTTTCGGAACGGGTGACCGTTGGGGGCTGACATGGGCGGTTAAATGTTTCAAAATGTTTGCATTTTGGTCCTGAATCTTGTTTGTGCAATTGTATGAGTTCGGGATGTCCGTTTGAGCTGAAATTTGGCAGGGAAGCATGAAACATGATTAATTTTAAGTTGGTAACTTAAAATCTGGTTAAGTCCTTAAAGTTTTCAGAAATTACAATTTGGTCCCTAAAGTTGTAATTTGTTCAATTGGGTCCCTGTTTTATCTCTGATGTTTGTGATCTTTGAGCATGGTGTTGTGTGATCACATCTAAGGTTAATGTGCATCTAGACAAGATTAAAAAGAAAAAAAAAGGGTCGTTAATCAAGGTTGACTTTCGGGTTGACTTTGGTTTTCCCCGTGTAATCTTCGTAGTTCGGGTCAACCGTCTAGGCCGGGCTACGGGGGTTACATGAGCCTGCCACTGGCTCCTCGACTCATGGCGAGGAGATAAGAGGATGAGACCCTCTGAATCCTCAGGACCCTCCCATTCAGAATGTTGAGCCTGTAGCACCTACTGGTCATGCTGAATGTTATAAGAACATGGCTGATATGTTCAATCAGTTTATGACTGCAATGAGGGCTGAGAAGGTTGAAAAACCCATCGCTCATGTTATCCAACATACTCGGGCTCCTGTCGATAAATTATCTTAGTACCGAGATTACACCTTTACTGGTCAAGACGATGATAACTCTGAAGTTACTGAGTATTGGTTGGATAACTCTCTACGGATCTTGAACAAGTAGTTGCAGTGCTCGGATGAGCACAAAATCTAGTGTGCCCTTGTGTTGTTGGCTGATGAGGCACTCCATTGGTGGGAGACTACTACATTGAAGGTCTCCGAGGATGTTGTAACATGGGAGTTCTTCCTTAAAGAATTCCGTAAGAAGTACATCACTGAGTTCTATCTCGCTGAAAGGTGAAGTATTTTCCTCCACCTCAAGCAAGGCGAATGACCGATCGAGCAGTACATCCATGACTTCTGTAAGTAATCTAGATATGGTGCTGAATATATCAAGAAGAAAGTGGAGAAGTAACGAATGTTCATTGTGGGGCACAATGATGAGTTACGCCCTATGTTTACTGCATTAAGCATTGTTGATTCTCAAGACATAGTGAACCGGGTTAAGGTTACCGAAGCTGCATAGAAAGCTCAACGGGCCGGTGGGTCCGATAAATAGGAGAAGATGTTTAAGGATGATTCTCAACCTCCCAAGCGGAACAAGAAAGGAAAATATCAAGGCTACAAGCAGAATGTTTATCCACAGACCTTCTATTCTGGAAATATTGATAAGCCTCAATCCGTGACTCAATTCTTTGCTAAGGTAGCATCTATTGATAGCATCAGAGGTTCAAACCGAAGCAACCAACATCCAATTTGCAATTACTGCCACAATAAGCATCCAACGGGTCAATGCTGTAAGCAGGCTAGAGCTTGTTATTACTGTGGTGAGCAAGGTCACTTTATTCGTGAATGTCCACTGAATGCAACCAAGTCTACAGCTACCCCGACTACTACTGCCTCTCTTGCTCAATCCTTTCGAGGTAAGGGATCAAAGCAAGGATCATCGAGAACTTTTGGGAGATCAAGTGGTTTAGGGAAACCATTTAACAAGTAAGACATTAAAGCCCCTGCCCAGATGTATCATGTGAGGAGTAGGGAAGAGGAGGACGAGCTTGATGTCATTGTAGGTACCATTGAGTTATATTTGCATCCTTTATATGCATTGATTGATCCTGGTTCTACTCACTCTTTTATAAGCACCATAATAGTCAAGAAGTATATCATGCCTTCTGAGCTAATAGCATCAAGAATCTCTGTAACCAATCCTTTAAGAGTTTGTGTCATTGTGAGGGTAGTATGCAAGAACTGCCCCTTAATGATCTAAGGGATTCCTTTCCCGGCCAATTTGATGGCTTTACCGATCCACGAGTTCGATGTCATCCTAGGTTTAGATTGGCTTAGTGAGCATCAAGCCTGGGTAGATTGTTGTAAGAGGAAGTTGTATCTTCGGGGTCTTGGCAAGGAAAGCGTTGTTTTGATGAATGCGAGGAATCCTTCATTGTGTGCTTTGACGTTAGAAGCTAAAGACGAATCTCAATTACGGGACTTTGACACTGTATGTGAATTTCTTGATGTCTTTCCTAATGAAATTCTGGGATTAGCCCCAACCTGTGAAGTGGAGTTTGGCATTGAGGTGAAACCTGGGACTGCTCCAGTTTCTATTGCACCATATTGAATGGCAGCCATTGAATTAAAGGAGTTGAAAGCTCAAATTCAAGAATTGTTAAGTAAAGGCTTTATTCAACTGAGCTCTTCGCCTTGGGGAGCTGCAGTTCTCTTTGTAAAGAAGAAAGATGGATCCATGCGATTATGCATTGATTATCGACAGTTAAACAAAGTGACCATTAAGAACAAGTATCTATTGCCCAGAATAGATGATGTGTTTGATCAACTAAATGATGCCTCCATGTTTTCCAAGATTGATCTGAGGTCAGGCTACTACCAAATGAGAGTTAAGGAATATGATGTATCGAAGACTGCTTTTCGTACGAGATATGGACACTACGAATTCTTGGTGATGCCCTTTGGGTTAACGAATGCACCGACAACTTGTATGGATTTGATGAATCGAGTCTTTAGACCCTATCTTGATAAATTCGTAGTGGTGTTCGTAGATGACATATTAACCCATTCCAAGAATGTTTCGGAACACCAAGATTATCTTCGCATCGTGCTTCAAACCTTATGGGAGAAGCAATTGTATGCAAAATTCTCTAAATGTGAGTTTTGGCTCACCGAAGTTGCATTCCTTGGACATATTGTGTCGGCTTCGGATATCCAGGTGGATCCAAAGAAAATTCACGCTATTGTGGATTGGCATCCACTGAAGAATATTGGAGAAGTCAGTAGCTTTCTTGGGCTTGCCGACTTCTATAGAAGATTCGTAAAAGGGTTCTTTATGATAGCCGCTTCATTGACTAAGCTATTGAGGAAAGAAGCTCATTTTGTTTGGATCGAGGATCAATAACGGAGTTTTGAACAGTTAAAATAAGTCTTGACTCATACACCAGTCCTGACCCAACCCGAGTATGGAAAAGACTACACAGTTTATAGTGATGCATCGCATCTCGGGTTAGGATGTGTATTGATGCAAGAAGGAAAAGTCATCGCTTATGCTTCGAGACAACTTAAACCGCACGAGATGAATTACCCTACTCATGACCTTGAAAATTTGGAGATATTATCTCTATAGAGAAAAATGTTATCTTTTCACCGACCATAAAAGCCTTAAGTACATGTTGACCCAAAAGGATTTAAATATTCGACAACGAAGATGGATAGAACTCCTTAAAGATTACGATCTTGTCATCGATTATCATCCGGGCAAGGCCAACGTTGTAGCTGATGCACTCAACCACAAACCTTTGCCTTGTAAGTATTGACAATGAATATAGAGTTATATGTATTGTGTGACACATTGACTCATTGTAATGATACTATTTTGTAGCCCCTCGGGCAATTAATGCTCACTTCCGACTTTGGAAGCATCGTTGTCTGGTAGCTGAACTTCAAGTTCAGTCTACCATCATTTCACGAATCAAGGTTTTGCAAGAGCAAGATCCTGATCTCCAATCCATTATCTCTAAGTTATCGAATAATCCCAACTTCAGAATTAATTCTGAAGGGCTCTTGTGTTTCCGTGATCTGTGTACCTAATGATGAATCTCTTCACACTGACATTCTCTCTGAAGCTCATTCAAGTTCTTTTTTTGTTCACCCCGGGTCCGTGAAGATGTATAAGGACCTTCGTGAACTTTATTGGTGGACGGGCATGAAGTAGGCCATAGTCGATTACATATCTAAGTGTCTCACGTGCCAACGTGTTAAAGCAAAACATCGTGTTCCTACCAGATTGTTGCAACCTATTGACCCACCACAATGGAAGTGGGAGAAGATCACTATGGATTTTGTTAGTGGTCTACCTTTAACTCCCGCATTACATGATGCCATATGAGTCATTGTAGATCATTTCACCAAGTCAGCTCATTTCATACCGGTTAGAATGGACTATGGCCTTCTTAAATTAGCCGACTTGTACATCAAGGAAATGATCCGACTCCATTGAGTACCCAAGTCTATTATCTTCGATCGAGATCCTCGTTTTGCATCTCGGTTCTGGAGAACCTTACCAGGAGCTTTGGGTACCAGGGTTAATCTTAGTACTGCCTTTCACCCTCAATCTAACGACCAGTCAGAAAGGGTAATTCAGGTGATTATCGAAAGACTCTTCCATTGAATCCTTGAAAATATGTGTTGTTATTAAACTCTCCTATACAGATCTCAGAAGATATGCTTCGAGCATACATCATCGACTTTGGTGGAACTTAGGAGAAACCCCTACCCCTTGTTGAGTTTGCCTACAATAACAGCTAGCAGGCTTCAATCCAGATGGCTCTGTATGAGGCATTGTATGACAGACGATGTTGAACTCCATTGTGTTAGTCTGACCTCGATGAAGGCAAAATGTTGGGCTCTGACTTACTTCGGGAAAGTGAAGAACGAGTTACCATCATTCATGTTTGCTTGAAAGTTGCATTTGACCGACATAAGGCCTATACCGATCTCAAGAGAAGAGACATTGAGTATGAAGTTGGTGAAAAAGCCTTTCTTAAAGTTTCATCATGGAAGAAAGTTTTGAGGTTTGGCAAGAAGGGAAAATTGAGTCCCATATTCATTGGACCCTTTGAAGTCATTGAAAGATTTGACCCTATGGCATATCGATTACAATTGCCCTCAAAACTGAGTAAAATCCATGATTTCTTTTATGTATCGATGCTCCGGAAGTACCGTTCTAACCCTTCAAACATCACTGAACACGAATCAGTGGAGATTCAACCAAACATATCTTACGAGGAAGAACCGGTCCAGATTCTTGCAAGAGAAGTCTGGAGGCTTCATAACAAATGTGTACCATTAGTTAAAGTACTCTGGAGAAGCCATGCCGTTGAAGAAGTTACCTAGGAACCTAAAGAGACTATGAAGCAGCAATACCCTCATCTCCTCGGTTCAGGTAAAATTCGAGGACGAATTTTTCTTAAAGGGGGGAGAGTTGTAACACCCCGAAACCCGATATAGTAAGAATTGGGTTCCAGCGATCGGAAAATCTACATTGGGAAGGTCTAAATATCGCCCTAACATCATTGGTGTGATCAATTATATCAATAATGAACTTTATTGAGTCAATTCACCCACCGTTCTTGGACCTTATTGAATAACATCGAAAATTGTTTAGTGATTTAATTGTGGAAATTAGAAGTTCGAGGGTAGAAGTATGATGCATCAGAAGTTAAGGGGCTGACCTTGTGATTTACCCCTCACTAATTTAATCCACTATACGTGGAGTGATAAGAGAACTTTCCTTCAATTGAAGGAAAGCTCTGGGTGCAATTAAAATTGAAAAAAAAAGAGAGGAAATAGAGAGAAAGCTTACCCGACCCTCACTCCTTTAAGCTAATCCACCATCATTGTCATCTTCTTCCTCACTTAAGCACACACCTCCATTGGTGTCCATAGAAAGCTTGAGTTTCTTCCATCCATTGACATCGAATCATTACTAATAATCGGGTAAGCTATATTCCTTAATCAATCATTAAATTCCATGGATATATCAAGCTCCATCATAATTAGGGTTTGCCTGTCCATGTTCATATTGATAGCTAATAGTTATTACTAGAATAGTTTTCGATTTGGATATCTGTATATTGATTACGAAATCATAATATTTTTTCTAACTATTGAATTCCTAGCTTAACAGATTGATAGCTAATAGTTATTACTAGAATAGTTTTCGATTTCGATATCCGTATATTGATTACGAAATCATAATATTGTTTCTAACTATTGAATTCCTAGCTTAACAGATTGATAAGAAGCATCCACTGAACTCACTAAAGGCTAGGAAGAAAGGGGTCATCATCCAAGAGCCGTAAAAGCTTCGGATTATTGGGGTGAGTGTAGTCGGAGTATCAGAATTAGGCGAGGAGCCTTCCCGAATTCATTATTGTTTATTTCGATCAAATAGCTAACATTTCTTTTAAGAATATTACCTCTTATTGTTAAATGGATATATTGGTAAGCATCAGTAGGTTAGATTATGAACATCGAACATTGATATTGATATTTTTCATAGTGCATTTATATCCACATAATTATTGTTATTGAAACATTGTAAATGAATCATCGGACATTGATATTGACATTGAAATTACGAAACATTATCATAGTTATTGTTAAGGTCATGAAACATTGATATCGAAACATGATTTACTAATAATAACATTGAAGACATTGGCCATCGGAAATATCATTGAATATTGAATATAGATATTGATATTGAAACCTTGGATTTGGACGGAAATTGGATACAATTAGCATTCCATAGAATTCATGAGCTTAGTGTACGTGTGGACTATGGTCCTAAGGCTATCGCCTATATTGATTTGGCGAGGCGGAGGGATGTGAATTGTTATTGGTCATTGGTGAGGCGAAGGGTGTAACCCCCTTAGCCTGGCATAGACACCCGACCCGAACTACGAAGATTACATGGGGAAAATCAAAGGCAACCTGAAAGTCAACCTTGATTAACGACCTTTTTTTTCTTTTATCTTATCTAGATGCACTTTATTAACCTATGCGATTAGCAAATCATTTCAGCGGAAGCGACACAGCGAACAGAACTCAAACAGGGGTTTGATTGCATACCAACGACATTGAGGGACTGAAATGTAAATTTACAGAATTATAAGGACTAAACAAGTTTTAGTGTTACCAATCCGTAATTAATCATATAACATGCTATCATGTCAAAATTCATCTCAAACGGATCACTCAATCTCATTTAATTAAGCAAACAAGACTCAGGGACCAAAACGTATGAAACAGAAACCTGAAACAATTCAAATTCAAACTTCAACGGTCAGGTGTTCCGAAACGCAAAGCCTTGCATCGAACGGTCGTTTCGAAACCAGGTTGACCGTTTTGATACTCAGGTGCGTTCCGAGACCCGTATCGAAACACCCCTTTCCAGTAGCAAAACCGTTTCGGTACGTTCCCGCCCGTTCCGAAACCTCATGGCCATTCCAAGCCCCTTTCCAATACGCCTTGCCCTGCAACATCAGATTTTGCTGGTTTTTCACATCTCTTCATATCCGAACACATTCCAAAACATGCCACAACATACATACAACATATTTATGCACCTAAGATCATCATTGCAAAGCATAAGCTAGAACATGGCATCATACATGCAAGCATAGGAACTATAGGCATGCTCCATAGTCTTCCGAAACAAAAAAAACCCAAAATCAACATTTAAACATAAATCAATCCATAAAGGCCATTTACAATTCAAGGATAAACAACCAAACATGCTCAAAGAAGAAAGGAACATCTTCAACCATCCAAGAGTATAAATCCCACCCATTGCCTCTAATTACACCAAAGTAAAGCCACATACTTTGCTAAACCAAAATACTTGGATTCCCTTGCTTATGTGCTGCCTCGAACACCTAATTCTCTGCATTGATGAAACAAATGAGCGTAAGCACAAAGCTTAGTGAGGATCGCTAAACAACATTCATCAATGCATTCCACACAATTTGCAAAACCACTACTTTCAACATATGCCTTTACACAAAACATGTCCTTTCAAGACATCAATGCACTTTCCAAAAACATGATCATATGCATCATTCTAAAATAGAAAATAAACCTTTGCTCATGCTTACCAAGCATCTCATGCATTCCAGCATCATTTACAAGCATCTCATGCTTAACATTTATCATTTACATTATATTGGCTCACAAGTGATAATCCTTAACCATACCAACAAAAGACACAATCGGATACGCAGATTACAAGCGTTGTCCCACACGCTTTATACACACTTCCGGACTACATAAGGCTCACACACGAGAGCAACCCTCCATCGTTGTGACACCCGTGGTGGAGTTTAACGGTACAATCACAACCCCTCAACACCACTCATCGGTAGTTGTATAATTCCACTAACGAGAGCACGAGACACATAACACAAGATCCACACATGGAATTAACATCCACCGTTGTGATCTTAACCTCAATCGTTAGGGTACTTGGATGGAGTATACGGTAAAATCACAACCCCTCGACATCCAAGGCGACTTTATTCATGGTGCACCCAATCCTATAGCCGGCTAACTATATCCAATTAACACAACCAAAAACCATTTCCATCACTTGCCAATATAATCATTTAACCTCATTAATCCACTATTTTACAAGCATAAACACAATGCCATTTCCACAAGCATAACATGCTTAACATCACATGCATTTATCACATGAAAACCAAGGATCACTTACCTAGTGCATCCTTAACATAATGGCATTAAAATCCAGCATCATTCATGCTTAAAACATGCTTTAAAACAGTAATCAAATCCACAATTAACTCAAGTGCATTTTCATCAAACATAGCACATTTTCGGAGAGAGAGATTTCCGAATCACTTACTCTTAAGCTTAGCTAAGTGTATCAAACTTACACTAAGCTCCCAAGACAACGCTCAAAGCGTTACAAAGCAGGAATTTCCATTTCCACTCACCAATACCTGAAGCCTTGCTCGCTGACGCGAAAATTACTCTTCCGGATCCACCAACAACAACTCGTTTGCTTTCGGATCAAGATCCCTTGTTTTCACATCATCAAAACAGAGATCTAAATACATTAAAATGCATTCCAACACCAGCAACAATTCACAAACTCGTTGCTCACCCAAACCACACCAATTTACCCATCCAAAACAACCGAAAACTCAATCGATTGCTTCCTAAACCAAGCCCAGACAACATTCATCACTTCCAAACCATTATAAACATCAAACACATCTAATAAACAACCTAACCCAACCTTATACCTCCAGCAAGCAAGATCCCACCATTTCACCTCAAAAACTCACTTAAAACCATCAAGAATCTTAAGGATTCCAGGATCTATATTATCAACACTTCATTTTAACATAATAATAAACTTAGAACTCAATTAAAATCAATCGAAAATAGATCTTAACACAACTAGTCTGAAAATCAAGATTTCAACCACATTTTACAAGATTTTGATCTCCAATCAAAACTATAATGAAAACTCAACCAAAAATAGTAATTAGAAGCCAAATATTTTGGGAATTTCAATAAAAAACTTTGATTAGAGGTTGAGAACGAGATTTACCTCCAATCCTTGCTTTCCTCAATGAATGACAAGTTTTCGTTAGCCAAATCTTGAAAAGCTTGAAAGGATTTCTTTAAAATTGATTAGGAAATGTTAGGAGAGTGTTTGGGAGAAAAGAATGAAAATAGTGTTTGGCTGAGAATGAAGAGAAAATGGTAGTTACGTAATAGGATCTCACATTAACTACCCATTTAATTAATTAAAGGGTAATCTTCACCAGTGGTCCCTTTCGTTTAGGGTGTGTTCTATTTTGGTCACCCGAATTCAAAAAAGATTATTCTTGTTACTTACGTTTAGAATCGTTTCTATTTTGGTCCCTTAGCCGTTAGTCTCAGTTACTTTAAAAAAATAGTTTCTAATTTAACCCCCAAACTTTCAAAATTTTATTTTTCACTATCTTCCCCAAAAATTATAAAACTAAAACCCCATAAAATTAAATCAATGGCTATAACCCACAACTACAACCCATTCCCAAGATTAATCAACAAAGCAAGTGGTGATTTTTCTAATTGATCAAATAGAACTGGGGACAATAAGCTGCACAATCAAGCATTTCAGTAAAGCTTGAATAATCTGAACATAATCTTATGCAAGAAAGCAACACATATTAAACATTGGTATTAAATGATAAAAAACAAAAAAAAATACATAAAAATGGTTGAAATCAATGCATCAGATTTATTGACTTTAACCAATCTGATAACCTGATCTCTTATTCCATGACTTATTTCAATGAGATGTCAAGGTTTCATCTCTGTTGCATCACCAATCCACAAAACATACAGAGCTGCAGCAACAGTTCCCAATCCTTGTTCAAGGTTTTATGTTGCCATTGCCGAGACTGGTATTGTCGTCGATGCAGACGCGGACTTTTCTCTCTCAGTTTTTGTGTACTGTGCCGTTATTCGTTTATTAATATAAGTAGAGATTATTAGCTTGGCTTGAGATCATTGCCTTAACCAAACCTGATAATCTGATCCTTTATCAATGAACTTTTGCCAACTACCATCCAACTGATTCTCCTTTGAAGGATTCCAATTGAAATGCTAGTTTCATCACTAGGTTTTCACCAACCCGAACTACATAACCTTCGTTTTTGGCAAGGTATATTTTGACAGAACTTCGGCAGTGTATCCCAGCTCGTGTTCGAGCTTCTATTATTTTCGTCAAGACATCGCGCATGCCAAATTCATACAAGTGGTCATAAAATATTACAGGCTGCGAAATATTGAAACAAGTGCATTAAAAGTATGCAGTCTATAATTCAGCCATGTTCCACCCTTTGATGCTCTCCATCATTTAACATTCGAAGAACCGATAGGGAAAAAATCATACTGTGAAGTCCAGAGAATAGGGTACTAAAATATATTTCTCGAAATTTCTGTTCGTGTGTCCGTGTCTAGAAACATATAGCAATTTTGATGTCAAGTAACTTACAGTTCCGGGATGGGTCATGATGCATGTAAGCATATCCCTGTGCAAGCTTTTCGCGGGGAAAGGGCCAGTGACCCTAAAATAAAACTCAAACAGTTAGTAACTTGAGACTGCCAATAGGTTAAACATGACTAAGTGGAATGTGGACATTATTGATGGTTATATTCTAAATAACAACTTGAGACAATGGTGAAGCAAAGGGTGGAAGACAGAGGCCTCCCCCTGCCCCGGGCTTTTCCAAACACCTAAGGTTTTTTAGTATTTTCTTTCTAAAAAACGATAAAAAAACTAATTAGGAATACCTTTGTTGTGACATCAAAAGCTGAAGAAGTACCACCAGTGGCATTGATCCAGTTGACTATCCTTGGAGCTCTTATGATTAATCTTGGGGGAATGGGTTGTAGTTGTGGGTTATAGCCATTGATTTAATTTTATGGGGTTTTAGTTTTATAATTTTTGGGGAAGATGGTGAAAAATAAAATTTTGAAAGTTCGGGGGTTAAATTAGAAACTATTTTTTTAAAGTAACGGAGACTAACGGCTAAGGGACCAAAATAGAAACGATTCTAAACGTAAGTGACCAGAATAATCTTTTTTGAATTCGGGTGACCAAAATAGAACACACCCTAAACGAAAGGGACCACTAGTGAAGATTACCCTTAATTAAAATAAAACCATTTAATTTAAAACCATTTAAAACACATGTCATATTAAGGAAAGGCTAAATTGCCATAAAACCCCCTAAAGATTCTAAGAATTTGGCTTCTTCTTTAAAAATCACATTTTCCACAGTTTTGAAACTTTACAATTTGGCCACTACTCGAACAGTCCCATTTCCGAAACTCTTTTTGTAAAATTGACTTAACCAACCACTTAAACATATTTTAAGAGGATTTTAGCAATTTTTACCACATTTTACCCTATCCCGATCCTTGATTCCCTTAAATCACTTTACGCGATTGGAACTATTCTCGACCAGTCCGATCCGATGTCTAAAACATATAGGCCCAAAATTAGGGCATTACAACTCTCCCCCACTTAGGAAATTTCGTCCTCGAAATTGTACCTGATGGAAAAAGGTGCGAAAACTACTTCAACATGTTCGCATTGCTTTCCTACGTGGCTTCCTCAACTCCTCGGTGTCGCCACAAGACCTTCACGAGCTCTATCGTCTTGCCACGAAGAACTTTACTACTCACATCCAGAACCTTCATTGGTTCCTCATCATAAGACATATCCAGATTTAACACTATCTCCTCAACAAGCATCACATGCGAAGGATCCGATATGTACCTTCGTAACATAGAGACATGAAACACATCATGTATCTTTTCCAACTCCGTAGGCAATCTCAACCGATATGCCACAGGACCAATTCGCTCCACAACCTTATAAGGTCCAATGAATCTTAGGCTAAGCTTACCCTTACGCCCAAATCTCGCCACCTTTTTCCAAGGTGACACCTTCAAAAACAAACGTTCACCTACCGCGAACTCAATCTCCTTACGCTTCAGGTCCGAGTAAGACTTTTGCCTATCCGATGCTGCCTTCAAACGCTCACAAATGAGCTTCACCTTCTCGATGGTTCCCTTTAGCATATCTGGCATCGAGATCAACTTTTGTCCAGCTTCTGCCCAACAGAGAGGGGTTCTACATCTTCTCCCATACAAAGCCTCGTATGGAGCCATTTGAATACTTGCCTGGTAACTGTTATTATACGCAAACTCAACCAACGACAAGTTCTTCTCCCAAGAACCCTGAAAATCTATCACGCAACATCTCAACATATCCTCAAGCACTTGGATCACACGTTCCGACTGTCTATCCGTCTGAGGATGATAAGAAGTACTGAAATTCAACCGTGTACCCAAGGCTTGATGCAAACATTCCCAAATCGTGCTGTAAACCTCGGATCCTTATCCGACACTATAGACTTTGGCACACCGTGCAACCGCACAATCTCAGCTATGTACAGCTCAGCCAACCTATCCAAGGTATACGTAGTATGCACAGGCAGAAAATGTGCACACTTCGTGAGCCGGTCTACAATCTCCCAAACTGAATTCTTCTTTGACGGTGACAAAGGCAATCCAGACACAAAATCCATGGTGATTCTCTCCCACTTCCATTCTGGGATTCTCAAAGGTTGCAACAACCCAGAAGGAACCTGATGTTCAACCTTCACTCACTGACACACCATGCACTTACTAACGAACTCTGCCACATCCTTTTTCAACCCCACCCAGTAGTACTCATCTTTTAAATCACGATACATCTTTGTACTACTAGGATGCATAGCAAAGGGACTACTATGGGCTTCAGTTAAAATAGTGCGCCTCAACTCTACATCATCCGACACCACTATTCAACTACCAAAGCACAGAACACCGACATCACTAAAGCTGAAATCCTAAGGTATACCCTCTGCAATATCCTGAAAATGTGAAACAAGAGAATCATCAAGCAACTGCTTATCTTTGATCAACTTAAAAAAAGATGGCTTCACTTGCAATTCCGCAATAAGACCATCATCACGCGAAATGCTCAAGCGAGCAAACATTACCCTAAACTCCACAGCCACTTTCCGGCTCAAAGCATCAGCCACAACATTAGCCTTGCCCAGGTGATACTCGATCGTCAAATCATAATCTTTAAGCAACTCTACCCAGCGACGCTTCCTAAGATTCAACTCATTTTGAGACATAAGATACTTCAAGCTCTTATGATCCGTGAACACAACACACTTCTCACCGTACGGGTAATGCCTCCAAATCTTCAAGGCAAACACCATAGCCGCAAGCTCAAGATCATGAGTAGGGTAGTTGTGTTCATGCACCTTTAATTGCCTAGATGTATAGGCCACTACCTTACCCCCCTGCATCAACACGCATCCCAAACCAACAATGGTCGCATCACTATAGACCACAAACTCCTTACCGGACTCAAGTTGAATCAGAACAAGAGCTTGCGTCAAAGCTTCCTTCAACTTTTCAAAAGCTTGTTGTCTCGTATCAGTCCACTCAAAGCGAACATTCTTCTGCAACAACTTGGTTAACGGTGCACTATCTTCGAGAAACCCTCAACGAATCTACGGTAATACCCAGCAAAACCAAGAAAACTTCGCACCTCCGTCACTGACTTAGGTACCTTCCATCCCATCACAACCTCTACCTTGTGCGGATCAAATCGAATACCCTCAGCTGACACAACATGTGCAAGGAAGACCACCTCCCTAAGCCAAAATTCACACTTACTTAGCTTGTCATACAACTGATTTTCCAACAACGCTTGAAAAACAATTCTCAAGTGTCTATCATGATCCTCCTCGGTACGCGAGTACACAAGGATATCATCGATGAACACCACCACAAACTGA
This sequence comes from Hibiscus tridactylites, assembly GCA_958450335.1. NCBI lineage: Eukaryota > Viridiplantae > Streptophyta > Magnoliopsida > Malvales > Malvaceae > Hibiscus > Hibiscus tridactylites. Next base: position 57,342,517 of record OY288277.1, read on the forward strand.
TCCAAGAATTCATGGAATACACGATTCATCATGTCTATGAAAGCAACAGACATGTTGGTCAAACCAAACGACATCACCAAGAATTCATAATGTCCATACCTCGTTTGAAAAGCTGTCTTAGGTACGTCCACATCCTTCACCTTCAGCTGGTAATACCCCGGCCTCAAATATATCTTAGAAAACATTGAGGCTCCCTGGAACTGATCAAAGAGATCATCAATTCTAGGCAAGGGATGCTTATTCTTGATCATCAACTTGTTCAGTTGCCGATAATCTATGCACATCCGCATTGTCCCATCTTTCTTCTTTACAAACAAGACCGGTGCACCCCAAGGTGACACACTCGGCCGGATGAAACCTCGATCCAACAACTCCTGCATTTGCGTTTTCAACTCTTTTAGCTCTTTATGTGCCATGCGATAAGGAGCAATGGACACCAGAGTCATATTCTCATATAACTCGATACCAAACTCAACTTCCCTATTTGGTGGTAATCCAGGCAATTCTTCCGAAAAGACACCCGGAAAATCGCGAATAGTTCAGATGTCCTGCACATGCACATCCTTGGTGCCAGGATTCATCACATAGGCAAGGCAAGCCTCGCAACCCAACCTCATCATATGGTTTGCTAGCAAAGCCGAAATCACATTCGACAAGAATTTCACATTCTCGCCTACTACCACTACTTCATAATCATCGGCCATCTTTAAGGTGATCCGCTTGACTTCAAAGTCAACCACCGCCCTATGCTCCGTCAACCAATCCATGCCAAGGATTACATCAAATCCGTAGAAGGGTAACTCCATCAAATCCACAAGAAAAACATGTCCTTGCACAGATAAAGGGCATCTCCTATACAACTTCCTAGTGACTACAATCTCACCAAAAGAACTAGTCACTTGCATTCCTACTTCAAGCAACTTAACAGGTATATCAAGCAAATGCGCATGCTCACTAAAGATATAAGAATGTGTGGATCCAGAATCAATCAAAGCCAGCAAACATAAAGACTGAAGAACAAAGGTACCTGCGATGACATCAGTATCATTGCGCTCCTCGTGCTGAGCATAAACCCTCGCTGGTCCACCTCCCTCAGGTCGGACGGCTACTACATGAGCAATACCTCGCTGCCCCTCGTCTCTCATCTGAAAGTTCCTACGGCCGCGCCCACAACCTTTCTGAGGTGCAACTACTACAGGAGCACGTCCTTGACCTCCACCAGCCAACAAAGGACACTCCCTCTTCATGTGATCCGCCGAACCACAATTCCAACATGAATTCCCGTCACCACAACAGGAGCCTGAACCTCTCTTGCTGCCCGAGGACAATCTCGCCTCAAATGACCCCGAGAACCACACGTCCAACACGTGTTCTGTTCAGCCCTCATTCTCTCTCCCTGAGTAGGTGCACCATATCCACCATTACCCCGCCTAGCAGCATGCTGGTAACTCCTATCCCGTCCCCTCTTGTTCCGTCCACCACCGGAACTAGACTCAGTTGCTCTCTTCCCAGAGCTAAAACCTACACCTCGAGATGACAAACCCAAATTCTGTTCGATGTCTTTGGCTCAACACATTAGCACATCAAAGTGAGAATAATCTGTAGCTAACATATATGTCATGACTTCCTATACCAGCTCGTACCGGAAGCGATCACATCGGTGCCTCTCACTAGGCATCAGCTCATGGGCATACTGGCTCAAGCATACGAACTGAACCTTGTACTCAGCCACAGAAAGATTGCCATGAACTAGCGACATAAACTCACGTTTCTTTTCGTCCAAGTATCTCACCCCTAGATACTTCCTCTTGAAGGCACCTTTGAAATACTCCTAATCCACCTCAATGGGTTCCAAACCAACAGTGGTAGTCGTCCACCAGCTATAAGCATCACCTTGCAACAAGGAAACTGCGCATCTCAGCTTGCACACATCATTGCATCCCATCTGATCCATGATACGAATCGTACTCGCTAGCCAGGCCTCAGATGCCTCAGGAGACATTCCAAAGAACTCTACAGCTCCTAGGCTCCTTAGTCTCTCCAATGGTAAGCCCGCCTGCCCAGCTGCAGGGGCCTGTACATGCGCTCCGGCCATAGCAGCCTGAAATGCCCCGGTGATCGCCTGAACCAGTGGCACCAAATCACCCAAACCTGGACCATCATGTCCTTGTTGCTCATGCTCCCCACCTCTAGGTGGTGGCAGAGGAGGTAGATTTCCACCAAGAGGGACATCAGCCCCTTGCTCACCCTGAGGTACTATTGTATTCGACCTCATCTCTCTTCTCGGACCCATAGTGCTATTTTAAACAAGGCATAACAACAAAAACAAGTCAAACCATTTAGGCCAGCTGCAAGCAAGAATCCAAGTTTACAAAATATTTTATTAGTGTAATAAGGCAATGGGCACCCCGATTTTCCCCAACATAGCATAGCATACATGAAACATCATGCTCAACATGCTTTCCATCATCCAAAATCAGCACATAACAGCATTGCATCATCATCACGCAATTGTATTCATTTCACATGCGACTCTCATCAATTCAGCATATCATAAACTTCAAAATCCAACCAATTGCATGCTTTTCACACAACGTACATCAACACATATCAATTTCTCATACCAACATCCTCATATCTTTCGTAACCTGGCTCTGATACCAACAAATGTAACCTCCTTAGCCCGGCCTAGACGCCCGACTCGAACTACGAAGATTACACGGAAAAAACCAAAGGCAACCCGAAAGTCAACCTTGATTAACGATCCTTTTTTCTTTTATCTTATCTAGATGCACTATATTAACCTATGCGATTAGCAAATCATTTCAGCGGAAGAGACACAATGAAAGGAACTCAAACAAGGTTCGATTGCATACCAACGACATTGAGGGACTAAAATGTAAATTTCCATAATTTAAAGACTAAAAACGTTTTAGTGTTACCAATCTGTAATTAATCATATAACATGCCATCATGTCAAAACTCATCTCAAACGGATCACTCAATCTCATTTAATTAAGCAAACCAGACTCATGGACCAAAACGTATGAAACAGAAACCTGAAACAATTCAAATTCAAGCTTCAACAGTCAGGTGTTCTGAAACGCGAAGCCTTGTATCGAAACGGTCGTTTCGAAACCAGGTTGACCGTTTTGATACTCGGGTGCGTTCCGAGACCCGTATCGAAACACCCCTTTCTAGTAGCAAAACCGTTTCGGTACGTTCCTACCCGTTCCGAAACCTCATGGCTATTCCAAGCCCTTGTTCCGAAACATGAAAGGGAATTCCGATACGCATTGCCTTGCAACATCAGATTTTACTATTTTTTCACATCTTTTCATATCCGAATACATTCAAAAACATGCCACTACATACATACAACATATTTATGCACCAAAGATCATCATTGCAAAGCATAAGCTAGAACATGACATCATACATGCAAGCATAGGAACTATAGGCATGCTCTCTAGTTTTCCGAAACCAAACAAACCCAAAATCAACTTTTAAACATAAATCAATCCATAAAGGCCATTTACAGTTCAAGGATAAACAACCAAACATGGTCAAAGAAGAAAGGAACATCCTCAACCATCTAAGAGTATAAATCCCATCCATTGCCTCTTATTACACCAAAGTAAAGCCACATGCTTTGCTAAACCATCAATTTTAACATATGCCTTTGCACAAAACATGTCCTTTCAAGACATCAACGCACTTTCCAAAAACATGATCATACGCATCATTCTAAAACAGCAAATAAACCTTTGCTCATGCTTACCAAGCATCTCATGCATTCTAGCATCATTTACAAGCATCTCATGCTTAACATTTATCATTTACATTATATTGGCTCACAAGTGATAATCCTTAACCATACCAACAAAAGACATAATTGGATACGCAGATTACAAGCGTTGTCCCACACGCTTCATACACACTACCGGACTACCCAAGGCTCACACACGAGAGCAACCCTCCATCGTTGTAACACCCGTGGTGGAGTATAATGGTACAATCACAACCCCTCAACACCACTCATCGGTAGTTGTATAATTCCACTAACGAAAGCACATGACACATAACATAAGATCCACACACAGAATTAACATCCACCGTTGTGATCTTAACCTCAATCGTTATGGTATTTGGATGGAGTATACGGTACAATCACAACTTCTCGACATCCAAGGCGACTTTATTCACGGTGCACCCAATCCTATAGGCGGCTAACTATATCCGATTAACACAACCAAAAACCATTTCCATCACTTGCCAATATAATCATTTAACCTTATTAATCCACTGTTTTACAAGCATAAACACAATGCCATTTCTACAAGCATAATGCTTAACATCACATGCATTTATCACATGAAAACCAAGGATCACTTACCTAGTGCATCCTTAACATAATGTCATTAATATCCAGCATCATTCATGCTTTAAAACATTAATCAAATCCACACTTAACTCAAGTGCATTTTCATCAAACATAGCACATTTTCCGAGAGAGAGATTCCCGAATCACTTACTCTTGAGCTTAGCTAAGTGTATCAAACTTACACTAAGCTCCCAAGACCATGCTCAAAGTGTTAGAAAGCAGGAAATTCCATTTCCACTCACCGATACGTGTAGCCTTGCTTGCCGACGCGAAAATTACTCTTTTGGAGCCTCCAACAACACCTCGTTTGCTTCCGGATACAGATCCCTTATTTTCACATCATCAGAACAAAGATCTAAATGCATTAAAATGCATTGCAATACCAGCAACAACTCACAAACTCGTTGCTCACCCAAACCACACCAATTTACCCATCTAAAACAACCGAAAACTCAATTGTTTGCTTTGTAAACCAAGCCCAGCCAACATTATAAACATCAAAACACATCTAATAAACAACCTAACCCAACCTTATACCTCCAGCAAGCAAGATCCCACCATTTCACCTCAAAAACTCACTTAAAACCATCATGAACTTCAAGAATCTCAAGGATTTCGGGATCTATATTATCAACACTTCATTTCAACATAATAATCAACTTAGAACTCAATTAAAATCAATCCAAAACAGAGCTTAACACAACTAGTCCGAAAATTAAGATTTCAACCACATTTTTACAACATTTTGATCTCCAATCAAAACTATAATGAAAACTCAATCAAAAATAGTAATTAGAAGCCAAATATCTTGGGAATTTCAATAAAGAACTTTGAATAGAGGTTGAGAACGAGATTTACCTCCAATCCTTGCTTTCCTCAATGAATGACAAGTTTTCCTTAGCCAAATCTTGAAAAGCTTGAAAGGATTTCTTGAAAATTGATTAGGAAATGTTAGGAGAGTGTTTGGGAGAAAAGAATTCTGGAGAGAAAAAAATGAAAATAGTGTTTGGCAGAGAATGAAGAGATAGTGGTAGTTACGTAATAGGATCTCACATTAACTACCCATTTAATTAATCAAAATAAAACCAATTAAACAAACTCGCTGCTCTACTCAAAAGCACCATTTTGGCTACCCAAAACAACCGAAATCATCTCCAAACTCTTCCAAAACAAAGCCCATCCAAGATCTATCACTTCTAATCATTTCTAAACCTCAATCAACACCAAAAATCACCATAAACTCGTCCTTATATCTCCAGCAACAACAAAACACCAAAACCACCCAAAAAACCACCAATCTAGCATGTAAAACTTAGGAATCCAAACCTATTCGGGATTTGTTTGATAAAACCTCATTTATAACCCCAATTACCATCCAAAATACATTAGAAATCAACCTCAAAACAGAGCCTAACCAAGAGTTCCGAAAATCATCAAGATCTCTCCAAGAATCTTGAGTTTTATAACAATTTCATGTTTCTAACATTAAAGCAACACAAAAATCATTAACAAATGATTGATAACTTGGGAATTTCAGTAAAGAACTGATCATTAGAGGAGAAGGATGAAGCTTACCTCTAATGGTTGATTTCTCCTCAATTTGGGCAAGATTTCTTGAAAATCCAAAGTAAAAACAAGAGGTTTTGATGAGGTAAAGATTAGGAATCCTTAGGAGAATGAAATCTCAGAAAAAGGAATGAAAATCAGAGGTTAATTGATGAAGGAAATGTGTTTGGCTGAGTGGAAGTTGAGAGAAAAAGAAATGAGAGAAAACTAACGTAAGATAGTTATGAAAAGTCAAAATAGATTTTCCTTTTTAATTCTCCTTTATTCCCTTAATTTAAATGTAACGCCCCAATTTTGGGCTTAGAAGTTTTGGGTTTGGATCGGTTCGGTCAAAGTGCGGTTCGAATATAAAAGGTGATTTTTAGGAAAGCCTAGGCCGGGTTAAGGGGGTTACATTTGGTGGTATGAGAGCTGAGTTGCGAATGTTTGGGGAAATGGTAAGTTGTTGTGCTGATGTGTAGTTGAAAGCCGGTTGAAATGCGTGTTTTTAGAGTGAATTGTTGATGTTTTTAAGCATGCTTTTGATTGTGAATCTTTATTGAGTTAATGTGGATTTGTGCTGATGTTGTGCTGGTGTTATGAGCTGATTTAATGAATAATGAAAGAGTAAGGGACATGTTATTGATGATGCTATGCTGTGGCGAGTGGATGTTGTTTGATGAAAGCATGATTGAATATGTTGATTGATATGCTTGATGTTGTGATATCCATGTTTTCATTGACTGTTATGTCATGTAAAAGGGGAGGATTCGGGATACCCATTGCCTTATTATTATAGATATTGTGTTATTTTGGAGTTGGAGTTTGAATCCTTGCTTAAAGCTGGTCTGACCGATTTGTTTGTTTTGTTGTGATTGTTTGCTGTTAATAGCATGGTGAAATCGATGAAAGAATGGCAGTTGGGTGAGATGGTTGCTGCCTTAGAGCAGGTTATTAAGGCGTGGAATTCACCTTTTAATGGAGGTGTTTTGTCTCAGTCTTCTGTGCTTGGTGTTGAAGTAGTAAGGCGGGAGGAAGAAGTTGGTTCTGTGATGAAAAGTTCATCATCTATTGTTCAAGAGGTGTTGGGAACATCTCAGGCTGTAGTAACAGTAAGGCCTGTAGACGTGCCGGTTTTGGGATGTGCGGGTTTGTCGAAACAGCGTTTGCATGATTTGGGAGTTGTGGAGTATCATGGTTTGACACCTGAGTCGTTTGAGGCTTGGTTAGCCAGTGTAGTTCTGATTTTGGATCAGAAAGGTTGTGATTATGCCTGTAAGCTGGGAAGTGTTGTTACGTTGATGTTGGAGGACGCTTGTGCCTGGTGGACATCTGTGGCTGTGGCATCGCACATCCACGACATTGATTGGGATTTCTTTGTATCTGCCTTTTATGGAAGGTATCTTGGAGAGAAATTTCCAAGAGTTAAGCAGTGTAAGAGGCTATGTGATGGAAGTTTTTGCTTGGATCAAAGTCTGAGTGGTAGTGCAAATCTGGGGCAAGTGCTGCTTGATCAAGAAGTGGAAGCTCAGCTACCGGTGTGTGACCGTTGTGGAAGGCGCCATGTCGGAGGTTGTTGGGGCGCAGGTGCTTGTTGGAACTGTGGTTCTAAAGAGCATGTGAAGCGAGATTGTCCTCATGTGGTAAAATCAGCTTCAGTGGTAGCAGAAGGGTCTCTGAAGGGTCGTGGGCACGGCCGAGATAGAATTCGAGGGTGGAAGGAAGGGCAGAAAGTTGTGAGGAGCTTGGAAAGTGAAGTCTGCTGGAATTGTGGGTCTGTTGGACATAAGAGATGTAGTTGTTTGAGGTTGGCTCGGGGTATCCAGGGTTCTTTGCCGCAGGGAGATGGTGATGACCTAAGGGTGTTAGCTGATGCTGCAGCGGTGCGGCTGGGGAATAATGGTGCTGCAAGGAAGAGAGCTCGTTTGTTGAAGCTTCGGGGTGGTGATGTGTTTTCAGGTAACCTTGTCAAGTAACCTTTGCCCTAGTTATCTTAGTTTGGTTTTGGTTTGGTTTTTCCTTGCGTAATGAGTATGGTTTCGTTGCTAGCATGGTTGGGGTAGTAGTTGTTGTTGTTTTGGAAACAATTCTAGTGTGAAAAGGGCATTAGTGAGTATCTTGTGGATAATGGGTTGTTAGAATGATGGAGTTAGACAAGTTGAAAGTGAGGTAGGAGGTTGTTCCTAGACGGATTCTGAGGATGTTATTGGTGGGTGTGAATCGACATACATGCACAGTTAAAAGTCATTTGTTATATGCTATATTATATATGTACTGGTCCATGCATACATGTGGCATGACATTAGAGGTTTTGCATACATGTACATCAGGCATTGGTAGGGCATATTGGTGACCATGCATACAACGTTCACACTCGCTAATAACTAATCGAGTCTGTTAGTGCTGTGATAGAGTTAGGTTGGATGATGGGTTTTTAGAGGTTGTTTTGGTGCTAGGAGAATGTTAGAAGTTGTGGAGGGTATTAAGCGAGCTGTTAGTAATAGTGAGTGCGGTGTAGCATGTTTGTAGAAGCAAAGTGTTTGGCTCTTAAGGAGATTAGCGGTATGGTGGTGAGGAGTTTACCATTGTGTTAGAATCGGTCAAGTGGTTTTTGAATAGTTAGTAGAAGAGGTGGTTCCTTGGTGTTAAGTGCTGTAGTAAGATAGTGGATGTGTTTTTCAGAGTGCTGAGGTAACTTGGCATTGATGTTGTAGTAGAAGGGTTGTTTTGTAGGTGAGGGTTCGTAGCAACCTTCGAAGAGTTGAGAAGATGTTGTGTTGTGGGTTGTAGAAAAGGGTTAGTCCGGGAGAACAGGAGTTTCGTAACCTATATATGTATGTGTAGGTTGGGCGAAGTTCTAGTAAGGCAATGTTGTAGTTAAAGCTTGATGTGGAAAGGCAATGTAAGTTCAAAGGCCATTGTTGGTTGGACGGGTTCTTGTGAGAAGTGGTTGGCTGGTTGTGAGTAAGTAAATTCCTTTTGAGGTCAACTGATGGTATGTGGAACGGCTGGCAGAGACGAGGTTGGGGTTTTGTGACGTGATTATCAGATGATGGGTGAGTAGTCCTGGTGAGTTGTTGGGGTAATGATAGCAGCGGATGTGAGGGAATGTCAGCAATACGTTGAGAAGTTTGGGTAAGCAGTTGATGCTTAAGAATTTTTTCTTGTTGTGGTAGTCTTTGAAAGAGGTTGAGTAGTTTTGCAAGGAGTTTTAGAAGCAGTGAAGGTTGTGGGTCACTTGGTGGCTAAACTGGATTGGTTGGTGTCACTGAGTGAACAAGTTTTGGAAGTTGTGAGTTAAGGTGGTGTATGCTGTAAAGTTGGAGGTTCTTCAGGTTGTTGTTGAGGCTCTGTGCAGTCCGGAAGTGTGAGAGGTTAAGATGTGGTTAACATCTGAGTGTTCTAGAATTCGTGAACCGTATGTGGTGGTGTTGAGTTTGGGTGGAGTTTTGTGAGGAGAGTGTTCAGGGGTGGTTAAGTCTCCTGTGTTGCCTTGTGTGTTGCTTTGAGAAGTTTGGTTGTCCTCTTTTCGCCAGTAGAAATTTCGAGGACGAAATTTCTTAAGGGGGGGGGGAGAGTTGTAACGCCCCAATTTTGGGCTTAGAAGTTTTGGGTTTGGACCGGTTCGGTCAAAGTGCGGTTCGAATATAAAAGGTGTTTTTTAGGAAAGCCTAGTTCAGGTTGCATTAAAAATATGGAAAAATGTCTTAAAATCCTCTTTTATTATATATAAGAGAATGGTGGAATCAATTTTGCAAAATGAGGCTTGGAAGAGTGACATTTTGGGTTAGTGACCAAAATGTAATTTTTGAAAACTGGGTGACTATTTTAAAAAGGATTGAAACTTTGAATCTTTAAGGAGCTATTTACCCAATAGGAGTTTCTCCAGATTTTTCTTAAATATTAAATGATTTATTAATAGTTTAAAATAAAGGTAAAAAGGAGGGAAATATATTTTAGCCATTTAACTAACTTTTCCTAAAGTTTCATTTCCATTTTTTCTCTCATCTTTCTCTCAAACCAAACACATTTTCTCCAGAGCATTTCCTTCTGATTTTGATGTCTAAACATGAGATTTTAATCCTCATTTGATCTCTAATCATCTCTTCAACAAAACCTCACCATTTGCTAGTTGGATTTTCAAGATTTTGGTTCCAAAAAGGGAGAAACTCAAGTTTGGAGGTAAGAACGTCCTTCTCCTCTAAACTCTCAGTTCTTTACTGAAATTCCCAAGTTCTCAATCCTAGATTTGTGTTTTATAAAAGGTTTTAAGGTTGTGTTCTTGATCTTGGCTTTTAATGCAAGATTTGCTTGATTTTGGTGAAATTTCGTATGATCTGATTGGGCAGTGTTTTGAAGTGTCAAATTGATGTTAAATGAATGTTAAATTGATGTGAAATTGAGGTTTTGTCAATGCAATTCCGAATAGGTTAATTTTCCTAAGTTTTGCTTGAGTTTTTGGAGTGATCTTGATGATCTGTTATAGCTGGAGGTATAAGGACGTGGTTAGATTCTTTTTGGATGTTAATTGATGTTTATAAATGGTTAGAAGTGATGGATCTTGGCTGGGTTAAGTTTTGGAAGTGTTTGGGGGTGATTTCGGTTGTGTTTGGTAGCCGGAATGTTGGATTTGTGTAGAGCAGCGAGTTGAGTTATGTTGCTGGTGTTTTTAATGCATTATGATGCATTAATCCTCTGTTGTTATGTGCTTGAAACAGGGGAGATTGATCCGTGAGCATTAGAGGTGGTGTGGAAGGTTTCGGATGCTTGGAAGGCTTGTTGGCTAGCCTTGTTTTATGTATCGGTGAGTGAAGTTGGGTTTTCGGTTTTAATACCAAGGTTTGAAGGTTTTGGGAGCTTAGTTTAAGTCTAAACAACTTTGCTAAGCTCAAGAGTAAGTAAATGGATTTTCCCTCTTGGCTTGTGTTGTGAATTGATTCTTAAAGCAATTGTGATTGTTGGATGCAATGCATGTGATTTGCATGTTTTAAATTCTGTTTTGAAAGCATATTTTAGCATGGTTTAATGCTGGTTTTGAAAGCCAAATGTGAAGGATGCTTGAGGTAAGAGATCCTTGGTTTTGTACATTGAAACTGTGGAATTGATGCATAGTGTTGCATGTTGTTTAATGGCTTTGTGTAATGCTTCAAAAACAGTGGATTGATGATGGTAAATGTTGGTTTTAGCATTTGGGTTATGCTTGTAAAACATTGGATTAATGTGGTTAGATGGTTATATTGGCAAGTGATGTAAGTGGTTCTTGGTTACTTAAATCGGATATAGTTAGCCGTCTATAGGATTGGGTGCACCGTGAATAAAGTCGCCTTGGATGTGGAGTGGTTAAGTGTGAACCGGTAACTCCATCCAAGTACACTAACGAGATGGTTAAGTACACCATGGTGGTTAAAATTCCATGGGTGGGTTTTAAGGTCATAATGGCGGTTAAAATTCCATTTGAGGACCTTGGGTAAGCAAAGGTTATAATGGTGGTTAAAATTCCATTTGAGGACCTTGTGCTTGTTAAGATCACAATGGTGGTGTAAAGTCCATGTGTGGATCTTGTGAAGTATGTCCCGGATCTCGTTAGTGATGTTATACAACTACCAATGGTTGATGCTATGGTCATATGGTGGTTAAAATTCCATATGGGGACCTTGTGCATGTTAAGGTCATATGGTGGTTAAAATTCCATATGAGGATCTTGTGAGTGTTAAGGTTATATGGTGGTTAAAATTCCATATGAGAACCTTGTGAATGTTAAGGCTATATGATGGTTAAAATTCCATATGAGGGCCTTGTGTATGGTAAGGTCAAATGGTGGTTAAAATTCCATTTGGGGACCTTGAGATTGGTAGTGTGTATGAAGCGTGGGGACAACGCTTGTGATCCGCGTATCCGATTGGTTGTTGAGTTGAAAAGTGGATATGGTTTATCACTTGGAAGCCAATATAATGTTCTTGAATGTAATGAAGCATGAGATGCTTGAAATGATGCATGGTTGCATGAGAAGTGAATAATGCTTAATGAATGCATGTTTTACTTGTTAGCATGTGCAAGTGGTTATGATCTATTGAGAATGGTGCATGTGTGCATGAAATCTCTTTAGTACATTGAAGTCTTGTGAAGGCTTGTTTAAAAGGCATGTAATGCAAATGTTGAGTTTATGGTTCATATGTTGCATTTGTTAAATGCATGTAGTTAATCGAATGAGCAAGTGATTTGCAAAAGGTTTCTTGCTTTGGAATGATTTTCAAGAATGAGAAAAGAATGGTGTGAAGTGGAAATGTTTTCCAAGGGTCTTGTATTTAACCTTGCATATGATGTTCATGCATTGAATGGTTAAATTGATGGTTTTGCAAGTTTGTGCTTTGAAAAGGGTTACTTAGCTTTCTAAGCTAAGGGTTGATTTTCATGTTTGGGCAATGCATGAATTTGAGTATGTTGTTGAAAAGGGTTTTCAAACATTGTTTTGGTTCATCAAATTATGATGCTTTTGAAAGTGGTTTTATGATTCGCTGCATTGATGGTGTTTTGGTTTTGAGCATTCCTCACTAAGCATTATGTGCTTACGCTCCTTTTTGTCCATCAATGCAGATAATTGAAGTTGGAACAGCAAGAAGCAAGGGATTCAAGGAGAGCTCCACTTGAGATGTATGTCTCGGTAATAGCTATAGATAATAAAGGCAATGGGGGAAGAATTTCTTATGTTGATGTTTAATGGGATTGTGTATGTTGGACAAGTTTGGTTTTATGTTGTTAATAAGGTTGGAACATGTAATTGGCCTTATGAGGTGGTTTTGGCATATTGATGCTTGAATGGTTTGCTAAGTAGGAAGCATGCCTATAGAATTGGGGTTTTTCATAATTGATGCCATGTTGATGATTGGTTGATGCAATTATGTTCCTTGTATGTTGAATGACTTGCTGGTAAAGTTTGGTTGCATTTGGAGCATGTTTGATGGGTCAATTGTATGATGAACCACCAATTTTTCTGCAATCTGGGCAACCTGTTTCGGAACAGGTGTTAGCGTATCGGAACGGGGGCCTGAAATGGCCTGGGCGTTCTGAAACGGAAGGCACTGTTCCGGAACGGTTTGGCCACTGCCAGGCCTTGTTTCGGTACCAGTTTCGGAACGGTCCCGCGTTTCGGAACGGGTCTTCCCTGTTCCGAAACACTCGACCGTTGGGCACTGAAATTGTTGGTTATATGTTTTGAAACCTTTGCGTTTTGGTCCTGAATCTTGTTTATGCAATTGGATGAGTTTGAGATGTCCGTTTGGGCTGAAATTTGGCAGTGAAGCATGAAAGATGATTAATTTCATATTGGTAACTTTAATTTGGGTTAAGTCCTTATAATTTTCAGAATTTACAATTTGGTCCCTAAAGTTGTAATTTGTGCAATTGAGTCCCTGAATGTTCTCTGATTGTTATGATCTTTGAGTATGATGAACTTGTGAACATATCTAGGGTTAACGTGCATCTAGACAAGAGTAAAATGAAAAAAAGGGTCGTTAATCAAGGTTGACTTTCGGGTTGACTTTGGTTTTCCCCGTGTGATCTTCTTAATTCGGGTCGACCGTCTAGGCCGGGTTAAGGGGGTTACATTAAACATTATTAAAAACTCCCACATTAAAGAGAAATCTGATGAAAAACATTTTGGTAAAATTAGCTCCTTAAAGATTCAAAGTTTAAATCCTTTACAAAACAGTCACTAGTCAACTTTTGCAAAAACTACGATTTGGTCACTACACCGAAATGTAGTATTTCCAAATCATATTTTGTAAAACATTTTCCACCATAATCATTTATATAATAAATGAGGATTTTTTTAGATATTTTTCTATATTTTTAAAATATCCCGAACTAGGTGTTCCCTAAATCTCCCTTAAAGATTCTAACCGTCTCGACCGGCCCGATTCAAACTCTAAAACACCTAGGCCCAAAATCAGGGCGTTACAGTCAATACCCTTATTATTGTTATCTTTGTAATGACATGGATTTTAGAATCCATGTGTCATTTTAACACGAGTTGTGGGCCGAAGTGGGCCTTGTGAGAGTGGGCTCATGGGAGCCTTACTAGACTTCTTTATGTTGTTGGGCTTAGTTGTGGGTTGGGTTTTGTTGGGAAGAGGCTAGAGGAACAAAGAGGTAATTTTTCCCTCAATTTTGGATGAAGGAGGGTTGGATTTTCTTTAATTTTCTGCAGAAAATGGATGTGTATGAGATCACCCTTGTCCCCTTGTCTTATTCCCTCAACCATTCACCATTTCTCCCCAAGTTCCACACATTAAAGATTGAATGTGTAACACCCTTCACCCGGTTTAGGAGCGAAAAAGCATTACGACGCGCAGCGGACAGATCCGGAAAACAAATCATGAAAACTAATTCGAAACATTAATCATACTTATCAAAAAGGTGGGCAAACAAAAAATTTTATTTCATAAAAATACTAAACTTAAATCATACTAGACATGTTACTAATTTTAACATAATCAATTTTGTATACTAATACAATAACTTTCCATTCAATCATGCTTATACCATCAATCAACAAACAATGATAAGAAATTTTTAAATCATTTACAAGTCCTATTCGATTTTAACCTACAATACATGATCATATTCGAATACTACACTCAATTAGGGTTCGATCACTTCAAGTTTTACCTTCCGGACATGCTCAACTATGTAACATAATCATTCGATTCCATTCAAATGCATATTAGAGTCATTTTAATTCTTTTTAATCAAAATATGACATCAAGCAGCCAAGTGCATAGACATTTCATACATAAAAAATATGGTATCTGGCCATAAGTATTTACAACCATAGTGCTTAACAAAATACATATTCAAGGTTCTTAAATTAGTTAAAACATGCCAACTATTAAACTTTATGTACAACTCAAAATAAGCATTTATTCATGGTTACCTATTTACATATTTAGACCACATAATAAAGTCCATACTAGAGTTCTAAATACACCTCATATACATGCATAAGCAACTATATGTATGCAATTTGGATGACTACACATGATACTAAGCTACCCATTAGAAATATAAACAAAACGAAACAAGGCATACTTTGATTCCTTTGCTTGAGACTACTGCCGGAATAGGACCAGGACAACTTTCGATCAGATATCATGTTGGTTTGGGAAAAAGGAAATACAGAGTTATAAGTACAATTAGTACTTAGTGAGGTAGGTCTTATATCTATTATTTATCCATTTGTTTCATTAGGTGTTTTATTTCCTTTAGCCAAGATTACCTAACTAGGCTTCAATCCATTTGAGTAACACCTAGCTAGTCTTATCTTTTTCAATCATAAGATCATGTACATACAAACATATCAAAGATCATACAATTCATATAAATCATGTAACATATTCAAATAACCTAATTTCTATATACCAACCATATAGATCAATCAAGATCAATATTCACAGAATTCACATTTCATATCTTATTTCATTTGAAAAGAAGGAGTATAACATATAAAGTGACATCCCAATCTCGTATAATTCATATCATATTACCATTTACATCGATTATCTATATATGTGTTTTATCTTGAATCAAATTCTTTTAATCACAATGCCTTGGAATCTTAGTGACTAGGTAATCGAGCCTAATACTCACGGTACCTTAACATAGGATGCATATCATCAATTTTAGAGGTTACACTATTGCAACAGTAGGTCTAAATACCTTCAAATTCAGCATTTGAATTGCCAACAATGGATGCCCTAGCATCTAATACTTTAGGTGTAACAACACCACACTATGAGTATACATGTACTAAATCAGAGGAGCTAGATTCTACGCATTCCATTCTACCTAAGACCACTAATCAACTAAATATTTATTTATCTTTATGCTAAGTAACTCCAATCAAGTAATTTCAATTCATAGATATCATATCACATGTTATGCTTTGTAACACCCCAAAATCCGGTCTAGTTGGAATTAAGTTTCGGTGATAAAAAATCCTATATTGATGAAGTCTAAATTTTGTATCGGCTAGCTAGTTATTGATATCAGACCCCATCAGACTCTATCGAATAATATTGAACTTATATAGTGACTAAATTGGAGAAAATGCAAGTTGGAGAGCAAAATCATGGTATGGTGAGAATGAGGGACTGATCTTGCGATTAGCCTCTCCTTAATTAATTTTTGCTTACGTGGGATGGTCTAAGAGCTTTCCTTCAACTGAAGGAAAGCTAAATAGCACATATGTTATACAAAACAAAAGGAAAAAGGAATTAGAAAGCTTACCCGAGAATCTCCTAAGCAAACACCTTCATCTTCCTCATCTTCTTCCTTCAAGCACACACCTCCATTGGAGAGAGTTTTGAGCTTCACTTTTTCTTTGTTTTATCGATATTGAATCGTTGATATCAATCAGGTAAGCTATAATCCTCAATCAGTTATTGGATTCCATGGACATATTGAGTTTAATCTCAAGTTAGGGTTTTGACCATCTATGGATATTTAATCGTTATTGTTTATATTGAAGTCGGATATCAATTTTGATATCGTTCTATTGATTTTGACATCGAAATATCGACCCTAACAATCTCCTTATTGATTTCCTAGCTTAAGAAGTTGATAAAGGGCGGCCATCGTCTCCATCCCAAGCTAAGAACAAGGGGATTATTATCCGAGAGCCTTGAAAGCTTCGAATTGTTAAGGTGAGTGTAGTCGGAGTCTCAGGATTAGGCGAAAAGCCTTCCTAAATCTTTATTTGATGTTTTAGATTATATCGCTAATATTGATATTGATGAAGTTGCATTGGATGGATAATTGGACACCTTGGTAAGTGTCGGTAAGTTTGTCATTGAATATCGGTCATAGTTATTGGAATCTTCATTGAGCGTTGTCATTGTATAGATATTGTTATTGAAGCATTGCTATGAAATCATTGATTATAAAGCATATTGGCTATTGATAATATTGAAATAATTGATCATCAGAATACTCATTGATTATTGAAATGGACATGAACATTGGAACCTTGGATTTGAATAAACATTGGATACAATTGGCATGCTATAGAATTCATGAGCTCAGTGTACGTGTGGACTACGGTTCTAACGCTACGACCTATATTGATTTGGCGAGGCGGAGGGATGTGTATTGATATTGGCCATATTGGAAAGGCAGTGGGATTAGACCATTCATTGATTTGGCGAGGCGTAGGAATTCATGTATCCAATATCTTGATTCAATCCAAGGATTTATGATGAAACGAATCTGTTAACATTATATATTGTTGCATAACATTGACATTGTTAAGCATGAGATCATATAAGTATTGATACTTGACATATTGTTTATCATATTGTTTATGACCTCACTAGGCAATGTATGCCTAACGTGTCTCATCTCATGCATTTTCAGGTTGAAAGATCTTGTGTCGGAGGATCGGATTAGCAAGGCAAGACAAGTCACTACAAGCCTTCAAGTAATGTATTTTGATCTTGTGAACTCCTAGGAAGGTGGCAAAGTAGTTGAACTAGTCATTTATGCCTATTTTGATGTGTTTGTGAGATGCCTATGTAGTAATATGGTTAATGGCCCTAAATGGCCTTTTTGGTTGATTTAAAGTGGCATAAAAATGCATACTTAGCTCAAAAAGGTAAAAGCATAGTAAATGTATTCGTATGGTCATAAAATTTGGCATGCTAGTAGTTTATACCAGTGAAATATTCTGGGTAAAGTTTCGTTGCATTTGGACATTGTTCGATAGGTCAAATTGAATGAATACAAGCAAAAATCTGTCATTACAGGTTAGGCCGTATCGAAATGGGTGATGGCATTTCGATACGGGTAAGCACAGTTTGATCTGAGAAATAGGGTGTATCAGAATGATTTATGGCCGTTTCGAAACATTTTGTCTCTTGAATCCCTCGTTTCGATACATGTTTATAGCGTTTCGAAACAGGTCAAAGTCTAAGTCAAAGGAGGTCAACCCGTTTCAATACATGACATACCCGTATCGATACAGTCTAAAGGGTAAAGACAAAAGGAGTTGTCCATCATTCACCCGTTTCGAAACAACCCTAGGGTGTTTCGATATGGAGTTAGTTAAGTTAGTTAAAGACTACTAAATAGATTACAAGTTTCATAGTTTGGTCACTGAATGTTGTAAGGCTATATTGAATGAGATAACGATCTCCTAATAACATGAAATTTTGCAGGTAGGATGTTAATGGAATTAATTTCATTATGGTAAAATCAATTGCTTCGAAGGACCCATAGTTTGTCGAAATTAAAAATTAGTCCCAAAAACTTGCAATAGTTGCGATTTAGCACTTGAATGATTAATCATTGCTTATATGGATAAAATGGATTGAAATTGTTAATATTAAAATGAAATTTTATTGCACCAATTTCTGTTTTGATCATTGGTTTTGCCTTCGGACCTGGTTCTCGACCAGACAGGGAAAGGGGTGTTACAATTTTGGTATTAGAGCTAGAGTTTAGTCGATTCTAGGACTAAACCGAAGCTTGTTGCATTGTTATTGTGTTACTTTGCCACCTACGAGTTATATATTGTGTATATTGTGACTTGTCGACTAATCCGATCTTTCATATAGATATGTCTGAGACTAACGAAGCTCACATTGACGAGCTTGCCACCGGCTCCTCGACGCATGGCGAGGAGATTAGAGGAGGAAATCCTTAGAACCCACCGCAACCGTAGGACCCTCATGTTCAGGGTACTGAGCCTGCAACACCTACCACTCAGGCCGAGTGTTATAAGAACATAGTTGACATGTTCAAGCAATTTATGACTGCTATGAGGACTGAACAAATTGTGCAACCCATCGCCCATGCCGTTCAATACACTCGAGCACCTATCGATAAGCTCTCACGGTATCGAGCTTATACCTTCACTGGAAAAGATGATGATAACCTTGAAGTTGTTGAGTATTGGTTGGATAACACCTTGCGAATTCTGGATAAGCAACTTCAGTGCTCGGACGATCACAAGCTTGAGTGTGCTATCGCATTGCTGGCCGATGAGACACTCCATTGGTGGGAAACTACCATTTTGACGGTTTTAGAGGATACAATGACTTGGGAGTTCTTCCTTAAAGAATTCCGCAAGAAATATGTTAGTGAATTTTGCATTGCTGAAAGACGAAGCATCTTTCTTCATCTTAAACAAGGTGGACGACCGATCAAACAATATATACATGACTTCTACAAGTACCGTCGATATGGTGCAGAATATATAAAAAAAGGAGGAAGAAAAGTGTCGGATGTTCATTGCAGGGCTCAACGATGAACTACGCCCTGTGTTCACTACACTAGGCATTTTTGATTTC
This sequence comes from Hibiscus tridactylites, assembly GCA_958450335.1. Lineage (NCBI taxonomy): Eukaryota > Viridiplantae > Streptophyta > Magnoliopsida > Malvales > Malvaceae > Hibiscus > Hibiscus tridactylites. The sequence continues at coordinate 57,361,789 of OY288277.1, forward strand.
CAGGATTTGGTGAATCGAGTTAAGGCCATTGAAGCTGCATAGAGAGCCCAACGAGCTGGTGGGTTTGGGAAACCCGAGAAGAGCTTCAGAGATGATTCCCAACCTCTGAGATGGAACAAGAAAGGGAGATATCAAGGCCCCAAACAAAATATCTATCCATAGCCCTCCCGTTCTGGGAACATCGAGAGACCTCAGTCTGTGATGTAGTCTTTTGCCAAAGCCGCATTTGTTGACAACAATGGAGGTTCGAATCGAGGCACCAACATCCACTCTGTAATTATTGCCAAAATAGGCATCTAGCGGGTCAATGCCGTAAGCAAACTGGATCATGTTACTATTGTGGCGAGTAGGGTATCTTTATACGTGATTGTCCTTCGAATGCAACAAAATCTATTTCTACACCGACTACTACTGCTTCTTCTGCTCAACCCTTTCGAGGTAAAAGATCGAGCCAAGGATCATCAGAAAATTTTGGGCGATCGAGTGGTCCAGGGAAACCCTTTAATAAGCAAGATTCGAAAGCTCCTGCCCAAATGTATCATGTAAGGAGCAGTGTAACCCCCTTAGCCCGACCTAGGCGGTTGACCCAAACTACGTAGATTACACGGGGAAAACCAAAGTTAACCTGAAACTCAACCTTGATTCACAACCCTTTTTTTCTTTTAAATCTTGTCTAAATGTACATTAACCCTAAGTGAGTACCCATAAAACTTATTTGAGAAAGGCTCAGCGATCGGATAACAAACATGGACTCAATTGCACTTAATACAAGTTCAGGGACCAAAATGTAAATTCTGTAAATTTGAGGGTCTTTACTGATTTTAATGTTACCAATATGAAATTAGTCATATTACGTGCTTCTCCGCCAAATTTCATCTTAAAAGGACATCTCAAACTCAAACAATTGCAACTTCAACTTTCGGGACTAAAATGTAAAGCTTGCAAACTTCAGCACCATTCAAATCAGTGCCCAATGGTCACCTGTTTCGGAACTTCCACCTGCTGTATCGAAACATGGATCGAAACAGCGTTGACCGTTCTGATACGCGGGTTGGTTCCGAGACTACTTCTGAAATGAGGCATTCCAGTAGCCAAATCGTTTCGAAATATCCCTTGGCGTTTCGAATCACGAAGGCCATTTCAGGCCCCCGTTTCGAAACACTAGAGGGTGTTTCGATATGGTTTGCCCAGAAACAGCAGCAAATGCTGGTTTTTCATGCATAAACCCGTTCAAATACATCCTAATGACTCTCTAATCATGTCAACAGGTCCACTTACATATATGGTACACATTTAGGTCACCCTAACACATTCATATCATCAAACATGAAGATCTCACAACTCTAGAGGCATGCTTCCTATTATCAAAACCAAATAGGCAAACAAACTTCAAATCAAGCATTTAAAGGCCATTTACAATTCAAGCCAACCAAGGCAAACATGCCACAACCTTAGGGAGTTTAACACATCTCCCAAAACAAAACTTAGGTTCCCAATGCCAATTTATCAAAACTAATAGTGTATGAAAACTTCACGATACGTGAGCTTGGACTTCCTTGGATGAACTTAGCTTCCTTGATGCCCTTAGACACCTCACTTATCTGCATTATTGGTAAAAGAGAGTGTAAGCACAAATGCTTAGTGAGGCATGCTCTAAAGAAACCAACACAATAATGCATATTTAGAAAACACTTTCATCAAGCTTTTTAAACACATGCTCATCTCATTCTCATGTTTGTTAAAACTTTCAAAGAAAAACTCATTGCAACCACATGTACCTTCATTCTATCTCATGCATTAAAACCAATTCAAATCTCATGGCAAGGCCATTCACATGCTTGTATTGTCAAAGCATTTCTAAACAAAATCTCACATGTATATCTCATAGCACAAATCATTACATCAAAGGTACATGTGTAACAAAAACCATTTCATCATTTATATTGGAATTTAGCATCTCATTAATACTCGGATATGCGGACACATTTCTACACTAGACTCTTCCGGTGAAATCTCACATCACCGTACTCAAATGGCGGAATCCCTCATTGCCACAATGCTTGGGTATTTCACCAAGTCCTACCCGATGGAATGCCCATCATCGGAAATATCTCCCTTTGGCTTAACCAAAGAGAATGTACGAATTTTTAGTTTATAGTGCACTCTCATCCTATTGATCGATCAATTATATCCGGTAAGTTTCTCAACATCTATGCCAATATAATGTATTAAAATACCATCACACCTACTGTTTTTCATGCAAAACAATTCAAAGGTTTTCTCATCACATTTCAAAACATAGATCATACTTTGCTTCAAACCAAAAGATCAAATCCATCCAATGCAACATGCCATCTCATGACATCTCTACAAGCATAATCACATGCTTCAAAACATGCATAAAATCAGTAGGAATTTAACAATCTCAAACCAGGAGCATGTAAAGCATTTTAGGAGCAAACACCACTATAGAGAGATCAAATCAAGCCATACTTACTTCCGGATTTAGGAAGCTGTTTCAAACCTCTCCTAAATCCCCAAACCTTGTATTTTTGTCCTCATAGACTTCAAACCAAATCGCACTCACCAAATTTCGTTTCTCTTTATCCCCAAAACGCCAATTAAGCTTCCGGATCAACTCCAAACGCGTCCGAAGATGTCTCCCCTGTTTTAGACACATCAAAGAAGAGGATTAATGCATCATCATGCATTGAAATCTTCAGCCAACACTCCTAAACTCGCTGCTCTACCCAAAACCAACATTTCGGCTACCAAACACAACCGAAATCACCCCCAAACTCTTCCAAAACTTAACCCAACCAAGATCCACCACTCCTAAACTTTGCAAAAATCGCATTCTGGTCACTACACTGAAATGTAGTATTTCCAAACCTTATTTTGTAAAATTGATTTCACCACTCTCTTATATATAATAAATGGGGATTTTTAGATATTTTTCTATATTTTTAAAGCATCCCGAACTAGGCGTTCCCTAAAACCTCCTTTTATATTCGAACCGTTTATCAGACAGGTCCGGTTCAGACCCTAAACGTCTAAGCCCAAAATTGGGGTGTTACAACTCTCCCCCTCTTAAGAAATTTCGTCCTCGAAATTTACCTGGAGGAAAAAGGTAAGGAAATTGCTTCTTCATGTCGTCTTTTCTTTCCCATGTGGCTTCCTCAACACCACGATGCTTCCACAACACCTTAACCAATTCAATGGTCTTACCTCGAAGAACTTTACTGTCCGAATCCAGAATCGCTACCGGCTCCTCATCATAGGTCAAATCTGGATTCAACTCCACTTCCTCCACATGCATAACATGCGAAGGATCCGATCTATACCTCCGAAGCATAGAGACATGGAACACATCATGTATCTTTTCCAACTCTTGTGGTAAACTCAGTTTATAAGCAACTGGACCCACGCATTCAATCACCTCGTACGGCCCAATATACCTAGGGCTCAACTTACCCTTCCATCCAAATCTTATCACCTTCCTCCAGGGTGAAACCTTCAAAAACACACGGTCACCCACCGCATACTCGATCTCCTTACCCTTCAAATCCGCGTAAGACTTTTGTCGATCAGAAGCTGCTTTCAGCCGCTCACAAATGAGCTTCACCTTCTCGGTGGTTCCTTTCAACAAAGCCGGCATTGAAACCAACTTCCGACCTATTTCAGCCCGGCAAAGAGGAGTTCTGCACTTCCTTCCATACAAAGCTTCATAAGGTGCCATTTGAATACTTGCCTGGTAGCTATTGTTATAAGCAAACTCCACCAAAGGCAAATGCTTCTCCCAAGAGCCTTGAAACTCAATCACACATCACCTCAACATATCCTCAAGCACTTGGATAACACGCTCAGACTGACCATCCGACTGTGGATGATAAGAAGTACTGAAATTCAGCCGCGTACCCAAAGCATGATGCAAACACTCCCAAAAACGCGATGTAAACCTCGGATCTCTCTCCGACACTATAGACTTTGGCACACCATGCAGTCGGACAATCTCAACAATGTACAGCTCTGCAAGCTTATCCAAAGTATACGTGGTATGCACAGGTAAGAAATGCGCACACTTCGTAAGGCGATCCACAATAACCCACACCGAATTCTTCTTCGATGGCGACAAAGGCAAACCAGACATAAAGTCCATGGTAATTCTCTCCCACTTCCATTCAGGTATCCTCAACGGTTGCAACAACCCTGAAGGAAATAGATGCTCAGCTTTAACCCGCTGGCAAACCATACACTTACTCACACATTCCGCAACATCTTTCTTCAAACCCACCCAATAGTACTCATCCTTTAAATCACGATACATCTTTGTACTACCTGGGTGCATAGCAAAAGGACTACTATGTGCTTCGGTCAGAATAGTACGCCTCAACTCCGCATCATTTGGCACTACTATCCGTCTTCCGAAACATAAAACTCTATCATCATTAAAACAAAAATCCGATGATCTATCCTCAGCAATATCCTGAACATGTGGCACCAAAGAATCATCCAACAACTGCTTATCTTTTATCAACTGAACCAGAGATGGTTTCACTTGTAATTCAGCCACAAGACCCCCATCTCGCGAAATGCTCAAGCTAGCAAACATAGCCCTTAGCTCTACTGCCACCTTCCTGCTCAAGGCATCCGCTACAACATTAGCTTTTCCCGGATGGTACTCGATCGTCAGATCGTAATCTTTAAGAAACTCCACCCAACGTCGTTGCCTAAGATTTAACTCTTTCTGGGACATCAAATACTTCAAACTCTTGTGATCCGTGTACACAGTACACTTCTCACCATAAAGATAATGTCGCCAGATCTTCAAAGCAAAAACCACTGCAGCTAGCTCAATATCATGGGTAGGATAATTGCGCTCATGCACCTTTAATTGCCGCGATGCATAAGCCACCACCTTACCCTCTTGCATTAGCACACACCCCAAACCAACATAGGATGTGTCACTGTACACCACAAACTCTTTTCCTGATTCAGGTTGGACTAAGATAGGAGCTTGCGTCAAATCTGCCTTAAGCTTCTCAAAAGCTTGTTGTCTTGCTTCCGTCCACTCATACTTGACATCTTTTTGCAACAAATTTGTCAAAGGGGCAACAATATTTGAAAATCCGTCCACAAACCTTCGGTAATATCCTGCCAACCCAAGGAAACTACGGACTTCATGAACAGACTTAGGGGGCTTCCAATTCATCACCGCTTCAATTTTCTGAGGATCAACACGAATCCCCTCTGCTGAAACCATATGACCAAGGAACACAACTTCCTTTAGCCGAAACTCACACTTGCTCAGCTTAGCATAAAGCTGATTTTCCAGAAGCGCTTGCAACACAACCCTCAAATGACCTTCATGCTCCTCCTCAGTACGAGAGTACACAAGGATATCGTCGATAAACACCACAACAAACTTGTCCAAGTATTCATGGAACACTCTATTCATCATGTCCATGAAAGCAGCAGGAGCATTCGTCAAGGAAAACGACATTACAAGGAACTCATAATGCCCATACCTCGTTCTAAAGGTTGTTTTTGGCACATCCACATCCTTCACCTTAAGCTGATAGTACCCTGACCTTAAATCTATCTTGGAGAACACAACCGCTCCCCGAAACTGATCAAAAAGATCATCGATCCTTGGCAAAGGATACCTATTCTTGATAGTCAACTTGTTCAGCTGACGATAATCGATGCACATTCTCATAGTGCTGTCTTTCTTCTTCACGAACAAGGCCGGTGCACCCCAAGGTGACACACTAGGTTGAATGAAACCACGGTCAAGCAACTCCTGAAGCTGCGTCTTCAACTCCTTCAACTCCTTAAGTGCCATGCGATATGGAGCAATGGACACCGGAGTTGCGTTTTCATACAACTCAATTCCAAACTCCACCTCACGACTAGGCGGCAATCTAGGTAGCTCCTCCGGAAACACTCCAGGAAACTCTCACACAGTTCTGATATCCTGAACGCGAAACTCCTTTGAACTAGGATTCATCACAAAGGCTAGGTAAGCCTCGCAACCTTGCCTCAACATCCGACTTGCTTCCAATGTAGACATCACATTGGCAAGAAACTTCACATTCTCACCTACCACCACCACTTCATAATCATCCGCAAGTTTCAATGAAACCCGCTTGTTCTCAAAATCCACCACAGCTGGATGCTCAACAAGCCAATCCATACCAAGGATTACATCAAAGCCATAGAATGGTAATTCCATAAGATCAACAAGGAAAACATGGTTTTGCACTTTCAAGGGACATCTTTTATACAACTTTCGCGTTACAATTGTCTCACCAAAAGAACTAGTCACACGCATACCAACATCCAAAGACTCAACAGGCAAACCAAGCATTTGAGCATGTTCACGCAAAAATGTATGAGTGTACAGATCCAGAATCAATCAAAGAAAGTAATGATAAGGATTGCAAAGTGAATGTACCTGCGATCACATCCGTATCATTCCTTCCCTCACGATGGGCATACACTCGAGCCTGACCACCACCCTCAGGTTGGACGGCCACAACATGAGCTACATTCCTGCCACCATCATCTCTGCGTTGAAAATTACCACGGCCACGCCCACGCCCACGACCTCTCTGTGGTTCAGCTGCTCTCATAGGCGCCTGTCCTTCCTTCAAAGGCTGAGGACAATCTTTCTTCAAATGTCCACGGCTTCCACAATTCCAGCACGTCCCAAGGTTACCCCAGCACTCACCACCGTGCCGTCTACCACAACGGTTACACTCAGGAGTCCTCTGAACAACATTAGGTCCTTGTTGAACTCTACTAGGGTTACCACCTCCACGCCTAGCATCAAAGTGTAGCCTCCGATCCTTATGCCTCTTGTTGCGATCTCTACCATAATCGTGTTCAGTCGCTCTCTTCCCAGAGCTAGATCCACCCGCTCGGCTAGAAAAACCAAGATTCAACTCAATGTCCTTGGCTCTAGTGACCAAGACATCGAAATCTGTATAATCAGTCGCAAGCATATATGTCTTCACGTCCGTTACTAACCCATAACGGAATCGTTCGCATCTCTCCCGCTCATCAGGGACCAACTCAGGTGCATACTGACAGAGACAGACAAACTGAATCTCATACTCAGCCACCGTCATGCTACCTTGCACAAGAGACATAAATTCTCTTTTCTTCTCATCTAGGTATCGCACACCCAGATACTTCCACTTAAAGGCACTCAGGAAGAACGTCCACGTCACCTCAACCTCTTCCATCCTAGATATGGTCGTGGTCCACCATGTATAAGCATCACCATGTAGCAGTGATATCACACAACCCAACTTCTGCACATTGTTGCAATTCATTTGACCCAAAATCCTCTTGGTGCTTTCCAACCAAGACTCAGATCCCTCCGGAGACAAACCTCTGAACTCAGTTCCAACAAGGCTGCGAAGACGTTCCAAAGACAACCTCCCATTGGCATCGTCCTGATGCGCAGCTCCATGAGCTCCAGCTACCGCCGCCTGGAAGGCTCCAACAATAGCCTGAATCAACACAGTCATGTCAGGAGCAGCTTGTCCCTGCACACCTTCAGGTCCAGCGACCCCAGCATCGGCACCAACATTGCCAGCTCCAGCACCCTCACCACCGTGTGGTCCACCACCAGGAGGAGGAGGTAAATCCACAACATTCTCAGCTCTCCTCATTCTCATTCTGAGCCATAGCTCTTGTGTTCATCCTCATCTCTCTATGTGGCCCCATTTACAAAGAAAACAATGCACTGACAATAAAAATGCATAAACACAATTAGGCTCAATAAGGTAAGTAATCCAAGTACTCAAGCTCATTTTCGAAAACAGTTCCTTTCATTAGTTTTGAAATGGCAATGGGATCCCCTAATACACTCCAACATAGCATAACATCACAGCCACAACACAATTGAAACCATGCATCACTATTCACACAACATTCTTTCACCCAAAAGGCTCATTATGCAAAAACACATACATCATCCACATAACAAATCCCAAAGATACGAGAACCAAGCTCTGATACCACCAAATGTAACCCCCTTAGCCTGGCCTAGGCGGTTGACCCGAACTACGAAGATTACACGGGGAAAACCAAAGTCAACCCGAAAGTCAACCTTGATTCACAACCCTTTTTTTCTTTTTAATCTTGTCTAGATGTACATTAACCCTAAGTGAGTACCCATAAAACCTATTTGAGAAAGGCTCAGCGACCAAATAACAAACAGGGACTCAATTGCACTTAATATAAGTTTAGGGACCAAAATGTAATTTCTATAAATTTGAGGGTCTTTACTGATTTTAATGTTACCAATATGAAATTAGTCATATTACATACTTCTCCGCCAAATTTCATCTTAAAAAGACATCTCAAACTCAAACAATTGCAACTTCAACTTTCGGGACTAAAATGTAAAGCTTGCAAACTTTAGCACCATTCTAATCAGTGTCCAACGGTCACCTGTTTCGGAACTTCCACCTGCTACATCCAAACATGGATCAAAACGGCGTTGACCGTTCCGATACGCGGGTTGGTTCCGAGACTAGTTCCGAAACGAGGCATTCTAGTAGCCAAATCGTTTCGAAACATCCATTGGCGTTTCGAAACACGAAGGCCATTTCAAGCCCCCGTTTCAAAACACTAGAGGGTGTTTCGATACGGTTTGCCCAGAAACAACAGCAAATGCTGGTTTTTCATGCATAAACTCGTTCAAATACATCCTAATGACTCTCTAATCATGTCAACGGGTCCACTTACATATATGGTACACATTTAGGTCACCCTAACACATTCATATCATCAAACATGAAGATCTCACAAGTCTAGAGGCATGCTTCCTATTATCAAAACCAAATAGGCAAACAAACTTCAAATCAAGCATTTAAAGGCCATTTACAATTCAAACCAACCAAGGCAAACATGCCACAACCTTAGGGAGTTTAACACATCTCCCAAAACAAAACTTAGGTTCCCAATGCCAATTTATCAAAACTAATAGTGTATGAAAACTTCACCATACATGAGCTTGGACTTCCTTGGATGAACTTAGCTTCCTTGATGCCCTTAGACACCTCACTTATCTGCATTATTGGTAAAAAAGAGCGTAAGCACAAATGCTTAGTGAGCCATGCTCTAAAGAAACCAACACAATAATGCATATTTAGAAAACACTTTCATCAAGCTTTTTAAACACATGCTCATCTCATTCTCATGTTTGTTAAAACTTTCAAAGCAAAACTCATTGCAACCACATGTACCTTCATTCTATCTCATGCATTAAAACCAATGCAAATCTCATGGCAAGGCCATTCACATGCTTGTATTGTCAAAGCATTTCTAAACAAAATCTCACATGTATATCTCATAGCACAAATCATTACATCAAAGGTACATGTGTAACAAAAACCATTTCATCATTTATATTGGCATTTAGCATCTCATTAATACTCGGATATGCGGACACATTTCTACACTAGACTCTTCCGGTGAAATCTCACATCACCGTACTCACTTGTCCAGCAACACAATTTCCGGTGGAATATCTCATCACCGTACTCACATGGCGGAACCTCTCATCGCCATAATGCTTGGGTGTTTCACCAAGTCCTACCCGATGGAATGCCCATCATCGGAAATATCTCCCTTTGGCTTAACCAAAGAGCACATATGAATTTTTAGTTTATAGTGCACTCTCATCCTATTGATTGATCAATTATATCCGGTAAGTTTCTCAACTCCTATGCCAATATAATGTATTAAAATACCATCACACCTACTATTTTTCATGCAAAACAATTCAAAGGTTTTCTCATCACATTTCAAAACATAGATCATACTTTGCTTCAAACCAAAAGCTCAAATCCATTCAATGCAACATGCCATCTCATGACATCTCTACAAGCATAATCACGTGCTTCAAAACATGCATAAAAACAGTAGGAATTTAACAATCTCAAACCATGAGCATGTAAAGCATTTTAGGAGCAAACACCACTATAGAGAGATCAAATCAAGCCATACTTACTTCCGGATTTAGAAAGGTGTTTCAAACCTCTCCTAAATCCCCAAACCTTGTATTTTTGTCCTCATGGACTTCAAACTAGATCGCACTCACCAAATTTCATTCGCTTGATCGCCAAAACGCCAATTAAGCTTCTGGATCAACTCCAAAAGTGTCCGAAGATGTCTCCCATGTTTTAGACACATCAAAGCAGAGGATTAATGCATCATCATGCATTGAAATCTTCAGCCAACACTCCTAAACTCCCTGCTCTACCCAAAACCAACATTTCAGCTACCAAACACAACTGAAATCACCCTAAACTCTTCCAAAACTCAACCCAACCAAGATCCATCACTCCTAATCATTTCTAAACATCAATCACCATCAAAAACAACCCTAAACTCGACCCTATACCTCCAGCTATAACAGAACATCAAGAACACCTCAAAAACCACCATTTTCTTAAGCAAAAACTTAGGAAACACAACCTATTCGGGATTAGATTTGTAAAACCTCATTTCTAACATCATTTAACATCCAAAATACATTAGAAAACTATCTCAAAATAGAGCCCAATCAATTACAACGAAAATCTTCAAGATCTCTTCCAAAACCTTGAGTTTTAAGCCAAAATCTTGTTTCTAACATTAAAACCATTTATAAAACTTTAATAAAGGATTGAAAACTTGAGAATTTCAGTAAAGAACTGAGTATTTAGAGGAGAAAAACATTCTTACCTCTAAATGATGATTCCTCCTTGATTTGGGCAAAATTCCATGAATATGCAATGTGGAAATCAAAAGGATTTGTTGCAAGATTGATTAGAAACCCATAGATGATGGAAATCTCACCAATTGAAGTGAAGATCAATGTGAATTTTTCTGGAAGAAATGTGTTTGGATGATGGGATTTTGAGAGAAAATTAGGAAAAAGTAGTTATGAAAGTCAAAATTTAGTTTTCACCTTTCTTTTTAATTAATTAAAACATTAATTAAATCACCCAAATTAAGGAAAAATCTGGAGAAAAACATTTTGGGTAAATTAGCTCTTTAAAGATTCAAAGTTTCAATCCTTTACAAAACAGTCACTACTAAACTTTGCAAAAATTGCATTTTGGTCACTACACAGAAATGTAGTATTTCCAAACCTTATTTTGTAAAATTGATTTCACCACTCTCTTATATATATTAAATGAGGATTTTTAGATATTTTTCTATATTTTTAAAGCATCCCAAACTAGGTGTTCCCTAAAACCTCCTTTTATATTCGAACCGTTTATCAGACCGGTCCGGTTCAGACCCTAAACTTCTAAGCCCAAAATTAGGGTGTTAGAGGCAGAGAAGAAGAGGATGAACCTGATGTCATTGCAGGTACCATCGAGCTATATTCACAATCCTTATATGCATTGATTGACCCTGGTTCTACTCATCCTTTTATAAGTACCATTGTAATTAAGAAATACAATATGTATTTTGAACCGATAGCATTGAGAATTTTTGTAACCAATCCCCTATGAGATTGTGTCAACGTGAGGGTAGTGTGTAAGAATTGCCCTTTAATGATTCAAGGAATTCCTTTTCCGACCAATTTGTTGGCTTTATCGATCCATGAATTCGATGTCATCCTAGGCTTATATTGGCTTAGTGAGCATCATGCCTAGGTAGATTGTTGTAAAAGGAAATTGTATCTCTAGGTTTGGGTAAGGAGAATGTTGTATTAATGAATGCGAGAAGTTCGTCATTGTACGCTTTGGCGTTGGACTCTAAAGACGAGCCACAATTGCGAGACATTGACATCGTGTGTGAATTCTTTGATGTCTTCCCTGATAAACTTCCGGGATCGTCCCCAACTCGTGAAGTGGAGTTTAGCATTGAGGTACAACCTTGGACTGCTCCAGTTTCCATTGCACCATACCGTATGACAACTATGGAATTAAAAGAATTAAAGACTCATATTCAAGACCTATTGAGCAAAGGTTTCATTCAATTGAGCTCTTCTCCTTGGGGAGCTCTAGTTCTCTTTGTTAAAAATAAAGATGGTTCTATGCGACTGTGTATCGACTACAGACAATTGAATAAAGTAACCATCAAGAATAAGTATCCATTGCCTAGAATAGACGACCTGTTCGATCAACTAAAAGATGCCTCTATGTTTTCCATCGACTTAAGGTCAGGCTACTATCAAATGAGAGTTAAGGAGTGTGATGTGTTAAAGACTACCTTCCGTACAAGATATGGACACTACTAATTCTTGGTGATGCCTTTTGGATTAACCAATGCACCGACGGCCTTTATGAATTTGATGAATTGGGTATTTAGGCCCTACCTTGATAAATTCGTAGTGGTTTTTATAGATGACATATTGATATATTCCAAGAATGAAGCAGAGCACCGAAACCATCTTCGTATTGTGCTTCAGACTCTAGGAGAGAAACAGTTGTACGCGAATTTCTCTAAGTGCGAGTTTTGGCTTACCGAAGTTGCCTTTTTAGGGAACATCGTGACGACTTCGGGTATTCAAGTGGACCTGAAGAAAATCCGAGCTATTGTAAATTGGCATCCACCGAAGAATATTAGAGAAGTCAGAAGCTTTCATGGGCTTGCTGGCTATTACCGAAGATTTGTGAAAGGGGTTTCTATGATAGCTGCTCCTTTTGTTTGGACCGAGGCTCAACAATGGAGTTTCGATCAGTTTAAACAAGTGTTGACTCATGCACCAGTCATGACCCAACCAGAGTCCGGAAAGGACTACACAGTTTGCAGTGATGCATCACATCTAGTGTTATGATGCGTATTGATGCAAGAAGGTAGAGTTATCGCTTATGCTTCGAGACAACTTAAGTCGCACGAAATGCATTATCCCACCCACGACCTTGAATTGGCTGCAATTGTCTTCGTATTGAAAATCTGGAGACATTATCTCTATGGAGAAAAATGTTATTTCTTTACCGATCACAAAAGTCTTAAGTATCTATTGACTCAAAAGGCGTTGAATCTTCGGTAAAGGAGGTGGATGGAACTTCTTAATGATTGTGATCTTTTCATTGATTACCATCCGGGTAAGGCCAATGTTGTAGATGATGCACTCAGCCGCAAACCTTCGCTTGCCCCTCAAGCAATTAACATTCATTTCTGACTTCGGAAGCATCGTTGTCTTGTAGCTAAACTCCAAGTTCAGTCTACCATCGTTTCGTGAATCAAAGATTTGCAAGGGCAAGATCCTGAGTTTCAATCTATCGTCTCTAAGCTATCGGACAACCCCGACTTCATAATTAACTCCGAAAGACTCTTGTGTTTTCATGATCGAGTCTGTGTGCCTAATGATGAATCTCTTTGCACCGATATTCTTTCTGAAGCTCATTTGAATTCTTTTCCTGTTCACCCCGGGTCTATAAAGATGTACAAGGACCTGCGGGAACTCTATTGGTGGTCGGGCATGAAGCAGGCCATAGTTGATTTCATTTCCAAATGTCTCACGTGCCAACGTGTTAAGGTAGAACATTGTGCTCCTACTGGATTATTGCAGCCTATCGATCCACCAAAATGGAAGTGGGAAAAGATCACTATGGATTTTGTTAGTGGTCTACCGTTAACACCTACGAAGCATGATGCTATATGGGTCATAGTAGATCGTTTCACGAAGTCAGCTCATTTTATACTGGTTAGAATGGACTACGGTCTCCCTAAACTAGCTGATATGTATATCAAAGAAGTATTCCGACTCCACAGAGTACCTAAGTCTATTATCTCCGATCGAGATCCTCGATTTGCATCTCGGTTTTGGAGAACCTTGCAAGGTGCTATGGGCACCAGAGTTAATCTTAGCACAACCTTTCACCCTCAATCTGACGGTCAGTTAGAAAGGGTAATCCAGGTAAATCATCGAAAAATCTATCCATTGAAATTTTAGAAACTTGCATCGTTATTGAACTTCTCTATACAGTTCTTGGAAAACATGCTTCGGGCATGCATTATTGACTTTGGTGGAACTTGGGAGAAGTCTCTACCCCTTATCGAATTTGCCTACAATAATAGTTACCAAGCATCAATTCAAGTGGCTCCGTATGAAGCATTGTATGGTAGGCGATGTAGAACTCCATTGTGTTGGTCGGAGCTTGGCGAGGGCAAGATGTTAGGCCCTGACTTAATTTGAGAGACTGAAAAATGGGTCACTATTATCCATGATCGTTTAAAGGCTGCTTTTGATCGCCAAAAGGCTTATGCTGATCTTAAGAGAAGAGATATTGAGTATGAAGTTGGTGAGAAAGCCTTTCTCAAAGTATCACCGTGGAAGAAGGTTTTAAGATTTGGCAAAAAGGGAAAATTGAGTCCCCGATTCATTGGACCTTTGAAGTCATTGAAAGAGTTGGCCACGTGGCATATTGGTTATTGCTACCCTCAGAATTGAGTAATATCCACGATGTTTTTCATGTATCGATGCTTCGGAAATACCGTTCTGATCCTTCGCACATTGTGGAACCTGAGTCTGTAAAACTTCAACCAAATCTATCCTACGAGGAGGAACCAATTCAGATTATAGCAAGAGAAGTCAAGAGGCTTCGCAACAAAACTGTACCGTTAGTTAAAGTGCTCTGGAGGAGCCACACCGTTGAAGAAACCACCTGGGAACCTGAAGAGACCATGAAACGACAATATCCCCATCTCTTCGGTTCAGGTAAAAATTCAAGGACGAAAATTTCTTAAGGGGGGAGAATTGTAACACCCAAAAATCCAGTCTAGTCGGAATTAAGTTCCTGTGATCGGAAATCCTATATTGATGAAGTTTAAATATTGTATCGGCTAGATAGTTATTGATATCGGACCCTAATTGAGCTAAAAATATTGTCATCGGACTCTATCGAATAATATTGAACTTATATAGTGACTAAATTGGAGAAAATGCAAATTGGAGAGCAAAATTGTGGTATGGTGAGAATTGAGGGACTAATCTTGCGATTAGAAAGCTTACCCGGGAATCTCCTAAGCAAACACCTTCATCTTCCTCATCTTCTTCCTTCAAGCACACACCTCCATTGGAGAGAGTTTTGAGCTTCACTTTTTCTTCGTTTTATCAATATCAAATCGTTGCTATCGATCGGGTAAGCTATAATCCTCAATCAGTTATTGGATTCCATAAACATATTGAGTTTAATCTCAAGTTAGGGTTTTGACCATCTATGGATATTTCATCATTATTGTTTATATTGAAGTCGGATATCGATTTTGATATTGTTGTATTGATTTTGACATCGAAATATCGACCCTAACAATCTCCTTATTGATTTCCTAGCTCAAGAAGTTGATAAAAGGCGGCCATCGTCTCCATCCGAAGCTAGGAACAAGGGGATTGTTATCCGAGAGCCTTGAAAGCTTAAGATTGTTAAGATGGGTGTAGTAGGAGCCCCAAGATTAGGCAAAAAGTCTTCCCGGATCTTTATTTGATGTTTTAGATTATATGGCTAATATTGATATTGATGAAGTTGCACTGAATGGATAATCAGACACCTTGGTAAGTGTCATTGTATAGATATTGTTATTGGAATCGGTCCTAAGAAATCATTGAACATCGGTCATAGTTATTGGGATCGTCATTGAGCATTGTCATTGTATAGATATTATTATTGAAGCATTGCTAAAAAATCATTGATTATTGTTATTGGCATTGAATTATAAAACATTGATTATAAAACATATTGGCTATTGATAATATTGAAATCATTGATCATCGAAATACTCATTGATTATTGAAATGAACATGAACATTGGAACCTTGGATTTGAATAGACATTGGATACAATAGGCATGTCATAGAATTCATGAGCTTAGTGTACGAGTTTACTACGGTCCTAAGGCTATGGCTTATATTGATTTGGCGAGGCGAAGGGATGTGTATTGATATTGGTCATATTAGCGAGGCAGAGAGTTTAGACCATTCATTGATTTGGCGAGGCATAAGAATTCGCGTATCCACTATCTTGATTCAGTCCAAGGATTTATGATGAAAAGAATATGTTAAACATTGTATATTGTTGCATAGCATTGACATTGTTAAGCATGAGATCATATATGTATTGATACTTGACATATTGTTGTTCATATTGTCAATGACTACCTCACAAGGCAATGTATGCCTAACGTGTCTCATCTCATGCATTTTCAGGTTGAAACATCCTATGATGTAGTATGGTTAATGGCCCTAAATGGCCTTTTTGGTTGGTTTAAAGTGGCATAAAAATGCATACTTAGCTCAAAAAGGTAAAAACATAGTAAATGTATTTGTATGGTCATAAAATTTGGCAAGCTAGTAGTTTATACCATTGAAATATTGTGGGTAAAGTTTTGTTGCATTTGGACATTGTTCGATAGGTCAAATTGAATGAATACAAGAAAAAAATATGTCATTACAGGTCAGGCCGTATCGAAACGGGTGATGGCGTTTCGATACGGGTAAGCACAGTTTGGTTTGAGAAATAGGGTGTATCGGAACGATTTATGGCCATTTCGAAACATTTTCTCTCGGAATCCCTCGTTTCGATACGGGTTTATAGTGCATCGAAACATGTCAAAGTCAAAGTTAAAGGAGGTCAACCCGTTTCGATACAGGCATGCCCGTATCGATACAGTCTAAAGGGTAAATTCAATAGGATTTGACCATTGTTCGCCCGTTTTGAAACGACCCTAGGGTGTTTCGATACGGAGTTAGTTAAGTTAGTTAAAGACTACTAAACATATTACAAGTTTTACAGTTTGGTCATTGAATGTTGTAAGGCCAAATTGAATGAGATAACGATCTCCTAATAGCATGAAATTTTGCAGGTAGGATGTTAATGGAATTAATTTCATTATGGTAAAATCAATTGCTTCAAAGGACCCCTAGTTTGTTGAAATTACAAATTGGTCCCTAAAACTTGTAATAGTTGCGATTTAGCACTTGAATGATTAATGATTGCTTATATAGATAAAATGGATTGAGTTATTTTCTTGTGATGATTCGTTGTATGATATGGTTTAAATTGTTAATATTAAAATGAAATTTTATTGCACCAATTTCTGTTTTGATCATCGGTTTCGCCTTCCGACCCGGTTCTCGACTAGAACGGGAAGGGGGTGTTACATGCTTCATGCCATAGTCACTAAAACTCTCATATGAATACATTTCCATGATTTCCAACTATTGCAACCTGTAATCATACATATCCAGCCACATGTATTATGTCCAAACAATAGCATATCACTCAATTAAGCTCACATAACAAATTAAACATGCTATTCAAACACAAGCATCCAAATCATGCTTCACAATCAATCATAGAAAACATTTCTTAAGTGTTCATATTTCCCATTTTAATCCATCTTCCCTTAATATCATTTACCAATCCATAATTAATTTACATTTCATACTTCAGGTTAAACATCATTGATAATTAAAAGATAGGGGTAAGGATACTAATCCTAACCCAAAAATTAACTACACTCACAATACTTCAAGCTCTGCCTTTTATTCTTGGTCTTTGATGGTTATGCCTTTGCCCTTCCTTTTGGATTGACCAACCTTTGTTTCTTCCAAGCTCTCTTCTATTTCTTCTTCTAAACATTTACATATGCATAGAAACAAAGAATTTTTAGCATCCACACTAACCATATAAACACATTCAACCAATCACAATAAATTTCATTTACAATTGTTTTTCAGTTATGACAGTTTGTACACCTGTTACTAATCTGGCCATAACTTTTAATCTACACATTGGATTTTCAATTAATTTATCTTTTTAGAAAGCTTATTCAACTAGCTTTTTATCCATGTATGGCTGGAATTTTTTTCATTTCTAGTTTAGTATAGAATTGTATTTAAAGACATGTCATTAGCAACATTGGACAACTTGTACTAGATATATGTTTCCAATTCCAGATTTTACTTAACAACTTTAAATTCAATGTCGTTTGTTTCTGATTAAAATAGAAATGTTAAAGTACATTCTATCAAAATTTCAGCTTATAATTCGATTCTTATAATTTATACTGATTTTTAAAAGACATTTCCTAGAACAGGCCCCCCTATTTAGACAGATTCATTAGAACATACTTCTTGGTCTATATTTAACTAAATTATTTCATATTCTCATTTTAGGACATTATACAAATTTTAACCTGACTCTTCATTAATCTTTCCAGTCTAGTATAGCCCCTAAACAAAACATAATAATCCACTAATTTCTAAAGTTTCCAGATTGGTCCAGATTTACTTAAATTGTCTACTAGTCACTTTAATCATCAACTTAAGCTAATTATCATCCATATTCAAGTTATTTTTCAATCCTATCACAAATCCCATGTTTCCAAGAATTAATTACAGAGCTCATTTAGTATTTTCAGTCTTTAAAGCTTTTAGTTTACTCAAAACAGTCCCTAAGGCAGATTTACATCCCTAGGTGACTTGTCTTGTTTCTAACAGATTTTCCAGCAATTCCAACAATATTTTAAAAACTTTCTTCCTACATCGATTTTTTCAGAAATGGTTTCTAACTCCTTAAATTTACATATTTTAACAAAAGGGTCACCTATCTCATTCAGGCAGCATATAACATCATATGGTGGCCTATTTTTTATTCTTCTGATATAACCTAAGTTAAATACACTTTTCTCATCATCATATAACCGTTTTCCAGAACTGAAATCAACAATTACAACAACCATATTCAACAAATCGAACCATATAAACAATTCAACATAACATTTGATACACTTAGCCAAGTATAAACACTTACATGTCCTTTAGCTTCAATTCCTACGCATAAATGATCAACATGCAAGAATTTTCCTTAAGTTTTCTATGGCTGAACATGATTTCTTTCTCCCTTACTCTGTCTCTAAAATTCGGCAGATTAGGGTGAAGGGGAAAGATGACCAAGCTAAGCTTGTTAGTGGATGTGTAAGTTACCCTTTTTTCCCTTAGATTAATTTTAAGTAAAATTTCAGCCAAGAGTAATTAGGGAAATCAAGAATTTGGACATGCAAGTCCACCATTTTATCATATAATTCAATTTAGTCTCTTGAGATTGGTCATTAAATTTGTTCATTCTTTTTAATTGAGTCCCTAATAGCCGAATAATAGGGTAATTTGGTTTAATTAAATTAATTTCTTAACCAATTGACTTGAATAACTTTTAGGGTATATTTGAGGGTGTTACAACTCTCCCCCCCTTAAAAGAAAGAATTCATCCTCGAATTCTTACCTGAACTGAATAAATGAGGATATTGCTTTTGCATCATATCCTCGGGTTCCCATGTTGCTTATTCGATCTTATGATTTCTCCAGAGGACTTTCACAAGAGCTATGTTCTTGTTTTGGAGTTGTCTGATTTCTCTATCGAGGATTCGAATTGGTTCCTCCTCGTAGGATAGATCGGGGTTCATTTCAACTTGTTCTTGCTCTAGAATATGAGATGGATCGGATCGGTATCGTCGGAGCATTGAAATGTGAAAAACATTATGTATCTTATCGAACTCACTTAGAAGTGCAAGTCGATAAGTTACTAGACCGATTCTTTCAACCACTTCAAAAGGTCCTGTGAAACGAGGGCTGAGTTTCCCTCTTTTTCCAAACCAAAACACTTTCTTCCAAGGAGAGACCTTGAGAAAGACCTTATCACCGATCTCGTCATGTATGTCTCTATGTTTCTAATCAGCGTAGGACTTTTGTCTATCGAAGGCTTATTTCAATCGAGAATGGATGATTTGAACTTGTTCCTCAGTTTCCCGAAGTAATTGATGTCCTAACACCTTATTATCGCCAAGTTCGGACCAACAGAGGGGAGTTCTGCACCTTCTACCATACAAAGCTTTGAAAGGAGCCACTTGAATTGAAGATTGGAAGCTATTGTTGTAGGTGAATTCTACCAAAGGTAGTGACTTTTCCCAGTTCTTTCTGAAATCGATGATACAAGCTCGAAGCATGTCTTCAAGAACTTGAATCACTCGTTCGGATTGTTAGTCACTTTGCAAATGGAAATTTGTGCTCAGATTTAGTTTGGTGCCAAGGGCTCATTATAGATATATCTAGAATCGAGCTATAAATAGAAGGTCTCGTTCAGAAACGATCAAAGTAGGGACTCTATGTAAACGGACGACTTCTCGTATATACAGATCATCTAAAGTTTCCAAGTTATAGTTCATACGAACCAGGATGAAATGGGAATATTTAGTGAATCGATCAACGATTGCCCAGATGGCATCACACTTTCTTGGGAAACAAGGAAGGCCGGATATAAAATCTATAGTGATTCATTCCCATTTCCATTGAGGTACTTTCATAGGTTGGAGCAATCCGGTGGGGACTCGGTGCTCAGCTTTCACTCGTTGAAATTTTAGACATTTCGACACAAAATCATTGGTAGCCGCTTTCATTCCGGGCCACCAATACAAGGGCTTGAGATCCTTATACATCTTAACCGATCCAGGGTGGATCGAGAAAAGACTTTGATGTGCTTCTTGTAGTATCTCTTCTTGTAAGTCTTTATTGTTAGGAATACAGACTCTATCTTTGAAATAGAGAATACCATTCGAATTAACAGAGAAGCCGGGATTAGACTCAAGCGTAGAAGAAATTTTCTAAAGTTTCGGGTCTATTTGTTGAAGTTCTTTGATCCCTGTAATTATGCTTGACTGAATTTGAAGTTCGGATAGATATTTTCAAGCTTTAGTGAGTCGAAAATGAGCGTTGATAGCCAAGGAAGCTACGAGAAAACGATTCGAATAGATTACTTATTTTACAAGATAATTTTGAATAGATATTTATTACACAAGATAGCATTCGAACACTTGCTTGTCTTGCAAGGTGTAGTTTGAATGGTTTCTTGAGGAACAAGAAATAATACATTTGATTATTTACGGATTTGGAATGGCTTACCGAGAGTCGGTTTTCGACTGAGAGCATCCGTAACCACGTTGGCTCTTCTAGGATGATAGTCGATGACTAAATTGTAATCCTTCAAAAACTCCATCCACCGCCTTTGTCTCAAATTGAGATCCTTCTAAGTAAGGAGATACTTTAGACTTTTGTGATCGGTAAACAAGTGACATTTTCACCGTACATATAGTGCCTCCAGATTTTGAGTGCAAATACGATGGCAACAAGTTCGAGGTCGTGTGTCGGATAATTGAGTTCGTGAGGTTTCAATTGACGGGATGCATATGCCACTACATTATCACCTTGCATCAAAACACAACCCAATCCTGAATGGGAGGCGTCGCTATAGACTGTGAATTCTTTGCCCGGGTCAGGTAGGATTAAAACTGGGGAATGAGTTAATGCTTGCTTCAATTGGTCAAACCTTCTTTGCTAATTTTCAGACCAATCAAACGGTTGATCCTTTCAAAGGAGTTTGATTAGTGGTAAAGCGATCATAGAGAAGTCTTTAACGAACCTTCGGTTATAACCAGCTAAACCAAGCAAAATGCGAACCTCACTAACATTCTTCGGAGGTCGCCAATCAAGAACAACTTGAATCTTTTTAAGGTCGATTTTGATTCCTTTGGCGGAGATCATCTGACAGAGGAAAGCAAATTCCGATAACCAAAACTCGCAGAAAATTTAGCGAACAATTGACATTCTCGGAGAGTTTGTAGCACGATTCAAAGGTGTTCAACATGTTCCTCCTTATTCTAGGAATAGACAAGAATGTCATCGATAAAAACAACAACGAACTTGTCGAGATAGGGTTTGAACACTCTGTTCATCAGGTCCATAAATGCGGCAGGAGCATTCGTTAACCCAAAAGGAATAACAAGAAATTCAAAGTGACTGTATCGAGTACGAAAAGCAGTTTTAGGGACATCTTCATCCTTCACTTTCAGTGATAGTAGCCTGATCGGAGATCGATCTTAGAGAAAACTGAGGCTTCCTGTAGTTGATAAAAAAGATCTTCAATTCTCGGCAGGGGATACTTATTTTTAATGGTCACCCGATTCAACTAACGATATTCGATGCAGAGCCACTTCGAGCAAACCTTTTTCTTCACAAATAACACCAGAGCACCCTAGGGAGACGTACCCGGTCGTATGAAGCCCTTGTCTTGCAATTCTTGTAATTGCTTCTTCAACTCCTTTAGTTCAATTGGAGCCATCATATAAGGTGTGATAGACACCGGGTTGGTTTTGGGTTGAATGTCAATCCTGAACTCTACTTCACGGGTCGATGGAAGACTAGGGAAATCCTCAGGAAAAACGTCAATGAATTCGGAAACAACAGGAATAGAGAGTAAGCCGAAATCATATCACCTTGTAATACCATAGCAACAAAAATTGAAGTCGGTTTTTTATCTATTAACAGAATGGACTCATTCCCTAAACCCCGGAGGTACAATCTACAATTTTGACAATCGATCTAGGCTTGATGTTTACTCAAACAATCTAAACCCAGCACTAGATCAAAATCACATTTGGGCAAGACATAGAGATCAATGGGAAATGGTACATTTAGAATGGTGATAGGGCAATTTCTACAATTTAAGTTGATTGGTAAGTTTCCCCTATCGAATTTAACACTACAAGGCTGGTTTTAACAATTTCGGGTTTCAAGTTTACCTTATCTAATAGATAAGAATAGATAAATGAATGGGTTGATCTCGAATCTATCAAAGCATAAACATGTTTAAAGTTCAGTTCAATCGTGCCCGCAATGATGTCAGGAGATTCCTCGTCTTCCTTACCATGGATATGATAAACACGAGCTGGGGCTTAGGATTCCTAATAAGTTGCGGCTTTCGAATGGGAGCCTCTTCCCTTCCCTTGATTTCCCGATTGAGTTTGCCTCGGGTTCTTGTTTTGGTTGGAAGGTGCAAGGCTCAAATTTGTAGAATTATGAGTAGAAGCTTTATCAGACTTCCTCAGACAGTCTCTAATATAATGATCATCGCCGCCACAGGTGAAACAAAGATTGGATTGAAGTTGACATTGGCCAAAATGTTGGTTCTGGCAATGTTTGCAAGTCAGGACTTTTTCAGTGTTTCCCATTTTTTAACGGACACAACTGGGACAACCAGCTTATTCACCAATTGGGGTCTCGGTGTGAAGTTGTTTCTAGAAGCAAGAGTGTAAGTAGAAGACCCTTCTTTCTAATTTTTGGCCTTCTTTGACTGCCAACTAGACTTATCATCACTTTTTCATTTCTTATCGCTGCGATGGCCGCCTTTTCTTTTCTTCGCGACTTTCATCTTGGCTTCAGTGGCAATGACTCGATTCACCAGAGTTTGGAAGTCTGTGTTGTTCAGGGCAGTAAATATCAGACTCAATTCATCGTTTAAGCCATCAAGAACATTCGACACTTATCAGCATCAGTCTTGGTATATTCAGAGTCGTACTTGTAATATTTGCAAAAATCTGCAACATATTGTTTGATGGGACGGTTGGCCTGCTTCAGGTACAAGAAGTGCTTCCTTCTATCAACTAGATACTGTTTGTTGATGTATTTCTTGTTGAACTCCTCCACAAAGAATTTCCACGTCACTGACTCGGTCGGGGCAGTCAGTGTCATGGTTTCCCCCCAACTTAGTGCTTTGTTAACAAAGAGAGCGATCGCACATTCAAGTTTATGCTCGTCTGAGCACTGTAGTTCCTTCGTCAGGATTTGAGTGGTACGCTCGAGCCAATATTCAGCCTCCACGGGCTTCTCCTCATTTGCTCTTGTGAACGTGTAATTCGATGTTGAGCGAGTTTGTCAATCGGGGCTCTACTTGTTGCAGCAACAACATGGACATGGCGATATTGTCTAATGTTCGATAGAAGCTGATCGAACGTCTCCTTCATACTCAAGAGACATTCTCTCTGAACCGATTGGATAGCAGGAGCTTCCTACTGAGGCTGGACTTGTTTAAGGGGTTGAGCCAGTCCTTATGGGTCAATTTTCCTGGGAAGGTTCTGACTGAACCTTACACTTCCTCCCTCATTCGATGAACCTCGCGGACTTTCATCTTCCCGAACTAATCTTGTTTCTGACATTCTACCAAGATTTAAACAAGATCGAGATTAGGAAAGCACAATCACAAGCAATTCAATATAAGACTCCTAGGTGGCTTAATATAAACCTAGATGATGCATGACATGTTCGTATAAGCTTTAGGACCTATAACCTAAAACTATTAGTACCAATTTATGTAACACCCTTCGCCCGGGTTAGGAGCGAAGAGCGTTACGACGTGCAGTAGACAGATTCAGAAAACAAATCATGAAAACTAATTTGAAACTTTAATCATTCTTATCAAAAAGGTGGGCAAACAAAAACTTTTATTTCATATAAATACTAAACTTAAATCATACTAGACATGTTACTAATTTTAACATAATCAATTATGTATACTAATACAATAAATTTCCATTCAATTATGCTTATACCATCAATCAACAAGCAATGATAAGAAAATTTTAAATCATTTTGTAACACCCTGGTTTTGGGCCTAGATGTTTTAGATGTTGAACCGGGTTGGTCGGGAACGGTTCGAACCCTTAAGGTTGGTTTAGGGAACACCTAGTTTCGGGATGTTTTAAAAATATGGAAAAATATCTAAAAATCCGAAGATGGTCAGCATGTTCTTCCTTGTTCCGGGAGTAAACAAGGATGTCGTCGATAAATACGACAACGAACTTGTCGAGATAGGGCTTGAATACTCGATTCATCAGATCCATGAATGCAGCAGGGGCATTTGTTAGACCGAACGACATCACTAGAAACTCGTAATGTCCATATCGAGTTCGGAAGGCTGTTTTGGACACGTCTTCTTCTTTTACCCTCATTTGGTAGTATCCGGACCGAAGATCAATCTTGGAAAACACGGCTGCGTTTTTGAGTTGATCAAACAGATCTTCGATTCTCGGTAGCGGATACTTGTTCTTGATAATGACTTTGTTCAATTGTCGGTAATCGATACAGAGCCGCATCGAACCGTCTTTCTTTTTCACGAACAAAACAGGGGCACCCCAGGGAGAGATGCTCGGTCGAATGAATCCCTTGTTTTCGAGCTCTTGTATCTGCTTCTTCAATTCTTTCAGTTCAACCGGTGCCATACGATAGGGAGCAATGGACACAGGATTAGTTCCGGGTTGAACTTCAATCTTGAATTCAACTTCCCGAGTTGGAGGAAGACAAGGGAGTTCCTCGGGAAAAACATCAGAAAATTCAGATATAACAGGCATTTCTGGCAAACCGAAATCAAGCTCGTCTTGTAATGCCATAGTAGCAAAAATAGTAGTCGGTTTCTTGTCTATCAACAAGATGGATTCTTTTCCTAAACCCCGTAAATACAACCTATGGTTTTGACAGTCTACCCAGGCTTCATGTTTTCCCAACCAGTCTAGTCCTAAAACTAGATCAAATTCACATTTAGGCAACAC
The DNA here is from genome assembly GCA_958450335.1 of Hibiscus tridactylites. NCBI lineage: Eukaryota > Viridiplantae > Streptophyta > Magnoliopsida > Malvales > Malvaceae > Hibiscus > Hibiscus tridactylites. The sequence goes on from OY288277.1 coordinate 57,387,184, forward strand.
ATAAAGATTACAAGGAAAGGGTATATTTCGGATTGTTATCTGACAGTCTTTACAAATCAAATTTATAGGCATACTACCTCCTATAGGGTTCGAAACAATTAGCCCAGTTTGTACAGTTTCAGGTTTAAATTTAAGTTCATCTAACAAGTATGAGCATATAAATGAATGGGTTGATCCCGAATCTATCAAAGCGTAAACAAGTTTAAGGTTAAGTTCAACCGTACCCGCAATGACATCGGGAGACTCTTCTTCTTCTTTGCCACGAATGTGATAGACACGAGCTGGGGCTCGAGATTCCTGATAGGTAGTGGCTTTTGAATGAGCAGCCTTGCCTTTCCCCTGATTACCCGATTGAGCTTGTCTCGGGTTCTTGTTTCGACCAGATGGTGCCGGGTTCGGATTAGAGTGACGAGTAGAAATTTGGTCATCCTTCTTCGGACATGCACGAATATAATGATCATTGCCTCCACAAGCGAAGCAGAGATTAGACTGAAATCGGCATTGGCCGAAGTGCTGTTTTTTTTTTACAGAACTTGCAAGTAGGTGTCCTTTCAGATTTTCCGGTGTTGTTAACAGAAACCACCGGAATAGCCATCTTGTTTGAGGACGGAGGTCGATAATCATTCTGAGTGACAGGTGAATAAGTAGAGAAGGACTCATTCTGGTGCTTTGGCCTCTTCGACCATCGGGACTTACTGTCACCTTTCTTACCCTTGTCCGGACGGTAACTGCTCTTTCGCTTTTCTGCGACCCTCATCGTAGATTCAGTAGAAATAGCTCGGTTCACAAGAGTTTGAAAGTTTGTGAGACCAAGAGCAGTGAACATCAGTTTTAGCTCGTCGTTCAGACCACCGACGAACTTACGACATTTCTCTTCTTCAGTCTTAATGTAAGCAGCTCCGTATTTGCAGTATTTGCAGAAATCAGCAACATATTGTTCAATCGGCCGATTGGCCTGCTTCAAGTACAAGAATTTATTTCTGCAGTCGGCCAGATATTGTTCGCTAATGAACTTCTTCTTAAACTCATCAACGAAGAAGTCCCAGGTCACTGACTCAGTAGGGGTAGTCAGAATCGTGGTTTCCCACCAGCTTAAAGCATCTTCGGTTAATAAGGAGACTGCACACTCGAGTTTATGCTCATCGAAACATTTGAGTTGCTTAGTCAAAATCTGGATAGTTTTATCGAGCCACTGCTCACCTTTTTCTGGTTTCTCGATATCAAGGCCACTAAAAGGAGTAGCTCGGTGTGAAGCGAGCTTGTCGATCGGGGCTTGAGATGGTGCAACAACAACTGGGGCTGCTCGTACACCCGTTGCAAAGTGATCGAATATTTCTTTGACACTGATAAAACATTCCCGATGAACAGTTTCGATGGTCGCATTGTCCAAAATAGGAGGGAATTGTACTCGAGGTTGCTCTCGAGGTTGTTCAGGTTCAACCGGGGGTCACATAGCAACGCTATCCCCGTTCTTAGTAGAAGATCCTTGGGGACTCTCATCGTCCCGAGCTAAGTTGGTAGCGGACATTCTATAAGGAATTTAGAGGAAAGTTCAAAATTAGAGAGCGAAGTCACAAATAATTCAATATAAGACTCCTAGGTGGCATAGTGTAATCCTATATGATGCATGACATATTCGGACAAATTTTAGAATCTATAACCTAAAGCTCTGATACCAATTTATGTAACACCACTCGCCCGGGAATGTGAGTGAGGAGCGTTACATTTGCAGCGTATTATTATTCGGATTCATATTATACATATTCATGGCATACATAAGCAATTCCAATTATCATAACATACTTGACTTACAAGTTTCTTTATGAAACTCACTTTAGATTTATATTACATATACATGTGGAAGCTTACTCTAACATTCAACCAAAAATGTAAACATACATATATGTGGGCTAACAAAAACCTTAACTATTACATACAAGCAATCATGTTACAATCATAACAATTACATACATGTACTAACACAACAAGATAATCATTTAATCATACTTACACATTCAACAACCATTACATAATCATGTTACCAAACCAATTTCTTAATCTACCATATTCGAATCATACATATAAACAAGGCTCATTCGAACTAAGCATAGCCATACATTTTAATCTTCATTTTATATCATACATCTAGATGCATATTACAATCCTATAGTTCATGTCTCATTAACACAATCAATTTTCCAAGATCACATAATCATACAAGCACACTTTAAATCCCATAGCAATCATCATATCAAACTTAAAGTTAACAAACATTACTTATATACTTGCCAACATAAAGTTATTACAAAACAAGCTTATGCTTACATATATATACAAAACCAAACCAAGTCTTAAACATAGCAATTACATGACAAGCATCCAAAATACATGTATCATATGCATGTGACACTTATATACATCTATGCCATCAACTATAATAACCAAAAGAGTCATACTTGTGCTTGGACTTCAAGGTCAGCTCTCTAAGACAATCGACTAGCTTTCGGGACTAGCACCTGAAATTTTTGGAAGAAGGGAACAGAAGAGTGATAAGTACAAGGTATGTACTTAGTGAGGCAGTCCTAACTTTACTAATATCCATCTTTTAAACATTATTTAATCTTCAAGGTTACCTAACTAGGCATAAAACAAGGTTTACCTAGCTAGTCCAACATACAAAAGTAGACTTAGCTAATCTTGTAACCATTTCAATAACCAATGATGCAACACAAATAACATACTTTCATATTCACTTATAAAGCATGTATCAATCAAAACATTATCATATACAACAGCAAGCATCATTTAAAAGCATTAGCATATACAAGGCAAGTAGGCATATCAATTTCATTTCATTGGTACTTATCATTTGGGTACTTATCTTTCAAGTCATGTAACTTTTAAATATGTTGCCTTGGATGATTAATGAACAAGGTAATCGAGTCTACGTGTGACTTATGACTTTGGATACCCAAAGGTATCAATGCTTTGTAACCAACTTGTAACATGTAATCAGAGGATGCCATAGCATCAAGGTGACTTACCACCTTAAGGAATATTGGTGACTAACCACCATCCTTTAACAATAATCAGAGGAGCTCAATGACTCTAAGGCATGCCCTTCTACCTATAGACACTAATCAAACCAAGGACTTTACTTATCTTTCTTTATTAACAATAGCATTTTACTTGTTTATCAAACACATATCACAAAGTCATGTACACATTCAATCATGTTTACATTGTGCACATTCAAGCCATGATCAATAAAATTTCCAGCAAGCATTTAGCATCATTTCAATCATATAACCATATTCAAACAGTAGCTAAATCATCAATTAATTCAATTCAAGTGGCTCAAACAACTCATGTCACAAAGCAACCCATATAGACATCAACTAGCATATCTAGATAGCACCATATACCTAGTTCATAGTTCATTCCTTTAGTCCTTCTTCCTTAGCATTTAAATTTACCAATCCATTATTAAGTTCATTACATGCTTCATTTTAAATCATCCAAGAAACATAAACACATTGGTTGAGACACTAATCTCAACCCTAAACTAGCTACACTCACAAATACTTCCAAGTTTAGTTGTTATCCTTGATGATGATTCCTTTCCCCCTTTCTCTTTGCTTGATCACTCCTTGAATCTTCTTGAAATTCTTCACCAATGTGATCTTAAAACATAAAATATCATATACAGTATCCATTAGTAATTAATTCAAACATATAAATTCATTTACTTAAGCATAATCACCTAGACAAGTGAATCTGGCCCCTAAACTGGCAGTTTGAGTAACCTCTACTAAACTGGTCATATCTTTTTACTCACAACTCCAAATAAGGAGTTCTTTACCATTCTAGAAATCTTATAAACACACCTTTACAACCATGTATGGCACATAATTTTATCATTTCTCTATCAATACAGATTATTACTTGAACATAGGGCATTTTTAGAAATCTAATATGCCTATTCTTAATTTGTGACTTTAGTGCATTTATATCCTATGTTTCACTACACCATTAATCTTGAGCTTTTAACCACATTTACCTTCACATATTAAAATAATAATTAAGTTCTAACATCTTTAAAAACAGAGCATTGAAGTCCCCAATTTATCAATTTCCACAAAACAGTCCCCTTTAATCCTTTAATAATCCTACATGAGATCTAAATGCATTTAATCTACCAATTGAGACTTAATTCAAGCTTGGACATTTAATTTTTATTCATTCCATGACTCCCCTGTTTCAAGAATAAATTTTCAGAATTTATTAACACCATTTTGACCCCTAAACATTTCGAATTTCACAATTTAGTCCAGCAGATTCCAAATTCATTCAGTTTCAGTCCAGTCAACTTCTAACAACAATTCAGAGACCTATACTTAACATTTTCGTTCAATTCTTACCTCTATCTCATGTAAAATTTTTTCCTCTACAACTTTGTATAAGAACACTTTTTCCAGAAATGACTCTAACATGCTCAATTTTCCATATTTCTACAGGGTATCATACAAGTACAAATCTGGGCAGATTCATACCTAAATTCATGTTCATGCTTTAATTTCCAGAAATTCATCCTAAATTCAAGAACCCAGAATTTTAACAACACCATAACTTAATTCTAAGCCTATTTCCAAAAATAAATCATAATCAACACATCAAAATAACCCTAAATTTCAAGAACGATATCAATTGATTATCAAGCACTTACTTGAACTAAGAACTCAACATGCATGCATGAGTGATGACTCTAGTTAATTTCCAGCAATTCCCCCTTTACACTCTCTGATTTTTTTGTTGTTGAATGATGAAGAAGAAAGAAGAAAGTTAATGGAATACACATGTGGGTTAGTTTAGCTAAGGTGGCCGGTCATGAGTTTTCTAAGGGATACTTGGTATTGTTTTTAACCAAGTATATCCCACTTAGATTATTATAATGTATTTTAATTTTTTTCCACTAATACATATATATATATATATATAATTCTTATAATCAGCCACATATCATGTTATATATATATATATATTTTAAGTACCAATTCTTCAACTTAATTTAATTCCATCGAATGTATATATATACACTTATATATATACATTACTTTACATTGATCAATTTTATTTCTACCAAGTATGTGTACTTATACATGATTATACATTTTAAATACTTTCAATCTTAGCTAAGTTGTGATCTTTTACGTTATCGATATCGTTTTTCTATCGTTCGAACTAGGGTACTTTTTAGGGTGTTACAATTTTAGTACTTCTTATCATCCGTAGAGGGATGGACAGTCAGAGCATTTTATCCAAGTGCTTGAGGATATGTTGAGTTGTTGCGTTATTGAGTTTCAAGGATCTTGGGAGAAGAACTTGCCTTTTGTTGAGTTTGCTTATAATAATAGCTACCAGGAAAGTATTCAAATTGCACTGTATGAGGCTTTATACGGGAGAAAGTGCAGAAATCCCCTTTGTTGGGCTGAAACAGGGCAAAAGTTGATTTTGATTCCAGCTTTGATGAAAGGAACTACTGAGAATGTGAAGCTCATTTATGAGTGTTTGAAGGCAACATCAGACCAGCAAAAGTCTTACGCGGATTTGAAGCGTAAGGAGATAGAGTTCGTAGTTGGCGAGCGTGTGTTTCTGAAAGTTTCACCTTGGAAAAAGGTGATGAGATTTGGCCGAAAGGGAAAATTGAGTCCGAGGTTCATTGGACCATATGAGGTGATAGAACGTGTGGGTCCTATTGCTTACAAGTTGAGACTGCCTCCAGAGTTGGAAAAGATACATAATGTGTTCCATGTATCCATGCTTCGGAGGTATGATTGGATCTGTCGCATGTTATGTCTGTAGAAGAGGTTGAGCTGAATCCAGACTTGGCATATGATGAGGAGCCTGTTGAGATTTTGGACATGGATAGCAAGGTTCTCCGAGGTAAGACCATCGAGTTGGTTAAAGTCTTGTGGAGACATCGTGGCGTTGAGGAAGCCACATGAGAAAGGAAGGATGACATGAAGAAGCAATTTCCTTACCATTTTCCACCAGGTAAATTTCGAGGACGAAATTTCTTAAGTGGGGGAGAGTTGTAACGCCCTGGATTTGGGCCCAATTTTTTAGATGTTGAATCGGGCCGGTCAGGAACGGTTCGAACCCTTAAGGTTGGTTTAGGGAACACCTAGTTCAAGATGTTTTAAAAATACGGAAAATATCTAAAAAAATCCCCATTCATTACATAAATGAGTATGGTGAATTTTTTTTTACAAAATGTGATTTGGAAATATTACATTTCGGTGTAGTGACCAAAATGCAGTTTTTGCAAAATTTGACTAGTGACTGTTTCATGAAGGATTAATACTTTGAGTCTTTAAGGAGCTAATTTTACCAATTGTTTTTCATCAAATTTCTCTTTAATTTGGGAGTTTTTATTAATGATTTAATTAAAGGAATTAAAAGAAAAATCAAAGGTTGACTTTTCATAACTACTTTACTATAGTTTTCTCTCTTTATTGAGATTTCATCTCACTTGCTGAGATTTAATCTTTCAAAGGATTTCTTATCTTTACTTCATCAAATCATTTTTGTTTTGCTTTGGATTTTCAAGAAATCTTGCCCAAATCAAGGAGAAATCATCCATTAGAGGTAAGCTTTGCTCTTCTCCTCTAATGATCAGTTCTTTACTGGAATTCTCAAGTTATCAATCCTTTGTTAATGGGTTTTAAGTTGTTTTAAGTTATAAACAAAAAATAGTGGCTAAATTCAAGGTTCTTGATGTGATTTTGATGATTTTCGTATTTCTAAGTTAAACTCTATTTTGAGGTTGATTTCTAACATGTTTTGGAAGATATTTGATGTTGAGATTGAGGTTTTAACAATTACCCAGAAGAGGTTTGGGTTACTAAGTTTTAGATGTTAGATTTGTGGTTTTTGAGGTGTTTTTGGTGATCTGCTATTGCTAGAGATATAAGGCCGCGTTTGTGGTGATTTTTCATGTTGATTAAGGTTTAGAAAGGATTAGGATTGATAGATCTTGGCTGGACTTTGATTTGAGAAAGTTTGGAGGTGATTTCGGTTATTTCAGATAGTCGAAATGTTGGTTTTGTGTACTGCAGCGAGTTAGAATGAGTGGATGTTGATTTTAATGAATGATGATGCATTAATCCTCTGCTCTTATGTGTAATGAACATGGGAGACTTCATCGGACACATTTGGTGTTGAACCGGAAGTGCCAGATGCCTAGAAATCGTTTTGGCGAGCAAGCGAAACGTAATCGGTGAGTGCAAATGGTTTTAGAAGTCCTTGAGGGACAAGGAAACGAGGTTTGGGGATTTAGGATTGGTTTGAAACACCATCCTAAGTCTGGAAGTAAGTATGTTTAGAATATGCTCTCGAAAAGTGGTTGATGCCCTAAAGGCTTTTGACATGCTCTTGATTTGAGATAGACAAATTCCTATTGTTTTATGCATGATTTATAACATTAAATGATGTTATGTGTTGGTCCCATGAGATAGCATGACTTTGTAAAGAGTTTTGAGATTTTGATTAAATGTTATGCATGAATTGTGGTTTTGAAATGGGATGAGATAGATTTGAGAAATGTTGCATCAAAACAGTAGGTAAAATGATGATTTTAATGTAATATATTGGCATAAATGATGAGATGATTACCAGATATAATTGGTCGACCAATAGGATAAAAGTGCACTATAAACTAAAAATTCGTACGTGCTCTTTAGAGTCGGGCAATGGGGATAGTGCCATCACGATCCAATGTGAGAATCCGATGATGAGAGATACCATCGGTGTAGGTCTTGGTGAAACACACAAGCTTTGTGGTGAAGAGAGATACCGCCATGAGAGTCCGGTGACGTGAGACTCCACCGGGGTAGGACTTGGCTTTATGTCAAGCTAATCCGCATATCCGAATAAAGATAAATTATGAAATGCCAATATATGAGATTGTATTTGATTAACATGTTCCAATGTTGAAATGATGTTATGCTATGAGAAATGCATATGAGATTTTGAGATTTATGGAATGCTTTTGAATGTCAAGAATGTATGGCTTTACCATGAGATTTGCATTGATAGATAGATGGTACATAAGATTTTCAAATGGAGATTTGCTTTGAAATGGTTTTCAAGCATGAGATAGAAAGAGCAAGTTGTAGAAATGATTTCCGAGAAAGATTTTAAAAGCTAGCATTGTTGTGTTGGTGTTTTTAGAACATGCTTCATTAAGCTATCGTGCTTGCGCTCTCTTTTACCGATAATGCAGATAATTGAGACACTTTGGGCATCAAGGAGGCTTAAGAAGATCCAAGGAATAGTAAAGCTCAAGTATGGTGATGTTTTGCTTTTACTTTAGTCATGATATTTGGCAATGGGAACTAATGGTTTGCTTTGGGAGATGTATTTTAGACTCCATGTGGTTGATGCAAGTTTTTTTTATGGTTTATATGGTTTGTAAGAGGCCTTTATTTTGGTTTTGATGCTTATTCTTGCTATTTTGGGTGATTATGGTTTGTGTCTTAAGCATGCGTCATCTTTTGCCTTGCTATGATTGAGTTAATCAACTAAATGTTGCTATGTAGCTGGAATTGCATGTTTATATGTTTGAGTGGATGCCATATGTATGTAATTATGATTTGGGGATAATTTGTTGAAGTTTGAAATGATTTCGAGGCTGTTTTGGGACAGTTCTGGTATGCGTATTGATACACGGGCTTGCGTATCGATACGCATAAGTCAAATGTGTGCTCTCTACACAGGCGTTTCGGTATGTTTTAGAAGTGTTTCAGTACGGGGTTCACGGGCGTACCGATACGCGGGGAAGTGTACCAATACACTTTCTGTGACTTTGGTCACTACCATCCCGCGTATCGATACGGACCCAGTCGTACCGATACACGACCGTTAATTCTCTTAACAGTATCTTTATATGTTTGAAATTGATGCATTTTAGTCCCTGATTTTCAAATATGTAATTGGATGTGTTTGTTTAATCGGTTTGTGATGAAAATTTAAAGAGAAGAATGAGACATGACTAATTGATTATTGGTAAACCTAAAATTAGAGAAGTACTTGTAATTCCCAGAAAATACATTTTGGTCCCTAAATGTTTAGTTTGTACAATTAAACCCCTAATCGAGATATGATCTATGTGCCGTTTCTTCCTATGCTCTTTGGTGATCACATAGGATTAATGTTGCATCTAGAAAAGATAAAAAGAAAAAAAAGGTCGTCAATCAGAGTCGGCTTTAACGAGTTGGCTTCGGTTTTCCCCGTGTAATGATCTCGGTTCGGGTCAACCGTCTAGACCGGGCTAAGGGGGTTACACATTTACAAGTCCTATTCAATTTTAACCTACAATACATGATCATATTCGAATACTACACTCATTTAGGTTTCAGTCACTTCATGTTTTACCTTTCAAACATGCTCAACTATGTAACATAATCATTCGATTCCATTCAAATGCATATTAGATTCATTTCAATTCATTTTAATCAAAATATGGCATCGAGCATCAAAATGCATAGACATTTCATACATACAAAATATGGTATCTAGCCATAAGTATTTACAACAACAGTGCTTAACAAAATACATATTCAAGGTTCTTAAATTAGTTAATACATGCCAACTATTAAACTTTATGTACAACTCAAAATAAGCATGTATTCATGGTTACCAATTTACATATCTAGACCATATAATAAAGTCCATACTAGAGTTCTAAATACACCTCATATACATGCGTAAAAGCAACCATATGCATGAAATTTGATGACTACACATGATACTAAGCCACCCACTAGAAGTATCAACAAAACGAAACAACGCATACTTTGACTCCTTTGCTTGAGACTTCTACCGGGATAGGATCATGACAGCTTTCGATCAGATTATCATGTTGGTTTGGGAAGAAGGAAATACAGAGTTATAAGTACTTAGTGAGGTAGTTCCTATATCTATTATTTATCCATTTGTTTCATTAGGTGTTTTATTTCCTTTAGCCAACATTACCTAACTAGGCTTCAATCCATTTGAGTAACACCTAGCTAGTCTCATCTTTTTCAATCATAAGATCATGTACATACAAACATATCAAAGATCAAACAATTCATATAAATCATGTAACACGTTCAAATAACCAAATTTCTATATACCAAACATGTAGATCAATCAAGATCACTATTCACAGAATTCACATTTCATATCTTATTTCATTTGAAAAGAAGTAGTATAACATATAAAGTAACATCCTAATCTCGTATAATTCATAGCATCTTACCATTTACATCGATTATCTATATATGTGTTTTATATTGAATCGATTTCTTTTAATCACAATGCATTGGAATCTTTGTGACTAGGTAATCGAGCCTAATACTCAAGGTACCTTAACATAGGATGCATAACATCAATATTAGAGGTTGCACTATTACAACAGTAGGTCTAAATACCTTTAAATTCAGCATTTGAATTGCCAACAATGGATGCCCAATCATCTAATACTTTAGGTGTCACAAAACCACACTATGAGTACACATGTACTAAATCAGATGAGCTAGACTCTAGGCATGCCATTCTACCTAAGACCACTAATCAACCAAAGGTTTATTTACCTTTATGCTAAGTAACTCCAATCAAGTAATTTCAATTCATAGACATCGTATCACATGTCATGCTTCATGCAATAATCACTAAAAGTCTCATATGAATACATTTCCATAGTTTCCAACTATTGCAACATGTAATCATACATTTCCAGCCACATGTATCATGTCCAAACAGTAGTTATCACTTAATTAAGCTCACATAACTAATTAAACATTCTATTCAAACACAAGCATCGAAATCATGCTTAACAATCAATCATAGACATCATTTCTTAAGTGATATTATTTCCCATTTTAATCCATCTTCCCTTAATTTCATTTACCAATCCATAATTAATTTACATTTCATGCTTTATGTTAAACATCATTGATAATTAAAAGATAGTGGTTAGGATACTAATCCTAACCCTAAAGTTAACTACACCCACAATACTTCAAGTTCTTCCTTCTATTCTTGGTCTTTGATGGTTATGCCTTTGTCGTTCCTTTTGGATTGACCAGCCTTTGTTTCTTCCAAGCTAAGCTCTCTTTTATTTCTTGGTCTAAACATTTACATATGCATATAAACAATGTATTTTAGCATCCACTCTAACCATATAAACACATTCAACCAATCACAATATATTTCATTCACAATTGTTTTCCAGTTCTGGCAGTTTGTAGATATGTTACTAATATGGCCATAACTTTTAATCTACACATTGGATTTTCAATTAATTTACCTTGTTAGAAAGCTTATTAAACTAGATTTTTATCCATGTATGGCTCACTTTTTTTTATCATTTCTAGTTTAGTACAGAATTGCATTTAAAGACAGGTCATTAGCAACATTGGATAGCTTGTACTAATTATATGTTTTCAATTCCATATTTTACTTCAGAGCTTAGAATTCAATGCCGTTTGTTCCTGATTAAAATAGACATGCTAAAGTAATTTCTAAAAAAATAGCTTAGAATTCGATTCCTATAATTTATACTGATTTTTAGAAGACACTGCCCAGAACAGGGCCCCTTGTTTAGACAGATTCATTAGAACATACTTCTTGCTCAATAATTTAACTAAATTATTTCATATTCTCATTTTAGGAAATTATAAAAATTTTAACAGGACTCTTCATTAATGTTTCCAGTCCAGTATAGCCCCTAAACAAAACATAATAATCGACTAATTTCTAAAGTTTCCAAATTGGTCTAGATTTACTTAAATTGTCTACTAGTCACTTTAATAGTCCACTTAAGTTAATTATCATCCATATTCAAGTTATTTTTCAATCCTATCACAAGTCTCTTGTTTCCTAGCATTAATTACAGAGCTCATTTAGTATTATTCCAGTCCCTAAATCTTTAGTTTACTCAAAACAGTCCCTAAGGTAGAGTTACATCCCTAGGTGACTTGTCTTGTTTCTAATAGATTTTCCAGCATTTCCAACAATATTTTTGATCATCCAAGACAAAAACTAGTATTAAATATCATTTTAAACACTTTCTTCCTACATCAATTTTTCCAAAAATGATATCTAACTCCTTAAATTTACAGATTTTAACAAAATGGTAACTTATCTCATTCAGGCAACATATAACATCATATGGTGGCCTATTTTTTATTCTTCCCATATAACATAAGTTAATTAAACCTTTCTCATCATCATATAACCATTTTCCAGAATTGAAATCAACAATTATAGCAACCATATTCAACAAATCGAACCTGTAACACCCCAATTTTGGGCTTGGAAGTTTAGGGTCTGAACCGGATCGATTTAAATTTCGATTCGAATATAAAAGGTGATTTTAGGGAAAACCTTGTTCGGGATGCATTAAAAATATGGAAAAATATCTAAAAATCCTCTTTTATTATATATAAGAGAGTGGTGAAATAAATTTTACAAAATGGGGTTTGGAAATATGACATTTCAAGTTAGTGACTAAAATGTAATTTTTGAAAAGTTGGTGACTGTTTTAAAAGGATTCAAACTTTGAATCTTTAAGGAGCTAATTTACCCAAGGGAGGGTTTCTCCAGATTTTTCTTAAATTTTAAAGACTCATTTAATGTTATTAAATAAAAAGAAAAGAGGGAAAAGAGATTTTAGTTTCATAACTAACTTTTGCCAAAATTTTCCCATTTCATTTTCTCTCAATTTTCCCTCAGCCAAACACATTTCCACAGCCACTTTTCCTTTTATTTTCACACCTAAAGTTGAGATTTCAATCTCTAAATGATTTCTAATCATTTCTACACCAAATCCTCGTCATTTGCTTATTGAATTTTCAAGAATTTTGGCTCTAAACAAGGAGAAATCCAAATTTAGAGGTATGAACGCCCTTCTCCTCTAAATACTCAGTTCTTTACTGAAATTCCCAAGTTCTCAATCCTTAAATTGAGTTTTATTAAAGGTTTTAATGTTGTGTTCTTGATTTTGGCTTAAAATGCAAGATTTGGATTTAATTTTGAAGAAATTCGTATTAAATGATTGGGCTCTGTTTTGAGATGTCTTTTTGATGTATTTTGGATGTTTAAATGATGTGTAATTGAGGTTTAATCAATGCAATCCCGAATAGGTTGATTTTCCTAAGTTTTTACTTGAGTTAATGGTGGTTTTTGGGGTGATTTTGATGTTCTGCTATAGCTGGAGGTATAAGAACGTGATTAGGTCCTTTTTGGATGTTAATTGATGTCTAAGAATGATTGGAATTGATGGATCTTGGCTGGGTAATGTTGTAGAGGTGTTTGGATGTGATTTCGGTTGTGTTTGGTAGCCGAAATGTGAGTTTTGATGAGAGCAACGAGTTTAGGTGTTTTGGCTGAAGATTTTAATGCATGATGATGCATTAATCCTCTGCTTTGATGTGTTTAAAATATGGGAGACATCTTCGGATCCTTGTGGTGTTGATCCGGAGGCTTGATCGGCGTTTCGGCAAGCTTGCGAAACGGAATCGGTGAGTGAAGTTTGGTTTTCAGCTTTGAAACCAATGTTTGAAGGTTATGGGAGCTTAGTTTAAGTTTAAACAACTTAGCTAAGCTCAAGAGTAAGTTTTCGGAGATACTCTCTTTTTGAAGAACCATGAGATGGTTGAATGCAATGTGTTTACTTTGCATGTTTAAATTCTGTTTTGAAAGCATATTTTAGCATGTTTAATGCTGGTTTTATAAGCCATGTGTTGAAGGATGATCAAGGTAAAAGATCCTTGTTTTGAACATTGATAAATGTGGTTTGATGCATGGTGATGCATGGTTATTTAATGGCTTTGTTTAATGCTTTAAAACAGTGGATTAATGATGGTGAATGATGTATATTGGCAAGTGATGTGTTGGTTTAAAAGTACTTGAATCGGATATAGTTAGCCGGCTATAGGATTGGGTGCACCGTGAATAAAGTCACCTTGGATGTTGAGGGGTTGTAATGGTACCGTAAACTCCATCCAAGTACACTAACGAGATGTCTAAGATCATAATGGTGGTTAAAATGCCATGTGAGGATCTTGTGTTGTGTGTCCCGTGTTCTCGTTAGTGATGTTATACAACTACCAATGAGTGATGTGGAGGGGTTGTAATTGTATCGTAGACTCCATCACGGGTGTTGAGGGGTTGTGATTGTACCGGTAAACTCCACCTTGAGTGTTGGTAGTGTGTATGGAGCGTATGGGACAACGCTTGTAATCCGTGTATCCGATTGTGTTTTGAGTTGAAAAATGGTTATGGATTATCACTTGAAAGCCAATATGACATGTTGATGAATTGAAGCATGAGATGCTTGGTTTGTATGCATAAGTGCATGATAAATGATGTTTTGAAATTAAAGGCCTTGGAAAGGTGTTTTTACAAAGTGCATTATTGTGTTGTTTTATTAGAGCATTTCTCACTAAGCATACGTGCTTACGCTCTCTCTTTCTTGAACCAATAATGCAGAGCATTGAAGTGCTTTAAGGGCAGCAAGGAGGTCAAGGATCCAAGCGAAAGTCTAAGCTCATGTATGGTGACTATTTTCACAACACTATTAGCTTTTGGTATTTGGCAATGGGAACCTAGATTGTGTTTTTGGGAGATGTTTGGACTCCCTATGTTTGGTTTAATGCCTATGATGATGTTGGAACATGTAAATGGCCATTTGGTATTTTGTTTTGGAGATTTGACGATTGCTTGCTTTTCATTATAGGATGCATGCCTTTAGACTTGTGGCTTTTCTTGTTTGAGGCCGTGGTTGAGCTTTGATGATGCAAATATGTTCCTTTAATGTTTGATGACTTGTTCGCATGTTATAGAGGTCATACGAACATGTTTGGTGGGTCGAAAGAGTGAAAAACAGACTTTTCTGTTGTTTCTGGGCAGGGTGTTTCGGAACACCCTTGCCCGTTTCGAAACAGGTGCATATTTTGGCCTGGGTGATTCGAAACGGGCTGAGGTGTTTCGAAACACTTTAGCTACTACCAAGGGGTGTTTCGGAACGGCCTAGACCCGTTTCAAAACACTTGACCGTTGGGCACAATTTTGAATGATTTTGAGGTTTGCAAGCTTTACATTTTAGTCCTGATTTTTGTATATGCAATTGATTGAGTTTGAGATGTCCGTTTGAGATGAAATTTGACAGGGAAGCATGAAACATGACTAATTTCATAATGGTAACTTAAAAATTGGTAAAGTCCTCGTAATTTCAAGAATTTACAAATTGGTCCCTAAATTCGTATGTTGTGCAATTGAGCCCCTTATTGTTTTCCGATTGTTGTGATTTTTGAATATGTTTATCTCAAGAGTACACCTAGGGTTAATATGCATTTAGACAAGGTTAAAAAGAAAAAAAAGGTCGTTAATCAAGGTTGACTTTTGGGTTGACTTTGGTTTTCCCCGTGTAATCTTCGTAGTTCAGGTCAACCGTCTAGGCCGGGCTAAGGGGGTTACATTTGGTGGTATCAGAGCTGAGTTCTCGAGTATTTGGGAATGGTTATGTGGGTGATAAGTGTTTAATTGCTTTATATACTTGTTGAATGAATGTGTGATGTATGAATAGTAAGTATGTTGCAATTGTGGTGTATGCTGTGGTGAAGCATGTTAGAGGGACCCATTGTCATATCAAAGCTAATGAAATGATTTGTTTTTAATTGGAAACGAGCTTGAGTACTTGGATTGCTTACCTTGCTGAGCCTGACTTTGTTTATTGCATTTGTGATTGCATTGTTTAGTATATGGGACCTCGTAGAGAGACGAGGATTAACACGCGAGCTATGGCTCAAAATGAGAATGAAGAGAATGCTGAAAATGTAGTGGATTTACCTCCTCTACCCGGTGGTGGTGGTGCTGGAGGTGAGGGAGCTGGTGTTGGTGCTGGTGCTGGGGTCGCTGGACCTGAAGCTGGGCAGGGGCAAGCTGCTCCTGACATGACAATGCTAATTCGGGCTATTGCTGGAGCCTTTCAGGCGGCGGTAGCTGGAGCTCATGGAGCTGGGCATCAGGGAGATGCTAATGTTAGACTACCTCTGGAACGCTTGCGCAGTCTGGGAGGGACCGAGTTCAGAGGTTTGTCTGCTAAAGGTTCTGAGTCTTGGTTGGAAAGTACCAAGAGAGTTTTGGGACAAATGAACTGCAATGAAGTGCAGAAGCTGGGCTGTGTAACATCGTTGTTGCATGACGATGCGTATACCTGGTGGACAACCACTATCTTCGGAATGGAGGATGCGGATGTAACTTGGACGTTCTTTCTGAACGCGTTCAAGAGGAGGTATTTGGGTGTGCGGTACCTGGATGAAAAGAAAAGGGAATTCATGTCTCTTACGCAAGGGAGCATGTCAGTGGCTGAGTACGAGGTTCAGTTTGTTCGACTCAGTCAGTACGCACCTGAGCTTGTCCCTAATGAGCGGGAGAGGTGTGAACGTTTCCGTTATGGTTTGGTGACGGAAGTGAAGACTTATATGCTGGCTGCGGAGTACACTGACTTTGATGTGCTGGTTGGTAGAGCAAAAGACATTGAGTTGAATTTGGGTTTATCTTCTAGAGGAGTTGGTCCTAGTGCGGGCAAGCGAGCTGCTGAATATAGTTCCGGTGGCGGACGGAACAAGAGAGGACGTGATCGGAAGTATCAGTCTTTAGCTAGGCGTGGTGGTGGAGGGCAAGGTGCGCCTGTTCAGGGGGACAAGGCGAGAGCTGATCAGAACACATGTTGGCCATGTGGATCGCGTGGTCATCAGAGGCGTGATTGTCCTCGAGCAGCGAGGAAGGTACAGACTCCTATTGTGGTGACTGGTACTTTGTGCTGGAACTGTGGTTCGGCGGATCACATGAAGAGGGAGTGTCCTCTGTTGGCCGATGGTGGTCAGGGACGTGCTCCTGGAGTTGTTGCACCACAGAGAGGTCGTGGGCGCGCCCGTGGTAACTTCCAGTGCAGGGAGGATGGTGGAAGGAATGTGGCTTATGTGGTAGCTGTTCAGCCTGAGGGTGGTGGCCAGGCCAGAGTGTATGCTTAGAGGGAAGGGAGGAATGACACGGATGTGATCGCAGGTACTTTCACTTTGCAATCCTTGTCATTACTTTCCTTGATTGATTCCGGATCTACACACTCATACATATTGCGTGAACATGCTCAATTGCTTGGGTTGCCTGTTGAGTCTTTGGATGTTGGTATGCGTGTAAATAGTTCTTTTGGTGAGACTGTTGTGACGCAAAAGCTTTATAGAAGGTGTCCCTTGGTTGTGCAAGATCATGTCTTTCATGTTGATCTTATGGAATTGCCTTTCTATGGTTTCGATGTAATCCATGGTATGGATTGGCTTGTTGAGCATCGAGCTGTAGTGGATTTTGAGAATAAGTGAGTTTCGTTGAAACTTGCGGACGATTATGAGGTAGTGGTGGTTGGTGAGAATGTGAAGTTTCTTGCCAATGTGGTGTCTACATTGGAAGCGAGCCGGATGCTGAGGCAAGGTTGTGAAGCTTACCTCCCCTTTGTGATGAATCCTAGCTCTAAAGAGTTGTGTGTGCAAGATATCATAATTGTGCGAGAGTTTCCTGGTGTGTTTCCGGAGGAGTTGCCTGGATTGCCTCCTAATCGCGAAGTGGAGTTTGGGATTGAGCTGTATGAAAACACAACTCCAGTGTCCAATACTCCTTATCGAATGGCACCTAAGGAGTTGAAAGAGCTGAAGACGCAACTTCAGGAGTTGCTTGGTCGTGGTTTCATTCGGCCGAGTGTGTCACCTTGGGGTGCACCGGTCTTGTTTGTGAAGAAGAAGGATGTCACTATGAGAATGTGCATTGATTACCGTCAGCTTAACAAGTTGACTATCAAGAATCGGTATCCATTGCCGAGAATTGATGATCTTTTTGATCAATTTCGGGGAGCGGCTGCATTCTTTAAAATTGACTTAAGGTCAGGGTATTATCAGCTGAAGGTGAAGGATGTGGATGTGCCAAAGACAGCCTTCAGAACGAGGTATGGGCATTATGAGTTTCTTGTGATGCCGTTTGGTTTGACGAATGCTCCTGCAACTTTCATGGACATGATGAATAGAGTGTTCCATGAATACTTGGATAAATTTGTTGTGGTGTTCATTGATGATATTCTCGTGTACTCTCGTACTGAGGAGGAGCATGAAGGGCATTTGAGAATTGTGTTACAGGCTTTGTTGGAGAATCAGCTTTATGCCAAGCTTAGTAAGTGTGAGTTCTGGCTTAGAGAAGTTGTGTTTCTTGGTCATGTGGTTTCTGCTGAGGGGATTTGTGTTGACCCTCAAAAGATTGAGGCAGTGATGAATTGGAAGCCTCCTAAGTCTGTTCAAGAAGTCCGTAGTTTCCTTGGTTTGGCAGGATACTATCGGAGGTTCGTGGATGGGTTTTCAAAGATTGCTGCACCTTTGACGAAGTTGTTGCAGAAGGATGTTAAGTATGAGTGGACGGAAGCGAGACAGCAGGCTTTTGAGAAGCTTAAGGCAGCTTTAACGCAAGCTCCTATCTTGGTTCAACCTGAATCAGGGAGAGAGTTTGTGGTGTATAGTGATGCGTCCTACGTTGGTTTGGGATGTGTGTTGATGCAAGAGGGTAAGGTGGTGGCTTATGCATCGCGTCAGTTAAAGGTGCATGAGCGCAATTATCCTACGCATGACATTGAGTTAGCTGCGGTGGTTTTTGCTTTGAAAATTTGGAGGCATTACCTGTATGGTGAGAAGTGTACTGTGTAAATGGACCACAAGAGTTTGAAGTATCTGATGTCTCAGAAAGAGTTGAATCTTAGGCAACGACGTTGGGTGGAGTTGCTTAAGAATTACGATTTGACAATCGAGTACCATCCGGGTAAAGCAAATGTTGTAGCGGATGCCTTGAGTAGGAAGGTAGCTGTTGAGTTGAGGGCTATGTTTGCCAGTTTGAGCATTTCGCGTGATGGTGGTCTTGTGGCTGAGTTGCAAGTGAAACCATCCTTGATTCAGTTGATTAAGGAAAATCAGTTGTTGGATGATTCCTTGGTGCCACATGTTCAGGATATTGCAGAGGATAGGCCATCGGATTTCTACTTTAATGATGATGGAGTTTTATGTTTTGGGAGTCGGATAGTAGTGCCCAATGATGCTGATTTGAGGCGTGCTATTCTGACTGAAGCTCATAGTATTCCTTTTTCTATGCACCCTGGTAGTACTAAGATGTACCGTGATCTTCATGATGAGTACTATTGGGTGGGTTTAAAGAAAGATGTTGCCGAGTTTGTAAGCAAGTGCATGGTATGTCAGCGAGCTAAGGTTGTGCATCAGTTTCCTTTAGGGTTGTTGCAACCGTTGAGGATTCCTGAGTGGAAGTGGGAGAGGATTACCATGGACTTCGTGTCTGGTTTGCCTTTGTCGCCATTGAAGAAGAATTCGTTGTGGGTGATTGTGGATCTCCTGACGAAGTGTGCGCATTTCTTGCCTGTGCATACTACGTATACTTTGGATAAGCTTGCGGAGCTGTACATTGCTGAGATTGTGCGGCTGCATGGTGTGCCAAAGTCGATTGTGTCGGATAGAGATCCGAGGTTTACATCACGTTTCTAGCAATGTTTGCATCAGGCTTTGGGTACACGGTTGAATTTCAGTACTTCTTATCATCCGCAGACGGATGGACAGTCTGAGCGTGTTATCCATGTGTTAGAGGATATGTTGAGGTGCTGCGTGATTGAGTTTCAGGGTTCTTGGGAGAAACATCTGCCTTTGGTCGAGTTTGCCTATAATAATAGTTATCAGGCAAGTGTTCAAATGGCACCTTATGAAGCTTTGTACGGGAGGAAGTGTAGGACTCCTCTTTGTTGGGCTGAAGCAGGTCAGAAGTTGGTTTCGATGCCAGCTTTGTTGAAAGGAACCACCGAGAAGGTGAAGCTCATTTGTGAGCGATTGAAGGCAGCTTCTGATCGGCAAAAGTCTTACGCGGATTTGAAGCGTAAGGAGATTGAGTATGCGGTGGGTGACCGTGTGTTTTTGAAAGTTTCGCCTTGGAAAAAGGTGATGAGGTTTTGCCGAAAGGGTAAGTTGAGCCCTAGGTACATTGGACCATACGAGGTGATTGAGCGTGTGGGTCATGTTGCGTACAAGTTGAGGTTACCGCAAGAGTTAGAAAAGATTCATGATGTGTTTCATGTTTCTATGCTTCGGAAGTATAGATCAGATCCTTCTCATGTGATGCCCGTGGAGGAAGTGGAACTGAATCCGGATTTGACCTATGATGAGGAACCGGTGAAGATTCTTGATTCGGACAGTAAAGTTCTTCGAGGCAAGACCATTGAGTTGGTAAAGGTGTTGTGGAAGCATCGTGGTGCTGAGGAAGCCACGTGGGAACGAAAGGATGACATGATGAAGCAGTTTCCGTACCTTTTTCCTTCAGGTAAATTTCGAGGACAAAATTTCTTAAGGGGGGGAGAGTTGTAACACCCCAATTTTGGGCTTGGAAGTTTAGGGTCTGAACCGGACCGGTTTAAATTTCGATTCGAATATAAAAGGTGATTTTAGGGAAAACCTAGTTCGGGATGCATTAAAAATATGGAAAAATATCTAAAAATCCTCTTTTATTATATATAAGAGAGTGGTGAAATCAATTTTACAAAATGGGGTTTGGAAATATGAAATTTCAAGTTAGTGACTAAAATGTAATTTTTGAAAAGTTGGTGATTGTTTTAAAAGGATTGAAACTTTGAATCTTTAAGGAGCTAATTTACCCAAGGGAGGGTTTCTCCAGATTTTTCTTAAATTTTAAAGACTCATTTAATGTTATTAAATAAAAAGAAAAGAGGGAAAAAAGATATTTTAGTTTCATAACTAACTTTTGCCAAAATTTTCCCATTTCATTTTCTCTCAATTTTCCCTCAGCCAAACACATTTCCACAACCACTTTTCCTTTGATTTTCACACCTAAAGTTGAGATTTCAATCTCTAAATGATTTCTAATCATTTCTACACCAAATCCTCATCATTTGCTTATTGAATTTTCAAGAATTTTGGCTCTAAACAAGGAGAAATCCACATTTATAGGTATGAACGCCCTTCTCCTCTAAATACTCAGTTCTTTACTGAAATTCCCAAGTTCTCAATCCTTAAATTGAGATTTATTAAAGGTTTTAATGTTGTGTTCTTGATTTTGGCTTAAAATGCAAGATTTGGATTTAATTTTGAAGAAATTCGTATTAAATGATTGGGCTCTGTTTTGAGATGTCTTTTTGATGTATTTTGGATGTTTAAATGATGTGTAATTGAGGTTTAATCAATGCAATCCTGAATAGGTTGATTTTCCTAAGTTTTTACTTGAGTTAATGGTGGTTTTTGGGGTGATTTTGATGTTCTGCTATAGCTGGAGGTATAAGAACTTGATTAGGTCCTTTTTGGATGTTAATTGATGTCTAAGAATGATTGGAATTGATGGATCTTGGCTGGGTAATGTTGTAGAGGTGTTTGGATGTGATTTCGGTTGTGTTTGGTAGCCGAAATGTGAGTTTTGATGAGAGCAGCGAGTTTAGGTGTTTTGGCTGAAGATTTTAATGCATGATGATGCATTAATCCTCTGCTTTGATGTGTTTAAAATAGGGGAGACATCTTCGGATCCTTGTGGTGTTGATCCGGAAGCTTGATCGGCGTTTCGGCAAGCTTGCGAAACGGAATCGGTGAGTGAAGTTTGGTTTTCAGCTTTGAAACCAATGTTTGAAGGTTATGGGAGCTTAGTTTAAGTTTAAACAACTTAGTTAAGCTCAAGAGTAAGTTTTCGGAGAAACTCTCTTTTTGAAGAACCATGAGATGGTTGAATGCAATGTGTTTACTTTGCATGTTTAAATTCTGTTTTGAAAGCATATTTTAGCATGTTTAATGCTGGTTTTATTAGCCATGTGTTGAAGGATGTTCAAGGTAAGAGATCCTTGTTTTGAACATTGATAAATGTGGTTTGATGCATGGTGATGCATGGTTATTTAATGGCTTTGTTTAATGCTTTAAAACAGTGGATTAATGATGGTGAATGATTTATATTGGCAAGTGATGTGTTGGTTTAAAAGTACTTGAATCGGATATAGTTAGCCTGCTATAGGATTGGGTGCACCGTGAATAAAGTCTCCTTGGATGTTGAGGGGTTGTAATGGTACCGTAAACTCCATCCAAGTACACTAACGAGATGTCTAAGATCATAATGGTGGTTAAAATGCCATGTGAGGATCTTGTGTTGTGTGTCCCGTGTTCTCGTTAGTGATGTTATACAACTACCAATGAGTGATGTGGAGGGGTTGTAATTGTACCGTAGACTCCATCACGAGTGTTGAGGGGTTGTGATTGTACCGGTAAACTCCACCTTGAGTGTTGGTAGTGTGTATGGAGCGTATGGGACAACACTTGTAATCCGCGTATCCGATTGTGTTTTGAGTTGAAAAATGGTTATGGATTATCACTTGAAAGCCAATATGACATGTTGATGAATTGAAGCATGAGATGCTTGGTTTGTATGCATAAGTGCATGATAAATGATGTTTTGAAATTAAAGGCCTTGGAAAGGTGTTTTTACAAAGTGCATTATTGTGTTGTTTTATTAGAGCATTTCTCACTAAGCATACGTGCTTACGCTCTCTCTTTCTTGAACCAATAATGCAGAGCATTGAAGTGCTTTAAGGGCAGCAAGGAGGTCAAGGATCCAAGCGAAAGTCTAAGCTCATGTATGGTGACTATTTTCACAACACTATTAGCTTTTGGTATTTGGCAATGGGAACCTAGATTGTGTTTTTGGGAGATGTTTGGACTCCCTAAGTTTGGTTTAATGCCTATGATGATGTTGGAACATGTAAATGGCCATTTGGTATTTTGTTTTGGAGATTTGATGATTGCTTGCTTTTCATTATAGGATGCATGCCTTTAGACTTGTGGCTTTTCTTGTTTGAGGTCGTGGTTGAGCTTTGATGATGCAAATATGTTCCTTTAATGTTTGATGACTTGTTGGCATGTTATAGAGGTCATATGAACATGTTTGGTGGGTCGAAAGAGTGAAAAACAGACTTTTCTGCTGTTTCTGGGCAGGGTGTTTCGGAACACCCTTGCCCGTTTCGAAACAGGTGCATATTTTGGCCTGGGTGTTTCGAAACGGGCTGAGGTGTTTCAAAACACTTTGGCTACTGCCAAGGGGTGTTTCGGAACGGCCTAGACCCGTTTCGAAACACTTGACCGTTGGGCACAATTTTGGATGATTTTGAGGTTTGCAAGCTTTACGTTTTAGTCCTGACTTTTGTATATGCAATTGATTGAGTTTCAGATGTCCGTTTGAGATGAAATTTGACAGGGAAGCATGAAACATGACCAATTTCATAATGGTAACTTAAAAATTGGTAAAGTCCTCGTAATTTCCAGAATTTACAAATTGGTCCCTAAATTCGTATGTTGTGCAATTGAGCCCCTTATTGTTTTCCGATTGCTGTGATTTTTTAATATGTTTATCTCAAGAGTACACCTAGGGTTAATATGCATTTAGACAAGGTTAAAAAGAAAAAAAAGGGTCGCTAATCAAGGTTAACTTTTGGGTTGACTTTGGTTTTCCCCGTGTAATCTTCGTAGTTCAGGTCAACCGTCTAGGCCGGGCTAAGGGGGTTACAGAACCATATAAATAATTTAACATAACATTTGATACACTTAGCTAAGTATAAACACTTACATGACCTTTAGCTTCAATTCCTATGCATAAATGATCAACATGCAAGAATTTTCCTTAAGTTTTCTATGGCTGAGCATGATTTTTTTCTCCCTTACTCTCTCTCTAAAATTTGGCAGAATAGGGTGAAGGGGAAAGATGACCAAGCTAAGCTTGTTAGTGGATGTGTAAGTTACCCTTTTTGCCCTTATATTAACCTTTAAGTAAAATTTCAGCCAAGGGTAATTTGGGAAATCAATAATTTGGACATGCAAGTCCATCCTTTTATCATATAATTCAGTTTAGTCCCTTAAGATTGGTCATTAAATTTGTTCATTGTTTTTAATTGTGTCCCTAATAGCTGAATTATAGGGTAATTTGGTTTAATTAAATTAATTTCTTAACCAATTGACTTGAATAACTTTTAGGGTATATTTGAGGGTGTTACATAATGTTTTTCATTTTGAGTGGGAATCCCTGAATAGTTGTTGAGAGATTTGTAATCGCCATCTGTCGAGTGGATCAATGGATTGATCAAAGCAAAGAGGAGGGTGAATTGGGTTTTTAAAAATTGTTGGAGTAAATAAAATGGCAAAAAATGAAGAACAAGGAATTTTAGAGTGGTTCAAGTTCAAAATGAACTCTACATCCACTACCTTAGCTTCTACTAAGGATTTCCAACAATCCATTAATTGTTCTTCCCTTTTTCAAGGCTTAGGAGGTAACCTTTACAATACCGGTCAAATTTTCTACCCAAAATTTGACCAAACCCTCACAAGAATACAAAGAAGAATTAAAGGCAAGAAAGATATCTCTCAATACAAGATTTCCCCTTTAAGTACAAAAACTCAACCCAAATTTGATAACAAGATCAGAATTGAACACTACACAGTTTGGGATTTTACAAGAGATTGGAAAATAAACACTTTGAGCTTGGATTTTTGCTAGGATATTTATCTTTGATGCAATAGTTGTTGATGGTCTTCAATTAGCTTCAATTTATACCTTCTCTATCAATTCTAGCTGTTTGGGTGGTTAGGGTATTGATTATAGCCGTTGGGACCCTCTCTTTCAACAATAAATGCACTTCTGCAGCTTACCGTATCAGTACTCGAGCACCCGTATCGATACCTGTCTCAAAACAAAAAGAGTCGTTGCATAATAACAAGAGGG
This sequence comes from Hibiscus tridactylites, assembly GCA_958450335.1. Taxonomy (NCBI): domain Eukaryota; kingdom Viridiplantae; phylum Streptophyta; class Magnoliopsida; order Malvales; family Malvaceae; genus Hibiscus; species Hibiscus tridactylites. The sequence goes on from OY288277.1 coordinate 57,412,078, forward strand.
TGTATCGATACACGTGTAAGCGTATCGGTACGGGATATGGACCGTTTCGATACGGGGAACATCCGTATCGATGCAATTAATTCAACATAGCTCACTGGAAGTTTCTGTATCGATACGACAAGGAGCGTATTGGTACGAGACAACCACCACTTTAAATTTCGGTTACCTAACAACTGACACCAACGGTCGAAAACATTAAAGGCTTTCGATTTTAAAATTCCATAAAATCCATATCGATACGGGTGGAAACGTATCGGTACGCCATTCAATCTCCTTCAGTTTTACAGAGAGAGCGTATCGATACAGATGCAATATGTTTCGATACGGTGAGAGCGTATCAAAACGCGTTTCTCCAGTAGCCAAACTTGTAAAAAAGGTATCGATACGACTAGAAGTGAATCGATATGCCTGGACATTTTTCAATACTTTGGTCTTGGAACACTTAGAAAATATTTGGAGTTTGAGTTTTTCAAATCAGATTAAAGCCTTGATGATTTATAAATCATTTAAGGGACTTAAAAAACTATTTCAAGTTTTCAATTTAATCCTTAACATACTTTGTTATATCAAAATCATACATAGGTTTTACAATCTCCCCCTTTTTGAAATAATAAAACCAAAACTTGAAATTTTTAACACTTTGAAAAACTTTGCAAAATACTCCCCCTTAATATTAGCTAGGTAAACTTTAAGATGAAAATCAAAATTTTAAGTGTGAGCTTGTTCTCCCCCCCCCCCTTTTGTTAGATCAATAAATAGAGACATTTTATAAACATAGGCAAAAGGCATAAATAATAACCAAGCAACATAATATTGATAATCATTTTCAAAATAAATATAACATCAACATAAAATCCAAAAAAAAACAGAAAATCAAAGCATAGGCTTTAGAATGCAAACTTAATCCTAAAAACATAATTGAAAGTGCATAAATATCCTAAATGACATGAATTATATGCAAAGATGAACTACTATGCATCTCCATCACCATCCTCATCATCTTCATCGTCCTTATCATGTGCATCATCATTCCTCTGAGATTGACGCCACTCGTCATGGAAAGCGGTAAAGGATATGTTCATCAAGTTGTGACCGCCTTCAAGAGAAGTGAGACGTGTCTCCACATTCTTCACACGGTCTTTAAGACTTGTAAAGCGTGTGTCTATAGCAACAAATCCTGAACTCATCATTTGATCCATGGAAGCAATTCCTGTGCACAAACCCGTGAATTACTCGTTGAGAAAGGTCATGAGGGCATCCATGGAAGGTGGAGGAGGAGAAACTTGAGGAGCTTGAGTGGCTTGAGCATTAGCAATTTCTTCCGGAATAGCATCACTAGGGAGTTCGGATAGACGAAGCCAATTTCCATTAAAGTACATGAACTTACCCCTTGAAAGATATCTTTCATCGATAGGATCGGTGAGAGGATTCGGGTAGTCATGTGAGCAATCTATCTCCTTTAGTGTGAAGAAATAACTCAAGGTTGTTCCATAAGTGAAGGAAGTGACAAGAGTAGTGTGGTGATGTTGCACGAGATAGACAATCTCCGCAAACATAATCCGAGCAAGGTTTGGCTGTTGTCTTTGACAGAAGCAACGAATCCAAAAATCGTCAACTTGGCGGATAGTGGAATACTTGCCTCCCGATGGCCTAAACCACCAAGAAACCATCAACTGTAGGATCTGATCTTGAGCACTGAGAGCGGTGACGGAACCACCTAAGACATGGCCAAGAGCATTCTCATCATCAAGACCTTCATCCTCTAACTTGAACACATCACAAATAGATTGAACATTGATGGTGACCTTTTTACCCATTAGATAGGAATTAACAGTCGTAACAACACCCGAAGTATTAGCGACACACTTGGCATTAGCATAGAAAATCAATACCAAATTGCGATAGAAAAAGCCGGGAGTTTGAATAAAATCCATAAATTTCCATTCTTGGAGCAATGGTAAGTAAACAAATTTGAAGCACTCCGAGTTGAGAAAAGGAACGGAAATTACCCTCTCCGGACGGATTTTGTGGTTTTGAAATTGTCGGAAATATGTGAGATCTTCGGAAGTCTTGAAGCACTGTTGATAGATAAGAGTGAGGTTCAGGCGAGTACCATCTCCGGCATTAGATCCTTCACCGGCTTCACTAGTACGTGCTCTCTTTTTAGGTGCCATTGACTAGAGAAAAGATCAAAAACAGTGTATGCATTAACTTTCTCATTCAACCCATTGAAAATCAATAATCAAGGTTTTTGTTAGAAAAATTAGAAACAAAACAAAAAAACAAAAGCTTTTCAAGAAGATTGTTGTTGAGAAAAACAAAAGAAAATTTAAAACGAAAATCAAAAGAGAAAAAGAGATTTAGACCTTGATATTGATAGAGAGGAATGGGAGAAGAACTTTGCACCAAATTGATGAAAAGCTTGAAAAGCTTTGCTTGATGTTGAAAATCCTCAAGAGATTTTGAGTTGTGGTGTGAAAATATGAGGGATTGAGAGGCTTTTTATAGAGTGAAAAATGGCTAGGGTTTTAAAATTGCAATTTTTGTAAAAGTGAAACTCTTTAAATGTCATTAAGAAGCTATATACGCAATTGCGTATTGATACGCCTGAGGGAGTATCGATACGGGGGTAAAATTGTAATTCCCTTGATACGCCCGTTGAAGGTCCATATCGAAACAGATGCAATCCGTATCGAAACACCTTTAGCTCGTATCGAACGAGTTTAACCGTATCGATACCCATTTTAGGCAAAATGTAGTCTGGAAAGCTAATACAGTACTCGTATCGATACGCGTAAGGCTGTATCGATACCCTATGCCCAGAAATGCATTTTAGGCTTTAAGAACAACCAAAGGCTCGATTTTAGCACCTCCTAAATGAATGCAATTGATGAATGAGCAGTTCTAAAAATATTCTAACAGAAGCATACTCCCCATAGCTATAAGCATGTATATGTTCAAGAGCAACAACACATAAACATGCAATTTCACAAATTCAAGCAATTTTAACCTCAAAAAGAGTCCTAAAGGGTCAAGGAAGGCTAGTTAGACCTAACTCTCTCCTAAGGGTCCAAAAACGCTCCTTATCTAAAGGCTTTGTAAAAATATCCGCTAGTTGGTTTAAGGTGTCAACGTACTCTATAACAACATCTTCCTTAAGGACATGATCTCTACCAAAATGATGCCTTATCTCTATATGTTTGGTTCTAGAGTGTTGGATGTGATTTTTAGTTAAGCATATGGCACTAGTGTTGTCACACTTAAGGGGTATGATTTCAACTTTAATACCATAATCTAAGAGTTTTTGCTTCATCCAAAGGACTTGAGCACAACAACTCCCTAAGGATGTGTACTCGGCTTCGTGGTAGATAGAGCTACACTATTTTGTTTCTTAGATAACCAAGATATGAGCATACTACCTAAGAATTGACATGTTCCCGAAGTACTCTTCCTGTCGATTTTACACCCCCCATAATCTACATCCGAATAAGCATGAAGGTTGAAGGTTGAGACTCTAGGGTACCAAAGACCTAGATAAGGAGTATCTCTAAGGTACCTAAAGATTCCCTTAACGACTATAAGGTGAGACTCTCTAGGACTAGCTTGAAACCTAGCACACAAGCGAACATTAAATCCGGTCTACTTGCGGTAAGGTAAAGCAAAGATCCAATCATAGAGCGATAAAGCTTAGAGTCAACACACTTACGCCCTTCATCTTTGTCAAGCTTTGTAGATGAGCTCATTGGTGTGGCTTGAGGCTTTGCAATCTCCAAGCCAAACTTCTTGAGCATATCCTTGATATACTTTTCTTGATTGATGATGGTGCCATCCTTCCTTTTCTTGATTTGGAGTCCCAAAAAGAATGAGAGCTCCCCTTCATGCTCATCTCGAATTCACCTTGCATTAACTTAGCAAACTCTTTGCAATGACACTCATTAGTAGATCCAAAAATAATATCATCAACATATATTTGTACTACTAAGATGTCATTTTATACCTTTTTATGAAAAGTGTAGTGTCTACCTTACCTTTTTTCAATCAAAAAGTTTGAAAGTCTTTCATACCAAGCTCCAGGAGCTTGTTTTAAACCATAAAGTACTTTAGTTAGTTTGAAAACATGATTTGGAAATTTTGAATCTTCAAAACCTAGTGGTTTTTCAACATACACTTCCTCATTTATAAAACCATTTAAAAATGCGCTTTTAACATCCATTAGAAAAATCTTGAAATCATGATAACATGCATATGCAAGCAACATCCTAATAGCCTCCATTCTAGCTACGGGTGCATAGGTTTCATCAAAATATATTCTCTCTTCTTGAGTGTAACCTTGAGCAACTAATTTAGCTTTATTTCTCACAATGTAACCACTCTCATCTAGTTTGTTCCTAAATACCCATTTAGTTCCTATAGTAGATTGATTACTAGGTCTTTCAACTAATGTCCAAACATTACTTCTCTCAAATTGATTTAACTCTTCTTGCATAGCCAAATCTAAAATTCATCTTTTAATGCTTCTTTAATGTTCTTAGGCTCTATATAAAAGCAACATGATTCATGAGTTTAAGAGAAGATCTAGTAGTTACCCCCTTGGATGGATCACCCAAGATTTCACCACCTTTGACATAGTTGTACTCCCTTGGGAAGCTCACTTCCTTTTCCTCAAGAGCCAAGTCCTTCAAGGCTTCAAGAGGTGGATCTTGTGTATCCTCTTCTTTCGTTGGAATCTCATCCTCCTTTGAAGTTTGTCCTCCCTCAAAGGCATCAAGGATTCCTACATCATCATCATTACAAGAATCCTTCCTCGGAAGGAGGTTATCATCGAATACAACATGAATAGACTCTTCTACTACTAAAGTTCTCTTATTAAATGCACGATCGGCTTTAGAGTTTAAGGAATAACCTAAGAAAATAACTTCATCGCATTTAGCATCGAATTTACCTAAGTTATCTTTTTCATTGTTTAAAACAAAACACTTGCAACCAAATGGATGAAAATAGCTAATGTTAGGCTTTTTAGATTTTAAAATCTCATATGGTGTTTTCTTTAAAAGTGGCCTAATCATTACTTGGTTTACAATGTAGCAAGCGGTGTTTGTGGCTTCCACCCAAAAATATTTAGGTAAATTGTTTTTACAAAGTATGGTTCTAGCCATTTCTTGTAAAGTTTTATTTTTCCTCTCAACTACCCCATTTTGTTGAGGAGTTCAAGGAGCCGAAAAATTGTGGCTAATACCATTTTCATTTAAAAACTCTTCAAAACCTAGATTTTGAAATTCGGTTCCATGATCACTTCTAATATGAGAAATTTTAAGTTCAAGATCATTTTTCGTTAATTTTGAAAATGTGATGAATTTTTCTAAAGCCTCATCTTTAGTACTTAAGAATAGAACCAAAGTAAATCTAGAATAGTCATCAACAAGTACAAATGCATACGATTTACCACCCAAGCTCATAGTTCTAATAGGCCCAAATAAATCCATGTGAATAAGTTGTAAACACCTACTTGTAGAAACATCATTAATGGATTTAAAGGATGATTTATGTTGTTTACCCTTAGAGCATGCATCACAAATTTTGTCATTTGAGAACTTAATTTTGGGAAAACGTCTAACTAGATTTAGGGAAACTAATTTTTCTAAAACACTAATGCTAGCATGTCCTAGTTTCCTATGCCATAGCCATGCATCATTTTCATTTTGTGCAACAAAGCATGCATGGGATGTATGAATGTCATCTAAATGCACCATGTATATATTATCTAAATGCTCAATAAATTATGTTTTAGACCATTGACATATAAGACATTTTCAATGAGAATAGTAGAGTGATTACCTATGGATCCAATACCTTTAATGTGGCCTTTGGAGTTGTCACCAAATGTCACTACTCCTCCACTTTTTGGCTTTAATTCCATGAATCGACTCTTGTCTCCGGTCATGTGCCTCAAGCATCCACTATCAAGGTACCTAGAGTTTTGACTTTGTGTTTGGGCCTTGTAGCAATGCTCCCCCTACAAACAAAGATATTAAACTTTGGTTTTTGGTACCCAAATCATTTTGGGTCCACGAGTGTTAGCTCCAAAAAGCTTGGTTCCCTTAGGAATCCAAGGTGACATAGCAACAACATTATTAGACTTGACGAGTTCCTTAGAAACCCATACACTTCTAATCTTCTTAGTTCTATTATGCCTATGGAAGCCACTTTGTTTGTTGTTATATGTCTTTCTTTTAGGTTAGTTAGTTTTAGAGGATTCACCTATCTCATTTCTTACATTACCAACATTTTTGAAAGACTCCTTGAGCTTGTTAAGCTCATTTAACACCCTTTGGTGTTCACTATTGCATTGAGAAATAAGATTGTTTAAGTCTACATTTTCATCTTGAAAGAATTTAAGTCCATATTGTAAACCTAAGATCTTTTTCTCAAATTTTAAGTTAGCTTGAGAAAGTGAGTCAATTTTAGCATTTAATTCTGAAATAATCTTTTTATTTCTAATGAACGACTCTTTATACTTCTCAACTAACTCATCATATACCTCTTGTAACTCATCATAAGCATCATGCAATTCATCAAATGTAAAATCAAAATATGACGAGTTAGAGGTTACCATGGAGGAATCTTCCTCAAGAGCCATGAGGCAAAGGTTGGCCACTTCGTGTTCCTCATCCCCGGATGACTCCTCGTCACTCCAAGTAGCAAGCTTGGCTTTGAGCTTCTTCTTCTTCTCAAAGCCCTTCTTCTTGAGTTGAGGGCACTCCAAACAAATGTGACTCGGTTTTTTGCACTCAAAGAAAATGATTTGATCCCTCTCTTCTTCTTTGTTTTTGGTTTTGAAGTCCATTTTTCGTTGAATCTTCCTTCCTCGGTTGGACCTCATAAACTGTGAGAATCTTTTGGCTATCATATCCAATTCTTCTAGGTCTTCCTCCTCACTAGAAGTGCTCTCTTCATGTAGTGAAGCTTTAAGAGCCACTCCTATCTTCTTCTTCTTTTCTACCTCTAGCTTCTCCACTTTTCTCTCTTCCTTTTTCTTTTCATCTTCCTTTCCTTGCTTCATTATCTCATGAGTTAGAAGAGAACCCATTAGCTCATCAAGCTTGAGTGTCTTCAAATTTTTGGCCTCAATGATGGTGGTTCTCTTCGCATCCCAAGACTCGGGAAGTGAGTAAGGTAGCTTCCGGACTAGGTTGTCTTCTTGGATTATCTCTCCAAAACCTTTTAGCTCGTTGGCGATTGTTGAGAAACGATCGAACATATTTGACATGGTTTCGTCGAGCTCCATTTTGAAGTTCTCATAGCTAAGATTGAGAATTCCAATCTTTGTCTCCTTCACATCACTTGTTCCTTCATAAGTAGTCTCTAATGTATCCCACACTTCCTTGGCACTTTCAATGGAGGAAACTTTGGAGTAGATGTTGAGACCGAAAGAGCAAAACAACATGTGAAGAGCTTTATCATTGATTTGAATCTTCTTTCTCTCTTCTTCGCTGATCTCATTTTTCATCTTTAGCACCAATCTTCCTTCGCCGTCTCTCTTCATCGGAATATAGGGACCATCTTCAATGGCATTCCAAACTAGATAATTGTTGGATTTAATGAAGAGGCGCATTTGGTTCTTCCAAAAGGGGTAGTTATCACCGTTGAAGAATGGCGGTTTGGTGGTTGATTTAGATTCGTACATGCTTGACCCGGAGGTAGATGTCATGACTTGATTTGTGCTTGATCACACTCTTCCTAGGAACTCCTCTTGTGGTTGTTAATCCTTCAAAGACGTAGTAACTGATACAAATTGTTGAGTGGATCAATGGATTGATCAAAGCCAAGTGGGGGTGAATTGAGTTTTTGAAATTTGTTGGAGTAAATAGAATGGCTAAAAATGAAGAACAAGGAATTTTAGAGTGGTTCAAGTTCCAAATGAACTCTACATCCACTACCTTAGCTACCGCTAATGATTTCCAACAATCCACTAATTGTTCTTCCCCTTTTCAAGGCTTAGGATGTAACCTTTACAATACCGGTCTAATTTTCTACCCAAAATTTGACCAAACCCACAAAAGAGTACAAAGAAGAATTAAATGAAAGAAAGATATCTCTCAATACAAGATTTCCCTTTTAAGTACAAACACTTAACCCAAATTTGATAACAAGATCAGAATTGAACACTACACAATTTGGAATTTTACAAGAGATTGGAAAATAAGCACTTTGAGCTTGGATTTTTGCTAGGATATTTATCTTTGATGCAATAGTTGTTGCTGGTCTTCAATTAGCTTCAATTTATACCTTCTCTATCAATTCTAGCCATTTGGGTGGTTAGGGTATTGATTATAGCTGTTGGGACCTCTCTTTCCACCATAAATGCACTTCTACAGCTTACTGTATCAGTACACGAGGACTCAAATCGATACCTATCTCAAAACCGAAAGAGCCGTTGCACAATAACAAGAGGGCATATCGATACGCGTGTAAGTGTATCGGTATGAGATAGGGACTGTTTCGATACGGGGAAAATCCGTATCGATACAATTAATTCAACATAGCTCACTAGAAGTTTTCGTATCGATACGGCAAGGAGCGTATCGGTACGGGACAACCACCACTTTAAATTTTGGTTACCTAAAAACTGACACCAACGGTTGAAAACATTAAATAATTTCAATTTTAAAATTCCATAAAATATGTATCGATACGGGTGGAACCGTATCGATGCGGCATTCAAACTTCTTCAGTTTTACAGAGAGAGCGTATCGATACATATGCAATCTGTTTCAATACGTTGTTTCGATACGGTGAGGGGCGTATCAAAACGCGTTTCTCCAGTAGCCAAACTTGTAAAAAAGGTATCGATACGGCTAGAAGTGTATCGATCCGCCTGGACGTTTTTCAATACTTTGGCCTTGGAACACTTAGAAAATATTTGGAGTTTGAGTTTTTCAAATCAAATTATAGCCTTGATATAAATCATTTGAGGGACTTAAAAAACTATTTTAAGTTTTCAATTTAATCTTTAACATACTTTGTTATATCAAAATCAAACATAGGTTTTACGCCATCTCACGATCTACACACCAAGGTAAGAACCATGTTTTTGGTGGTAGGATGGGTTTTATGAGTTTTGGTGGGGGTTAGAGTGGATGAGCGGGAATGGAAGTTTAAATCCTATTTCTTGATGTTAAACACTTCCTTTATCATTCATTTTCCATCTAGAAGGGTTGTAACTCATTTTACGACTGTGGATTTGTAGTCAAGGAAAGGAAAGGCTTGAGGTTGGTGCAAGGAGATTATTTTCCAGTGCTTGAAGGAAGGTTAGTACACTTCCAACCCCTTTAGCTTCTTGCATATCCTAAGTATAGGGCCTTGTATGCTTATTTGATGATTTGGTGTTCGAAATGCTTGAGTATGGGTGTTAATGGTGAAATTCGTATTTTGTATTAAATTGATGTAAAAAAGTAGGAACCCACTTAAAACACCTTCCATATCCTGTAAGTTCGTTTTGGGGTCTTTCTATAATGATTGAAAGAGTATTGAGATGATTTTCAAGCTCAGAATGCGAGTTTTGGGCTCATATACCGGTACGACACAAACCGGTATCAGTACCCCCTTGTTGAGTGGCATTTCAAGCAAGTTTTAAAGGGAGGTATCGGTACGCATGGGGGTATTTTGGTATCATCCATGTTCCATCAAATTCCAATAGCAAAAATGGGTATCAGTACACTAGTGAGTTTACCGGTACAGTGGGGGTACAGGTACACCATCCTTGTGTATCAATACTAGGTTGTTGGTCAACCCTTCCCTTGAGAAACCAGTTGTAACCCCCTTAACCCGGCCTAAACGGTTGACCCGAATTAAGAAGATTACACGGGGAAAACCAAAGTCAACCCGAAAGTCAACCTTGATTAACGACCCTTTTTTTCTTTTTAATCTTGTCTAGATGCACATTAACCCTAGATATATTCACAAGATAATCATATTCAAACATCATAACAATCAAAGAGCATTCAGGGACTCAATTGCACAAATTACAACTTTAGGGACCAAATTGTAAATTTTGGAAATTATAAGGACTTAACCCAAATTAAAGTTACCAATTTGAAATTAGTCCGGTTTCATGCTTCTCTGCCAAATTTCAGCTCAAAAGGACATCCCAAACTCACACAATTGCATAAACAAGTTTCAGGACCAAAATGCAAACATTGCAAAACATTTAACCATCAATTTCAGTGCCCAACGGTCGAGTGTTTCGGAACAGGGAAGACCCGTTCCGAAATGCGGGACTGTTCCGAAACTGGTACCGAAACATGGCCTGGCAGTTGCCAAACCGTTCCGGAACAGTGCCTCCCGTTTCGAAACGCCCAGGCCATTTCAGGCCCCCGTTCCGATACGGTAGCACCTGTTCCGAAACAGGTTGCCCAGATTGCAGAAAATTTGTTGGTTTATCATGCAATTGACTTATCAAACATACTCCAAATGTCACCAAACTTTACCAGCAAGACATTCAACATACAAGGAACATAATTGCATCAACCAAACATCAACATGGCTTCAATTATGAAAAGCCCCAAATCTATAGGCATGCTTCCTACTTAGCAAACCATTCAAGCATTAAATCACCAAACATACCACATAAAGCACAATTACAAGTTCCAACATTATCAACAACATAAATCCAACTTAGGGAGTCCAAAACATCTCCCAAAACAACTACATAGGTCCCCCATTACCAAATGCCAAAAGCTAATAGTGTTTAAGAAACCTTCACCATACATGAGCTTTGTTCACCACTTGGATTCTTGTCCCCCTTGCTGCCCTCAATGCACTTTAATGCTCTGCATTATTGGTTTAAGAAAAGAGAGAGAGCATAAGCAAAAGCTTAGTGAGGAATGCTCATTTAAAACCACACAATAATGCATTTACAAAACACATTTATAACCTTAATTTAAATCATCATTTGCACATGCTCATAAGCATTTAAATCAAGCATCTCATGCTTCAAGTTCATAATCAGGTCATATTGGAAACAAGTGATACATTCAACATAAGTCTCACACATGGACTTTTAAACACCATTGTGATCTTATAATTTCCAAGGACCACACATGGACTTTTAAACACCATTGTGTCCTTAACCCCATGGACTTTTAAACACCATGGCAAGGACCACACAAGGACTTTTAAACACCTTTGTGTCCTTAACAAGAATCTCCCAAGGACTTTTAAACACCTTGGAGTTCTTAAATAAACAAGGCATACACAAGGAATTTTAACCACCTTTGTATCCTTAACCAAGGACCAACCATGGACTTTTAAACACCATGTTGTCCTACAAGACTCACCCAAGGAATTTTAACCACCTTGGTGATCTTAACCAAGAACCAACCATGGACTTTTAACCACCAAGGTTGTTCTTAAATAAACAAGGCTCACACAAGGACTTTTAACCACCTTTGTGACCTTAACCATCACTTGCCAATATACATCATTAACAACAATAATCCACTGTTTTAAAGCATTTATCAAAGCCATAAACATCATGCATTTTTAAGCATCAAACCACATTATAACAATGTTCAAAAAACAAGGATCTCTTACCTTGAGCATCCTTCAACACATGGCTTATAATCTCAGCAACTAACATGCTAAAATATGCTTTCAAACAGAATTCAAAACATGCAAACAACCACATTGCATACAACCAATCCATGGTACATCATCAAGAGAGTTTTCCCGAAAACTTACTCTTGAGCTTAGCTAAGTTGCTTAGACTTACACTAAGCTCCCAAACCTTCAAAACACTGGTTTCAAAGCTGAAAACCAAAATCCACTCACCGATTCCGTTTCGCCTCTTGCCGAAACACCAATCAAGCTTCCGGATCACCACCACTTGGATCCAAAGATGACTCCCCTGTTTTAAACACATCAAAGCAGAGGATTAATGCATCATCATGCATTAATAGCTTCAATGAAAGCACCTAAACCCGCTGCTCTCATACACACTCCATTTTCGGCTACCAAACACAACCGAAAATGCATCCAAACAACTCCACAACATTGCCCAGCCATGTTCCATCAAATCTAATCATCCTTAAACTTCAATTAACATCCAAAAAGGATCTAACCACGTCCTTATACCTCCAGCTATAACAGATCCACAAGATCACACCAAAAACCATCAAAAACACAAGCTAAACTTAGGAAATTCAACCTATCCGGGATTGCATTAATTAAACCTCAATTCCTTATCAATTTAACATTCATTTATCATCAAAAATACACCTCGAATCACTGCTAAAGCAGATCATACGAATTTTCATCAAAATCAAGCAAATCTTGCATTTAAAAGCCAAGATCAAGAACACAACCTTAAAACCTTTTATAAAACACAAATTAAGGATTGAGAACTTAGGAATTTCAGTAAAGAACTGAGAGTTTAGAGGAGAATTACGTTCTTACCTCCAAACTTGAGTTTTCTCCCTTTTTGGAACCAAAATCTTGAAAATCCAATTAGCAAATGGTGAGGTTTTGATGAGGAGATGATTAGCAATCAAAAGAGAATTGAAAAGAGATATTTAGGTGACAAAAATCAGAGTGAAATCTCTGGAGAAAAGGTGTTTGGTTTGAGAGAAAATGAGAGAAAATGAAAATGGAAGATTTGAGAGAAAAGTTAGTTATGGCCAAAATATCTTCCCTCCACTTTTGTTTTATTTAAAAACCTTTAATAAATCATTTAATATCTTAGAAAAATCTGGAGAAACTCCCATTGGGTAAATAGCTCCTTAAAGATTCAAAGTTTCAATCCTTTTTAAAACAGTCACACAGTTTTCAAAAATTACATTTTGGTCACTAACCCAAAATGTCACCCTTCCAAACCTCATTTTGTAAAATTGATTTCACCAAACTCTTATATATAATAAAAGAGGATTTTAGAACATTTTTCCATATTTTTAATGCAACGCGAACTAGGTTTTCCTAATTTCACTCTTTTATATTCGAACCGCACTTTGACCGAACCGGTCAAAACCCAAAACTTCTAAGCCCAAAACCGGGGCATTACAACTCTCCCCCCCTTAAGAAATTTCGTCCTCGAAATTTACCTGAAGGAAAGAGCTACGGAAACTGCTTCAGCATGTCATCCTTCCGTTCCCACGTGGCTTCCTCAACACCACGGTGCTTCCACAACACCTTTACCAGCTCAATGGTCTTGCCACGAAGAACCTTGCTATCCGAATCCAGAACCTTCACCGGTTCCTCATCATAGGTCAAATTCGGATTCAATTCCACTTCTTCCACAGGCATCACATGCGAAGGATCAGATCTATACTTCCGGAGCATAGAAACATGAAACACATCATGAATCTTCTCCAACTCTTGAGGTAGCCTCAACTTGTACGCAACAGGACCCACACGCTCAATCACCTCGTATGGTCCAATGTACCTAGGGCTCAACTTACCCTTACGGCCAAACCTCATCACCTTTTTCCAAGGCGAAACCTTCAAAAACACACGGTCACCCACTGCATACTCAATCTCCTTACGCTTCAAATCCGCGTAAGACTTTTGCCGATCAGAAGCCGCCTTCAGACGGTCACAAATTAGCTTCACCTTCTCGGTGGTTCCTTTCAACAAAGCCGGCATCGAAACCAACTTCTGACCCGTTTCAGCCCAACAAAGAGGAGTCCTACACTTCCTCCCGTACAAAGCCTCATAAGGTGCCATTTGAATACTTGCTTGATAACTATTGTTATAAGCAAACTCCACCAAAGGCAAATGTTTCTCCCAAGAGCCTTGGAACTCAATCACACAGCACCTCAACATATCCTCAAAAATCTGGATAACACGCTCGGACTGACCATCCGACTGAGGATGATAAGATGTACTGAAATTCAACCTTGTACCCAAAGCGTGATGCAAACACTGCCAAAAACGCGATGTAAACCTCGGATCCCTATCTGACACAATCGACTTAGGCACACCATGCAGCCGCACAATCTCAGCAATGTACAGCTCCGCAAGCTTATCCAAAGAAAACGTAGTATGCACAGGCAAGAAATGCGCACACTTCGTCAGGCGATCCACAATCACCCACACCGAATTCTTCTTCGATGGCGACAAGGGCAAACCAGAGACAAAATCCATGGTAATCCTTTCCCACTTCCATTCAGGGATTCTCAACGGTTGCAACAACCCTGAAGGAACCTGATGCTCAGCCTTAACTCGCTGACACACCATACACTTGCTCACAAATTCTGCAACATCCTTCTTTAAACCCACCCAATAGTACTCATCACGAAGATCACGATACATCTTAGTACTACCAGGGTGCATAGCAAAAGGACTACTATGACCTTCTGTCAAAATAGCATGCCTCAACTCAGCATCATTGGGCACTACTATCTGACCCCCAAAACACAACACTCCATCATCATTAAAGCTGAAATCCGAAGTTCCACCCTCCGCAATATCCTGAACATGCGGTACCAAGGAATCATCCAGCAACTGCTTTTCCTTGATCAACTGAACCAAGGATGGTTTCACTTGCAACTCAGCCACAAGACCACCATCACGCGAAATGCTCAAACAGGCAAACATAACCCTTAGCTCAACAGCTACCTTCCTACTCAAGGCATCCGCTACAACATTAGCTTTTCCAGGGTGATACTCGATCGTCAAATCATAATCCTTGAGCAACTCCACCCAACGTCGCTGCCTAAGATTCAACTCCTTCTGAGACATCAGATACTTCAAACTCTTGTGATCCGTGTACACAGTACACTTCTCACCATACAGGTAATGTCTCCAGATCTTCCACGCAAAAACCACCGCAGCCAACTCAATGTCATGCATAGGATAATTGCACTCATGCACCTTCAACTGTCGCGATGCATAAGCCACCACCTTACCCTCTTGCATCAACACACAACCCAAACCAACATAGGACACATCACTGTAGACCACAAACTCTTTCCCTGATTCAGGTTGAACCAAGATAGGAGCCTGCGTCAAAGCCGCCTTAAGCTTCTCAAAAGCCTGCTGTCTCGCTTCCGTCCACTCATACTTAACATCTTTCTGCAACAACTTCGTCAAAGGTGCAGCAATCTTAGAAAACCCATCCACAAACCTCCGGTAGTATCCCGCCAAACCAAGGAAACTACGAACCTCATGAACAGACTTAGGAACCTTCCAATTCATCACCGCCTCAATCTTCTGAGGATCAACACGAATCCCCTCAGCAGAAACCACATGCCCAAGAATCACCACTTCACTTAACCAGAACTCACACTTGCTCAGCTTGGCATAAAGCTGATTCTCCAACAAAGCTTGCAGCACAATCCTCAAATGCTCTTCATGCTCCTCCTCAGTACGCGAGTACACGAGGATATCATCAATGAACACCACAACAAACTTGTCCAGGTATTCATGAAACACACGATTCATCATGTCCATGAAAGCAGCAGGAGCATTTGTCAAACCAAACGGCATCACAAGGAACTCATAATGCCCATACCTTGTCCTGAAAGCTGTCTTAGGCACATCCACATCCTTCACCTTCAACTGATAATACCCTGACCTCAAGTCAATCTTAGAGAACACAGCTGCTCCCCGAAATTGATCAAAGAGATCATCAATTCTCGGCAAAGGATACCGATTCTTGATAGTCAACTTGTTCAGCTGACGATAATCAATGCACATTCTCATAGTGTCATCCTTCTTCTTCACAAACAAGACCGGTGCACCCCAAGGTGACACACTTGGCCGAATGAACCCACGATCAAGCAATTCTTGCAATTGCGTCTTCAGCTCCTTCAACTCTTTAGGTGCCATTCTATAAGGGGTAATGGACACAGGAGTTGTATTCTCATACAGCTCTATCCCAAACTCCACCTCGCGATTAGGAGGTAAACCAGGCAACTCCTCAGGAAACACACCAGGAAACTCCTTCACAATCCTGATATCTTGCACACGCAACTCCTTTGAGCTAGGATTCATCACAAAAGCTAGATAAGCTTCACAACCTTGCCTCAGCATCCGGCTCGCCTCCAATGTAGATACCACATTGGCAAGAAACTTCACATTCTCACCAACCACAACCACCTCATAATCATCCGCAAGCTTCAACGAAACTCACTTATTTTCACAATCCACAACAGCACGATGCTCAGCAAGCCAATCCATACCAAGGATTACATCAAAACCATAGAAAGGCAACTCCATAAGGTCAACATGAAAAACATGATCTTGAACAACCAAAGGACACCTTCTATACAGCTTTCGAGTCACAACAGTCTCACCAAAAGAACTAGTGACAGGCACACCAACATCCAAAGACTCAACAGGCAAACCAAGCAATTCAGCATGCTCACGCAAAATGTACGAGTGCGTAGATCCAGAATCAATCAAGGAAAGTAATGACAAGGATTGCAAAGTAAAGGTACCTGCGATCACATCCGCTTCATTCCTTCCCTTCCGCTGAGCATACACCCTAGCTTGGCCGCCACCCTCAGGCTGAATAGCCACAACATGAGCCACACCCCTACCACCTTCCTCTCTCCGCTGGAAATTACCACGGCCACGCCCACGACCTCTCTGCGGTGCAGCAACAACAGGAGCACGCACTTGGCCACCAGCCAACATAGGACACTCTCGCCTCATATGATCCATAGATCCACAATTCCAGCACCCATTACCAGCTGCCGCAACCGGAGCTTGCACTTCCCTCACAGCACGAGGACAATCACGTTTCATGTGACCACGTGAACCACATGTCCAACATGCACTCGGATCAACTCTAGCATTGCCTCCCCGAGCAGGCGCACCACCACCTCGCTTAGCTGAGGACTGATACTTCTGATCCCGTTCCCTCTTGTTCCGTCCACCACCGGAACTATATTCAGTTGCTTGCTTACCAGCACTTGACCCAGCACTCTTAGCAGATAAACCTAAGTTCATCTCAATATCCTTTGCTCGACCCACCAGCACATCAAAATCATCATACTCGGTAGCCAGCACATACATCTTAACCTCCGTCACTAAACCTTAACGGAACCTTTCACACCTCTCCCGCTCATTCGAGACAAGCTCAGGTGCGTATTGACTGAGTCGAACAAACTGCACTTCATACTCAGCTACAGACATGCTCCCCTGGGTAAAAGACATGAACTCCCTCTTCTTTTCATCTAGGTACCTCACACCAAGATACCTTCTCTTGAACACATTCTGAAAGAATGTCCAAGTTACATCAGCTTCTGCCATCCCAGAGATTGTGGTCGTCCACCACGTGTAAGCATCATCCTGTAGCAAGGATACTACACAGCCCAACTTTTGCACATCAGTGCAACTCATCTGACCCAAGATTCTCTTGGTACTCTCTAACCAAGATTCCGAACCTTCAGATGACAAACCCCTGAACTCAGTCCCTCCCAGACTGCGCAGACGTTCCAAGGGTAGTCTAACTCCAGCATCTCCCTGATGCCCAGCTCCTCGAGCTCCAGCTACTGTGGCTTGAAAAGCTCCAGCAATAGCTTGTATCAACACTGTCATGTCAGGAACAGCTTGTCCCTGACCAGCCTCAGGTCCAGCGACCC
This sequence comes from Hibiscus tridactylites, assembly GCA_958450335.1. Taxonomy (NCBI): domain Eukaryota; kingdom Viridiplantae; phylum Streptophyta; class Magnoliopsida; order Malvales; family Malvaceae; genus Hibiscus; species Hibiscus tridactylites. The sequence goes on from OY288277.1 coordinate 57,429,660, forward strand.
CAGCACCAGCTGCAGCCCCAGCTCCTTCACCCTCAGCACCACCACCACCAGGTGGAGGAGGTAAAACCGCACTTCCAACATTCTCTTCATTCTCATTCTCATTTTGAGCCGCAGCTCGCACATTACTCCTTAACTCTCTACGAGGTGCCATACTCTAACAATGCAATCACAATGCAAATAAACAAAGTCAGACCCAGCAAGGTAAGAAATCCAAGTTCTCAAGCTCATTTTCACTTAAAAACAACATCATTTCATTAGCTTTGATTTGGCAATGGGTACCCACAACATGCTTCACCACAGCATACATCTCAATTGCATCACATTTACAATTTACTCAACATGCTTTCACTCAACAAGCATACAAAGCATACATGCTTAAATCATTCACATAAACATTCCCAATTACTCGAGAACTCAGCTATGATAGCACCAAATGTAACCCCCTTAACCCGGCCTAAACGGTTGACCCGAATTAAGAAGATTACACGGGGAAAACCAAAGTCAACCCGAAAGTCAACCTTGAGTAACGATCCTTTTTTTTCTTTTTAATCTTGTCTAGATGCACATTAACCCTAGATATATTCACAAGATAATCATATTCAAACATCATAACAATCAGAGAGCATTCAGGGACTCAATTGCACAAATTACAACTTTAGGGACCAAATTGTAAATTCTGGAAATTATAAGGACTTAACCCAAATTAAAGTTACCAATTTGAAATTAGTCCGGTTTCATGCTTCTCTTCCAAATTTCAGCTCAAAAGGACATCCCAAACTCACACAATTGCATAAACAAGTTTCAGGACCAAAATGCAAACATTGCAAAACATTTAACCATCAATTTCAGTGCCCAACGGTCGAGTGTTTCGGAACAGGGAAGACCCGTTCCGAAACACGGGACCGTTCCGAAACTGGTACCGAAACATGGCCTGGCAGTGGCCAAACCGTTCCGGAACAGTGCCTCCCGTTTCGGAACGCCCAGGCCATTTCAGGCCCCCGTTCCGATACGGTAGCACCTGTTCCGAAACAGGTTGCCCAGATTGCAAAAAAATTGCTGGTTTATCATGCAATTGACTTATCAAACATACTCCAAATGTCACCAAACTTTACCAGCAAGACATTCAACATACAAGGAACATAATTGCATCAACCAAACATCAACATGGCTTCAATTATGAAAAGCCCCAAATCTATAGGCATGCTTCCTACTTAGCAAACCATTCAAGCATTAAATCACCAAACATACCACATAAAGGCCAATTACAAGTTCCAACATTACCAAAAACATAAATCCAACTTAGGGAGTCCAAAACAACTACATAGGTCCCCCATTGCCAAATGCCAAAAGCTAATAGTGTTTAAGAAACCTTCACCATACATGAGCTTTGTTCACCACTTGGATTCTTGTCCCCCTTGCTGCCCTCAATGCACTTTAATGCTCTGCATTATTGGTTTAAGAAAAGAGAGAGAGCGTAAGCAAAAGCTTAGTGAGGAATGCTCATTTAAAACCACACAATAATGCATTTACAAAACACATTTACAACCTTAATTTAACTCATCATTTGCACATGCTCATAAGCATTTAAATCAAGCATCTCATGCTTCAAGTTCATAATCATGTCATATTGGCAACAAGTGATACATTCAACATAAGACTCACACATGGACTTTTAAACACCATTGTGATCTTATAATTTCCAAGGACCACACATGGACTTTTAAACACCATTGTGTCCTTAACCCCATGGACTTTTAAACACCATGGCAAGGACCACACAAGGACTTTTAAACACCTTTGTGTCCTTAACAAGAATCTCCCAAGGACTTTTAAACACCTTGGAGTTCTTAAATAAACAAGGCATACACAAGGAATTTTAACCACCTTTGTATCCTTAACCAAGGACCAACCATGGACTTTTAAACACCATGTTGTCCTACAAGACTCACCCAAGGAATTTTAACCACCTTGGTGATCTTAACCAAGAACCAACCATGGACTTTTAACCACCATGTTGTTCTTAAATAAACAAGGCTCACACAAGGACTTTTAACCACCTTTGTGACCTTAACCACCACTTGCCAATATGCATCATTAACAACAATAATCCACTGTTTTAAAGCATTTATCAAAGCCATAAACATCATGCATTTTTAAGCATCAAACCACATTATAACAATGTTCAAAAAACAAGGATCTCTTACCTTGAGCATCCTTCAACACATGGCTTATAATCTCAGCAACTAACATGCTAAAATATGCTTTCAAACAGAATTCAAAACATGCAAACAACCACATTGCATACAACCAATCCATGGTTCATCATCAAGAGAGTTTTCCCGAAAACTTACTCTTGAGCTTAGCTAAGTTGCTTAGACTTACACTAAGCTCCCAAACCTTCAAAACACTGGTTTCAAAGCTGAAAACCAAAATCCACTCACCGATTCCGTTTCGCCTCTTGCCGAAACACCAATCAAGCTTCCGGATCACCACCACTTGGATCCAAAGATGACTCCCCTGTTTTAAACACATCAAAGCAGAGGATTAATGCATCATCATGCATTAATAGCTTCAATGAAAGCACCTAAACCCGCTGCTCTCATCCACACTCCATTTTCGGCTACCAAACACAACCGAAAATGCATCCAAACAACTCCACAACATTACCCAGCCATGTTCCATCAAATCTAATCATCCTTAAACTTCAATTAACATCCAAAAAGGATCTAACCACGTCATTATACCTCCAGCTATAACAGATCCACAAGATCACACCAAAAACCATCAAAACACAAGCTAAACTTAGGAAATTCAACCTATCCGGGATTGCATTAATTAAACCTCAATTCCTTATCAATTTAACATTCATTTATCATCAAAAATACACCTCAAATCACTGCTAAAGCAGATCATACGAATTTTCATCAAAATCAAGCAAATCTTTCATTTAAAAGCCAAGATCAAGAACACAACCTTAAAACCTTTTATAAAACACAAATTGAGGATTGAGAACTTAGGAATTTTAGTAAAGAACTGAGAGTTTAGAGGAGAAGGACGTTCTTACCTCCAAACTTGAGTTTTCTCCCTTTTTGGAACCAAAATCTTGAAAATCCAATTAGCAAATGGTGAGGTTTTGATGAGGAGATGATTAGCAATCAAAAGAGAATTGAAAAGAGATATTTAGGTGACAATAATCAGAGAGAAAGCTCTGGAGAAAAGGTGTTTGGTTTGAGAGAAAATGAGAGAAAATGAAAATGGAAGATTTGAGAGAAAAGTTAGTTATTGCCAAAATATCTTCCCTCCACTTTTGTTTTATTTAAAAACCTTTAATAAATCATTTAATATCTTAGAAAAATCTGGAGAAACTCCCATTGGGTAAATAGCTCCTTAAAGATTCAAAGTTTCAATCCTTTTTAAAACAGTCACACAGTTTTCAAAAATTACATTTTGGTCACTAACCCAAAATGTCACCCTTTCAAACCTCATTTTGTAAAATTGATTTCACCAAACTCTTATATATAATAAAAGAGGATTTTAGAACATTTTTCCATATTTTTAATGCAACCCGAACTAGGTTTTCCTAATTTCACTCTTTTATATTCGAACCGCACTTTGACCGAACCGGTCAAAACCCAAAACTTCTAAGCCCAAAACCGGGGCGTTACACCAGTTATCGATACGCCTATACTGGGTATCGATACCTAGCAAAGCGTATCAGTACGCATATTAGGGTATCAGTAATCTCTAGGCAGTTTGCCCAAAAATATGAGTTTTTGCCCGAATGGCTGGAAAATTATATTGTTCGATCCAATAGACCTATAAAGGCCTAAAATGAATTGAAAAACTAAGAAACTGAGAAATATCCTTATACTCGAGCATAAAACTTAAGAACTCGGTAAATGCCTTGGATTACTTATATGTTGATAGCAAACATAGGATGATATATTATGTGGTTGATGTGTGTGCCATGTGGGTACATATTTGATGGGATCCAAATACCCATGACGTGTTGCAACACCATGGTAAGTTAGTTACCGAATGGAGGTTACCGATGTTGCGTGACCCGGCCTCACCCATTGAGTGTACGTTTCTGATGCTATGTGACTCGGGCCTCGCTCCTATGTTGATATGGTATAGTATGTTTGGGCCTTGTGTGCCCCTTGATGATATGATGATATTAGCATGTGTTTAGGTGACTAATGTTAGCGCCATGTATCATTTAAACTACCTTTTCATCTTATCTAGCTACATGCCTATGTTTTTGATCTGCTTGAAGGATGGTAGAGTAGAAGTGTATCCGTTGATATTTATGATCTTAGCATTTGCAATCATTATTTCCTTATGCATGTTTTTAGTTTGCCACGTTGCATCCAATGGAGCCCCATTGGAGTAAGATTACATTCATCGATGTAATCAAAATTACAAGCTTGTCAGGCAATGTATTCATAGGACCCTTGATTTATGTCTGTAACTCTATTTGGACTTATTAATTGTAACCCCCCTAAACCCATCCCAAAAGAAATAGGTTGAATTTAGGAGGTCATATTTGAAAACTTAACTCTCAAGGAAAACCAATTTGAAAATTATACTTTAATTTAAATTAAAATAATATATATAACAATAATTTATTAAAACACTTGAAATAAATAAAACATCAATGTCATAATTAAAATCCAAATATTTAATAAAAATTTATGAATAAAACCATAATAAATGAATGCTAAAAACAATCCCAAAACATAAATAGTCTCAAAGTATGAAATTAAATTAACGTCTCAAAATAATAAATAAAAATAATTTCGTATTGAATAATAAAATAACCGGATAAAATGTAAGATCATCCATGTACATGTCACCTAAATTTTAAATATATTTGTAAGAGAAAACTATGAGGGAGTAAGCTAAAGAGCTTAGTGTGTAACGCCTCGATTTTGGGCCTAGGAGTTAGCCGGGTTTAGACTAGACGGTTCGGGAGAACCGGTTCAAACAACTTAGACTACTTCCGAGATTTAATTATTTCAAAGGGTTTTTGAGGTTGGTAAAATATGGGAAAATTTTTAAAAATCATATATATATATATATATATATATATATATGATTTTTGTGGGATTAATTTTGGAAAATGGATTTTGGAGGTTTGATATTTTAGAAATGGGTGACCAAAATGTAAACATTGTAAACTGTTTTCTTGACTAAATTGTAAAAGATCAGAATTTTGAATCTTTAAGGAGATATTGATCCAAAGTCTAATTCAAACTTTTTCCCTTTAATTGGTCAATTTTAAAGTGGTTTTAATTAATAAAACAAGATGGAGGGAATTAAATTGGCATTTTTCTCTTAAAATATATCTTACGTAACTACCTTTTCTCCCAATCATTTACTCTCAAATTCTCCCCAACCAAACACCAATTGCTTCTTCAAAGATTTGAGTAAACACTTGATTTGATTTATCTTTTAACATTAAATGATTTTCCTAATGTTTCTCTATCAAAATCTTATGGTTTTATCTTTGTTTTCTCATGAAAATCTTTACAATTGAAGGGAAAAGTCATCATTAGAGGTAAGGTTTCGTTCTCCTCCTCTAATGAAAGATTATTTATTGAAATTCCCAAGTTCTTGATCTTTTATGATTGTTTTCTATTGGGTTTTGATGTTACAATTATAGAAATTTGGTTTAATTGATGTTTAATTGATTAAATAAAGAAATCATTGTTTCGAATATGTTTTGTTGGGTTTATAATGAGATTATATCATGATTATGATGTATTGAAATGTTGATTAAGTGATTTTAATTTATGAAACCCGAAACTAGATGAGTTGGTTGATTCTTAGATTGTAATCTTTGAGTTTTTGGCTTGATAGTGTGGTTGTTTGGTTGTTGGAGGTTCTTTGGTGTTGAGAAGGTGTTTTTAGATGTAAATTGATGTTGTTTTCATGTTAATATCGCTGGGTAATGGATGATGTTTTGTTAGAAAGGTTTCGTCCGTGTTTTCAGTATTTTTCGAGTAGCGAAAGCTTGGTTGTTGATGGAGGATGATGTAGTTTTGTGTTACTGGGATTTTGATGCAAGGTTGTGCATTAATCCTCTGTTTTCCTTTGGTTAGAAGCAGGGTATGTTGTTTTGTTAGCTTCGGAAAGAGTTGTGGTTGATCTGGATGCTTGATTTCGCCTAGGCAAAGCAAGCCAGGTGTTGTCGATGAGTGGAACTGATTTTAAAGCTTTCCAAAGGTTTGGAAGCAAGGTTTTGAGGTTTAGATTAACCTTGAAACGCTAATCTAATCTCAGAAGTAAGTATGGAAGATTTTGCTCTCGGTTTTCAGTTTCCATGGTTTTATTAAATTCATGCTCATGCTTTGAAGATAGAATTGTTTTGCCTACTATTATATGTATGTTTTGGAAGTGAAAAATGTTGCACATATTTATATTTTGGTAATACATGTGTTTAGGAATTGGTATGCAACATGTTTGAGAAAATGCCTAATTAGATGGTTTAATGTATTTGAGATACTTTGATAGAAACTAGTTTGAATGATGCATATGAAAAATGGTGAGGTAACATGGTTTAAAAGTGTATATTGGCAAAGTGATGAGATTTGATACTATCGAATATAATTGGTCGACCAATAGGATGAGAGTGCACTATAAAAATGTAAGCAAAAGTCGTACGTACGTGAGCCTAAAACATGATGGGAACAACCACATCATGTGTGCCGAAGATGGGAACAACCACATCTTGTGAGGATTAAAGTGGGAACAACCACACTTTGTGAACACTTTGGTGGGAACAACCACACCAAGTGTTTTGGCCTTTCTTATGGTGGGAATAGCCACATCATAAGGTGTATTTGCATATCCGAGTTAGTTATGGTAGGAACAGCCACATCATGGGTTTTGGAATGAAGTGTAGCCATCTAGGTCACTTGAATGTCAATATATGAGATTTACATGTATCATGGTTTATAAATGTTTTGTATAATGTGTTTTATACGTGAGCTTATATTTTTGAGAAATGATTTATAAGAGACAAGCATGAAAAGCTTCGGCTTGAGATGTTGCATCATGGTTTATGTATGAAACTTAAGATACATGTGGTTTAAAGTTTGTTGAATTGCTTTGAAAGTGGGCTAAAGCATGAAATAAATGAGAATGATGTGAAAGAGACTTTTATTTGAGAAATAGTTTTAAAACACATTGTTGGCTGGTTTTATTTGAGCATCCCTCACTAAGCAAATGTGCTTACGCTCTCTTTTTATAACGATGCAAAAAATTAGATTGAACGAGTAGCGAGGAAGCAAGTGAAGAAATCCAAGCATCGCTCATAGCTCAAGTATGGTTTTTAAACAAATCAATAGTAATAAGTTGGAAATGGGAGGTTACCTTGATATTTTGGGAGCGTATGTAGTGAACTCCCTGGTTTGGCACAAGTTTGTAGTGTTTAATAGACTTGTAAATGGCCTTTAATTGATGGTATTTGCTTTGGTTTACATTTTGGTACTTAAATGGCTATTATGCTTAGGGAGCATGCCTATAGATTGCTAAATATGTTGTGTTGTTGTTGAAAGCATGCCTTGGTGTTATTTGCCTTTAGAATTATGACCTAAGTGATTACTTATGCTTTGTTAACATGTTAGATTGATATTTGATGTGTTTGGACATGTAAAACCAGCAAATTATGACACTACAAGCTCAAGCGTACCGATACATGGGCTAACGTATCGGTACAGTATAGCCAAAATAGGCATACTGTATCGATACGAGGTAGACCGTATCGATACGGCTAAAGGGAAAAACGAGGAACCGTATAGGTACGCGAGACTGTATCGATACCCTTTTGTGCTACTGGAAATCTTAGAAATTGACAAGATAATGGCATACCGATACGAGATGAAGTGTATCGACACGCTTGGCTGTTAAGTTGGTTACTTAAGGCTTTTTGATGTTCTGTTTTCTTCTGTTATGGTCACTGAATATTTGGATATTCAATTCAATAAGTTTGGATGAATGGAAGGATTTGAAAATTGACATGCGGACATGAAACCTGACTAATTGAATATCGGTAACTTTAATTTCGTAATAGGTCCTAGAATTTCTTAAGTTTTATAAAATGGTCCCTTGAGCATGTTTAGTCTTAACCGAATGATCAATTGACTTCGTTTGAGTTGTAACTTTACTTGATGTGAGTACGATCACCATAAGATTCGTAAGAGCATCTAGAAAAGATAAAAGAAAAAAATAGGGTCGTTTATTGAGGTAAATCTTCACCGATTTACTTCAATATTCCCCATGTAACTCGCTCGAGTCGGTAAACGGTTAGACCAGGTCAAGGGGTTATATTTGTTGGTATCGGAGCCAGGTTTACGAAAATTTGGGAGGTAAGTTTTTGGTAATATCAATGTTTAAATGATTTTCTTGATGTTTTGTATGCACGGTGATTTCTTATGATATGGTTTAAATTGTTGATATATTGTGTGCTATGTACGGTGTTTGATAACATGTTGTATGAGTTGTTATGTGATGATTTGGGGTAGAATTTGGGGAACTCATTGCCATTATTACTATTGATGTAAATAGATTTTGATTTAAAAAGTGAGCGTCTTGGATTCTTGCTTCTGGCTACCCTAACTATTTTTATTGTTGCATTTATATGCTAGAGGTTTATATTGTTTTCATAATAGGACCGAGATGAGAGCTTAGAAATAGTGCGCATGATATTGTGGAGAATGAGGGTAATGAGGAATTGCCACATGCTCCTCCTCCTCCTGGTGGTGGAGTCGAAGCTGGAGCTGGTGCGAGAGGTGTTGGACCTCAGGTAGCGCAAGGTCAGGCTGTCTGTGATATGGCATCATTGATTCAGGCCATAGCTGGAGCTTTTCAGGCTGCGGTAGTGAGTGTGTGTGTGATTGCACCACAACCTGTAGTCAATACTAGTTTACCTTTGGAGCGTCTATGCGGTCTGGGTGGCACTCAGTTTAGAGGTTTGTCTCTAGAAGGTTCTGAGGCATGGTTTGAGAGCACTCAGAGGATTCTTAGACAGATCGAGTGCACATATGTGCGCAAGCTGGGTTGTATGGTATCTTTACTTCAGGGAGATGCTTATTCATGGTGGACTACCACTATTGCGGGGATGGAACATGTGGAGGTGACATGAGAGTTCTTCGGGAATGCTTTTCGGAAGAAATATTTGGGTGTTCGTTAGCAAGACGAGAAGAAGTGAGAGGTTATGACCTTGATACAAGGGAACATGTCTGTTTCGAAGTATGAAGTACAATTTGTTCGATTGAGCCAATATGCCCCTGAATTGGTTCCCGATGAACATAAGATATGTGATCGCTTCCGGTACGGCTTGGTGAAGGATGTAAAGACTTATATGTTAGCTGCGGAGTATACGGATTTCAATGTCTTGTTCGCTCGTGCTAAGAACATTGAGTAGAGTTTGGGTTTGCCTTCTCGTGTGGGGAATTCTAGTTCCAGGAAGAGGGTTGCTAAGTTTGATGGAGGAAGGGATCGTTACAAGAGGCAGCGTGATAAGAAGTTTTATCCAGATCAAAGGCGTGGTGGTGGCGGTAATGTGGGTCGCGGACAACAGAGCCAAAATGTGGTGGTTCGTTTTCCCGAGTGTAATCATTGTGTGAGGCGACATCTTAGAGAGTACTAGTGTAATCCTAATGCTTGTTGGGGTTATGGTTCTCAGGGTCATATGAAGCATGATTGTCCTCGGCAAGCTAGATAGGCACCAGTGCGTGTTGTTGAGCCTCAGAGGGGTCATGGGCACGGCCGAGGTAACTTTCAGCGTAGGGAGGATGGTCAGAGGAATGTTGCTCATGTTGTGGCAGTTCACCCTTATGGAGGTGGACCGGCTAGGGTGTATGCACACCATGAGGGAAGCAATGACACAGATGTGATTGCATGTACCTTTACTTTGCAATCCTTGTCACTACATTCTTTGATTGATTCTGGTTCCACACATTCATATATTTTAAGTGATCATGCAAAGTTGCTTGGCATACCAGTTGAGTTGTTAGATGTGGGTATGCAAGTGATGAGTTCTTTTGGAGAGACAGTTGTTAATAGGAAGTTGTATAGGAGATGTCTGTTGATGGTTCAAGGACATGTATTTGCGGTTGATATGATGCAGTTACCTTTCTATGGTTTGGATGTTATTCTTGGTATGGATTGGTTAACCGAGCATAGGGATGTAGTAGATTGTGCAACCAAACGTGTTTCATTAAAGCTTGCTGATGATTATGAGGTTGTAGTGGTAGGCGAGAATGTTAAGTTTTTGTCCAATGTTGTTTTGTCAATGGAAGCACAAAAGTTGATGCATTGAGGATGTTAAGCATACTTGGCATATGTTATGAATCCGAATATAAAGGAGGTATGTCCCCAAGATATCCAGACAATTTACGATATTCTGAGGGTATTTCTGGAAGAGTTGCCTGGATTGCTGCCGGATAGAGAGGTAGAGTTTTGTATCGAGACGTATACGAATACGGCTCCGATGTCTATTGATTTGTATCGCATGGCACCTAAAGAATTGAAAGAATTAAAGACACAACTTCAGGAGTTGTTAGACCGTGGATTTATTAGCCCTAGTGTGTAGTGAACTCCCTGGTTTGGCACAAGTTTGTAGTGCCTTAATAGACTTGTAAATGGTCTTTAATTGTTGGTATTTGGTTTGATTTAAATTTTGGTACTTAAATGGCTATTATACTTAGTGAGCATGCCTATAGATTGCTAAATATGTTGTGTTGTTGTTGTTGAAAGCATGCCTATGGAGTGCTAAATATGTTGTGTTGTTGTTGAAAGCATGCCTTGGTGTTATTTGCCTTTAGAATCATGACCTAAGTGATTACTTATGCTTTGTTAACATGTTGGATTGATATTTGATGTGTTTGGACATGTAAAACCAGAAAATTATGACACTACAAGCCTAAGCGTACCGATACGCAGGCTACCGTATTGGCACAATATAACCAAAACAGGCATACCGTATCGGTACGAGGTAGACTGTATCGATACGGCTAAAGGGCAAAACGAGGAACCGTATCGATACACGAGACTGTATCAATACCCTTTTGTGCTACTGGGAATCTGAGAAATTGACAAGATAATGGCGTACCGATATGTGATGAAGTGTATCGATACGCTTGGCTGTTAAGTTGGTTAATTAAGGCTTTTTGATGTTCTGTTTTCTTCCGTTATGGTCACTGAATATTTGGATGTTCAATTCAATGAGTTTGGGTGCATGAAAAGAGTTGAAAATTGCATGCAGACATGAAACCTGACTAACTGAATATTAGTAACTTTAATTTCGTAATAGGTCCCTAAATTTTGTAAGTTTTACAAAATGGTCCCTAAAGCATGTTTAGTCTTAACCGAATTATCAATTGACTTCGTCTAACTTGTAACTTTACTTGCTTTGAGTACGATCACCTTAAGATTCGTAAGAGCATCTAGACAAGATAAAAGAAAAAAATAGGGTTGTTTATTAGGTAAATCTTCACCAATTTACTTTAATATTCCCTGTGTAACCGACTCGAGTCGGTAAACGGTTAGACCGGGTCAAGGGGGTTACATTTGTTGGTCTCTAAAGTGCAAGAATACCATAATAGTAAAACACATTAATACTTTCTTAAAATTCTTTAAAAATATATAACCAATGGAACAATATCGCAAGCGTAATGCAATGCACCCAACTACGTCCACAAAAGATGAGGAAGGTTCTCATAACGTCCTCGCTACGTGTACCATCCGAAGTGGAATTTAGCCCAAATAGTGAAACCACTGAACTTCCCCGTACAAACCCCAACTCACGCTCATACATATATGATGTTTAAAACTCAAATTTCATAAACAGTGTCCATAAATATGATATTCCATAAACATACTCCATAAATCATAGTCCATAAATCCATAAATCATGGTTCCGTAAATCTGATGTTTCATAAATCAAATGTTTCATAAGTCATAATTAAAATGCATTCAGAAAGCGCATGCATGTGATGTCAACCATACAAGCCATAATGCATATAAATAATCACATAAGATGTAAAACATATGTAGCACAGTAAGAAACACACCTTAAGAAAACAATAGCTCTAACATCGAGAATGACGCCTCTCGTGTTCGGGTCTAAATGAATCAAAACCTACGATATTAAACTCTACATCGAAATCTAACAATATGCCACCAAACTAAACATCACAAACACTAATCCAAATCTAGAAGAATACTCAGGTGTAGTACTTTTTACAATTAGTAAAACTAGATTAGATCTCATATCCAAATGAATCAGAACCTACAGTATGTGCATGGTCAGATCGAACATGTGAATGAGATGGAAATTCGTCTTCCTCAAAATCGATGTCGTCTAAAACACATATATAAACTACATCAGATCTCATATCCAAATCCCTTAAAAATTACTATGTACAAAATAATTTACAATTAGTAAAAATAGATGATGGGTTTAGCCACAAGGTGAAGGGAAAAAATAACGATTCTAATTGTGCGGTGCCAAAGACTCACCAAGGTTCAATCGAAATAAAAAGCGTAATAAAAAGGGGAGATGGTTATACTTGTCTCGAATAGAATCTAAAAAGGTGTTTTAGGGCTAATAAAGGGTTTAAATACCCTACTCAAGGGTAATTTGCACAATAGGTCATCCAACTATTTAAGGGTTTGCAGAATAACACCCAAACTTTACCTGATTTACAAAATGGCCCCTAAAATTCTGAATTAAGCCATACAATTTTGAGTTAACTCAATTCAACCCTTTAGCAAAAATTAGGTTCCCACATTCAAATTCCCAAAATTCATTTAGGGTTTTTAACCTAAATTCCCAAAATCTAGGGTTTAAAATTGAGAAATTTTTGGGGTGTTACATTAATCATGTCAAATGCTTTAATTACTTTTTTTAATTGAAGCTCCTAATGCAAACGATTTCACTATTTTGTATTAACTCTTTTTAAAAGCGTTCTTGGATTTATGGAAATGCTTATGATTTGGGCTTGCTAAAATTATGAAATTTTATTAATAGGTTGGGCTTAAGGCCCAAATGTTACGTCAAGTTTAGGGCGTTACAATCTTCTTCTTCTACATCTTCCTCGGGAACAACATCATTTTCTTTTTAGAGATGTTTGAGCCTATGGTCTCGCTTTCGTCGCTTCCATCGTCCTTGGCCATATGTTTAAATGAAAATTAAAGAATTAATTAAATTTAAGTTACATGAAGGGGATTTTTTGGTGAATTTGAATTTAAGAGTTAAATGAGAAAAGAAATAGAAACGAAGATGGACCAAATAGATATAATATTAAAATTAGGTGGGTTAATTTTTTAGAATTAGGGTCAAACTAAAATAAGTGTAAAACTTGAGGGCTAACCATGTCATTATACCAGTTTATATTAACTACCACATCATCTCCTATTAAATAATTAATTGCAACAGACCAATTTGTTAATTTTTTAAGTCGGGTGATCATTAGGTAACCTTTCATAGTCAAAGGACTCAACAAAAGATACACTATAATTGAGGGACTATTTATGTATTTTACCCTTTATTTTAGGTAAACTATATTAGTTAAATTTTTAGGCGTCAACCACCCTTAATGGCATGTTAATGTCTAAAAATATATAAAATATCATTTCAAAAAATCCTAAAACCCCCTAAGCTTCAACATTTGTCTTCTTTCAAATTAGCCGCAATTCAATGTATCGACTTCGTTACCGTCTGATGTTCTTTCTTATCCATGTTTCTTTTTGTACTTCTTTCTAACATTTACATTCTCTATATTTATAAATGGTGCATGTTTTCGGAATTTCTAATCTGCAATGGATGATGTTGTGTCATAGGGATAACATTGATTTTAGGGTAAAGTTCACAAATGGTCACTCAATTTTGTTAACTTATTTAATTTGGTAGCCAAACTTTCAATTGCTTCAATATTATCATTGAACTTTTAATTTTGCTTCAATTTGGCCACTGACCTCTTAATAGAAGTTAAGAAGATGACGTGCTAGTTAACAAATTTTGTATAATAAAACATTTAGTCCTCCACGTTTGCACATTCAAACAATTTAGTCATAATTCAAAAAATAATAATAAATTTAACCATCATTATTTCAATTTGACATTATTTTTAATTAAAAACAACATAACCCTAAACTTAAAAACCCTAAATCCAAAAAACTAAACATAAGCCCAAAACAGAAAACCTTAAACCTATAAACCTACAAGCTAAACCCAAAACCTAAAACCCTAAACATGAAACCCTAAATATCTAAATAAATAAACCCTAAAATCCTAAATCACTAAACCATAAACCTTAATTTTAAACTTTTAAGGTTTAGAGTCTCGTGTTAGGCTTTAGAGGTTTCATGCTTAGGTTTAGGGGTTAGGCTTAGGTGATTATGTTTTTAGGGTTTTAGGTGTATGAGTTTAAGATTTTAGGTTTATAGTTTAGGGTTAAATTATTTTTAATTTAAAATAGGATCAATTTAGAATAATGTGTAAATAATGAGGGTTAAATTTATTATTATTATTTGAATTATGAATAAATTGTTTGAATGTGCAAACATGGAGGACTAAATGTGTTATTATACAAATTTTGTTAATTGCCACGTCATCTTCTTAACGTCTGTTAAGAGCTCATTGACCAAATTGAAGCAAAACTAAAAGTTTAATGATAACATTGAAGCAATTGGAAGTTTGGTTACCAAATTGAATAATCTAACAAAGTTCAGTGACCATTTATAAATTTTAACCTTGATTTTATTTAGGAAATTCAAGAACTTGGTTGATTTTATAGAAATTTCGAAGGCTTATTTAATAATTAAGCAAAAAAATTATAAAAATTTAAAATATTAAAAAATACTAAAAATAAAAACACTATTAAAATTTTTTAAGAAATTAGTCAAAAATATAAAATTAAAAAGATATGAAGCTATAAAATGATAAATTATAAAAAAAATAAAAAATAGTTATACATCATTAAAAAATTGAACACTTTAATCGAAAACTTGTCAAATATCTTTCGTTAGCCTGAGCCTACTGCTACTCCTGAATATATTTTCATTGGAACCAATCTTGCATTAGAGTATCAATGAGTTTTGAGATTCCTAACTCTAGATTAAAAATGACACGGTAGAATTTACACTTACAATAGTTTTCATGAATCTTATTTAAAATCTCAAATTTTAATTTCTTAAATGTAATTAATACAACAAGATAACACCGGTCTGAGTTTCTCCACAATAAAATCTGATTTTTTATTAACTTATTCACATAAAACAACTAAAATCATAATCGACTAAATAGCCATGCAAAAACTTAAACTGGTGTTGTCTTGCTATATCGAGTGTTTCTAAAACTAACTTTGAGGTCTTAAACAATATTGGAGCGAACGAGTGGTCGCAGTGAAAAAGAAGATGATATTCATCCTAAAAAATTTAAATTCGAACAATTTTGTTTGCAAGGTGTGTGTGCGTTATTAAAGAATAAAGAAAAATTATGAATTAATATTACCATGTAATTAGAAAAAATAAACTAACAACTTTTATCAAAAAAATAATATCATGTAATCACATTAAGAATATTAAAAAAAATATAGGTCTACAACAACATTAAGGAACACGAATTTATTGTCGATAAAGCTCTATCAACAGGGACGAAGGTATGTATAATTTGGGAGGGGCTCTTGCCCCTTCCAATTATTTTGGTATAATATCATTTGAGGTCTTTTTTATTTTAAATAATAGTCAAATAAGGTATTTTGTCCCTCCCAATTTTTAAATTTAAAGGCTTAATAGACCTTTGCCCCTCCCAATGTTTGATCCTAACTCCGTCCCTGTCAATCAATTTAAATCGTTGGTGAGACTCAAATAGACCATTTTTACTCTAATACAAATCCAATCAATCAAAAATATGTTTGAAAAAAGATGACAAACTTAAGTTGTTGAGAAACGGTCAAAGATTTTCCGATGTGTTATTGAATTTTTTTTATTGTTTTACTATTTTTTTGAATATCTCTTTTTTAAATTTTAAACTTTTTAATATATTTTAATATATATATTTAAAAAGTTAATGCCTCATTAGATAAAAAATTAATATCAAATATTTTTTTAATTTTAAAATACTTTTAAGCTATTTTAATTTTTTAAAGTTTTAAATTTCATAATCTTCTAGTTTTATTTGATTTTTTATATTTTTTAATATTTTTTTATCAAATAAGCCCTCAAACTTTCTATAAAATTCAATTAAACTTCCAAACTTCCTAAAAAATTAATGTCGCCTCTTTCTCATGTCATCATTCACTATAGACTACCACATCAACACAATGGACTATAACGTTAACACAATAACGATCAACATTGGTTAAAAGGGCTAAACTGATACAATTTGCGATTTTGAGAACCCAATCAAGTGTGATTTCCGCGGGGTTAAATTGATTATTTGGTGCGAATTTAAAGACCAAAGTACCCCTTAAGTCCATTTTTTTATTATTTCTCATGTTTTTATCATAAAATAGTGTTTTTCTATTCTTATTATTGATAGCAATTTTTTATATTTATTTAGCAAACATTTTTTTTATTTTAAAAATAAAAATAAGATTTATTTTGGGGCCAAGAGTATGTCAATCATATCTTTGCATGAAGAAATCAAGGTTTATGTCGTGAATAGGATAGTAAAAAACATGTTTTCAATTGGTAAATTGGTATACAACAAATGTAGAGGACTATGTTTTGGAAAGCTACAAATATGCCATCAATTGATCCACCATTACCACGAAAGTAGCGGTGGGACTAGATTATCAAGGAGAGGAAGGACAAGGGTTTGTTAATTTGTTGTCCGTCGCATTCTGTTCATTTACCTAGAGAGCGTTATATCGAGCATAATTAAAAAAATTTAGGTTAGTCAAGTTTACGAGTCCTATTTTACGACTTAAATTTTAATTAATTTTTTGATACAAGTGGAATTTATGAAATTCGAATATAGTCGTATTTTTTAACTTATGTACAAATTTAATTGTAATTATTTATAATGTTAGGTTGTGTTTGTTTCATGTAGTTTGAATTCCGGAAATTTAAATTTCGTAATTTACGATGTTTTGTTCATGTAGTTTCATCAACGGAGTTTGAATTAAAGTTGACTATTTTTTCTTTATATTCTTTTGCAATTTGTTTTACCATATTTCTTTTCCGTAAAATAAACTACATTCTCTTCAACTCCAAACCCTAAACGCTAAACATTAATCTAAACCCTAAACCTTAAGCCCTAAATATTAACATAAACCCTAAACCTACATGTGAAACCGATATTTTAATTTTGATATAACTAAAGAACCTAAGGACTAAATTGAAAATATGAAAACGAATTTTTAAGTCCTCAAACCTCTCTACATGTTTTAAACAATATGCCTAAGTTAAAAACTAAGTTTATCAAATATTTTCTAAGTGTTCTCAAAGCCAAAACAGTGATTTTTGAGTCACCGTTTCGAAACGGCCTAAGGCGTTTCGAAACAGTTTTGAAACTGTGAGTCTATGTTTCGAAACGGATATCGAAACGATTTCAACACTGCCAACCCGTGTTTCGAAACGAGTTTCGAAACGGCTTAAGAACATTGAGAAACCGTATCGAAACGACATCAAGTGTTTCGAAACGAGTTTCGAAACGGCTTAAGAACATTGAGAAACCGTATCGAAACGACATCAAGTGTTTCGAAACGGCTTTAAAATTGATTTGAAAAATATGACCGTTGAATGTTTTTAACTATTTTTAACAAACCGTTAAGGCGAATCGAAACGATTTCAAGCCGTTTCGATACGATCCTTGACAGTGGCAAAATCTTTCGAAACAAGTTTCGAAACGGCTCTTAGCGTATCGAAACAGGTGTAACCGTTTCGATACAGGCTATTTAATGCACCCCAACGGCTCTTTCTATTTTGGTCTGTTTCGAAACAGGGTCGGGCGTTTCAAAACGGTTGATTTTAGACTGCATTTATGGAGGGAAGATAACATCCCCAACGGATCTATTGATGAATGCAACAATAACAACGGCTAGAATCCAATGAGAAGGTGTTGAGATTTTAGGGGCTCGATTCGATCAACCAAACTAGCTCACCAAGTGGTGGAGAGATGGATTTTTGGGTGGAAGGGTTGTGGAAGCTAAAAAGAATATTGACACAATGATTTATAGTGGTTCAACCTTCTAACCAAGGTCTACATCCACTACCTTAGCTTCCCACTAAGGATTTGCAACCAATTCCACTAATTGATTCGTCCCCTTTTCTAGGATTAGGAGGAAACCCTTACAACCGATCAAGCTTCTACCCAAAGCCTTGATCAAAACCCTCTTTTACAAAGAGATAAAGAAAGAAAACTTAAACCCTCTAATAGGTGTTTGTTTGCACAATGAAGCACTCACCCAAAACCTAAAACACTTGAGCAAATTTGACAATTTTGGCTCACTAGTGTTTGTCTATACAAGAAATGACAAATCAAGCACTAAGACAATTTCTTGATCATTTGATGTTTGACAATATGAACATTAGCTTTCTCTTGATGCTTGGAGGTCCCTTTTATACTCCCAAATGAGTTTGTAGTTGTTTCTAGCCGTTGGGATCAAATTGGAGCCGTTGAGGACTTTAATTCCCACCATAAATGCAGTTCTGCAGCTCCCCGTTTCGAAACGCTCGAAGCCGTTTCGAAACACTCTCAATGTAGAAAGAGTCGTTGCAGTCTGTCAGGGTACCCGTTTCGGAACACCCCCTTGCCGTTTCGAAACGCGTATCGGAACGCTATAAGCCCGTATCGAAACGCCTGCATTTAAAATTTAGTTGGGAAAATAGCCGTTGGGGTTTATGACCGTTGGGGTCATTGCCACGTGGGCGTATCGAAACGGCCTAGCCCGTTTCGAAACGTTGGGAAAAAATCCTGTCCCATGAAGGCCCGTTTCGATACTCGTATCGAAACGCTTTTGCCACTGGAAGCACCTGTTTCGAAATGCCCTAAGGTGTTTCGAAACACCTGGACAGTTTTGTGTAGTTTGGCCTTTGAAAACATATGAAAACCTTTTAAAACATCCCTAAACATAGTTTCAAGTTATTTGGACTTTTGGAAATTGTTTTAAATACTTTTTAAATCAGTCCAAAACATTTTTCAATTATTATATCAAAATATTAGTTCTACAATCTCCCCCTTTTTGATATAATAAAACCACTTGAAAAATTGTTTGGGATTCTCCCCCTTTAACTTTAAAAATGTGAATAAGAGTTGAAAAATTTTAATTCAAATAAAACTCCCCCTTATTCATTTGAAAATTCTATTTTTCAAACCATTTCTCCCCCTTTTTGTTATATAAAAAAGATTTAAAACATTAAGTTCAAAAATAACAATAGAGGTAAAAATTTGACAAAAGATGAGAATTTGGTTTAAAAATGGCCCCCCCTTACTTAAAGCATCATCAAAAAAAGTTAGTCCATCAAATATGATCATCTATTTGAATAAACTAAAAATAAGACTAATTAAATCAAAACAACTAGAAATTTTACCAACACTTGAACCCAAGGGAGGATGTGAAGCCTTCATTCTTCAAGTGTTCTTCCTTGTGTGCATGGAGCTCCCCCTCAATGTTTGACTTGTTGAACATCTCCATCACACCTACAATAGACAATCAAGTAATTTTTGGTATCCAAATTGCTTTGGATCCATAGACGTTAGTTGCACAAATTTTAGTCCCCTTAGGAATCCATTTTTCAATGTCATCCTTTTTAATTGAAGTGGTTAGTCCTTTTGGGACCCAAACACTTCTAAAACATTTACCTTTTATAAATCTAGGGGCACTAGATTGTCTAACATAAAAATTCGATTTTCCAAAATTATTTTTCTTTTCAAGCTCTTTGGAAATCAAATCTTTTTCTTATTGTACTTTTTGAAGCAATTTTTGTAAATCAAAACATTTTAATTCAAACTCTTCAAGTTTTGCTTCAAGTTCAAGTTTGGTTTTAGAAAGCAAATCATTTTGAATTTTTAACTTTGAAATCAATTTATTGTTTTTCAAAATGTGGTTTTTAAAATCTAAAACCAAATCATCATAGGCATCTTGTAATTCATCAAAAGAATAAGAACATGAAGTAGATGAATTAGAAGTTACCCTTGAATCTTCTTCGATGGCCATAAGGCAAAGGTTGGCTTGTTCATCGTCGGTGGAGTTTTCATCACTCCAAGTAGCCACATATGCCTTCTTCTTATGGCTTGAAGTGCTTGCCCTCTCCTTTCTTTTAGGTTCTCATTCAAGCTCTCTCAAGGCTTTCTTCATGAAAGGGGCACACTTCTTGAAGAGATGAACTATCTCTTCATCTTCATCCTCCTCTTCACTTGAGTAGACATGATGGCAAGTGGAGGATTTGAGAGCCATGGCACTAGCATTGATGCCAAGCCCTTTGATTTTCTTCTCTCCCATAGCTCTTATTTCTTCCCTCTTCTTCTCATCCTCTTTGTTCTTCTTCATGATTTGATGAGTAAGGAGAGACCCCATGAGTTCATCAAGCTTCAAAGTCTTCAAATTTTTGGCTTCGATGATGGCGGTCCTCTTTGAGTCCCAAGACTCAGGAAGTGAGTAGATGAGCTTTCGAACAAGCTTTTCCTCCGGGATGGCTTCTCCATAGCCTTTGAGACCATTGGTGATAGTGGAGAACCTATCAAACATCTTCTCGATGTTCTCTTCCGGATCCATTTTGAAGTTTTCATACTCAAGGGTTAGGAGCCCAATCTTGGTCTCCTTGACTTCATTTGTTCCTTCGTATGTGACTTCAAGCTTGTCCCATACCTCCTTGGCACTCTCACAAGAAGACATCTCCTCATAGATGGATAGACCAAATGCACAAAATAGAATGTGCAAGGCTTTGCAATTTAGCTCCATCTTCTTGCGATCGTCAGCACTCCACTCCGCTTTACTTCTTTGAGGCACGAACGGGCCATCTTCAACTACAACCCATAGCTTGTAATCTTTTGATTTGATGAAGAATTTCATCTTTGTCTTCCAATGGGCGTAGTGGTCTCCGTCAAAAAAGGCGGTTTGTCGATTGATTGTGCCATTGAGCCGGTTGATGAAAAAGTGATCGAGCTTGCCGGATCTTCTCAATAGGATGTGAATCCCTTCGATTGAGCCAAGCTCTGATACCAATTGTTGGGATTTTAGGGGCTCGATTCGATCAACCAAACTAGCTCACCAAGTGGTGGAGAGATGGATTTTTGGGTGGAAGGGTTGTGGAAGCTAAAAAGAATATTGACACAATGATTTATAGTGGTTCAACCTTCTAACCAAGGTCTACATCCACTACCTTATCTTCCCACTAAGGATTTGCAACCAATTCCACTAATTGATTCGTCCCCTTTTCTAGGATTAGGAGGAAACCCTTACAACCGATCAAGCTTCTACCCAAAGCCTTGATCAAAACCCTCTTTTACAAAGAGATAAAGAAAGCAAACTTAAACCCTCTAATAGGTGTTTGTTTGCACAATGAAGCACTCACCCAAAACCTAAAACACTTGAGCAAATTTGACAATTTTGGCTCACTAGTGTTTGTCTATACAAGAAATGACAAATTAAGCACTAAGACAATTTCTTGATTATTTGATGTTTGACAATATGAACATTAGCCTTCTCTTGATGCTTGGAGGTCCCTTTTATACTCCCAAATGAGTTTGTAGCCGTTTCTAGCCGTTGGGATCAAATTGGAGCCGTTGAGGACTTTAATTCCCACCATAAATGCAGTTCTGCAGCTCCCCGTTTCGAAACGCTCGAAGCCGTTTCGAAACACTCTCAATGTTGAAAGAGCCGTTGCAGTCTGTCAGGGTACCCGTTTCGGAACACCCCCTTGCCGTTTCGAAACGCGTATCGGAACGCTATAAGCCCGTATCGAAACGCCTGCATTTAAAAGTTAGTTGGGAAAATAGACGTTGGGGTTTATGACCGTTGGGGTCATTGCCACGTGGGCGTATCGAAACGGCCTGGCCCGTTTCGAAACGTTGGGCAAAAATCTTGTCCCATGAAGGCCCGTTTCGATACGAGTATCGAAACACTTTTGCCACTGGAAGCACCTGTTTCGAAACGCCCTAAGGTGTTTCGAAACACTTGGACAATTTTGTGTAGTTTGGCCTATGAAAACATATGAAAACCTTTTAAGACATCCCTAAACATAGTTTCAAGTTATTTGGACTTTTGGAAATTGTTTTAAATACTTTTTAAATCAGTCCAAAACATTTTTCAATTATTATATCAAAATATTAGTTCTACAAGCTATGGGATGTAGATGAAGATGGCCCGTTCGTGCCTCAAAGAAGTAAAGCGGAGTGGAGTGCCGACGATCGCAAGAAGATGGAGCTAAATTGCAAAGCCTTGCAAATTCTATTTTGTGCATTTGGTCCATCCATCTATGAGAAGATGTCTTCTTGTGAGAGTGCCAAGGAGGTATGGGACAAGCTTGAAGTCACATACGAAGGAACAAATGAAGTCAAGGAGACCATGATTGGGCTCCTAACCCTTGAGTATGAAAACTTCAAAATGGATCCGGAAGAGAACATCGAGAAGGTGTTTGATAGGTTCTCCACTATCACCAATGGTCTCAAAGGCTATGGAGAAGCCATCCCGGAGGAAAATCTTGTTCGAAAGCTCATCTACTCACTTCCCGAGTCTTGGGACTCAAAAAGGACCGCCATCATCGAAGCCAAAAATTTGAAGACTTTGAAGCTTGATGAACTCATGGGGTCTCTCCTTACTCATCAAATCATGAAGAAGAACAAAGAGGATGAGAAGAAGAGGGAAGAAATAAGAGCTATGGGAGAGAAGAAAATCAAAGGGCTTGGCATCAATGCTAGTGCCATGGCTCTCAAATCCTCCACTTGCCATCATGTCTACTCAAGTGAAGAGGAGGATGAAGATGAAGAGATAGTTCATCTCTTCAAGAAGTGTGCCTCTTTCATGAAGAAAGCCTTGAGAGAGCTTGAACGAGAACCTAAAAGAAAGGAGAGGGCAAGCACTTCAAGCCATAAGAAGAAGGCATATGTGGCTACTTGGAGTGATGAAGACTCCACCGACGATGAACAAGCCAACCTTTGCCTTATGGCCATCGAAGAAGATTCAAGGGTAACTTCTAATTCATCTACTTCATGTTCTTATTCTTTTGATGAATTACAAGATGCCTATGATGATTTGGTTTTAGATTTTAAAAACCACATTTTGAAAAACAATAAATTGATTTCAAAGTTAAAAATTCAAAATGATTTGCTTTCTAAAACCAAACTTGAACTTGAAGCAAAACTTGAAGAGTTTGAATTAAAATGTTTTGATTTACAAAAATTGCTTCAAAAAGTACAAGAAGAAAAAGATTTGATTTCCAAAGAGCTTGAAAAGAAAAACAATTTTGGAAAATCGAATTTTTATGTTAGACAATCTAGTGCCCCTAGATTTATAAAAGGTAAATGTTTTAGAAGTGTTTGGGTCCCAAAAGGACTAACCACTTCAATTAAAAAGGATGACATTGAAAAATGGATTCCTAAGGGGACTAAAATTTGTGCAACTAACGTCTATGGATCCAAAGCAATTTGGATACCAAAAATTACTTGATTGTCTATTGTAGGTGTAATGGAGATGTTCAACAAGTCAAACATTGAGGGGGAGCTCCATGCACACAAGGAAGAACACTTGAAGAAGGAAGGCTTCACATCCTCCCTTGGGTTCAAGTGTTGGTAAAATTTCTAGTTGTTTTGATTTAATTAGTCTTATTTTTAGTTTATTCAACTAGATGATCATATTTGATGGACTAACTTTTTTTGATGATGCTTTAAGTAAGGGGGAGCCATTTTTAAACCAAATTCTCATCTTTTGTCAAATTTTTACCTCTATTGTTATTTTTGAACTTAATGTTTTAAATCTTTTTGATATAACAAAAAGGGGGAGAAATGGTTTGAAAAATAGAATTTTCAAATGAATAAGGGGGAGTTTTATTTGGATTAAAAATTTTCAACTCTTATTCACATTTTTAAAGTTAAAGGGGGAGAATCCCAAACAATTTTTCAAGTGGTTTTATTATATCAAAAAGGGGGAGATTGTAGAACTAATATTTTGATATAATAATTGAAAAATGTTTTGGACTGATTTAAAAAGTATTTAAAACAATTTCCAAAAGTCCAAATAACTTGAAACTGTGTTTAGGGATGTTTTAAAAGGTTTTCATATGTTTTCAAAGGCCAAACTACACAAAACTGTCCAGGTGTTTCGAAACACCTTAGGGCGTTTCGAAATAGGTGCTTCCAGTGGCAAAAGCGTTTCGATACTCGTATCGAAACGGGCCTTCATGGGACAGGATTTTTGCCCAGCGTTTCGAAACGGGCCAGGCCGTTTCGATACGCCCACGTGGAAATGACCCCAACGGTCATAAACCCCAACGACTATTTTCCCAACTAACTTTTAAGTGCAGGCGTTTCGATAAGAGCTTATAGCGTTCCGATATGCGTTTCGAAACGGAAAGGGGGTGTTCCGAAATGGGTACCCTGACAGACTGCAACGGCTCTTTCTACATTGAGAGTGTTTCGAAACGGCTTCGAGCGTTTCGAAACGGGGAGCTGCAGAACTACATTTATGGTGGGAATTAAAGTCCTCAACGGCTCCAATTTGATCCCAACGGCTAGAAACGGCTACAAACTCATTTAGGAGTATAAAAGGGACCTCCAAGCATCAAGAGAAGGCTAATGTTCATATTGTCAAACATCAAATGATCAAGAAATTGTCTTAGTGCTTAATTTGTCATTTCTTGTATAGACAAACACTAGTGAGCCAAAATTGTCAAATTTGCTCAAGTGTTTTAGGTTTTGGGTGAGTGCTTCATTGTGCAAACAAACACCTATTAGAGGGTTTAAGTTTGCTTTCATTGTCTCTTTGTAAAAGAGGGTTTTGATCAAGGCTTTGGGTAGAAGCTTGATCGATTGTAAGGGTTTCCTCCTAATCCTAGAAAAGGGGACGAATCAATTAGTGGAATTGGTTGAGAAATCCTTAGTGGGAAGCTAAGGTAGTGGATGTAGACCTTGGTTAGAAGGTTGAACCACTATAAATCATTGTGTCAATATTCTTTTTAGCTTCCACAACCCTTCCACCCAAAAATCCATCTCTCCACCACTTGGTGAGCTAGTTTGGTTGATCGAATCGAGCCCCTAAAATCCCAACAGAAGGTATAAAAGGGACCTCTAAAAGCCTCAGCAACAACTATTGATCCTAAAGCAAACATCCAAACATAAAATCCAAGCATTTGTGCCAAAATCCCATTATTGTCTTGTAACCCCAATTGTATTTTTCATTCTTATCATTTCAATTGGGTTGAGTGCTTGTAATTGGGCTACAATTTGTATTGAGAGATACTTCTTTAGCCAAAAAATTCTTTGTTTTAATTGTGTGAGGATTGGGTCAAATTTTGGGTAGAAAATTTGATCAAAAATTGTAAGGGTTACCTCCTTAGCCTAGAAAAGAGGAAGAGCAATTAGTGGAATTGTTGCAAATCCTTAGTGAAGCTAAGGTAGTGGATGTAGAGTTCATTTGGAACTTGAACCACTCTAAAATTCCTTGTCTACCTTTTTATTTGCAATTTCCACCACCAAGAACTTTAAAATGCCAATTCACCCCCTCTTGGTTTAGTTCGATCATTCGATCCACTCAAAAATTGGTATCAGAGCCTACCTCTTTGAGGATTAACAACCACAAGAGGAGTTCCTAGGAAGAGTGTGATCATCCAAAAATCAAGAGATGGCTTCTACCTCCGGTTCGAGCATGTATGAGTCTCAATCCACTACAAAACCACCCTTTTTCAACGGTGACAACTATCCGTTTTGGAAGAATAGAATGTGTCTCTTCATCAAGTCCAATGACTACTTAGTTTGGGATGTCATTGATGATGACTGTAACACCCGGGTTTAGGGGTCGGGTGAAAATAATGTTTTAATATTATTCGGGTTCGGTTTTATAATTTAAATAAATTAAATAATGGTTCGGGTTTTATTTGCAAATAAAACAAAGGTGTTGGACCCAATTTTTAAACCCAAGCCCTATAGCCATTTCATTAATGGCAGTTTCGTAAATATGTGGCCTTGTAAAAATAAAAACCCTTTTAATTCCAAAACACCCAAAAATTTGTGTCATCTTCTACCTCCCAAACACACACCCAACGTGAAACCCCCTCCCACCATTGAAGCTTCTATTTCATCTCCTCCATCCTTCACCCTTGATGATTTTTAAAAGGTAATGGTACTTTTGAACTGTCCTCACCTTCCTCTTTCCCTCCATGTATTTAGTTTTTCATAAAACCCATTGTTTTATGTTTTGAATTTTTGAACTTTTAAGTTAAAAATCCTAACTTTGTTGTCCAATGTTGAAGCTTTTAAATTCTTATTATTATATGTGTTATTTGTAGCCCGAATGGTCCAACATATATCATTTTTACTTGGTTTTATTTAGAAATTCGTATTTGGGTTTTGGAGGGGTTTTGGGAGGGTTTAGAAGTGAGTTTTAGGGCTGTTCTATGTTGGAAAATGAGGGTTGATGGTTGTATGATGGTTAGGGGTTGTTTTGGAAGCTATTAGGTGTGTTGAAAGAGTTGGAATAATCGGTTTTGGACTGTGCAAAGGGGCTGCTCGGGAATGGCTTTTTTTGGGTTGTTCTTGGCTCGAAAAACATGTGTTAGATGTTTGAATTGTATTCCGGGTTTGCTATATTGTTTGTGGACTGATTTGAGGTTAATTTACTTGTGTTGGGGCGACTAGAAGCAAGGATTTTCGATGGTAAAGCTTTGGGATCGAATCCGGAAGTGAGGAGGCTTGAGTCGGCTTTGCTTGGCTTGCTTATGGAAGAAAGGTGAGTGGTTAAAATGTTTTAAGTGGCTTCGATTAATTGGTTCAAGCATATGAATGTGGAAATGTTTTTAAGAATCGTTTTGGTTCAAAGTTGGTTTTGAAGCAGCTTAGTTGGGCTTGAAAAGTCAATTTTAAATTCAAGAGTAAGTTGATGAGAATCACCTCTTTAATTTCCCCTTTTTCCGTTTGTTTTCATTACTTGTGATGATGGTTTGTTAAGCATGAAATTTAAATACTTGAGTAGAAGCATGTTGCTTATTACTATATCGTTAATGATGTATGATGGTAATAATGGTGACGTTGTTATACCTTGTAAGATGTGTGTAAGTTGGTGCAGGTTGTGCACGAAAATGTTGAGTAAGACCATTTGTGATTGGTAAGATCGTAAGTAGTAAGCGATGCCTAAATGTGAATATTGTTACAACTTGTTTTGGTTGTGCATGATATAGTGAGTACATGTCGCATGATAGTGAGTGTATATTGTGTTGCATGGTTGGTGTCGAACCTCACGTGATGGTTGTCGTTGCTCCGGTGATGTGTAGTCCCACCGGTATCGAATGGTATAAGAGTACTTTGATGTGTAGTCACATTGGAAAACTACTAGTTGAAACGGTGATGTGTAGTCCCACCGTGTGTGTTTTGGTTATGCTTGTGCATACCATGTGTGCTCATGTTGTATCTCACTATATCATTCTCTTTTATGGTCTTGCTTTAATCTAGGATTATGTCCTCATGCATACCATGAAGTGTAATGCCATGTTAAATGCCTATATTGTTGAATTGGGGTTGAACTTGTATGTTAGTAGAAGGATTAGGTCGTTGGAAGATTTGTATGCGTTGACCTTTATTTTAAAGAAAGCTTCGAACCCTGCATTGCCGTAGTTATGTTTTAGAGCTCTGCTCACTAAGCTTTATGCTTACGCTCTCCTTTTTCCGACAATGCAGATATTTAGCTTGGAGTTAGCAAGGAGCAAGGAAAGGGCGTCCAAGCGTGTGGTAATTGCTCAAGTATGGTTTATTAAATAATGTAGTAGTTTAGCAATGGGAAATGCTACGTGTTTTAGGAGCTTGTATCTAGACTCCTTTGTGTTGGCCACATGTTGGTAATGCCTTATGTTGATGTTTTGGATTGATTATGGTTTGTAATGCATGAATGCTATGATGAATATTTGTATATGGTGGCATGCCTTTAGATGTTTAGGTTGCCTTGTTATGGTGCAAACCTCTTTTGTGTCATCTTGTGCCTTCCAAGGTCTTTGAGCCCATGTGTGACCTTATATGATAAATTGCCTTTTGGAATGCTATGTATGGATGCTTAGTTTGTGTTTGAATGCTTAAGATGCTTGAATGATTTGTGCATCACCTTGTGTTGATTAGTGTCCTTTGGCTCCTTGTGAAAGCATGCTTTTATGGTTGGTTTGCCTTAGGATTGATGCTAGTGTGTTGGTTGAGGTTTTAGAGGGATTTTGGGGCCTTCTTGTGCCTTAAATCAGCTCAAACCTGTAAGTTCGCAACAGGGGTATCGATACGGTTGGTCCCGTATCGATACGGTCTTCTTGTTTTAGGCCTCGTGTTTCGATACGCGAGGGGGCGTATCGATACCTTTTTGGTCACTAGAGTTACTGTCCAGTTCGGTATCGATACGGGCCTTTGGCGTATCGATACGGTCACCTTAGCGTTGACCATGGGAAGTCAACCGTTGGGGAGGGTATCGATACACTCCTTGGGTGTATCGATACGGTCTCCACGAGTTGACTTTGACCAGTTGACCTAGTCAAGGGGTATCGATACACCCCTTAAGTGTATCGATACCGCCTACAGTTTAAGCTTAAAATTGGGCTGTAAGATGTTGGGTTGAGTTCGTTTGTTTGTCTCGTGAATGTTGTTCCGTTGTATGATCACATAGGGTTAAATACTCATCTAGACAAGATTTAAAATGAAAAAAAATAGGGTTGCTAACCGAGGGGGAATCCTCAAGGGGTTTTCACTCGGTTTCCCCCGTGTAGCTCACTCGGACCGGTTATCCGGCCAGACCGAGACTAGGGGGTTACATTTGTTGGTATCAGAGCCTGAGGTTTCCGAGACCTTGGGTAGGTAAGTGAGGTAAGTTTTATGTGTTGTGTTGTTATTATGTCTCGATGAATGTTTTGCCATGTATGCTTAATGTTTGCTTGTTAGTATGGTGTTTGAAAGCATGTGTTAGCATGATGCTTGTGTTGAAGCGTAGTGTCGAGTTCCCATTGCTACTATTACTTATTTGAAAGGATTTTTGTAAAGGAATATACTTGAGCACCTTGGACCCTTGCTCTTGCTAACCCTAAATATTCTTTCTTGTGTGTTTTGTTTATTGTTGTATTGTTGTCTTGGGTGAGTTGGAGGTCGAGGTGTGGGCCTGGAGTTGGTAATCATGAATCTGAGGTTTTAGAGGATGTGAACGATGAGAGAGTTCGTCGCTTTAGTTCAGGGCAGTATGACCATACCAGAGTTTGGAGTGCAGTTTGTTTGTTTGGGTCAACAGGCACATGAGTTGGTTTCTGTTGAGGGAGAACAATGTGACCAATCTTGATATGAGATAGTAATAGAAGTGATGACTTAAGAGTTGGCTTCGGAAGGATGTCGATGTTGTAGCAAGTAATTCCTCGATACAGTCATTGGGCTTGTTTTTCTGATTAATTCTGGATCTAATAGGTCCGTGTATTTTGAGTGAGTTTGCGAAGCTGTTGAGATCCACCTTGTGAGGTACTAGGGGTAGGTGTTGGTGTTGCTAGCTCCTTCGGGGATACAGTCGTGGTCAGAAAGATGTACAAGGGGTGTCCGTTTATGGTTCAGTGGCACGTGTTTACAGTTGATGCGATGGAATTACTTTTTACGGTTTTGATGTGAAACTATGCATGGATTAGCTTGTAGAACATAGAGTTAGGGTAGACTTTGAGACAGTGGAAGTTTTCTTAAAGCTTGTGGATGACTATGATCTTGAAATGGTAGGTGAGAATGTGAATTTCGTATCGAGTGTTGATCCAACATTAGAGGTCAAAGACTGATTGATTTTGGTTGATAGGCTTGCCTAGCAAATGTTATAGGTTTGATTTTTGAATGAGGATTAGACCGCGGACTGTTAGAATATGTTGTATCTTCCAAAAATTGTTTGCAAGAATTACCCGATTTGTCCCTTGTTAGGGAAGTAGAGTTTGATTGTGAGACCGTCTCCAAGTTTGCTCGTGTTTTGGTTGCTCTGTACCTTATGATTCTCGACCGACTTGAGAGTGTTGAAGAATCAACTACGAGTTTGTTAGACCTTAGATTCATTAGGCCTAGTACGTCATCTTAGAGTATGACAGTACAATTTGTGAAGAAGAAAGAGTGATAGTACGAGAATGTGTTTAGAATTCAGACAGTTGAAACAAGTGACAGTGAATAATTAGTATCCGTTTCCGAGTGTCAGTGATTGTTGGTCAGTTAGTGTGTGCTTCAGTCTATTTGAAGATTAATTTGAGATCCGATTATTACCAGTTGAAAGTGAGAGAAGTTGAAGTATTGAAGACAACTTTCGGGGCAGATGTGATCACTTTGGGTTTTGAGTTATGCCTTTTTGATTGACTAGTGTGTTAGTTACTTTCATAGAGATGTTGAGCAGGATGTTTTCCTAAGTCCTTGATCAGTTTGTAGTAGCTCTCTTAGATGATACGTGGGTATATTCACGTACCGAAGAAGACCATGACAAGCCTTGAATTTAGGGTTGTAGATCCTTTTAGAGAATCAGTTGTATGCCAAGTTGAGCAAGCGTGAACTCCAAGTTAATGAAGATGTCCTCCTAGGACATGTAGATTAGCCGAGCGTATTAGAGCAAATCCCAAGTAGGCAGAAGGGGATGTGAATTTGAAGAAACTGAAGACTGTGACAGGTATCTGTAGTTCCTAGGTCTAGCATTGTTGCTATCGAAGGTTTGTAAATGATCCTTTGAAGATAGCTCCTCCTAGACAGAATGTTGTGACTTGATCATCGAGATATTTGAAAGACCGAGAGAAGAGTTATCCGATATGAGACATAGAGTTAATTACAGTTGTATTTGCTTCGAAGACTTAGAGACAAAGCTTGTATAGTAAGAAATGCACAGTGTGTATGTACATATCATCAGAACTTGAATTGTTAGACAACTTAGGAAGGGTTGAAACTTGAACATCATGAGTTGTTAGAATTGCTTGAAGACCGTAATCTTGAGATTGAGTACCATCCGAAGATGATCAACGTAGTAACCAATGCTTCGAGTTGTATTTGTTGTTAGATTAATAGTTGAATTGTGGGATGTAATTGCCGGATTTAGTTTACCAAATGATAGTAATCATGTGGCTGAGTTACATGTTAAACCTACATTGAGTCAGAATGCTTGAAGAGAAACAGTTGCAAGACAGGTTCTTGGCACCTCACGTGCAAGGCATATAAAAAAGAAAACCTTCAGAGTACAGTTCAGAGATGATAGAATTTGTATTGTTAGAGACAGAATTGTTGTACCGATTGACATAGTGTTTTGAGACGTATTGTGTTGGCCGAAGCATACGACAGTTCATTGGTATTGCATCAGAGTAGTATGAAGACGTATTGTGGGTTGTAGATGAGTACTTATGGATTGAGTTGATGGATGACGTGGTTCAATGTGAAAGTAAGGGTGTAATTTGCCAGCGTGTCAAGATCGAGCATCAGTTTCTTCTAGTTTGTTACATCCGTGGAAGATTCTTAATGAAAGTGGGAAATAGATTAGAGGGACTTTGTGTCCGGTTCGCCTTTGGTTTCTTACGGGAGAGTTTAGCCGAGTAAGCAATGATAGTTGCATCGAGTGTGCTCATTTTATACATGTTCAAGCTACTTGTACCGTGGGTAAGATAGCGGAGTTGTGCCTTAGCAAGAGTGTGAGTTGTACAGTGTCTTGAGATCAATAGTGGCTGATAAAGATTCGAGTTTTCGACTAGATGTTTGAAGACGTCTGTATAGTGTTTGGTTACCTGTTGAAGTCAGATGGTCAGTTAGAGAAGGTTATGGGTCAAGAATTCAAGCAGTGTTGTATGAGATTGTGAATCGGGCTAGTTCTGTTGTTTATTTGTTGCAGTTACCACCAGTGTTAGAAAGAGATTTGTGATGTGCCTGTGTGTCTATAAAACGGGAGTGTGAGTCAAACCTGTTCTGTGATATATTGTAGAAGAGATCGAGTTGAGTTTGAAGTCGACATGCCTTGAAGAATCAGTTGAGATCTTAATGTCAGATAGCAAATGTTGTGTGGTGGTGAGTCTACCGAGTTGGTGAGTATGTTGTGGTGAGAAAGAAAGTGTGGAGGAGCATGTTTCACTGACTCTTCCTGTCTGATAAATTTCGGGGACGAAATTTCATTAAGTGGGGGAGAGTTGTAACACCCGGGTTTAGGGGTCGGGTGAAAATAATGTTTTAATATTATTCGGGTTCGGTTTAATAATTTAAATAAATTAAATAATGGTTCGGGTTTTGTTTGCAAATAAAACAAAGGTGTTGGACCCAATTTTTAAACCCAAGCCCAATAGCCATTTCATTAATGGCAGTTTCATAAATATATGGCCTTGTAAAAATAAAAACCCTTTTAATTCCAAAACACCCAAAAATTTGTGTCATCTTCTACCTCCCAAACACACACCTAACGTGAAACCCCCTCCCACCATTGAAGCTTCTATTTCATCTCCTCCATCCTTCATCCTTGATGATTTTTAAAAGGTAATGGTACTTTTGAATTGTCCTCACCTTCCTCTTTCCCTCCATGTATTTAGTTTTTCATAAAACCCATTGTTTTATGTTTTGAGTTTTTGAACTTTTAAGTTAAAAATCCTAACTTTGTTGTCCAATGTTGAAGCTTTTAAATTCTTATTATTATATGTGTTATTTGTAGCCCGAATGGTCCAACATATATCATTTTTACTTGGTTTTATTAAGAAATTCGTATTTGGGTTTTGGAGGGGTTTTGGGAGGGTTTAGAAGTGAGTTTTAGGGCTGTTCTATGTTGGAAAATGAGGGCTGATGGTTGTATGATGGTTAGGGGTTGTTTTGAAAGCTATTAGGTGTGTTGAAAGAGTTGGAATCATCGGTTTTGGACTGTGCAAAGGGACTGCTCGGGAATGGCTTTTTTTGGGTTGTTCTTGGCTCGAAAAACATGTGTTAGATGTTTGAATTGTATTCCGGGTTTGCTATATTGTTTGTGGACTGATTTGAGGTTAATTTACTTGTGTTGGGGCGACTAGAAGCAAGGATTTGCGATGGTAAAGCTTTGGGATCGAATCCGGAAGTGAGGAGGCTTGAGTCGGCTTTGCTTGGCTTGCTTATGGAAGAAAGGTGAGTGGTTAAAATGTTTTAAGTGGCTTTGATTAATTGGTTCAAGCATATGAATGTGGAAATGTTTTTAAGAATCATTTTAGTTCAAAGTTGGTTTTGAAGGAGCTTAGTCGGGCTTGAAAAGTCAATTTTAAATTCAAGAGTAAGTTGATGAGAATCGCCTCTTTAATTTCCCCTTTTTCCGTTTGTTTTCATTACTTGTGATGATGGTTTGTTAAGCATAAAATTTAAATACTTGAGTAGAAGCATGTTGCTTATTACTATATCGTTAATGATGTATGATGGTAATAATGGTGACGTTGTTATACCTTGTAAGATGTGTGCAAGTTGGTGCAGGTTGTGCACGAAAATGGTGAGTAAGACCATTTGTGATTGGTAAGATCGTAAGTAGTAAGCGATGCCTAAATGTGAATATTGTTACAACTTGTTTTGGTTGTGCATGATATAGTGAGTACATGTCGCATGATAGTGAGTGTATATTGTGTTGCATGGTTGGTGTCGAACCTCACGTGACGGTTGTCGTTGCTCCGGTGATGTGTAGTCCCACCGGTAGCGAATGGTATAAGACTCCGGTGATGTGTAGTCCCACCGGTAGTGACTAGTAGAAGAGTACTTTGATGTGTAGTCCCATTGGAAAACTACTAGTTGAAACGGTGATGTGTAGTCCCACCGTGTGTGTTTTGGTTATGCTTGTGCATACCATGTGTGCTCATGTTGTATCTCACTATATCATTCTCTTTTATGGTCTTGCTTTAATCTAGGATTATGTCCTCATGCATACCATGAAGTGTAATGCCATGTTAAATGCCTATATTGTTGAATTGGGGTTGAACTTGTATGTTAGTAGAAGGATTAGGTCGTTGGAAGATTTGTATGCGTTGACCTTTATTTTAAAGAAAGCTTTGAACCCTGCATTGTCGTAGTTATGTTTTAGAGCTCCGCTCACTAAGACTTATGCTTACGCTCTCCTTTTTCCGACAATGCAGATATTTAGCTTGGAGTTAGCAAGGAGCAAGGAAAGGGCGTCCAAGCGTGTGGTAATTGCTCAAGTATGGTTTATTAAATAATGTAGTAGTTTAGCAATGGGAAATGCTACGTGTTTTAGGAGCTTGTATCTAGACTCCTTTGTGTTGGCCACATGTTGTTAATGCCTTATGTTGATGTTTTGGATTGATTATGGTTTGTAATGCATGAATGCTATGATGAATGTTTGTGTATGGTGGCATGCCTTTAGATGTTTAGGTTGCCTTGTTATGGTGCAAACCTCTTTTGTGTCATCTTGTGCCTTCCAAGGTCTTTGAGCCCATGTGTGACCTTATATGATAAATTGCCTTTTGGAATGCTATGTATGGATGCTTAGTTTGTGTTTGAATGCTTAAGATGCTTGAATGATTTGTGCATCACCTTGTGTTGATTAGTGTCCTTTGGCTCCTTGTGAAAGCATGCTTTTATGGTTGGTTTGCCTTAGGATTGATGCTAGTGTGTTGGTTGAGGTTTTAGAGGGATTTAGGGGCCTTCTTGTGCCTTAAATCAGCTCAAACCTGTAAGTTCGCAACATGGGTATCGATACGGTTGGTCCCGTATCGATACGGCCTTCTTGTTTCAGGCCTCGTGTTTCGATACGCGAGGGGGCGTATCGATACCTTTTTAGTCACTGGAGTTACTGTCGAGTTCGGTATCGATACATGCCTTTGGCGTATCGATACGGTCACCTTAGCGTTGACCGTGGGAAGTCAACCGTTGGGGAGGGTATCGATACACTCCTTTGGTGTATCGATACGGTCTCCACGAGTTGACTTTGACCAGTTGACCTAGTCAAGGGGTATCGATACACCCCTTAAGTGTATCGATACCGCCTACAGTTTAAGCTTAAAATTGGGCTGTAAGATGTTGGGTTGAGTTCGTTTGTTTGTCTCGTGAATGTTGTTCCGCTGTATGATCACATAGGGTTAAATACTCATCTAGACAAGATTTAAAATGAAAAAAAATAGGGTTGCTAACCGAGGGGGAATCCTCAAGGGGTTTTCACTCGGTTTTCCCCGTGTAGTTCACTCGGACCGGTCATCCGGCCAGACCGGGACGAGGGGGTTACAATGGCCCCTACATTCCATTGAAGCAAGATAGTGAAGGGAAGATGGTTTTGAAAAAAAAGGTGGAGATGAGTGAAGAAGAAAGGAAGAAGATCCAAATAAATGACAAAGCTCTACACATTCTCTTTTGTTCTTTCGGTCCGGAAATCTACTCCAAAGTATCATCCATTGAGAGTGCAAAAAAAGTGTTGGATACTCTTGAGATAACCTATGAGGGAACCAACGATGTCAAGGAAACTAACATTGGAATTCTCAATCTTAGTTATTAGAATTTCAAGATGGAACCCGATGAGACGGTGTCCAAGATGTTTGATCGCTTCTCTACCATAGTCAATGGGCTCAAAGGATTTGGAGAGACAATACCGGAAGACAAGCTTGTCCGGAAGCTACTCTACTCACTTCCCGAATCTTGGGATGGGAAGAGAACCACCATCATAGAAGCCAAAAACTTGAAGACTTCAAAGCTTGATGAGCTAGTGGGTTCTCTCCTTACTCATGAGATTATGAAGCAAGGAAGGGAAGAAGAGAAGAAGAAGGAAGAGAAGAGAGTAGAAAAGCTAGAGGTGGAAAAGAAGAAGACGATAGGAATAGCTCTCAAAGCTTCATTACTTGAGGAGAGCTCTTCTAGTGAGAAGGATGAGCTAGAAGAATTGGCTATGATAGCCAAATGATTCTCACGCTTTATGAGGTCCAACCGGGGAAGAAAAATCTAAAGAAAGATGGACTTCAAAGGTAAAAACAAAGAAGAAGCAAGGGATAAAATCATTTGCTTTGAGTGCAATAAACTCGGCCACATACGTTCGGAGTGCCCTCAACTCAAGAAGAAGGGTTTGAGAAGAAGAAGAAGCTCAAAGCCAAGCTTGCTACTTGGAGTGATGAGGAGTCATCGGAGGATGACGAACAAGAAGTGGCCAACCTTTGCCTCATGGCACTTGAGGAAGATTCCTCCATGGTAACCTCTAACTCATCATCTTTAGATTTTACATTTGATGAATTAAATGATGCATATGATGAGTTGCAAGAGGTCTATGATGAATTAGTTGAGAAATACAAGGAGTCGGTCATTAGGAATAAGAAAATTATTTCGGAACTAAATGATAAAAATGACTCACTTTCTCAAGCTAATTTAAAATTTGAGAAAAAGATATTAAGGTTGAAAGATGAACTAAAATTCTTTCAAGATGAAAATATTGACCTTAATAATCTTCTTGCTCAATGTAATAGTGAACACCAAAAGGTGTTAGATGAGCTTAACAAGCTCAAAGAGTCTTTTAAAAATGTTGGTAGTGTGAAGCATGAAATAGGTGAATCTTCAAAAACAAACCAACCTAGGAAAAAGACTAATTACTACAAATAAGGTAGCCTTCCTAGACATAGTAGAACTAAAAGGATTAGCAGTGTATGGGTTCCTAAGGAACTTGTAAAATCTAATAACATTGTAGCTATGTCATCTTGGATTCCTAAGGGAACCAAGTTATTGGGAGCTAACACTCATGGACCCAAAATGATTTGGGTACCAAAAACAAAAGTTTAATATCTTTGTTTGTAGGGGGAGCATTGCTACAAGGCAAAAACACAAAGTCAAAACTCATGGTACCTTGATAGTGGATGCTCGAGGCATATGACCAGAGACAAGAGTAGATTCATAGATCTAAAGCCAAAAAGTGGAGGAGTGGTGACATTTGGTGACAACTCCAAAGGCCACATTAAAGGTATTGGCTCCATAGGTAATCACTCTACTATTCTTATTGAAAATGTCTTGTATGTCGATGGTCTTAAACATAACTTGTTGAGAATAAGTCAATTGTGTGATAAAGGATTTAATATTTTATTTGATAAAAATTGGTGCAAAATTGTTGACATTAAATCTAATAATATTATGCTCATAGGTCATCGCATATGTAACATATACATGATGCATCTAGATGACATACATACATCTCATGCATGTTTGGTAGCACAAAATGAAAATGATGCATGGTTGTGGCATAGGAAACTAGGACATGCTAGCATTAGTGTTTTAGAAAAACTAGTTTCCCTTGATCTAGTTAGAGGTTTACCCAAGATTAAGTTCTCAAACGATAAAATTTGTGATGCATGCTCTAAGGGTAAAAAACATAAGTCTTCCTTTAAATCCATTAATGATGTTTCTACAAGTAGATGTTTACAACTTATCCATATGGATTTATTTGGGCCAATTAGGACTATGAGCGTGGGTGGTAAATCTTATGCATTTGTTCTTGTTAATGATTTTTCTACATTTACTTGGGTTCTATTTTTAAGTACTAAAGATGAGGCTTTAGAAAAATTCATCACATTTTCAAAACTAACCCAAAATGATCTTGAACTTAGAATTTCACATATTAGAAGTGATCATGGAACCGAGTTTCAAAATTTAGGGTTTGAAGAGTTTTTGAATGAAAATGGTATTAGCCACAATTTTTCGGCTCCTCGAACTCCTCAACAAAATGGGGTAGTTAAGAGGAAAAATAGAACTTTACAAGAAATGGCTAGAACCATGCTTTGTGAAAAAATTTTACCTAAATATTTTTGGGCGGAAGCCACAAACACCGCTTGCTATATTGTTAACCGAGTAATGATTAGGCCAATTTTAAAGAAAACACCTTATGAGATTTTAAAATCTAAAAAGCCTAACATTAGCTATTTTCATCCTTTTGGTTGCAAGTGTTTTGTTTTAAACAATGGAAAAGAAAACTTAGGTATATTTGATGCAAAAAGTGATGAAGCTATTTTCATAGGATATTCTTTAACCTCTAAAGCCTATCGTGTATTTAACAAAAGAACTTTAGTAGTAGAAGAATCTATACATGTTGTATTCGATGATAACCTTCTTCCAAGGAAGGATTCTTGTGATGATGATGATGTAGGAATCATAAATGCCTTTGATGGAGGACAAACTTCAAAGGAGGATGAGATTCCAACAAAAGAAGAGGACACACAAGAGCCACCTCTTGAAGCCTTGAAGGACTTGGCTCTTGAGGAAAAGGAAGTGAGCTACCCAATGGAGTTCAACTATGTCAAAGATGGTGAGATCTTGGGTGATCCATCCAAGGGGGTAACCACTCGATCTTCTCTTAGATTAATGAATTATGTTGCATTTATCTCATGCATAGAGCCTAAGAATATAAAAGAAGCATTGAAAGATGATTTTTGGATTATGGCTATGCAAGAAGAGTTAAATCCATTTGAGAGAAGTAATGTTTGGACATTAGTTGATAGGCCTAGTAATCAATCTACCATAGGAACTAAATGGGTCTTTAGGAACAAGCTAGATGAGAGTGGTAACATTGTGAGAAATAAAGCTAGACTAGTAGCACAAGGTTACACTCAAGAAGAGGGAATAGATTTTGGTGAAACCTATGCACCCGTAGCTAGAATGGAAGCCATTAGGATGTTGCTTGCATATGCATGTTATCATGATTTCAAGCTTTTTCAAATGGATGTTAAAAGTGCTTTTTTAAATGGTTTTATAAATGAGGAAGTGTATGTGGAACAACCACCGGGTTTTGAAGACTCAAAATTTCCCAATCATGTTTTCAAACTCACCAAAGCTCTTTATGGTTTTAAACAAGCTCCTAGAGCTTGGTATGAAAGGCTTTCAAACTTTTTAATTGAAAAAGGTTTTGAAAAAGGCAAGGTGGACACTACACTTTTCATAAAAAGGTATAAAAATGACATCTTAGTAGTAAAAATTTATGTTGATGATATTATTTTTGGTTCTACTAACGAATGTCATTGAAAATAGTTTGCTAAGCTAATGCAAGGTGAATTCGAGATGAGCATAATGGGGGAGCTCTCATTCTTTTTGGGACTCCAAATCAACCAAAAGAAGGATGGCACCTTCATCAATCAAGCAAAGTACATAAAGGATATGCTCAAGAAGTTTGGCTTGGAGAATGCAAAGCCTCAAGCCACACCTATGAGCTCATCTACAAAGCTTGACAAAGATGAAGGATGTAAGTGTGTTGACTCTAAGCTTTACCGTTCTATGATTGGATCATTGCTTTACCTTACCGCAAGTAGACCGAATATCTTGTTTAGTTTTTGCTTGTGTGCTAGGTTTCAAGCTAGTCCTAGAGAGTCTCACCTTATAGTCGTTAAGAGAATCTTTAGGTACCTTAGAGATACTCTTTGTTTAGGTCTTTGGTACCCTAGAGACTCCACCTTCAACCTTCATGCTTATTCGGATGCGGATTGTGAGGGATGTAAAATCGATAGGAAGAGTACTTCGGGAACTTGTCAATTCCTAGGTAGTATCCTCATATCTTGGTTCTCTAAGAAACAAAATAGTGTAGCCTTATCTACCACCGAAGCCGAGTACATATCCTTAGGGAGTTGTTGTGCTCAAGTCCTTTGGATGAAGCAACAACTCTTAGATTATGGTATTAAAGTTGAAACCATACCCCTTAAATGTGATAACACTAGTGCCATATGTTTGACAAAAAATCCCATCCAACACTCTAGAACCAAACATATAGAAATAAGGCATCATTTCATTAGAGATCATGTCCTTAAGGAAGATGTGGTTATAGAGTATATTGACACCTTAAATCAATTAGCGGACATATTTACAAAACCTTTAGACAAAGAGCGTTTTTGGTCCCTTAGGAGAGAGTTAGGTCTAACTAGCCTATCTTGACCTTTTAGGACCTCTTTTGTGCTTAAAATTTCTTGATCTTGTGAAATGCCATGTTTATGTGTTTTTACTCCTAATTTCATCCATGCCTATAGCTAGGGGGAGTATGTGTATGTTTGCATATGTTTTTCCTGCTCATTCATGTCATTCATGCAAGATAGGCCTTAGAAAATTTCATTTTTCTGCACTTTTAGAGCCTCATCTGCAGTTCCAGGCCCAGGTGTATCGAAACGGGTCCACCTGTTTCGATACGGATGCTTTAAATTTCTATCTGAGAGAAGGGCGTTTCGAAACATCTTCCAAGGGTTTCGAAACGTTTTGGCTACTGCCAATGGGTGTATCGAAACAAGTTTCGATACGAGTCAATGGGGATTCAATACGGTCAAACCCGTATCGAAACAGTCAGCTGGTATTGAAAAATCGGTCAAACTTTCGTGCCCGCGTTTCGAAACGATCTACACCGTTTCGAAACGGGTTCGCAGACTGCTTTAAAGGGGCTTTTAATGTTAAAGTTTAACCAAAATTAAAACTCTCCCAACAACCTAAGAACCCTAGAATCGATTTTTTCTATAAAAACCCTCAAAACCTTATTGTTTTTCACCAAATCTTGAGGGTTTTTTCTCTTAAACACAAGTCTAAGCAAGCATCAACAATCTTGTGCAAGGATTTTCACATATTCGTCCAAAATCCCAATTTAAGGTATATTTTCCTTTTTTTTGTTTCTTCAATTTATATTCGAATCTTAGGTTAGAAAATTTTAATTTTGTATAGTTTATGTGTTTTGATACTTGGGTTTTTCAAATCTTGTAAAGAAATTTCAAAATCTTCAATTTTTTATTTGAATATATGAGTTTTCATTCGTATTTTCTTTACTATTTTTTTAATTTGTTTTTCTCTTAATTTTTTTTTGTTTTTTGTTGTTTTGTTTTTTTTACTTCTTTGTTTTTAAAACTTGTTTTTAAACCTAAGTGGGATTTATCATTGGATTGAATTAAGAAATCTTATGCTTACACTTACACTTTTTTTAAATTGCTTGCTTTATATTTTTAGGATGTCTACGAAGAACGTTAGCAAAAAGCGTAAGACGGGTCAAACAAGTGATTCGAGTATCCGTCCTAATCTCACCCAGCTGTTTGCCAAATCTCTTCGAACTCAAGAGATGAGAGATCGTTTCACCTATGTCAAAGAGTTTGAAATTTGTCGTGAGCGTGTTCTTGACCTCTCGTTCCTTGACTCCGAGCGATTTCTCTTTCGTTACCTCGAGCGTTTAAGAGAATGGGATTTCCTTGTCTTGTTGAGCATCCAGGATATTTGCTACAAACACATGGTACTTCTCTTTTACTCCAATGCTCAATTCATTAATAATGAAGATAATACCGAAGTGGTTGGCCTTGAGTCTTTTATCTTGGGCAAAAGGATTGTCATTGACACCCTTTTCTTGGAGTCTACGTTTGCTCTTAAGAACGAAGGAATTGAGAATGAGAGTCACTTTGGTTCTCACACCGGTTCGGTGCTTACTTTGGATGCGCACGATAGATTCCTCCATTTGATGGTCTCATGGTTCTTTCGCCCCTCCGGAGGTAAATATTCTCACATCCGTCAAGTAGACTATTTTTGGCTTGAGTGTTTCTGTCGTGGTGAGCGCCCTAATCTTGTTAAGATCATGTTTGCCGAGATAGTCAATAATGTTAAGCTTCGTGACACCGATGCCCTGAAATCCATCACTTATGGAATGGTTTTAAGTCACATCTTTAGTGTGCTTCGTCTTGATTGCACCTACGACTCTCCGGAACCCTGCAAGTCAAAAATTGGTGAGTCCTCTCTCCGTAAGTCCGGTTTTCGCTATGTAAACAATGGGCATTGGGAACGTGTGGATAGGGAAGCACCTCCTCCTCCTCTCATTGAACCTCAACCACAAGCTCAAGTTGCGAACAATGAAGCTCTCACGGCTTTCCCTACCGAGCGGTTCAACACTTTGGACAATACCATGTCTAGAGG
This sequence comes from Hibiscus tridactylites, assembly GCA_958450335.1. Classification (NCBI taxonomy): domain Eukaryota; kingdom Viridiplantae; phylum Streptophyta; class Magnoliopsida; order Malvales; family Malvaceae; genus Hibiscus; species Hibiscus tridactylites. The sequence continues at coordinate 57,471,646 of OY288277.1, forward strand.
TTTTGGTGCTCTCGATACACGCTTGCAATCCGTAGAGGATCGTCTCCTTGCCAATGAGAATCGACTCCAATACCTTGAGAATCAACAATCGGCCATGGACATGTCCTTATCCACCTTTTATGGCCAATGGATGAAGTTTCGTCATTCTCAAGTCAAGAGCGATGATGAGTCCACAGATGATGATGGAGACGACGATGAGGCCTAGGTTTCTAATGACATATCATATTAGCTATGCATTTTAGGTTTAAGTTTGCATCTTTATTTCTTATGTTTTATGAACCTATGCTTTTGATTTTATTTGGGATTATGCTTTGAAATTATTGTTGAAGATTTATGTTTTGGATATTTTAATTTTATGAATTAATATTATGTTGCTTATTGCTTATTGCTTAATGATTATTGCTATTAACCCCATCTCTTCTCTATGAGCCTTGTTTCTTATTTTTGATATAACAAAAAGGGGGAGAAGTAATCTAAGAGCCAAAATTCGTTTTAAATGTTTTAAGTGTTTTTAAGTTTTAAACCTTGAATTTAAATCCTTAAATCTTTTTAAAACTTTAAAAGCCTATCTTAAATTGAGGGGGAGTTAGAATGTGTTCAAAATTTTCAAAACTCTTAAAAATTCTAACTTTGGTTTTGTTATATCAAAAAGGGGGAGATTGTGAAACCGATATTTTAATTTTGATATAACTAAAGAACCTAAGGACTAAATTGAAAATGTGAAAACGTATTTTTAAGTCCTCAAACCTCTCTACATGTTTTAAACAATATGCCTAAGTTAAAAACTAAGTTTATCAAATATTTTCTAAGTGTTCTCAAAGCCAAAACAATGATTTTCGAGTCACCATTTCGAAACGGCCTAAGGCGCTTCGAAACAGATTTGAAACTGTGAGTCTATGTTTCGAAACGGGTATCGAAACGATTTCAACACTGCCAACACGTGTTTCGAAACGAGTTTCGAAACGGCTTAAGAACATTGAGCAACCGTATCGGAACGACATCAAGTGTTTCGAAACGGCTTTAAAATTGATTTGAAAAATATGACCGTTGAATGTTTTTAACTGATTTTTAACAAACCGTTAAGGCGTATCGAAACGATTTCAAGTCGTTACGATATGATCCTTGACAGTGGCAAAATCTTTCGAAACAAGTTTCGAAACGGCTCTTAGCGTATCGAAACAGGTGTAACCGTTTCGATACGGGCTATTTAATGCACGCCAACGACTTTTTCTATTTTGGTTTGTTTTGAAACAGGGTCGGGTGTTTCTAAACGGTTGGTTGCAGACTGCATTTATGGAGGGAAGATAACACCCCCAACGGCTCTATTGATGAATGCAACAACCACAACGGCTAGAATTCAATGAGAATGTATAAAAGGGACCTCTAAAAGCCTCAGCAACAACTATTGATCCTAAAGCAAACATCCAAACATAAAATCCAAGCATTTGTGCCAAATTCCCATTATTGTCTTGTAACCCCAATTGTATTTTTCATTCTTATCATTTCAATTGGGTTGAGTGCTTGTAATTGGGCTACAATTTGTATTGAGAGATACTTCCTTAGCCAACAAATTCTTTGTTTTAATTGTGTGAGGATTGAGTCAAATTTTGGGTAGAAAATTTGACCAAAATTGTAAGGGTTACCTCCTTAGCCTAGAAAAGGGGAAGAGCAATTAGTGGAATTGTTGCAAATCTTAGTGAAGCTAAGGTAGTGGATGTAGAGTTCATTTGGAACTTGAACCACTCTAAAATTCCTTGTCTACCTTTTTATTGCAATTTCCACCACCAAGAACTTTAAAAATTCAATTCACCCCCTCTTAGTTTAGTTCGATCATTCGATCCACTCAACACTACATGATAAACCCTAAACACTAACCCTAAGTCTTAAACCATAAGTACTACCATAAACCCTAAACATTAAATCCTAAACTTTAGATACTACCATAAATCCTAAACCATAAATGCTACCCTAAATCCTAAACCCTAAAGCATAACCACTAACATGAACCTTAAACCTTAAAAACTAAAAACTAACCTCTAACCCTTAAACACTAACATAAACCCTAACCCTAAATAATGCCCTAAAACATTAACCATGAACTATAAACATTAATCTAAAATATAAATCATAAACCTTAAACCCTAACTTAAACCATAAATGATAAAGCCTACATGTTGAATGTAACACCCCAATTTTGGGCTTAGAAGTTTTGGGTTTGGACCGGGACGGTCGGGTTGCGGTTCGAATATAAAAAGGTGATTTTAGGAAAGCCTAGTTCGGGATGCATTAAAAATATGGAAAAATGTCTTAAAATCCTCTTTTATTATATATAAGAGAATGGTGGAATCAATTTTACAAAATGAGGTTTGGAAGAGTGACATTTTGGGTTAGTGACTAAAATGTAATTTTTGAAAACTGGGTGACTGTTTTAAAAAGGATTGAAACTTTGAATCTTTAAGGAGCTATTTACCCAATAAGAGTTTCTCCAGATTTTTCTTGATATTAATCAATTAATTAAAGGTTTTAATAAAAGGTAAAAAAGGAGGGAAAAGATATTTTGTCATTTTAACTAACTTTTCCCAAATTTTCCATTTTCTTTTCTCTCAACTTTTCTCTCAACCCAAACACATTTCTCCAGAAAATTTCCCTCTGATTTTGACATCTAGATATTTGATTTCAACCTTCATTTGATCTCTAATCATTTCTTCAACAAAACCTTAGCATTCGTTTATTGGATTTTCAAGATCTTGGTTCCAAAAAGGGAGAAACTCGAGTTTAGAGGTATGAACGTCCTTCTCCTCTAAATTCTCAGTTCTTTACTGAAATTCCCAAGTTCTCAATCCTTGATTTGTGTTTTATTAAAGGTTTTACAAATGTGTTCTTGATCTTGGCTTTAAAATGCAAGATTTGGTTAATTTTTGATGAAATTCGTATGAAATGGTTGGGCATTGTTTTGAGGTGTCTTTTTGATATTAAATGAATGTATAATTGATGAGAAATTGAGGTTTAAGCAATGCAATCCCGAATAGGTTGATTTTCCTAAGTTTTGCTTGAGTTTTTTGTTGTTTTTGGAGTGATCTTGATGATCTGTTATAGCTGGAGGTATAAGGACGTGTTTGGACTCTTTTTGGATGTTAATTGAGGTTTAAGAATGATTAGAATTGATGGATCTTGGCTGGGTAGTGTTGTGGAGTTGTTTGGAGGTGATTTCGGTTGTGTTTGGTAGCCGAAATGTGAGTGTTGATGAGAGCAGCGAGTTTAGGTGCTTTCATTGAAGATATTAATGCATGATGATGCATTAATCCTCTGCTTTGATGTGTTTAAAACAGGGGAGACATCTTTGGATCCTTGTGGTGGTGATCCGGAAGCTTGATCGGTGTTTCGGCAAGTTGCGAAACGGAATCGGTGAGTGGATTTTGGTTTTCAGCTTTGAACCAATGTCTTGAAGGTTTGGGAGCTTAGTTAAAGTCTAAACAACTTTTCTAAGCTCAAGAGTAAGTTTTTGGAAAAACTCTCTTGTTGATGAACCATGAGTTGGTTGAATGCAACGTGATTTGCTTGCATGTTTTAAATTCTGTTTTGAAAGTATATTTTAGCATGACTATTTGTTGATTTTATAAGCCATTTGTTGAAGGATGCTCAAGGTAAGGGATCCTTGTTTTGAACATTGTTAAATGTGGTTGTGATGCGTAGCGATGCATGATAATTATGGCTTTGTTAAATGCTTTAAAACAGTGGAATATTGTTGTTAAATGATGTATATTGGCAAGTGATGTCTCGAGAATGGTTAAGAACACTATGGTGGTTAAAAGTCCATAGGTGGTTCTTGTATTAAGAACAACATGGTGGTTAAAAGTCCATGGGTGATTCTTGTGCTAAGGTCACAAAGGTGGTTAAAAGTCCATGTGTGTGCCTTGTGTATTTTAAGAACACCATGGTGGTTAAAAGTCCATGGGTGATTCTTGTGTAAGGTCACAAAGGTGGTTAAAAGTCCTTGTGTGAGCCTTGTGGATTGTAAGAACACCATGGTGGTTAAAAGTCCATGGGTGATTCTTGTGCTAAGGACACAATGGTGGTTAAAAGTCCATATGTGGTCCTTGTGAATTGTAAGATCACAATGGTGGTTAAAAGTCCATGTGTGGATCTTGTAATGATTGTATTTTGAGACGGAAAAAGATTATGATTATCACTTGTGGCCAATATGACATGTTATTAATTTGAAGCATGAAGTGCTTGTTTTAAATGCTTATGTGCATGGTTAAATGTTGTTTTGATCTAAGGTTTATAAAGGTGTTTTATAAATGCATTATTGAGTTGTTTCAAATGAGCATTCTTCACTAAGCTTTTTGCTTACGCTCTCTCTTTTCTTAAACCAATAATGCAGAGCATTGAAGTGCTTGAAGGGCAGCAAGAGGTCAAGAACCTAAGTGGAAGCTTAAGCTCATGTATGGTGAAAGTTTCTTAACACTATTAGCTTTTGGCACTTGGCAATGGGGAACCTATGTTGTTGTTTAGGGAGATGTTTTGGACTCCCTAAGTTGGTTTTATGCTTATGATGATGATGGAACATGTAATTGGCCTTTGTGAAGTTGGTTTGGTATATTGGTGCTTGAATGGTTTTCTATATAGGATGCATGCCTATAGAATTGGGGATTTGCTTATTTGATGCTATGTTTGAGAATGGTTGATGCTAATACGTTCCTTATGCATGTAATGACTTGCTGGTATAATTTGGTTGCCTTTGGAGCATGTTTAATGGGTCAATTGTATGATAAACCAGTAAAATTTCTGCAATTTGGGCAGCCTGTTTCGGAACAGGTGCTACCGTTTCGGAACAGAGGGCCTGAAATGGCCTTGGCGTTTCGAAACGGGTAGACCCGTTTCGGAACGAAAATGCTACTGCCAAGCACTGTTCCGGAACTTGTTTCGAAATGGTCTCGCGTTTCGGAATAGGTCCTCCCTATTTCGGAACACTCGACCGTTGGGCACTGAAATTGACGGTTTTATGTTTTGAAATCCTTGCGTTTTGGTCCTGAACTTTGTTTATGCAATTGAATGTGTTTGAGATGACTGTTTGAGCTGAAATTTGGCAGAGAAGCATGAAACATGGCTAATTTCATAATGGTAACTCAAAAGTTTGTTAAGTCCTTATAATTTCTAGAATTTACATTTTGGTCCCTAAATTCATGTTTTGTGCAATCAAGTCCCTAAATGATTTTTGATTGTGGTGATCTTTGAGTATGCTGATCTTATGAACACATATAGGGTTAATATGCATTTAGATAATATTTAAAAGAAAAAAAGGGGTCGTTAATCAAGGTTGACTTTCAGGTTGACTTTGGTTTTCCCCGTGTAAACTTCTTAATTCGGTTCAACCGTCTGGGCCGGGTTAAGGGGGTTACATTTGGTGGTATCAGAGCTGAGTTCTCGAGTAATTGGGAACTGAAGAATGGGTGTTAAGTGCTTGAATGCTTTGTATGCTTGTTGAGTGAAAGCATGATGTGTGAATTGTAAGCATGTTACAGTTGTGGTGTATGCTGTGGTGAAAGCATGTTAGGGGGACCCATTGCCAAATCAAAGCTAATGTAATGATTTGTTTTTAAGTGGAAATGAGCTTGAGTACTTGGATTGCTTACCTTGCTGAGCATGACTTTGTTTATTGCATTGTGATTGCATTGTTAGCGAATGGCACCTCGTAGAGAATTGAGGGTTAATACACGAGCTATGGCTCAAAATGAGAATGAAGAAAATGCTGAGCATATGGTGGATTTACCTCCTCCGCCTGGTGGTGGTGCTGGGGATGAAGGAGCTGGTGTTGCAGCTGGTGCTGGGGTCGCTGGACCTGAAGCTGGTCAGGGGCAAGCTGTTCCTGACATGTCAATGTTGGTTCAAGCTATTGCTGGTGCTTTTCGAGCAGCGGTAGCTGGAGCTCAAGGAGCTGGGCATCAGGGAGATGCTGGTGTTAGACTACCTTTGGAATGTTTGCGCAGTCTGGGAGGGACTGAGTTCAGGGGTTTGTCTGTTGAAGGTTCTGAGTCTTGGCTGGAAAGTACCAAGAGAATCTTGGGGCAAATGAATTGTATCGATGTGCAGAAGCTGGGGTGTGTGGTATCATTGTTGCAAGATGATGCATACACTTGGTGGACAACCACTATCTCTGGGATGGCGGATGCTGATGTAACCTGGACGTTCTTTCAGAACGCATTCAAGAGAAGGTATCTGGGTGTGAGGTACCTAGATAAAAAGAAAAGAGAATTCATGTCTCTTACCCAAGGGAGCATGTCTGTAGCTGAGTACGAGGTTCAGTTTGTTCGACTCAGTCAGTACGCACCTGAGCTTGTCCCGAATGAGCGGGAGAGGTGTGAAAGGTTCCGTTATGGTTTGGTGACGGAAGTGAAGACGTATATGCTGGCTGCTGAGTACAATGATTTTGATGTGCTGGTTGGCCGAGCAAAGGACATTGAGATGAACTTGGGTTTGTCTTCTAGAAGTGCTGGTTCCGGTGCTGGTAAACGAGTTGCTGAGTATAGTTCCGGTGGTGGACGGAACAAGAGAGGACGTGATGAGAAGTATCAGTCTTCAGCTAAGCGAGGTGGTGGTGCGCCTGCTCAGGGAGGCAAGGCAAGAGCTGATCCGAACACATGTTGGACATGCGGATTGCGTGGCCATATGAAGCGTGATTGTCCTCGAGCTGTGAGGGAGGTGCAAGCTCCTGTTGTGGCGGCTGGTAACTCGTGCTGGAACTGTGGATCTACGGATCACATGAGGAGGGAGTGTCCTATGTTGGCTGGTGGTGGCCAAGGACGTGCTCCTGTTGTTGCACCACAGAGAGGTCGTGGGCGCGGCCGTGGTAACTTTCAGCGGAGAGAGGAAGGTGGCCGGAATGTGGCTCATGTTGTAGCTGTTCAGCCTGAGGGTGGCGGCCAGGCCAGAGTGTATGCTCAGAGGGAGGGGAGGAATGAAACGGATGTGATCGCAGGTACTTTCACTTTGCAATCCTTGTCATTACTTTCCTTGATTGATTCTGGATCTACAAACTCATACATATTGCGTGAGCATGCTGAATTGCTTGGTTTTCCTGTTGAGTCTTTGGATGTTGGTATGCGTGTCACTAGTTCTTTTGGTGAGACTATTGTGACTCGAAAGCTTTATAGAAGATGTCATTTTGTTGTGCAAGATCATGTTTTTCATGTTGACCTTATGGAATTGCCTTTCTATGGTTTTGATGTAATCCTTGGTATGGATTGGCTTGTTGAGCATCGAGCTGTAGTGGATTGTGAAAATAAGCGAGTTTCGTTGAAGCTTGCGGATGATTATGAGGTTGTTGTGGTTGGTGAGAATGTGAAGTTTCTTGCCAATGTGGTGTCTACTTTGGAGGCGAGCCGGATGCTGAGGCAAGGGTGTGAAGCTTATCTCGCTTTTGTGATGAATCCTAGCTCTAAGGAGTTGCGTGTGCAAGATATCAGGACTGTGCGAGAGTTTCCTGGTGTGTTTCCTGAGGAGTTGCCTGGAGTGCCTCCTAATCGCGAAGTGGAGTTTGGGATTGAGCTGTATGAAAACACAACTCCAGTGTCCATTACCCCTTATAGAATGGAACCTAAAGAGTTGAAAGAGCTGAAGACGCAACTGCAAGAGTTGCTTGATCGTGGGTTCATTCGGCCGAGTGTGTCACCTTGGGGTGCATCGGTCTTGTTTGTGAAGAAGAAGGATGGCACTATGAGAATGTGCATTGATTATCGTCAGCTTAACAAGTTGACTATCAAGAATCAGTATCTATTGCCGAGAATTGATGATCTTTTTGATCAATTTCGGGGAGCAGCTGTGTTCTCTAAGATTGACTTAAGGTCAGGGTATTACCAGTTGAAGGTGAAGGATGTGGATGTGCCAAAGACTGCTTTCAGAACAAGGTATGGGCATTATGAGTTCCTTGTGATGCCGTTTGGTTTGACAAATGCTCCTGCAGCTTTCATGGACATGATGAATCGAGTGTTCCATGAATACTTGGATAAATTTGTTGTGGTGTTCATTGATGATATCCTCGTGTACTCGCGTACTGAGGAGGAGCATGAAGGGCATTTGAGGATTATGTTGCAGGCCTTGTTGGAGAATCAGCTTTATGCCAAGCTGAGCAAGTGTGAGTTCTGGCTTAGGGAAGTGGTATTTTTGGTCATGTGGTTTCTGCTGAAGGGATTCGTGTTGATCCTCAGAAGATTGAGGCGGTGATGAATTGGAAAGTTCCTAAGTCTGTTCATGAAGTCCGTAGTTTCCTTGGTTTGGCGGGATACTATCGGAGGTTCGTGGATGGGTTTTCGAAGATTGCTGCACCTTTGATGAAGTTGTTGCAGAAGGATGTTAAGTATGAGTGGACGGAAGTGAGACAGCAGGCTTTTGAGAAGCTTAAGGCAGCTTTGACGCAAGCTCCTATCTTGGTTCAACCTGAATCAGGGAAAGAGTTCGTGGTGTATAGTGATGCGTCCTATGTTGGTTTGGGATGTGTGTTGATGCAAGAGGGTAAGGTGGTGGCTTATGCATCACGGCAGTTGAAAGTGCATGAGCGCAATTATCCTACGCATGACATTGAGTTGGCTGTAGTGGTTTTTGCTTTGAAAATCTGGAGACATTACCTGTACGGTGAGAAGTGTACTGTGTACACGGATCACAAGAGTTTGAAGTATCTGATGTCTCAGAAGGAGTTGAATCTTAGGCAGCAACGTTGGGTGGAGTTGCTCAAGGATTATGATTTGACGATTGAGTATCACCCTGGAAAAGCTAATGTTGTAGCGGATGCCTTGAGTAGAAAGGTAGCTGTTGAGCTGAGGGCTATGTTTTCCAGTTTGAGTATTTCGCGTGATGGTGGTCTTGTGGCTGAGTTGCAAGTGAAACCATCTTTGGTTCAGTTGATTAAGGAAAAGCAGTTGTTGGATGATTCCTTGGTGCCGCATTTTCAGGATATTGCGGAAGGTAGGCCTTCGGATTTCTGTTTTAATGATGATGGAGTGTTGTGTTTTGGGAGTCGGATAGTTGTGCCCAATGATGTTGAGTTGAGGCGTGCTATTCTGACTGAAGGTCATAGTAGTCCTATTGCTATGCACCCTGTTAGTACTAAGATGTATCGTGATCTTCGTGATGAGTACTATTGGGTGGGTTTAAAGAAAGATGTTGTTGAGTTTGTCAGCAAGTGCATGGTGTGTCAGCGGGTTAAGGCTGAGCATCAGTTTCCTTCAGGGTTGTTACAACCGTTGAGAATTCCTGAATGGAAGTGGGAAAGGATTACCATGGATTTTGTATCTGGTTTGCCTTTGTCGCCATCGAAGAAGAATTCGGTGTGGGTGATTGTGGATCGCCTGACGAAGTGTGCGCATTTCTTGCCTGTGCATACTACGTACACTTTGGATAAGCTTGTGGAGCTGTACATTGCTGAGATTGTGCGGTTGCATGGTGTGCCTAAGTCGATTGTGTCGGATAGGGATCCGAGGTTTACATCGCGTTTCTGGCAGTGTTTGCATCAGGCTTTGGGTACGCGGTTGAATTTCAGTACATCTTATCATCCTCAGTCGGATGGTCAGTCCGAGCGTGTTATCTAGGTTTTGGAGGATATGTTGAGGTGCTGTGTGATTGAGTTCCAGGGCTCTTGGGAGAAACATTTGCCTTTGGTGGAGTTTGCCTATAATAATAGTTATCAGGCAAGTATTCAAATGGCACCTTATGAAGCTTTGTACGGGAGGAAGTGTAGGACTCCTCTCTGTTGGGCTGAAACAGGCCAGAAGTTGGTTTCGATGCCAGCTTTGTTGAAAGGAACCACCGAGAAGGTGAAGCTCATTTGTGAGCGCTTGAAGGTAGCTTCTGATCGGCAAAAGTCTTACGCGGATTTGAAGCGTAAGGAGATTGAGTATGCGGTGGGTAACCGTGTGTTTTTGAAAGTTTCGCCTTGGAAAAAGGTGATGAGGTTTGGCCGAAAGGGTAAGTTGAGCCCTAGGTACATTGGACCATACGAGGTGATTGAGCGTGTGGGTCCTGTTGCGTACAAGTTGAGGTTACCGCAAGAGTTGGAAAAGATTCATGATGTGTTTCATGTTTCTATGCTTCGGAAGTATATATCGGATCCTTCACATGTGATGCCTGTGAAAGAAGTGGAATTGAATCCGGATTTGACCTATGATGAGGAACCGGTGAAGATTCTGGATTCAGATAGTAAAGTTCTTCGAGGCAAGACCATTGAGTTGGTAAATGTAACGCCCCGGTTTTGGGCTTAGAAGTTTTGGGCTTGGACCGGTTCGGTCAAAGTGCGGTTCGAATATAAAAGAGTGAAATTAGGAAAACCTAGTTCGGGTTGCATTAAAATTATGGAAAAATGTTCTAAAATCCTCTTTTAATATATATAAGTGAACTTTGAAACCAATTTTACAAAATGAGGTTTGGAAGGATGACATTTTGGCTAGTGACCAAAATGTAATTTTTTGAAAACTGCGTGACTGTTTTAAAAAGGATTGAAACTTTGAATCTTTAAGGAGCTATTTACCCAAAGGGAGTTTCTCCAGATTTTTCTAAGATATTAAATGATTTATTTAAGGTTTTTTTAAATAAAACTAAAAAGGAGGGAAGATATTTTGTCATTTCCAACTAACTTTCTATATTTTTCATTTTTCCTTTTCTCTCATTTTCTCTCAAACCAAACATCTTTCTCCAGAGCTTTTTCCTCTGATTTTGCTACCTAAATACCTCTTTTCAATTCTCTTTTGATTGCTAATCATCTCCTCATCAAAACCTCACCATTTGTTAATTAGATTTTCAAGATTTTGGTTCCAAAAAGGGAGAAAACTCAAGTTTGGAGGTAAGAACGTCCTTCTCCTCTAAACTCTCAGTTCTTTACTGAAATTCCTAAGTTCTCAATCCTTAAATTGTGTTTTATAAAAGGTTTTATAGATGCATTCATGATCTTGGCTTTTAAATGCAAGATTTGCTTGATTTTGATGAAAATTCGTATGATTTGTTTAAGCAGTGATTTGAGGTGTATTTTTGATGTTAAATGAATGTTAATTTGATAAGGAATTGAGGTTTAATTAATGCAATCCCGGATAGGTTGAATTTCCTAAGTTTAGCTTGTGTTTTTTATGGTTTTTGCAGTGATCTTGATGATCTGTTATGGCTGGAGGTATAAGGATGTGTTGAGATCCATTTTGGATGTTAATTGATGTTTAGGAATGTTTAGATTTGATGGATCATGGCTGGGTAATGTTGTGAAGTTGTTTGGATGCATTTTCGGTTGTGTTTGGTAGCCGAAAGTGGAGTGTAGATGAGAGCAGCGGGTTTAGGTGCTTTCATTGAAGCTATTAATGCATGATGATGCATTAATCCTCTGCTTTGATGTGTTAAAAACAGGGGAAGCATCTTTGGATCCAAGTGGTGGTGATCTGGAATCTTGATTGGTGTTTCGGCAAGAGGCGAAACGGAATCGGTGAGTGGATTTTGGTTTTCAGTCTTGAAACCAATGTTTTGAAGGTTTGGGAGCTTAGTTTAAGTCTAAGCAACTTAGCTAAGCTCAAGAGTAAGTTTTCGGAAAACTCTCTTGATGATGAGCCATGGGTTGGTTGTATGCAATGTGGTTGCTTGCATGTTTTAAATCCTGTTTTGAAAGCATATTTAGCATGTTTATTTGCTGAGATTATAAGCCATGTGTTGAAGGATGCTCAAGGTAAGAGATCCTTGTTTTTGAACATTGTTTAAATGTGGTTTGATGCTTAAAGATGCATGATGTTTATGGCTTGGTTTAATGCTTTAAAACAGTGGATTAATGTTGTTAATGATGCATTTTGGCAAGTGATGTTTAAGGTCACAAAGGTGTTTAAAAGTCCTTGTGTGAGCCTTCTTTATTTAAGAACAACATGGTGGTTAAAAGTCCATGGTTGGTTCTTGGTTAAGATCATCAAGGTGGTTAAAATTCCTTGGATGAGTCTTGTGTATTTAAGGACAATATGGTGTTTAAAAGTCCATGATTGGTCCTTGGTTAAGGTTACAAAGGTGGTTAAAATTCCTTGTGTAAGCCTTGTTATTTAAGAACATCAAGGTGTTTAAAAGTCCTTGGATGGTTCTTGTTAAGGACACAAAGGTGTTTAAAAGTCCTTGTGTGGTCCTTGCCATGGTGTTTAAAAGTCCATGGGCCATGGTGTTTAAAAGTCCATGGGGTTAAGGACACAATGGTGTTTAAAAGTCCATGTGTGAGTCTTATGTTGAATGTATCACTTGTTGCCAAAATGACATGATATGAACTTGAAGCATGAGTTGCTTGTTTTAAATGCTTATGAGCATGTTTAAATGTTGGTTTGAAGTATGATTTATAAAGGTGTTTTATAAATGCATTATTGTGTGGTTTTAATAAGCATACCTCACTAAGCTTTTGCTTACGCTCTCTCTCTTTCTTAAACCAATAATGCAGAGCATTAAAGTGCATTTGAGGGCAGCAAGGTGGTGAAGAATCCAAGTGGTGAACAAAGCTCATGTATGGTGAAGGTTTCTTAAACACTATTAGCTTTTTGGTAATTTGGCAATGGGGGACCTATGTTGTTGTTTTGGGAGATGTTTTAGACTCCCTAAGTTGGATTTATGTTGCTAATAATGTTGGTAAAAGTAATTGGCCTTTATGTGGTTTATTTGGAGGTTTGATGCTTGAATGGTTTGCTAGATAGGAAGAATGTCTATGGATTTGGGGCTTTTCATAATTGATGCCATGTTGATGTTTAGTTGATGCAATTATGTTCCATGAATGTTGTGTGACTTGCTGGTAAAGTTTGGTGGCTTTTGGAGCATGTTTGATAGGTGAATTGCATGCTAAACCAGCTGATTTTCTGCAATCTGGGCAGCCTGTTTCGGAACAGGTGCTACCGTATCGGAACGGGGGCCTGAAATGGCCTGGGCGTTCCGAAACGGGAGGCACTGTTTCGGAACAGTTTGGCCACTGCCAGGCCATGTTTCGGAACACGTTGCGGAACGGTCCCGCGTTTCGAAACAGGTCTTCCCTGTTTCGGAACACTCGACCGTTGGGCTCTGAATTTGATGGTTAAATGTTTTGCAATGTTTGCATTTTGGTCCTGAAACTTGTTTGTGCAATTGTATGAGTTTGGGATGCCCGTTTGAGCTGAAATTTGGCAGAGAAGCATGAAAGATGATTAATTTCAAGTTGGTAACTTTAAATTGGCTTAAGTCCTTATAATTTTCATAATTTACAATTTGGTCCCCAAAGTTGTAATTTGTGCAATTGAGTCCCTGAATGTTCTCTGATGGTTATGATCTTTGTATATGATGTTCTTGTGATTATATCTAGGGATAATTTGCATCTAGAGAAGTTTAAAAAGAAAAAAAAGGGTCGTTAATCAAGGTTGACTTTCGGGTTGACTTTGGTTTTCCCCGTGTAATCTTCTTAATTTGGGTCAACCGTCTAGGTCGGGTTAAGGGGGTTACATTTGGTGGTATCAGAGCTGAGTTCTCGAGTAATTGGGAATGTTATGTGAATGATTTAAGAATGTATGCTTTGTATGCTTGTTGAGTGAAAGCATGATGAGTGAATTGTGATTATGTTGCAATTGTGTTGTATGCTGTGGTGAAGCATGTTGTGGGTACCCACTGCCAAATCAAAGCTAATGAAATGATGTTGTTTATAAGTGAAAATGAGCTTGAGTACTTGGATTGCTTACCTTGCTGGGCCTGACTTTGTTTATGTGCATTGTGATTGCATTGTTAGAGTATGGCTCCTCGTAGAGAGTTAAGGAGTAATGTGCGAGCTACGGCTCAAAACGAGAATGAAAATGAAGAGAATGTTGAGAGTGCGGTTTTACCTCCTCCACCAGGTGGTGGTGGTGCTGGGGGTGAAGGAGCTGGAGCTGCAGCTGATGCTGGGGTCGCTGGACCTGAAGCTGCTGGTCAGGGGCAAGCTGTTCCTGACATGACAGTGTTGATACAAGCTATTGCTGGAGCTTTTCAAGCCGCAGTAGCTGGAGCTCGAGGAGCTGGGCATCAGGGAGATGCTGGAGTTAGACTACCCTTGGAACGTCTGTGCAGTCTAGGAGGGACTGAGTTCAGGGGTTTGTCAGCTGAAGGTTCGGAGTCTTGGTTGGAGAGTACCAAGAGAGTCTTGGGTCAGATGAGTTGCACTGATGTGCAAAAGTTGGGTTGTGTGGTATCCTTGCTTCAGGATGATGCATATACGTGGTGGACGACCACGTTCTCTGGGATGGCTGAGGCTGATGTAACTTGGACATTCTTCCAGAATGTGTTCAAGAGAAGGTATCTAGGTGTGAGGTACCTAGACGAAAAGAAGCGAGAGTTCATGTCTCTTACCCAGGGGAGCATGACTGTGGCTGAGTATGAAGTGCAGTTTGTTCGACTCAGTCAATATGCACCTGAGCTTGTCCCGGATGAGCGGGAGAGGTGTGAAAGGTTCCGTTATGGTTTAGTGACGGAGGTTAAGATGTATGTGCTGGCTACCGAGTATAGTGATTTCGATGTGCTGGTGGGTCGAGCAAAGGATATTGAGATGAACTTGGGTTTATCTGCTAAGAGTGCTGGGTCAAGTGCTGGCAAGCGAGCAGCTGAATATAGTTCCAGTGGTGGACGGAACAAGAGGGGACGTGATCAGAAGTATCAGTCCTCAGCTAAGCGAGGTGGTGGTGCGCCTGCTCGGGGAGGTAATGCTAGAGCTGATCCGAGTGCATGTTGGACGTGTGGTTCACGTGGTCACATGAAGCGTGATTGTCCTCGAGCTGTGAGGGAGGTGCAAGCTCCTGTTGCGGCAGCTGGAAATGGGTGCTGGAACTGTGGATCTGCGGATCATTTGAGGAGAGAGTGTCCTATGTTGGCTGGTGGCCAAGTGCGTGCTCCTGTTGTTGCTGCACCACAGAGAGGTCGTGGGCGCGGCTGTGGTAATTTCCAGCGGAGAGAGGAGGGTGGCCGAGGTGTAGCCCATGTTGTGGCTATTCAGCCTGAGGGTGGTGGCCAAGCCAGGGTGTATGCTCAGCGGGAGGGAAGGAATGACGCGGATGTGATCGCAGGTACCTTTACTTTGCAATCCTTGTCATTACTTTCCTTGATTGATTCTGGATCTACGCACTCTTACATCTTGCGTGAGCATGCTGAATTGCTTGGTTTGCCTGTTGAGTCTTTGGATGTTGGTGTTCGTGTCACTAGTTCTTTTGGTGAGACTGTTGTGACTCGAAAGCTTTATAGAAGGTGTCCTTTGGTTGTTCAAGATCATGTTTTTCATGTTGATCTTATGGAGTTGCCTTTCTATGGTTTTGATGTAATCCTTGGTATGGATTGGCTTGCTGAGCATCGTGTTGTTGTGGATTGTGAAAATAAGCGAGTTTCGTTGAAGCTTGCGGATGATTATGAGGTGGTTGTGGTTGGTGAGAATGTGAAGTTTCTTGCCAATATGGTGTCTACATTGAAGGCGAGCAGGATGCTGAGGCAAGGTTGTGAAGCTTATCTAGCTTTTGTGATGAATCCTAGCTCTAAGGAGTTGCGTGTACAAGATATCAGGGTTGTGCAAGAGTTCCCTGGTGTGTTCCCTGAGGAGTTGCCTGGTTTACCTCCTAATCGCGAGGTGGAGTTTGGGATTGAGCTGTATGAGAATACAACTCCTGTGTCCATTACCCCTTATAGAATGGCACCTAAAGAGTTGAAGGAGCTGAAGACACAGTTGCAAGAGTTGCTTGATCGTGGGTTCATTCGGCCAAGTGTGTCGCCTTGGGGTGCACCAGTCTTGTTTGTGAAAAAGAAGGATGGCACTATGAGGATGTGCATTGATTACCGTCAGCTGAATAAGTTGACTATCAAGAATCGGTATCCTTTGCCAAGAATTGATGATCTCTTTGATCAATTTTGGGGAGCAGCTGTGTTCTCTAAGATTGACTTGAGGTCAGGGTATTATCAGTTGAAGGTGAAGGATGTGGATGTGCCTAAGACAGCTTTCAGGACGAGGTATGGGCATTATGAGTTCCTTGTGATGCCGTTTGGGTTGACAAATGCTCCTGCAGCTTTCATGGACATGATGAATCGTGTGTTTCATGAATACCTGGACAAGTTTGTTGTGGTGTTCATTGATGATATCCTCGTGTACTCGCGTACTGAGGAGGAGCATGAAGAGCATTTGAGGATTGTGCTGCAAGCTTTGTTGGAGAATCAGCTTTATGCTAAGCTAAGCAAGTGTGAGTTCTGGCTAAGGGAAGTGGTGTTCCTTGGGCATGTGGTTTCTGCTGAGGGGATTCGTGTTGATCCTCAGAAGGTTGAGGCGGTGATGAATTGGAAGGTTCCTAAGTCTGTTCATGAGGTTCGTAGTTTCCTTGGTTTGGCGGGATACTACCGGAGGTTTGTGGATGGGTTTTCTAAGATTGCTGCACCTTTGACGAAGTTGTTGTAGAAAGATGTTAAGTATGAGTGGACGGAAGCGAGACAGCAGGCTTTTGAGAAGCTTAAGGCAGCTTTGACGCAAGCTCCTATCTTGGTTCAACCTGAATCAGGGGAAGAGTTTGTGGTCTACAGTGATGCATCCTATGTTGGTTTGGGATGTGTGTTGATGCAAGAGGGTAAGGTTGTGGCTTATGCATCGCGGCAGTTGAAGGTGCATGAGCGCAATTATCCTACGCATGACATTGAGTTGGCTGCGGTGGTTTTTGCTTTGAAGATCTGGAGGCATTATCTGTATGGTGAGAAGTGTACTGTGTACACGGATCACAAGAGTTTGAGGTATCTGATGTCTCAGAAGGAGTTGAATCTTAGGCAGCGACGTTGGGTGGAGTTGCTCAAGGATTATGATTTGACGATTGAGTATCACCCTGGGAAAGCTAATGTTGTAGCGGATGCCTTGAGTAGGAAGGTAGCTGTTGAGCTGAGGGCCATGTTTGCCAGTTTGAGTATTTCGCGTGATGGTGGTCTTGTGGCTGAGTTGCAAGTGAAACCATCTTTGGTTAAGTTGATCAAGGAAAAGCAGTTGCTGGATGATTCCTTGGTACCGCATGTTCAGGATATCGCGGAGGGTAGGCCTTCGGATTTCTGTTTTAATGATGATGGAGTGTTGTGTTTTGGGAGTCGGATAGTAGTGCCTAACAATGCTGAGTTGAGGCATGCTATTTTGACTGAAGGTCATAGTAGTCCTTTTGCTATGCACCCTGGTAGGACTAAGATGTATCGTGATCTTTGTGATGAGTACTATTAGGTGGGTTTGAAGAAGGATGTTGCAGAGTTTGTGAGCAAGTGCATGGTGTGTCAGCGAGTTAAGGCTGAGCATCAGGTTCCTTCAGGGTTGTTGCAACTGTTGAGAATCCCTAAATGGAAGTGGGAAAGGACTACCATGGATTTTGTATCTGGTTTACCCTTGTCACCGTCGAAGAAGAATTCAGTATAGGTGATTGTGGATCGCCTGACGAAGTGTGCGCATTTCTTGCCTGTGCATACTACGTTTTCTTTGGATAAGCTTGCGGAGCTGTACATTGCTGAGATTGTGCGGCTGCATGGTGTGCCTAAGTCGATTGTGTCGGATAGGGATCCGAGGTTTACATCGCGCTTCTGGCAGTGTTTGCACCAAGCTTTGGGTACAAGGTTGAATTACAGTACATCTTATCATCCTCAGTCGGATGGTCAGTCTGAGCGAGTTATCCAGATTTTGGAGGATATGTTGAGGTGCTGCGTAATTGAGTTTCAAGGCTCTTGGGAGAAACATTTGCCTTTGGTGGAGTTTGCCTATAACAATAGTTATCAAGCAAGTATTCAAATGGCACCTTATGAGGCTTTGTACGAGAGGAAGTGTAGGACTCCTCTTTGTTGGGCTGAAACGGGTCAGAGGTTGGTTTCGATGCCGGCTTTGTTGAAAGGAACCACCGAGAAGGTGAAGCTCATTTGTGAGCGTTTGAAGACAGCTTCTGATCGGCAAAAGTCTTACGCGGATTTGAAGCGTAAGGAGATAGAGTATGCGGTGGGTGACCGTGTGTTTTTGAAGGTTTCGCCTTGGAAAAAGGTGATGAGGTTTGGCCGGAAGGGTAAGTTGAGCCCTAGGTACATTGGACCATACGAGGTGATTGAGCGTGTGGGTCCTGTTGCGTACAAGTTGAGGCTACCTCAAGAGTTGGAGAAGATTCATGATGTGTTTCATGTTTCTATGCTCCGGAAGTATAGATCAGATCCTTCGTATGTGATGCCTGTGGAGGAAGTGGAATTGAATCCGGATTTGACCTATGATGAGGAACCGGTGAAGATTCTGGATTCGGACAGTAAGGTTCTTTGTGGCAAGACCATTGAGTTGGTAAAGGTGTTGTGGAAGCACCGTGGTGTTGAGGAAGCCACGTGGGAACGGAAGGATGATATGCTAAAGCAGTTTCCGTATCTCTTTCCTTCAGGTAAATTTCGAGGACGAAATTTCTTAAGGGGGGAGAGTTGTAACGCCCCGGTTTTTGGCTTAGAAGTTTTGGGCTTAGACCGGTTCGGTCAAAGTGCGGTTCGAATATAAAAGAGTGAAATTAGGAAAACCTAGTTCGGGTTGCATTAAAATTATGGAAAAATGTTCTAAAATCCTCTTTTAATATATATAAGTGAACTGTGAAATCAATTTTACAAAATGAGGTTTGGAAGGATGACATTTTGGCTAGTGACCAAAATGTAATTTTTTGAAAACTGCGTGACTGTTTTAAAAAGGATTGAAACTTTGAATCTTTAAGGAGCTATTTACCCAAAGGGAGTTTCTCCAGATTTTTCTAAGATATTAAATGATTTATTAAAGGTTTTTTTAAATAAAACTAAAAAGGAGGGAAGATATTTTGTCATTTCCAACTAACTTTCTATATTTTCCATTTTTCCTTTTCTCTCATTTTCTCTCAAACCAAACATCTTTCTCCAGAGCTTTTTCCTCTGATTTTGCTACCTAAATACCTCTTTTCAATTCTCTTTTGATTGCTAATCATCTCCTCATCAAAACCTCACCATTTGCTAATTAGATTTTCAAGATTTTGGTTCCAAAAAGGGAGAAAACTCAAGTTTGGAGGTAAGAACGTCCTTCTCCTCTAAACTCTCAGTTCTTTACTAAAATTCCTAAGTTCTCAATCCTTAAATTGTGTTTTATAAAAGGTTTTATAGATGTACTCATGATCTTGGCTTTTAAATGCAAGATTTGCTTGATTTTGATGAAAATTAGTATGATCTGTTTAAGCAGTGATTTGAGGTGTATTTTTGATGTTAAATGAATGTTAATTTGATAAGGAATTGAGGTTTAATTAATTCAATCCCGGATAGGTTGAATTTCCTAAGTTTAGCTTGTGTTTTTGATGGTTTTTGGAGTGATCTTGATGATCTGTTATGGCTGGAGGTATAAGGATGTGTTGAGATCCATTTTGGATGTTAATTGATGTTTAAGAATGTTTAGATTTGATGGATCATGGCTGGGTAATGTTGTGAAGTTGTTTGGATGCATTTTCGGTTGTGTTTGGTAGCCGAAAGTGGAGTGTAGATGAGAGCAGCGGGTTTAGGTGCTTTCATTGAAGCTATTAATGCATGATGATGCATTAATCCTCTGCTTTGATGTGTTAAAAACAGGGGAAGCATCTTTGGATCCAAGTGGTGGTGATCCGGAAGCTTGATTGGTGTTTCGGCAAGAGGCGAAACGGAATCGGTGAGTGCATTTTGGTTTTCAGTCTTGAAACCAATGTTTTGAAGGTTTGGGAGCTTAGTTTAAGTCTAAGCAACTTAGCTAAGCTCAAGAGTAAGTTTTCGGAAAACTCTCTTGATGATGAGCCATGGTTTGGTTGTATGCAATGTGGTTGTTTGCATGTTTTAAATCCTGTTTTGAAAGCATATTTAGCATGTTTATTTGCTGAGATTATAAGCCATGTGTTGAAGGATGCTCAAGGTAAGAGATCCTTGTTTTTGAACATTGTTTAAATGTGGTTTGATGCTTAAAGATGCATGATGTTTATGGCTTGGTTTAATGCTTTAAAACAGTGGATTAATGTTGTTAATGATGCATTTTGGCAAGTGATGTTTAAGGTCACAAAGGTGTTTAAAAGTCCTTGTGTGAGCCTTGTTTATTTAAGAACAACATGGTGGTTAGAAGTCCATGGTTGGTTCTTGGTTAAGATCATCAAGGTGGTTAAAATTCCTTGGATGAGTCTTGTGTATTTAAGGACAATATGGTGTTTAAAAGTCCATGATTGGTCCTTGGTTAAGGTTACAAAGGTGGTTAAAATTCCTTGTGTAAGCCTTGTTATTTAAGAACATCAAGGTGTTTAAAAGTCCTTGGATGGTTCTTGTTAAGGACACAAAGGTGTTTAAAAGTCCTTGTGTGGTCCTTGCCATGGTGTTTAAAAGTCCATGGGCCATGGTGTTTAAAAGTCCATGGGGTTAAGGACACAATGGTGTTTAAAAGTCCATGTGTGGTCCTTGGAAAGTATAAGATCACAATGGTGTTTAAAAGTCCATGTGTGAGTCTTATGTTGAATGTATCACTTGTTGCCAAAATGACATGATATGAACTTGAAGCATGAGTTGCTTGTTTTAAATGCTTATGAGCATGTTTAAATGTTGGTTTGAAGTATGATTTATAAAGGTGTTTTATAAATGCATTATTGTGTGGTTTTAATAAGCATACCTCACTAAGCTTTTTCTTACGCTCTCTCTCTTTCTTAAACCAATAATGCAGAGCATTAAAGTGCATTTGAGGGCAGCAAGGTGGTGAAGAATCCAAGTGGTGAACAAAGCTCATGTATGGTGAAGGTTTCTTAAACACTATTAGCTTTTTGGTAATTTGGCAATGGGGGACCTATGTTGTTGTTTTGGGAGATGTTTTAGACTCCCTAAGTTGGATTTATGTTGCTAATAATGTTGGTAAATGTAATTGGCCTTTATGTGGTTTATTTGGAGGTTTGATGCTTGAATGGTTTGCTAGATAGGAAGAATGTCTATGGATTTGTGGCTTTTCATAATTGATGACATGTTGATGTTTAGTTGATGCAATTATGTTCCATGAATGTTGTGTGACTTGCTGGTAAAGTTTGGTGGCTTTTGGAGCATGTTTGATAGGTGAATTGCATGTTAAACCAGCTGATTTTCTGCAATCTGGGCAGCCTGTTTCGGAACAGGTGCTACCGTATCGGAACGGGGGCCTGAAATGGCCTGGGCGTTCCGAAACGGGAGGCATTGTTTCAGAACAGTTTGGCCACTGCCAGGCCATGTTTCGGAATACGTTGCGAAACGGTCCCGCATTTCGAAACAGGTCTTCCCTGTTTCGGAACACTCGACCGTTGGGCTCTGAATTTGATGGTTAAATGTTTTGCAATGTTTGCATTTTGGTCCTGAAACTTGTTTGTGCAATTGTATGAGTTTGGGATGCCCGTTTGAGCTGAAATTTGGCAGAGAAGCATGAAAGATGATTAATTTCAAGTTGGTAACTTTAAATTGGCTTAAGTCCTTATAATTTTCAGAATTTACAATTTGGTCCCCAAAGTTGTAATTTGTGCAATTGAGTCCCTGAATGTTCTCTGATGGTTATGATCTTTGTATATGATGTTCTTGTGATTATATCTAGGGATAATTTGCATCTAGAGAAGTTTAAAAAGAAAAAAAGGTCGTTAATCAAGGTTGACTTTCGGGTTGACTTTGGTTTTCCCCGTGTAATCTTCTTAATTTGGGTCAACCGTCTAGGCCGGGTTATGGGGGTTACAGTAAAGGTGTTGTGGAAACATCGTGGTGTTGAAGAAGCCACGTGGGAGCGGAAGGATGACATGTTGAAGCAGTTTCCGTACCTCTTTCCTTCAGGTAAATTTCGAGGACGAAATTTCTTAAGGGGGGAGAGTTGTAACACCCCAATTTTGGGCTTAGAAGTTTTGGGTTTGGACCGGGACGGTCGGGTTGCGGTTCGAATATAAAAAGGTGATTTTAGGAAAGCCTAGTTCGGGATGCATTAAAAATATGGAAAAATGTCTTAAAATCCTCTTTTATTATATATAAGAGAATGGTGGAATCAATTTTACAAAATGAGGTTTGGAAGAGTGACATTTTGGGTTAGTGACTAAAATGTAATTTTTGAAAACTGGGTGACTGTTTTAAAAAGGATTGAAACTTTGAATCTTTAAGGAGGTATTTACCCAATAAGAGTTTCTCCATATTTTTCTTGATATTAATCAATTAATTAATGG
Source organism: Hibiscus tridactylites (assembly GCA_958450335.1). Classification (NCBI taxonomy): domain Eukaryota; kingdom Viridiplantae; phylum Streptophyta; class Magnoliopsida; order Malvales; family Malvaceae; genus Hibiscus; species Hibiscus tridactylites. The sequence continues at coordinate 57,493,812 of OY288277.1, forward strand.
TTTTAATAAAAGGTAAAAAGGAGGGAAAAGATATTTTGTCATTTTAACTAACTTTTCCCAAATTTTCCATTTTCTTTTCTCTCAACTTTTCTCTCAACCCAAACACATTTCTCCATCAAATTTCCCTCTGATTTTGACATCTAGATATTTGATTTCAACCTTCATTTGATCTCTAATCATTTCTTCAACAAAACCTTAGCATTCGTTTATTGGATTTTCAAGATCTTGGTTCCAAAAAGGGAGAAACTCAAGTTTAGAGGTATGAACGTCCTTCTCCTCTAAATTCTCAGTTCTTTACTGAAATTCCCAAGTTCTCAATCCTTGATTTGTGTTTTATTAAAGGTTTTACAAATGTGTTCTTTATCTTGGCTTTAAAATGCAAGATTTGGTTAATTTTTGATGAAATTCGTATGAAATGGTTGGGCATTGTTTTGAGGTGTCTTTTTGATATTAAATGAATGTATAATTGATGAGAAATTGAGGTTTAAGCAATGCAATCCCGAATAGGTTGATTTTCCTAAGTTTTGCTTGAGTTTTTTGTTGTTTTTGGAGTGATCTTGATGATCTGTTATAGCTGGAGGTATAAGGACGTGTTTGGACTCTTTTTGGATGTTAATTGAGGTTTAAGAATGATTAGAATTGATGGATATTGGCTGGGTAGTGTTGTGGAGTTGTTTGGAGGTGATTTCGATTGTGTTTGGTATCCGAAATGTGAGTGTTGATGAGAGCAGCGAGTTTAGGTGCTTTCATTGAAGATATTAATGCATGATGATGCATTAATCCTCTGCTTTGATGTGTTTAAAACAGGGGAGACATCTTTGGATCCTTGTGGTGGTGATCCGGAAGCTTGATCGGTGTTTCGGCAAGTTGCAAAACGGAATCGGTGAGTGGATTTTGGTTTTCAGCTTTGAACCAATGTTTTGAAGGTTTGGGAGCTTAGTTAAAGTCTAAACAACTTTGCTAAGCTCAAGAGTAAGTTTTTGGAAAAACTCTCTTGTTGATGAACCATGAGTTGGTTGAATGCAATGTGATTTGCTTGCATGTTTTAAATTCTGTTTTGAAAGCATATTTTAGCATGACTATTTGCTGATTTTATAAGCCATGTGTTGAAGGATGCTCAAGGTAAGGGATCCTTGTTTTGAACATTGTTAAATGTGGTTGTGATGCGTAGCGATGCATGATAATTATGGCTTTGTTAAATGCTTTAAAACAGTGGAATATTGTTGTTAAATGATGTATATTGGCAAGTGATGTCTCGAGAATGGTTAAGAATACTATAGTGGTTAAAAGCCCATAGGTGGTTCTTGTATTAAGAACAACATGGTGGTTAAAAGTCCATGGGTGATTCTTGTGCTAAGGTCACAAAGGTTGTTAAAAGTCCTTGTGTGTGCCTTGTGTATTTTAAGAACACCATGGTGGTTAAAAGTCCATGGGTGATTCTTGTGTAAGGTCACAAAGGTGGTTAAAAGTCCTTGTGTGAGCCTTGTGGATTGTAAGAACACCATGGTGGTTAAAAGTCCATATGTGGTCCTTGTGAATTGTAAGATCACAATGGTGGTTAAAAGTCCATGTGTGGATCTTGTAATGATTGTATTTTGAGACGGAAAAAGATTATGATTATCACTTGTGGCCAATATGACATGTTATTAATTTGAAGCATGAAGTGCTTGTTTTAAATGCTTATGTGCATTGTTAAATGTTGTTTTGATCTAAGGTTTATAAAGGTGTTTTATAAATGCATTATTGAGTTGTTTCAAATGAGCATTCTTCACTAAGCTTTTTGCTTACGCGCTCTCTTTTCTTAAACCAATAATGCAGCGCATTGAAGTGCTTTAAGGGCAGCAAGAGGTCAAGAATCTAAGTGGAAGCTTAAGCTCATGTATGGTGAAAGTTTCTTAACACTATTAGCTTTTGGCACTTGGCAATGGGGAACCTATGTTGTTGTTTTGGGAGATGTTTTGGACTCCCTAAGTTGGTTTTATGCTTATGATGATGATGGAACATGTAATTGGCCTTTGTGAAGTTGGTTTGGTATATTGGTGCTTGAATGGTTTTCTATATAGGATGCATGCCTATAGAATTGGGGATTTGCTTATTTGATGTTATGTTTGAGAATGGTTGATGCTAATACGTTCCTTATGCATGTAATGACTTGCTGGTATAATTTGGTTGCCTTTGGAGCATGTTTAATGGGTCAATTGTATGATAAACCAGCAAAATTTCTGCAATCTGGGCAGCCTGTTTCGGAACAGGTGCTACCGTTTCGGAACAGAGGGCCTGAAATGGCCTTGGCGTTTCGAAACGGGTAGACCCGTTTCGGAACGAAAATGCTACTGCCAAGCCCTGTTCCGGAACTTGTTTCGGAACGGTCCCGCGTTTCGGAACAGGTCCTCCCTGTTTTGGAACACTCGACCGTTGGGCACTGAAATTGACAGTTTTATGTTTTGAAATCCTTGCGTTTTGGTCCTGAACTTTGTTTATGCAATTGAATGTGTTTGAGCTGAAATTTGGCAGAGAAGCATGAAACATGGCTAATTTCATGATGGTAACTCAAAAGTTGGTTAAGTCCTTATAATTTCCAGAATTTACATTTTGGTCCCTAAATTCATGTTTTGTGCAATCAAGTCCCTAAATGATTTCTGATTGTGGTGATCTTTGAGTATGCTGATCTTATGAACACATATAGGGTTAATATGCATTTAGATAAGATTTAAAAGAAAAAAAGGGTCGTTAATCAAGGTTGACTTTCGGGTTGACTTTGGTTTTCCCCGTGTAAACTTCTTAATTCGGTTCAACCGTCTGGGCCGGGTTAAAGGGGTTACATTGAACCTAAGTACTAACAAACCCTTAAACCCTAAACTATAAACACTAACCCCTAAACCTTAACTTCTAACCTAAACACTAAACCCTAATCATTAAAAACTAACATAACCCCTAAATCCTAAAAACTAGATGTTAAACCATAAACCATAACCCTAAACTATAAACCATAAATATTAAACCCTAAACACTAATAGAACCTTAAACCCTAACCCCTAAACCATGAATTCTAACATAAACGCTAAAAACTAACCTAAACCATAAATTTTAAACCATAAGCCCTAAACCCTAATACTAACATTAAACATTAAATCCTACCTCAAATACTAAATCCTAAATGATACCATAAATCCTAAACCCTAAACACTAACCAGTAACATAAACCTTAACCCCTAAACACTAACATAAACCTTAAATACTAAATGATTACCTAAACCCTAAACACTACCTTAAACATTATCCTAAACTGTAACATAAACCCTAAATATTAAACACTAAAAACTAATCCTTAAACCCTAAATACTAACCCTAAACCTTAAATCATACCCTAAATATTAAATCCTAAATTCTACCATGAATCCTAAACCCTAAACCCTAACCAATAACATAAACCCTGACCCTTAAACATTAAACACTAACCTAAACACTAAACACTAAATGCTAACATAAACCCTAAACACTACCCTAACCCTAAACCATATCTTAAACCCTAAATATTAAACACTAACCCTAAACCATAAATGCTGACCTAAACACTAAACCATAAACCCTAAATGCTACCCTAAATCATAAACCCTAAATACTAACCTAAACCCTAAACCATGTTTTGGTTGGGACTTATGTTGGGTTTGTAGCACGCTCGAATTATCACTGAAACCGTCAATGAGGGTTGTAAATGTTTGGTGGTTGAATTGGCTAAAATCGAAATAAAGGTAGACAAGTGACACAATGATTTTAGAGTGGTTCGACCTTCTAACAAGAACCTACATCCACTACCTTAGCACACCACTAAGGATTTCCCAATTCTCTCAACATTGAATTTGTCCCCTTTTCCCGGTTTAGGAGGAAACCGTTACAACCTTATCTTTTGGACTTGGCTAAGATAGAACCAACTCTAGTTTTTCTCTCAAAGCTAAACTAGAACCTCTCCTTTTTACAAGGGATTTGTTTGGTAAACTAAATACCTCTCTAGGTGGGTTTTTACACAAATGTAAGCTCACAAGAGTGTACAAAGAATTTACAATAAAGCACTCTCTAAAGACTATGTACAAGAGAATAGTAAAATAAATATTTAGACTCTAATTCTCTTCACCATATTGCTTGGATGTTGTCTCTAACCATCTTTAAGTGTTCCAGCCTTCAATTTATAGTCCCAATTGAGTTTGTAGCCGTTACTAGCCGTTGGGAATGTTTTGGAGTCATTGGGGTCTTTATTTCCCACATTAATTGCAGTTCTGGTGCCTATCGTATCGATACGCCCTTCTTCAGAACTAGTCATTCGGCTCTTGCTAGCCTATGCGTATCGATACGCTAGGAAGCATATCGGTACGGTCTGCACTTTAAAAGACCGTTGAGAAATAGCCGTTGGTGGTTGTTAAAGCAGAGACTCGTACGCTTAAAGGCGTATTGGTACGACCCGTCTTTGTATCGATACATGCAAGCCTGTATCGGTACGGGTTTTGGCAGAATCAAATCTAGAGTAAAAATGTATCGATGCGGGGTATACCGTATCGATACGGTAGTGCTGAAAAGCTAGGTTTGAGTACTTTAAGTCGTTTAAAACTGTGCCAAAAACCTTTTTAAACACCTCAAACTTATTTTCAAGTTGTTTGGACTTAAAGACACGTTTTAAATTCTTTTCAAATTTGTCCAAAACATTTTTCAATTATTATATCAGAACACTTAGTTCTTCAATCTCCCCCTTTTTGATATAATAAGACCAACTTAAAAAATTGTTTGGGATTCTCCCTTTTAAGTTTAAAAATTTGAATAAGAGATGAAATATAGAAAAGTAATTAAAGCTCCCCCTTATTCCTTTGAAAAACACAATTTAAAATTTTGAATAAGAGATGAAATATAGAAAAGTAATTAAAGCTCCCCCTTATACATTAGAAAAACACAATTTTTCAAATCAATCTCTCCTCCTTTTTGTTATATAAAAAAGAATTTAAAGTACTTTTAGGCTTAAAATAACAATGGAGGTTTAAATTTTGAAACTATTAAAATGTTTGGTTTTAAAACTGGCTCCCCCTTACTCATTGCATCATATTAGGCTTAACAAATAATCCAAGACTTTAAAAAAAAGTTAGATAACCAAATGTATAAAATAAAAGAATTAAGCTTAGAGGTTACCCAATCATCTTCTCATGTGTGATTTGAGCATTCTTTGATTTTGCTTTGCTTGCTATTGCTCCAACACACCTACAAAAGACATTCACTTGATTTTTGGTATCCAAATTGCTTTGGATTCATTTACGTTAGTCACAATGTCTTTAGTTCCCTTGGGAACCCATACTTGTCTAATCCTATAAGATTTTCTCTTCCTAATAGGACAAGTATGTAAGGAATGACCATGATAATGGCAATGTGAGCATTTTGCCTGTAACGCCCCGATTTTGGGCCTATATGTTTTAGACATCGGATCGGGTTACGTGAACTGGTCGGAAACGGTTTGAATTGTGTTAGGTGGTTCAGGGAAATCAAGGTTCAAGTAGGATAAAAATATGACAAAAATTGATAAAATCCTCTAAAATTATGTTTAAGAGGTTGGTCAAATCAATTTTACAAAATGAGTTTTGTAAGTGGTACATTTCGGGCGGTGACCAAAATGTAAGTTTTAAAACAGTGAAAAATGAAAATTTCAAAACATGAGTCAAAATCTTAGAATCTTTAGGGAGCTTTTGTGCAATTAAACCTTTCCTTAATTTGACATGTGATCTAAATGATTTTAGATGAATGATCAAAAATGGATTTTATTTATTTATTAAATAAAATCATTAAATTGGAAGTTTCATTTACGTAACTAACTTTTCTCTTCTCTTTTTCAGCAAAACACAATTATAAATCATTTTCTCCTAATTTCTTTTCTCCCAAACACTCTCTCTTTGATTTCTTATCCATTTCAAAGAATTCTCTTTAATTTCTTCAAGATTTGTGAAGCAAAAACTTGTCAAACATTAAAGAAAGCAAATATTGGAGGTAAATCTCGTTCTCAACCTCTAATCAATGTTCTTTATTAAAATTCCCAAGATTATTGACTCCCAATTGTTGTTTTTAGCTGAGTTTTGATTATAGTTTTGATTCAAGATCAAAATCTTACAAAACTAAGGTTTAATTCTTGATTTTCAAAGTGTTGTTGATAAGCTCTATTTTAGATGGATTATAATTGAGTTTTGAGATGTTTATGATGTTGAAAAAGAGTTTTGTTGATATAGATCCCGAATTCTTGAGATCCTTGAGTTTTATGATAGTTTTAGTTGAGTTTTTGAAGTGATTTGATGGTTATATGATTGCTGGAGGTATAAGGAAGGGTTTAGGTTGTTTTTTAGATGTTATTTGATGAATATTAATGATTGGAAGTAATGATTGTTGGCTGGGCTTGGTTTAGGAGGCAATTGAATGAGTTTTCGGTTGTTTTAGATAGGTAAATTGATGTAGTTTTGTTGGGCAACAAGTTTGTGTTTAGTTGTTGGTGTTGGAATGCATTTTAATGCATTGGATCTCTTCTTTTGATGCTCAAAAAGCAGGAGCATTGATCGAGAAGCAAGCGAAGCATTTTTTGAAGCTTCAGATGAGTGATCTTCGCGTCGGCAAGTGAAGTTTCACGTATCGGTGAGTGGACAAGAGTTTTCCAGCTTTGAAATGTTTTGAATGTGGTTTTGGGAGCTTAGTGTAAGTTTGAAACACTTAGCTAGGCTCAAGAGTAAGTAAATCGAAAGTCTCTCTCGGATTGTGCTATGTTTTGGATTAAAATGCACTTGATTTAAATAAGGTTTGATTACTGTTTTAAAGCATGTTTTGAGCAATGATGTTGTTGGTTTTAAATGCCATTTTGTTAAGGATGCACATGGTAAGTGATCCTTGAGTTTATATGATTTATGCAATTGGTTTTAAGCACGATAATGCTTGTGAAAGTGGCATTGTGGTTTATGCTTGTAAAATAATGAATTAATGATGATTGATGATTATATTGGCAAGTGATGGTAAATGGTTTTGGTTACTTGAATCTGATATAGTTAGCTGGCTTAAGGATTGGGTGCATCGTGAATAAAGTCGCCTTGGATGTCGAGGGGTTGTGATTATACCGTACACTCCATCCAAGTACCCTAACAATTGAGGTTAAGGTCACAACGGTTGATGGTCTAATCTCGTGTGTGGATCTTATGGTTTGTGTCCCATGCTCATGTTAGTGGAATTATACAACTACCGATGAGTGGTGTTGAGGGGTTGTGATTGTACCGTTAAACTCCACCACGGGTGTCACAACGGTTGATGGTCTAATCCCGTGTGTAAGCATTGAGGGTCCAGTAGGGTGTATGAAGCGTTTGGGACAACACTTGTAATTCGTGTATCCGATTGTGACGATTGTGTTGTGTTTTGACATGGTTCTTGTTATTGATCACTTGTGAGCCAATATAATGGTGATGATATAATGAATTAATGACGAATGCTTATTTTGAGAAAGCATGTGATGCTTGAGATTTATGCTCGAATGCATGTGATGCTTGGTTTAAGAATGAGCAAAGGTTTTTGTTGTTGTAATTAATGATGCTATGAGCATGATTTGAAAGATGAATGATATTTTTAAGTGTGTGTTTTAAAGGAAGGCATGTGGTTTCAAAGAATGATGATTTGTTTTTTTAAAATGCGTTGATGAATGTTTTGGTTTTATAGCAGTACTCACTAAGCTTTATGCTTACGCTCATTTGTTTCATCAATGCAGAGAATTGAGCATTTTTTGCAGCAAGCAAGCAAAGGATATCCAAGTGTTTTGGCTGAGCAAAGTATGTTGTTTTACTTTAGTGTAATAACAGGCAATGTGAGGGATTTCCACTCATGAGTTACTTGGTGTTATATGACATCTTGAACAAGTTCGGTTCATGGTTTGGGACTTGTAAATGGCTAGTATGTGGTCTTTGGGTCCTCATTTTGCATTTTAGTTTTGTTATGGTTTATGGTTAAAAGCATGTTCATTCTAGTTGCATATGATATATGAGATGTTGTGCCTAATGCTTGCAATGTGGTTAGTTTTTGATGCAAATATGTTGGGCATGATAATATAAGAATGCATATGAGTTTTGGGTGTGATTGGATGATGTATGATGCATTTTTGGGACTATTTCTTGAGCATTTCTGGTATGGGTATCGATACTCGGGCAAGTGTATCGATACCCTTAAGCTAAAATGGTGCATGTGTATTTATACGGGCATCAGTTGTATTGATACATCTGTGCAAACTTTGAAGGGTGTATCGACTCACGGGGGAAGTGTATCGATACCCTTAAGCTAAAATGGTGCAGGTGTATTGATACGGGCATCAGGTGTATTGATACGCCTGTGCAAACTTTGAAGGATGTATCGATACACGGGGGAAATGTATCGATACCCATGTACATAATTGTATATTCGTACCGATACTCAGGGAAAGGTATTGATACCCTTGCTCAACTTTGGCTACTGCCTCCCCGCGTATCGATACAGGGTAGCAGGGTATCGATACATGACCGTTAAATTAGTTAAATGGAGCCTTTACAAGTCTGAAATGTTACATTTTGGTCACTGAATGTTATGTATGCAATTGAATAAGTTTGGGTGTTCCGTTTGGGATGAAATTTTGCAGAGAAGCATGAAATATGATTAATTGCATATTGGTAACTTTAAAAATGGAAAGGTCCCTGTAATTTATGAAAATTATGTTTTGGTCCCAAAAAGCTTAAATAGTGTGCAATTGAGTCCCTAAACGACATCTGATCGTTGCGCCGTTTTCTCCTTTACTCTTTGTTGATCACGTAGGATCTAACTCGCATCTAGGAAAGATAAAAAAAGGTCGTTAATCGGAGTCGACTTTAATGAGTTGGCTTCGATTTTCCCCGTGTAATCACCTTGGTTCAGGTCAACCGTCTAGACCGGACTAAGGGGGTTACATTGCCATTATGTGACAAGATGAATTATTGAAAACAATTTCTTTTTCTTTTGTTAAGCTTTCAAGCTTAGCTTTCAAATCAAGATTTTCTTTTTCTAAAACATCTTTACTTGTTTTTGAGGACTCTAAATCATTTTTCAAAATTTCATTTTGATTTTCAAAATACATTTTTGTTTTCAAAAGAAAATCATTTTCAAATTCAAGTTTTGAAATCATTTTCTTAATTTTGGAATTCATGGTCTCAAATTCCAAAAATAATTCATCGAAAGCATCTTGCAACTCATCGAAAGAGTAAGAAATAAGCTCATTTGAATTAGAAGATACCTTAGGCTCATCGAGAGCTAAAACACCACCCACCTTTGGATTGGAGAGAAGGTTTGCACATGATTGATCATCATCTTTCTTTTCTCCCTTCTTGTTGCCATAAATCTTCTCAAGTTTCTCCCATAATTCTTTGGCACTTTTGCATGTGGAGATCCTTCTGGAAACTTCTTCGTTAAGGCCACAATAGAGAATGTGCATCGCCTTGGTGTTTAGCTTTGCCTTCGTCTCTTTGACACTCCTTTGCTTTTTCTTCTTTTTCGGAGCTTCCAAGTACCCATCTTCAATGATGTCCCAAACCTCATAGTCTTGAGACTTGATGAAGAATTTCATGATATTTTCCCATTGGAAGTATGCTTCTCCTTCGAAGAGCGGAGGACACGAGATAGAGCGGCCTTCTTCAAATCTTGTCATTTTCTTGAACGATGGACTTCGAGCAAATGATCTTTACTCCCGAATGTTAGTCCTTGGATGGAGACTAGGCTCTGATACCAATTGTTGGGTTTCTAGCACGCTCGAATCGATCATCGAAACCGTCAAGGAGGTTTGTAAATGTTTGGTGGTTGAATTGGCTAAAATCAAAATAAAGGTAGACAAGTGACACAATGATTTTAGAATGGTTCGGCCTTCTAACAAGCACATACATCCACTACCTTAGCACACCACTAAGGATTTCCCAATTCACTCAACAATGAACCCGTCCCCTTTTCCCGGTTTAGGAGAAAATTGTCACAACCTATCTTTTCGACTTGGCTAAGATAGAACCAACTCTAGTTTTTCTCTCAAGGCTAAACTAGAAATTTTCCTTTTACAAGGGATTTGTTTGGTAAACTAAATACCTCTCTAGGTGGGTGTTTACACAAATTTAAGCTCACAAGAGTGTACAAAGAATTTACAATAAAGCACTCTCTAAAGACTATGCACAAGAGAATAGTAAAATAAATATTTAAACTTATTTTTATCATTATCGATGCTTGCTTGTGGACTGTTCATGAAATTATCAGGAAACTCTACCAAACCGCGAAAAATGAATTACACAATATCATCCAAACACCAGAAAATACTTTCTGTAGTTTGTTTTCTAGAAAATGTAGTTTATTTTCCATAATTCATTTTCCGAAAATAGATTTCAGTGAAACAAACAGACCCTTATAGTACAAATTGATTAACTTCCTATATCCACGTGGAAAAAACTTTGATACACAAATTGTGTAAAACTTTAGTTACACAAGTTAATTAAATTTATGATTTAGGGTTTTATTGTTTAGATGTTTAAGTAATAAGATCTAGAATTTAGGATTTAGAGTTAGAGTTCAGGATTTACTTGGTAGAGAAGAAAGAAAGCACACCGATGGATATATATATATTGGTGTGCTTGGTTGAGTGGATGAAAAACTAGAAGGAAAATAAGTTTCTTTCCTCACTATTTCTTGGTACAATAGAAAAGTGAGAGGAATGAAAATTGAGCTTTGAAAATTATAATTTATTTTTAATTTTTATAATTTAGTCCAATATTTTTAATATGATTATTTTATTCAATTTAGTCCATACAATTTTTACTTAATCTAAAATTAACCCCTATTTGTTTCTAAATTTTATAATTTAATCTAATATTTTTAATATAGTCTTATTTTTGTTCAATTTAATCCCTAAAAAATTTTCTTTAATTCAAAATTGACCCAGATGCATTTCTATTTGTTTATAATTGAATTTGTATGGTTTCATTTTATCCAATTTAATCATAAAAAATTATTTAATATGAAATTGAACTCTATTTATTTCAATTTTTTATAATTTATTTTGATATTTTTATAATTTAATCTCAAGAGTTTTACTGTTAATGTAACACCTAATACTCGGTCTAGACGAATCCAACCAGGATATCGAATTCTACAAATGACCCATTTGTGCCCTAAAACAAATTTTAAAAAACCAAACATATTTGATTACATGAAAGTAAATAACCTACATGAAAATAAGACGGAAACAATTAACTAAAATCACCCAAGAAAATAAACCTTTAAAAACTTTAGAAAAATAAACGATTTAACAAAAAAGACATTTTGAAAATTTCACAAAATTTAAACCCAAAACACATTCAAAACTTAAATACAAATTTAATATAAGTAGAAACATTATATACCTCTATTTCGCTGAAAAAAGATGTTCAAATCGAAGTAAATTTAATAGGATCGAGATTTAAGAACTAAAATATAAATAATTTATTATTTAGATTTTAAGTTAAAAACTCAGTTTTAGATCCATTTTAGACTCATTAATTCAAATTATACTTAATGGTAAATTCGTGTTGAAATCGGATTTGAAATAGAGTGCTAATTGGAAAAATAAGTAGTTAATGGGACATTTTGAAAATATTCATATAATACAAGGACCGTTTTTTTTTCAAAAGGTGAAATTAAACATTCCTTTATGAAATCAATATCACCATTGACATATATACCAAGTTTTAGGTTAATTCGAGTTAAAACGAGTCTTTAATTACAATTTTAAAATTAGTGATTGAAATGTAAATGTTGCAATTATATGATATTATACTAAATTATAAAATATAAATAAAGAGAGGTCAATTCCAAATTAAATAAATTTTCAGGGATTAAATTGAAAAAAAATAAAATAAAAATATTAGAAACAATAGGGGTCAATTCTAGATTAAATAAATATTTTCGGGGCTAAAACAAATAAAATATTTCTTTAAAAAATATTGAATTTAATAATAAAATTAAAAACAATTAGGATAAATTTTAGATTAAATAAAATTTTTAGGGACTAAAGTGAACAAAAATAAAATCATACTAAAAATATTGGATGAAATTATAAAAATTAATTATAAAATGGTGAAAATAAAATTAGAATTTATTTAAATATGAATTGATAATTTTATTATTAAAGTATGATAGCTTTCTGTTGAATGTTTATTTTAATATAACAAAGTGAAAAATGTTTTTGGACTAAATTCAAATATTGCAAATATATTTCAAAGTCCACAAAACTTGAAAAATATGTTTAAAATAATTTGACTTTGTTCCAATATCTCAAATACATATTTTAAAGTCAATGTTTAGCCAATTTTACAAGTTTTTAATGCAGGTTTCAAAACTTCCTATAAGTAGCTTCGGAACCAGTGAGACAGTAAGGTTTGGGAAACAAGTTTTGAAACCCCTTTAAAGGTTTCGAAAATCCCTAATTGTTTCGAAACCCCTTCAATGGTTTTGAAATCTCTGTATAGGTGAGCATTTAATGCTCAGTTTTAATGGCTTCTAACGGCTCTAAAATATCCCCAACGACCATAAATGGCTAAAATATAATTACACACTATAAAAGCAAGCATGAGACACTTGAAGATGGTTAGAGACAATATTCAAGCTTCATGATCAATGGAAATATCATTTTAGTCTTTTATTCTTCATTTCTCTTGTATATATTGTATAGAGAATGTTTTTCATTGTTTTATTCTTTACACTCTTGTGAGCTTAATTCTTGTAAACACCTACCTTGTGAGACTTTTATTGTTTACACAAATTAACTTGTAAAAGAGAGAGGTTTTAGTTTAGCCTAAGGAGAAAGTCGAGTGGTTCTATCTTAGCCATTGAAAAGATATGGATGTAAGGTTATCTCTTTAGCCTAAAAGGGAAGAATTCATAGTAGTGAATTGAGAAAATCCTTAGTGGTGTGCTAAGGTAGTAGATGTAGACTTGGCTGAGTAGTTGAACTGCTCTAAAATTATCGCGTAAATATTGTCTATTATTTTTCGGTTTTAACCAATTCATTCGGGAAGCTATTTCAACCCTCTTGGCGAATCCGATTGATCAATTTCGAGCCTAACACTTCCGCTTTTGTTTTTCTATTTTTCATCCAATTTTAAAGAGAAAACTATTCTTATAGGAACAAGGAAAACTATCTTATCTCATTTTCTTTCCTTTCAATTTTCCACTCTACCAAGCAACCCTTACAATCATTTTTCTAATTTTTTCATCTCTCCTTCTTCCCTTTCACTTTTTCACCCAACCAAGCAAAAAAAAAAAATAGAATGATGAAAATTAAAAAGGATGAAAAAAATGAAAAGATTGAAAATATTTATTTTCTTTATATTAGTGTACTTGGTTGAGAGAATAAAAAACTAGAAGAAAATTAGATTTTTTTCCTCCATTTCTTGATACAATGAAAAAGTGCAAGGAATGAGAATTTAGTTTATTATTACCCTTGTATTTATATTTTTTATTGATAATTTTTAGTGTGACATTATTTAATTATAATTTTTATTACATATTATTTAATTGTATTTGAATGAAAATAAACATAACAAAATAATATACATAATAAAATACAACATAATTATAAGGCTTAATACACATTTCTCCCTAAACTTTACCTGTTTTTTTCCAACTTGCCCCTTAAACTACGTTTTGCCACTAAAGTATTCGCTGTTACCCATTTTGCCCCATTCCGTTACCTTTTGCCGTTAAAAAAATTCCAGCCAATAACATCCTGCCACATCATCAACTTATTGACTAAGTCAATCTGCCTAGTTTTATATAAAGGGTAAATGACATGTCAAGTTTGCCAGGTTTATTTTTTGTTCAATTTAGTCACTCAAAAGTCTATTTTAACCTTAAATTGAACCATATTTGTTTCTAATTTTTATAATTTAGTCCAATATTTGTTATTATTAATAATATTATTTTATTAACATGTTAATATATAATAAAAATAAATAAAATCAAATATTTTAATACTAAACTAGTAATTTTTAGATAAATTAAATTCTTTTTTGAGAAAAATTCAAATTATATTCGAATTTTGCTAAATTTGAATTGTATTTTTGAGTAAAATTTGAACTATATTCGAATTCTAATTATATTCTAATTATTAATTCAGATTTCACTATATTTGAATTATATTATTTAAGTAAAATTCAAATCATATTCGAATTGCATTCTTATTATATTCGAATCATATTCAAATTATATTTGAATCATATTCTAATTATATTCCAATTATTAATTCGAATTTTGCTATATTTGAAATATACTTTTTGTGCAAAATTCAAATTCTATTAGAATTGTATTTGAATCATGTTTATATTATATTCGAATCATATTCAAATTATTTTCGAAATATAATTTGAATATGATATTTCGAATATAATTTGAATATGATTCGAATATAATATAAACATGATTCGAATATAATTATAATATAATTAAATGTTTTTCAACTATTATATTCGAATCATGTTCATAGTATATTCGAATCATGTTTAACATGTAATTAAATTCGTATCATGTTCATATTATATTCGAATCATATTCAAATTATATTCGTAATATGATTCAAATATAATACGAGCATGATTTGAATATAATACGAATATGATTCAAATATAATTTGTATATGATCAAATATAATATGGATATAATTCAAATATAATATGAATATAATTCTAATATAATTTGAATTTTGCTCAAAAAATATTTTAAAACCAAAACTTTGATTTTGATATAACAAATATTTCAAGGACTAATTTGAAAAGAAGATAAATTTTTAAGTCCTCAAACTTTCCAAAATTGACAAGCAAAATGTTTAAGTCAAAACTCAAATCGCCATAAATTTTTCCAAGTGTTTACCAAGCTAAGGCAGTGATTTTCGACTAACCGTCTCGATACACCCTTAGGTGTTTCGAAACGATTTGAAATTGTCAAGTGTGTGCTCGAAACGAGAGAACTCATATCGATACGGTAGTATCGAAACAGTCTCACTCGTTTCGGTACAAGTTTTGAAAGTTGGTTTAAAAAATATGATTGTTGCTTGTCATAACCGTTTTATTGAATGTTAGTTAAGCGTATCGATACGCTTTAGGTACGTTTCGATACGAGTTTTCACAGTTTCAAAATGTTTCGATACAGGCTTGTCCCGTTTTGAAACGGGCTATTTCAGTTTCGGAAAGACCACGATCGTTTCGACGCGGTCTCTTAAATGTTCCCAACGACTCTTTCTGTTTTTGCTCTGTTTCGATACAAGTAATGTCGTTTCGGTATGGGTAGTTTGCAGAACAACATTAATGGTGGGAAGATGAAGTCCCAACGGCTATATTTATGATGTCAACCAACCAAACGCCTAGAAATCAATAAGAAGGTATAAAAGCAAGAATTTTGAGCATCATCAACAACTATTGAACCTACAAGAATCATCCAAGCATCAAATCCAAACCCTTGTGCCTTTTATTGTCAAATTCTTGTACCCAACTCAATTAAGTGTTTCATTCTTATTTGTATTATGAGTTTGGGAAGTGATAAATTGTATTTGGGTAATCAAATAATCCTTTGAGAGGAATTTGTAAGGTTTACCATTTTTCTCTATTGTAAAGAGTGTTTCACATTAAGCTTTGGATAGAAAGTTTAATTTCATTGTAAGATTTCCTCCTCATCCAAAAAAAGGGAAGAATCAAGAGTGGATTGATTGAAAATCCTTAGTGGGAGCTAAGGTAGTGGATGTAGAGTTCATTGAAGAACTTGAACCACTATAAATCTCATGTGCCAATTTTTATTCACCTGTTTCTCTCCATTCAAAATTTTAATTGCCAATTCATCCCCTTTTGGCCAATTGCATTGTTTGATCAACTCAACAAATATATTTCGAATATAGCAAAATTCGAATTAATAATTCGAATATAATATGAATATGATTCGAGTATAATATGAATATGATTCGAATATAATTTGAATTTTACTTAAAAAATATATTTAGAATATAGTGAAATTCGAATATGATTTGAATATAATTCAAATTTTTCTCAAAATACAATTCAAATTTAGAAAAAATTGAAGAAAAAATCGAATATAATTAACATATGAGCATCTAAAGCAATATGTGAGCTCATCTAAAGCAATATGTGAGCTCATCTAAAGCATCAGCCAGAGCATCTATGCTTTGCATATCCAAATGGTTTGTGAGCTCATCCAATAGCAATATGTGAGGTTTTGACATGGAAATTGAAGTAAAAACAACTCGAGCTTTCTGCCCTCCAGATAATTTTGCTATTGGAGTGAGGTGGTAATGAATGGGAAGTCCAAACTTCCCAAGTTTGGCCCGAACAGCCTCCTGCTTGCTGAGTCCCTCTTGATCTGGATGAAGACGAAGAAGATACTGCACCGGTGTCTCCTCCATTGTTAGTAGATCTACAAAGTGCTGTGAATACCTACCAATCCTCAACTTCTGGCTCCTTCGTACTTCACCATCTATTGGAACTAGATCACCAGCAATAAGGTTCAAGAGAGTATATTTACCAGCTCCAATAGGCCCAACAATGGCAACCCGAGTTCCCATATCAATACCCAAATCAACATCCGAGGGCTTGAAATCCTCCCGATTAGGATAACTGAAGCTTACATTTATTATCTGCAAAAGAGGAGGTGTCAGGTCAGTCGGCTCAGGGAAGTGGAACTCAACACTGTAATCTCTCAACTTCTTGGGGACCTCAGCCGGATGTTCATCGTCAACCTTTCCCTTTCCCCTTGTGTTTTGCTGCTTCTTTTGCAGCTGCAAACTTGGCTTGATCTTTTACCTTCTCCTGCTGAACTCGATTCCCTGACCTTTTTGCAGCTTTTACCTGCTTCTCATAAATTTCAAACTTCTTATTCATCTCTTTACGACGCTGTTCATACCCTGATTCAAAATCATCAAAGTTTACACGGTAGAATTGGAGCTTCATATCATGGAGGTGAATAATTTCAGTGCAAACTGTATTAAGAAAATCTCGATCATGAGAAACAACCACCAACGTTTTCTTCCACCGGAATAAATATTCCTCCAACCAAAGAACAGCCCTAAGGTCAAGGTGGTTAGTCGGCTCATCCAACAACAAAAGTGTTAGTTGCACAAAAAGTGATCCTCCAGCCACCGCTAAATATCTACAATCCAGCAAGAATCTTTGACGCCTGAGCTTCAGCAGCATCTGAACCCAATATCTACAACCTTTCATAAAGTTATGCGAGCCTTTCTCCTGTATCATCCCCCATATTGAAGTCACTTTCATCCTCTCCTCCATGAGAAGAATTTCGCAAAGCTTCAACTTCTTCTCAAAGCCTAACTAACTCTTCATTTGCAGAAACAACTGCCTGAAGGGCAGTTCTACCGTCACCAACCACCTCCTGCTCAACCAAGAGCACATCAATATTTCTTGAGACTGGAATCTTCCTTCAAGCAAGAAGCTTTAACAAAGTAGACTTCCCCATCCCATTTGGTCCAACCAAACCATATCTTCTCCCATGGGATATCTTAACCGAGCCATTCTTTACAAGCTCTTTCCCACAAGTTGACACTGAGAAATTGTCCACGGTAATATCTTTGACATTAGCATCTGCGTCATCCTCACCATCAAGGATAGAAGCCCGACTACCAATAACTACGGTGAAAGCATCGCGATCATCTTTAAGGGCCCCTTTGCCTTGGGTTTAGCAGAAGTAGCTTTCTTTGCTTTATCAGGTTTCTGGTCCATGCTAGCAAGCATAGCTGAAACAGAAAATTTCTCTTTTTTCACCTCTTTGCTGCTTCCCTTAACTTTTGCAGTAGAAACACCCTCCTCTTGCTTTTTCTTTCCCATTGCATCAATTACTCTGGTCAAATAAAATGGATAAACAAATCATCAATTAAGCTCCATTTATCTGATGCTTTGTTGTTATTTTATGCATATTACCAGTTTTTCGTGTCTCAAAAGTTACCGAAAAGGAAAAGAAACTATTTAAAAATGAAATTGTATTTTATTAGATCTGAATAAATGGGATGAAAATATTCTACTATTTTCCGTGCCCCTACATATGACTCTACGCACAAAATTAATTCTAGGGTTTTAAGTTAGGGGTTGTAGTTAGAGTTTAGAAAATTTAGGGTAGGGTGTAGGGTTTAAGATTTAAAATTTAGGGTTAGTACTTAAAATTTTATTTTGTAGTGTTTTTAGTGTTGGAGTATATGTAGAAACACCGAAAAGGGACAAACGAATTTTATCGGAATAAATGAGTGTATATATGAATCAAACATAGTAAACTAATTTATTATTGTTGAGCTGCTTTTCTCCTTTTCTAGTATTCACCATGCTCAATGGCCAAAATTGCATTTTCATCATTTATTATTATAATCCAGTATTGCATCATTCAAATACTATAACCGTAATCTTATTATTAAAAAAATCCCTCAAAATCTTTATACCTGTAATAACTAATATGTATATGGATTAAGGTAGTCTTTTTTTTCTTGGTTCTAGCAGGTTCGTTTTTAAAAAATAAAATTAAAAAAAAGTCCCTACATCTTTATAAATTATACCTATAGTAATAAGTATACTTCGTTAATCCTAATTAGCATCAACAGTTGCAATACATACTCACTAGCACAACTGTAACACTAAAAAATTACGCTCAAATTGTAAATTTCAAAGTAAAATAATCTTTAATTTAAAAATTTAATTTTGAAATCCCTAATTGAAAACCCTATCAATTAAGAATTTTTAATTCAGAATCTTTATTTTTTTTATGAGGGACTAAATAAGAATTTTTATCAAACTTAAAAGTTAATATGAAATTTCTTGAAAATTTAAGAACTAATTCCATAAATAACCCTTTATCAAATTGAATTTTAATTTGCTTTGTTTTTCGTCTTTTTAATTGTTTATTATATATATAGTCCTTTAATTTTAAATTGAATTCTAATACCATCCTCCACTCGTCTTCTTTTAATTATTTTATTTACTTTTATTCTTTTCTATCCTATATCACTTTCATTATTTTACTTAAATATCTCAATAATTATAAATAACCCTATCAATATATACGTTTTCATAATATGTTTTTACTATGATTTATGAATCATGATTTATGGACTATGATTTATAAACTGTGATTTATGGACTATGATTTATGAAGTATGTTTATGGAATATCGGATTTATGGAACTTTGTTTATGAAATTTGATTTCTAATCATCATATCATTGTATAAGCATGGGTTGGGATTTGTTCGGGGAAGTTCAGGGCAGAATTCCACTTCGGATTGGCAGATGTAGTGAGGAGTTCTGGGGAACTTTCCTCTTGGCTGTTGTAGTTGGATGCATTGCTTTGCGCTTGTGATTTATGTGTTATGCTTTAAAGAATTTAAAAAAAAATATTACTATGTTTTTACGACTATGATTTTCTTGCACTTTAGAGACACACTAAACTCTTTAGCTTACTCCCCCATAGTTTCCTCTTACAGATATCTTTAGGCTTTAGGCGACGTGGTACTTAGAGGATCTCATATTTTATCCTGTTATTTTATTTCAGTACAAAACTATTTTCAGTTATTCAGATTATTATTTATTATTTTGGGATTTTAATGTAATTTTGGATTTGAGACTTATTATTTTTTTACATGTGTTTTCAGACTTAAATTTGAATATCTTATTTAAATTATATAATTATTATTTTAACGTTCGAGTTTTATAATTATTGAGATATTTTATATTTTTTATCAGAAATAATTTATTATACGCTATTTTAATATATCACAATTCGAATTGGTTTTTTAAGGTTAAATTTTTCAATCGTGACTTCCTAAATTCGGCTATTTCTTCTAGGTCAGGTTTAGGGGGTTACATTTAGTGGTATCAGAGATAAGTTCAATCATCGGGTTGTGAGGCTCACTTAAAATTTTAAGCAAAAAATGATTTTTGCATGTATATTAAATATTTTTGGGCAAAATGAGATTTTCTAATAAATTTATCATTTTAAAGAATTAAAGATATATTTTGAATAGAGACTCCAAGTACCAACTCTAATTTTAGGATTAATTATTTTTGTAGATAGACTATTATGTCATCCCGTAGGAGCTCTAGATTAGCGACCGACCGTGATCATACTAGTTCCTATAAATTTGAGACCTAAGCCTATCTGAAAACTTTGTGTTGTCATTTGTAGCCTGATTCAAAATGCTCTTTTAAAATTTTATCTAAACATCGTTAAGTCTGAAATTTTGAGGATACAATTTATGTAAGGGTGTGAGAGTTGTAACACCAAAAAAATTACGCCCAAATTGTAAACCCTAGAGTTGAAAAGTCCCTAATTTTGAAATCCCTAATTGAAAACCCTAACAATTGAGAATTTTTAATTCAGAATCCTAATTTTTTTATGAGGGACTAAATAAGAATTTTTATCAATCTTAAAAGTTAATATGAAATTTCTTGAAAGTTTAATGTGAAACCAAAATTGATTTTGATATAACAATTTAAATTATGGACTAAATTGTAAAACAATAAATTTTTAAGTATTTTCAAAGACTTACATTTTGACAAGCCATTTTGAACCAAACATTATTTCAAGTCAAAACATATTTAAAGGTTCGATTTTAACTAAGTCTTTTAATGAGTTTTAAAGCCAAGCTTAAAAAAAATGCCCATGCGTATCGATACACTTAAGCGTATCGATACGGTTTTTCAACACTGGAATTTTAATCGTTCATGGCATACTGATACGGTTTAACCCCGTATCGATACAATATTCATTTGGGTAAGACTTTAAGTTATAGCGTATCGGTACGCATTGGAACCGTATCGATACAATTTTCTAATGTAAATATTATTTTGCTATAGTGTACCGATACGACATGTTACCGTATCGATACGATATGCTGACCTTTTCAAAATCCTTGCATTTAATTTTCGAACGATGGCTTGTCAGTTAGATGGTATCCTAAATTTTAAATAACCGTTGAACGATATCGATACGCTAAGGGAGCGTACCGATACGCTTTTTATCAAAACCAAACTCAGGATTCCAGTGAGCAAAATCCGTATCGATATGCCTATACGTATCGATACACCCCTTAATACCGTACCAATACGCCCTTCAAGCGTATCGATACGCCCTGTTTTTCAGTCACAACGACTCTTTCTTATTTGATACAGGTACCGATACGCCCACGAGCCATACCGATATAGTAAGTTGTTGAGCAACATTTATTGCGGGATATTGCAGCCCAACGGCTCTATTGATGATCTCAACCACCCAAACGGCTAGAAATCAATGCAAGGGTATAAAAACAAGTCTCAAATGTCACAGCAACAACTATTGAACCTACAAGAAACATCAAAGCACACAAATCCAAACCTTGTTCTTTTTAGAGTCAAATCTTTGTACCGAACTCCATTATGATTTTCATTGTAATTTTTATTGTGAGATTGGAGAGTGTTTGATTGTAATTGGGTAAATGTTGCGTGTAAAAGAGTCTATCGCAATTATAGTGCAAGTGTACACGACGCAAGTAGTAAAGTGATACGAAGTATCGGATATCGTCTCCACAGGGATTGGGCTAATATCTTCACCTTTTTTCACTGCATGAAGTAAAGAAAATAATTAAGAGAATTGTCACAAAAATAATAAAGAAAAACGTAAATAAAAGGATTGAGATATCAAGATAGAGAGAATGGGCTGGTATTGAATTGCTCGGTAGTGCAGGTATTGCAGAGTTTAGGAAATCCAGTTCTGTCGTCGCGCCTGTCGCAGCAGCACCTGTCGCGGCAGCTATCCGTTGGCTGTCGCGGCATCAAACACACCAACTCCGTACTTCAAGCTTGGCAAGAATCTCAGATCTGCCTTAGCCTATCCCTAGGTCCAAGTCTGTCGATAATCACGTCTTTGATGATACCTCCCGGCGTGAATCGAAGGATGAACACCGATGTGTATGAATTCTTCCTTAGCCACTTAACCTTGCCCTATCCCTAGGCACAAGATAGTTCAACTATAAACTAGAGAACTTGCTCTTATTTCTTTCGTATACTTAACTCTCCCGATGCTAAGTAAATGGATAACCTCACAATGCTCTCCTGATGCTCTTGCAAGATGTTAATAACCAAAATAAGAGAACTTGAAGTTTATTTTATTGAACTTGGAAAATCCTAAAACAAAACAACCCTTGCAACTACTTTACAAAACAACCCGTGGCCCTAGGGGGAATTTAGAACATGTTGGTGACGGGTAAACGACAGAGGGGTTTAGGTTATCGGTTATGAGGTAAGATGAGGGATGATCTCTTCTAGGTTAAAACCTATGCCCTTATATAAGCTTTGGGCTCAAGTATTCTAAGTTAACAAGGATTACAACTTTAATTAAAAGTAAGATTCTAATAAAGACTTAATCTCTAAATATCCTACTTTGCAGCCGCCATCCTTGTTTCTAGGGAATTCCTCTCCTTGAGCTTTGGCTTGACATATCTTTTGATCCGGGGCTTGGAAAAATATTTGGCTTTCACACGACAGACGAGCAGATTTTTCTCTATCTATCGAGGTCCACTTTACTTTTCCTCTTCATAAGGCTGCTGTCACCTTGCTGTCACGACAGGTCCATGGCAGCTTCGTCCTCATCGTCTGCTTGTCCAGTTCAGCTCTTCTGCTTCTCTGCCCTGCGCCTGCCTTCTTCGTCTATGATGGCAGCAACCTACAAAATAAGCCATCTTTTAGTAGAATCTGTGCCTTTTACATATTTGTGATGTTTTGCTGTAAACTAACCTAAATGCAATGCAATGATGCTTGAATGCAGCAGAAATATGGGTTAAAAAGGGTGTAAATAATAGAACTTTTACACACTCAACACACCCCCAAACTCAAGTTTTTGCTTGCCCTCAAGCAATTAAGACCTAAAAGAAAAATGAAAATTTTTGTGTTGGCCTTCAAACAGTGAACTGTCCCTTACCCGTCGCTCATTCTCTGTGGTAGCAGCAACCTGTCGGAAAGGTTAGGATATGTCCGAAATCTTCCTATAGCTCTCGTGTAGTGTGTGCATGCTTGTGAACAGTTATATGCTAAGACTCTCTTAGTTTCACTAGAATATTCAACTTTTTAACTCGAATTTTTATGCCAAAGTTTATTTTCTTGAAGACACATTTTCATGCTTCTTTTTCTTTCATTTTCAAGCTAAATTTTTCTAGAGCCAGTTTTGGGCACCTCTAGTTAGCTTCCTAGAGCCGGTTTCGGGCACCTCTAGGTTTTTGATTTTCTTTTGCTAAACTTCTTTCCTAGAGCCAGTGTTAGGCACCTCTAGGGGCTATTCAAGTACTAAGCTTTCTATTCTAGTTTGGCTAAAAGAAATCTGAGCAATATAACAGTCACAATGGTGTTTTAAGTTTTCAGAACTATAGAAAGGCTCTAAACTTCTCCTTAACCTGTCCTAAAGATGCTGCCACGACAGAGCTGTCATGACAGGTAAGTTAACTTCACAGTTTTAAGCCAACAATTTAATCTTTTTTTTTGAACTTAAATAAAAGACACACAAATAATAAAAAGATGTACTAAGACTTCATTAATGATGGAGGGTTGCCACCCTAAAACTCGAGGGTTGCATTGCCCTCAATGCAAAATGACAGAAAAACAAAAATATGAAGACAAGCACATCACAAAAGATATAGGCAGGCAGCAATAAAAGAAAAATAAAAACTTAAATTTTCAGTCGCTGTCCTCGCTGCTGCTGCTTACTCAGATCTGACGGCGGCGTCTGGGCTGTGGAGGAGGCTGGGCAGGTTCAGGGGCAGGTTGCTCTGATGATTCTGCTGGGGAGCCGGCTGGATTGAAAGAAGAGATAGGCATAGCCACTACCAGCTCCATGAGGCTATTGATGTTGTTGTCTGTCCAGCCTCTGCCCTTGATTAGTTTGTCGGAGGGTTCCTCGGGGACAGCAGCACAGCGGCATAAGGATGTTATTCTGAATGGCAGGCAGAGGCGGGAGTCGGAGCAGAAGGTGTAGTCCAGGATGTTGTCCCTCATATAGCGACCCACATCAATAGGCCTGTCGTGCAGGATGGAATGAATAAGGGCGAGCCGCTGCTGGTTTACTGTCGTGTGGTGGGAAGAAGGCATGATACGCTTTTTGATGAAAGCGTTCCAGAGTTTGGCTTCCGGGAGGAGCTGCCCCCTTTTGACAGAGTGGGGGTTCTTTTTGCTCATTGTCCATGTTGTTCCTTCCTCTGTCACCTCCGCCATGACAGCACCATAGGCGGCAGCATCGAGGGTGTCGAGAAATTTCTGGTGGGCATCATCATCGGGGCCAAAGTAGAGGCCAAACATGTGGTTGATGCTGTCAGCTGTGAAGGGCACCTTTACACCTCGAACGGTGACAGTTGTTGTTGTTCTGCTGTCGACAGCAGCATAGAACTCCCGGACTAATGTGTCGTTTAGTTCTGCTGGTTGTTCGGCGAATTGCTCCCATAGTTGAGCCGTGATTGCCCTTGTGATGAATGGTCGGAGGCCCATGTGGGGTGCTTTTCGGATGTAAACGAAACCCCTTTCCTCCCATAACTCTTTTGCGGCGAAGGGTGTTGCTGTTGCTGAAGAAGAGGCTGAGGCAGCACTACGACGGGTCTGTCTAGACGACATGTTAGGTGCAAGGGTTGTGAAAATAAAGAAAGCAAATAAAAAAATAGAGGAGAAAGCAAGGAAGAATAAGCAGAAGTGAGAAAAATGAAAATGAAAACGGGGTTTTATAGCGGTCGAGTTGCTGCTCGTTTAATGTTGTAACGGCAGGCGTGAATAACGGGGCGACGGATGGGATTTAGCGTGTCTGACGCGTCTGACACACATTTATGCGTCTGTTACGCGTCTGCCACACGCTTCTGTGTCTGCCATGTCAATCTGTTGACAGCCTGTCATATCTGTCTGCGGCGGCAGCCGAAACGACAGGCTTCCATAAATGGGCTTTGTTGGGCTGATGGATGGGTGGTGGGCTTGGGTCACTTCTCCTTTTCTTCTTGACTCCTTTATTTCCTAAAAAAATAGAAAAACAAAACATTATTCGAATAAAATAAACCTAATTTCCTAATTTCCTAATAAATAATAAAAATAAATAAAAATAAAATTTAGGTTAAATTAGGAGTGCCTTGTGGGGCATCTCCTAAAGTAACCACTTCCTGTATTCCTGGGGCTTTAGTCCCCTGATAACGCTTGAGGCGCTGTCCATTGACTTTGAATTGGTGCCCGTCTTTTAATGATCGGATTGTGATGGCACCATGGGGAAAAACTTGTACCACTTGAAACGGGCCAGACCATCTAGACTTTAGCTTCCCTGGGAAGAGTTTAAGTCTAGAATTAAACAACAACACAAGCTGCCCTGGGCAGAAATGCTGTGGCAGCAGTTTCTTGTCATGCCACTTCTTAGTCTTTTCCTTGTAAATTCTTGCATTATCGTAGGCCATTGTCCGTAATTCCTCAATCTCGTTCAGATCTAATAGCCTTTTCTGGCCTGCGTTGTCCAAGTCCATATTCACTACCTTGATTGCCCAATATGCTTTGTGCTCGATCTCAACAGGCAGATGATATGTTTTCCCATAAATTAAACGGTATGGAGACATGCCCAATGGAGTCTTAAAAGCTGTCCTATATGCCCATAATGCATCGTTCAGAAGTAAAGACCAATCTTTCCTAGTTGGTTTAACCATCTTCTCAAGAATGTTCTTCACTTCCCTATTGGATATCTCAGCCTGTCCATTGGTCTGTGGGTGGTATGCTGTCGCGATCCTATGCTTGACACCATATTTCCTCAAGGCGGCAGCAATTACCCTATTATAAAAATGTCTCCCTTCATCACTGATAATCGCCCTAGGGATGCCAAATCTAGAAAAAATGTTTTTGTGCAAAAACTTTTGGACCGTCTTGGCATCATTCTTTTGAGTGGCGATGGCTTCAACCCACTTAGAGACATAGTCCACTGCTAGGAGAATGTATAGATTTCCACACGAAGATGGAAAAGGTCCCATAAAATCAATCCCCCAAACATCGAAGATCTCGACTTCTAGAATGTTCTGCAGTGGCATCTCGTTTCTCCTCGAGATGTTACCTGTCCGCTGGCACCTGTCACAGTTTTTGTAAAACTCCTGTGCATCTTTATAGAGTGTCGGCCAGTAGAACCCTGACTGCAGCACCTTGGCACCAGTTTTATTGCCTCCTAAGTGACCTCCATATTGTGAAGCATGGCAGTGATGGAGAATGTCCTCTTGCTCTTCTTGTGGTACACACCTCCTTATAACCTGATCTGCGCACATTTTGAAAAGAAAAGGTTCGTCCCAATAATAATGCTTAACATCATTTTGGAACCTCTTCCTGGCTTGATAGTTAAGATCAGAAGGAAGTATTCCGCTAACTATAAAATTAACGAAATCAGCATACCAAGGGAGTTCAGAAGACTTACCTGCCGCCATGGCTGTCGCGGCAGCGATTGCAGCAGCAAAGAGCTGCTCATCTGGGAAGGTCTCCAGTATGTTTGTCTCGTCTATTGGTAGACTCTGTCCCTTCTCCAACCTTGACAAGTGGTCTGCCACCTGATTTTCTGTCCTCTTTTTGTCCTTGATCTCGAGGTCGAACTCTTGCAATAGTAGGATCCACCGTATCAGTCTAGGCTTTGCGTCCTTTTTCGCGAACAAGTACTTAAGGGCAGAATGGTCTGTATGCACTATTACTTTCGTCCCAAGTATGTAAGAACGAAACTTGTCGATGGAGAACACCACAACTATCAGCTCCTTTTCTGTGGTGGTGTAGTTCACTTGGGCGTCATTCAACGTCTTGCTAGCATAGTATATGACGTGAAACAGCTTATCTCTACGCTGCCCAAGTGCTGCCCCGACAGCATAGTCACTAGCATCACACATAATCTCAAATGGTTGTGTCCATTCTGGTGGCTGTACTATGGGGGCTGTCACTAGCTTTTCCTTCAGAACCTTGAATGCTGCAGTACATTCTTCATTAAAGTCAAAGGGTCGGTTTTGCTCTAAGAGATGGCATAGGGGATTGGTGATTTTTGAGAAATTTGCAATGAATCTCCTATAAAAACCAGCATGCCCTAAAAAACTTCTAATGCCCTTGACTGTTGTTGGCGGCGGCAGCTTCTCTATGACTTCAATTTTGGCCCTGTCGACTTCTATCCCACGGCAGCTAATCTTATGGCCAAGGACTATCCCTTCGTCCACCATAAAGTGGCATTTTTCCCAATTTAGAACAAGATTAGCTTTTTCACATCTTTCAAGTACCTTTTGAAGATTGCCGAGGCAGCTCTCAAAATCGTCTCCAAAGACGGAAAAATCATCCATGAAAATCTCAAGGAAGTCCTCTACCATGTCGGAGAATATAGCCATCATGCACCTTTGGAAGGTGGCAGGTGCATTACAGAGTCCAAACGACATCCTCCTAAATGCGTATGTTCCGTAGGGGCATGTGAAAGTCGTCTTTTCTTGATCCTCCGGTGCAATAGCAATTTGATTGTTACCTGAATAACCATCAAGAAAACAATAGTAAGGTCTACCCGCTAATCTATCAAGCATTTGATCAATAAAGGGTAAAGGAAAGTGGTCCTTTCGGGTAGCTTTGTTAAGCTTCCGATAGTCCATACAAACCCTCCAACCGGTCACAGTCCTGGTTGGGATTAACTCATTGTTCTCGTTGGTTATCATGGTCATTCCTCCTTTCTTGGGAACACATTGCACCGGGCTCACCCATTTGCTGTCGGAGATGGCGTAAATAATACCAGCATCTAACCACTTTATTATCTCTTTACGCACTACCTCCTTCATCGCATGGTTTAGCCGCCTTTGGGCATCAATAGTCGGCTTATGATCGTCCTCTAGGAGGATTTTGTGCATGCATAACGCCGGACTAATGCCTTGTATGTCTGCTATCGTCCATCCCATCGCCTTCTTGTGCTGCCTTAGCATGCTGATTAGTTGTCGTTCCTGTTCCTACGGCAGCTTAGCAGAGATGATTATGGGCAGTGTGTCATTGGAACCAAGATAAGCATATTTTAACTGCCCTGGCAGGGGCTTAAGTTCTAAGACAGGTGGTTCAACAATAGATGGCTTTTGGATTAAATGGTTATCCGAAGTGTAATTCAAAGGTTCGAATAACTTACCTGGACGATGGTCTAACCAGTTTACCTCCTTCTAACCTTCAGTATCAGATGTATCAGATTCAGAGGAGTCACTATCGTCGGTGCTGTCGTCGTTGCTGTCGTGATAGGCCTGTAGGTGGCTGTCGCGGCAGTGACCAAATTTTATATCACAACAGCCCGACCTGATGCAGGGGTGATCAAGAGTCACCTCAATGATGGCCTTGCATTCCTCGTCCACATCGGCATGTTTCATCGCTTGGAGAACATTCAACTTAATCTCTTGATCGTTCACTCGCATGGTGAGTTCTCCTTTTTCCACATCAATCAATGATCTTCCCGTGGCTAAGAAGGGTCGCCCAAGGATGACTGGTGCGTTTTCGTCTGCCTCACAATCTAAGATAAGAAAGTCAGCAGGAAAAATAAGCTTATCCACTCTTACCAGAATATCTTCAATTTTTCCCTCGGGATGAACGTAAGAGCGGTCGGCCAGCTGCAGAGTTACTGTCGTGGGCCGCGCCTTCCCAATACCTAATTTCTGAAAAACAGATTTGGGCATTAGATTAACACTAGCACCAAGATCACAAAGTGCCTTACCCACGAATTTATTTCCGATTACGCAAGGATGATGAAACTCCCCGGATCCTTCTTTTTCTGGGGTGGCTGCCGATGAAGAATACTCATGCAACCTTCTGTCATCTTTACCGTTTCAAACTCCCCAAGTTTAGATTTTTTCGACATAACATCCTTGAGAAATTTAGCATAACCGGGCATCTCCCTAACGGAATCTAACAATGGAATATTAATATGAACTTGCTTAAAAATATCACAAATCTTTTTAAGTTGAGATTCATGCTTAGCTTGCTGTATCCGTTGAGGGAAAGGTGGCGGGGGACGATAATCAGCAATGCGTCCCTCCCACTGCATGCGAATTTGAGGACGATAATCATCTTTTTTCTCCTCTGTTGCTTCTGCTGTCGTGACAGGCTCATCGGCAGCAGTCTGTTTATCACCTGTCGGGGCAGCTTCCTCGGCAGGTTTATCCAAGGCTGGTTCCTTTTCTGTTTCAGCTTCTTTTTCCGGCCCTGGTAGTTTCTCCCCACTCCTAGTAGTAATTGCCTTACATTGCTCATGTGGGGGCGGTCTAGCATTTTCAGTATTGCTAGGGAATCCTCCATTCTGCCTCGACTTAATATGTTGAGAAACCTGACCCATTTGTGTCTCTAGAGATTTCAAGGTAGCTTCATGATTTGTCATCCTCATCTCGGTTTTATCCATAAAGGTTTCCGTCTTCTTGACAAACTGATTCATATTTTCCATATACGTACCGGTCTGAGACATAAAGGTGGCCAGAGTCTGTTCCAATATACTGTTCGTAGCAGGTGGTGGCTGCTGTTGCTGCTGCGGCGGCAGGTGCGGCGGCAGTTGCTGCGGCAGTTGCTGTCGCGTCAGCAATCTAGGTCCTCCCTGATTCTGATTGTGTGCTTGCGGATTCAGGGCATTGTTAGGATTACTCCAGGAAAATTTGGGATCCTTTCTCCAATTCGGATTATAATTGTTGGAATTGTAATTCGGCTTGTAATTTCCAACATATTTTCCCTCTTCTATTTGTATTGGGCATTCATCCCGACTATGATTTCCCTTACAGATGGTACAAACTTCCTCGACAACAAATCCTTGTAATTCATCTTTATTCAATAACCGTTTCATTGCTTTAGTAAGGAATGCTACCTGTGATTTGATAGTGTTGTCGGCCTCATAGTCCTTGATAGCAAGTACCCGTTTACCCCCTCTTCTGGCTGTCGAAAACTGCTCCTCATTCTTAGCTAGATTTTTCAAGACTTGCAATGCCTCGTCTGGATCTTTATCCAATAATAGTCCATTTGCTGCAGAATCAATTCGAATGCGAGTTTGTAAGTTAGCAGCATTATAGAACTTAGTTACCTGATTCCAGACAGGGAATCCATGCATTGGGCAGTTTCGAAGAAGAGTAGTAAATCTGTCCCAGGCCTCGTGCATCGGCTCGTCATCTTCCTGTTGAAAAGTAGCAATTTCATTACGTAATCGCTCAGATAAATGCGAAGGATTAAAACGAGATAAAAATTCACGAGATAAATCTGCCCAAGTTACGATTGAACCCGGTGTAAGTTTATTCCACCAAGTTTTAGCTCTGTCCCTCAATGAATGGGGAAATAGCTGAAGCCGCAGTATCTCTGGACTAACTCCTGGCAGTCTAAAAGAACCACAGATCTCCTGGAACGTTTTGAGATGCTCCCTAGCATCTTCTGTCACAGCACCACTAAACTGCCCGACATTGTTGATCATACTAAACATGACAGGTTTAAGCTCGAAGTTGTCAACATCAATATCCGGCAGCGTGGTCTCCAGCTCTACATGATCGTTCAGCATGTAGTCACGACAGGACCGTCGTCCATCTGCTGCGGGCGGATCACCGACAGGCGGGTTATTATCGCCAAGGGGTGGTATGCGACCGCCGGCAGGTTGGTTATGGCCCATCTTCTCTAGCTGTTCCTCGAGGTATTCGTTTCTGTCTAAAAGGCGGCGAAGTTGTTTCTTGAGATTGAAGGAACGTTCGATTTCCGGATCTAATTTATACTCAGGATCTTCACCTCTTTTAGATCTGTGCATAAACAAGAAAACCTCGTGAAAAGCAAGAGTTGAAAGTACTAACCAAAAATAGAAAAATAAAAAGAAAAACAAAAACAGAAATTAAAACGAAAAGTGCAATAAAAGAAAGGTGTAGTTATGTTGCCAATCCCCGACAACGGCGCCAAAAACTTGTTGCGTGTAAAAGAGTCTATCGCAATTATAGTGCAAGTGTACACGACGCAAGTAGTAAAGTGATACGAAGTATCGGATATCGTCTCCACAGGGATTGGGCTAATATCTTCACCTTTTTTCACTGCACGAAGTAAAAAAAAAATTAAGAGAATTGTCACAAAAATAATAAAGAAAAACGTAAATAAAAGGATTGAGATATCAAGATAGAGAGAATGGGCTGGTATTGAATTGCTCGGTAGTGCAGGTATTGCAGAGTTTAGGAAATCCAGTTCTGTCGTCGCGCCTGTCGCAGCAGCACCTGTCACGGCAGCTGTCCGTTGGCTGTCGCGGCAGCAAACACACCAACTCCGTACTTCAAGCTTGGCAAGAATCCCAGATCTGCCTTGGCCTATCCCTAGGTCCAAGTCTGTCGATAATCACGTCTTTGATGATACCTCCTGGCGTGAATCGAAGGATGAACACCGATGTGTATGAATTCTTCCTTAGCCACTTAACCTTGCCCTATCCCTAGGCACAAGATAGTTCAACTATAAACTAGAGAACTTGCTCTTATTTCTTTCGTATACTTAACTCTCCCGATGCTAAGTAAATGGATAACCTCACAATGCTCTCCTGATGCTCTTGCAAGATGTTAATAACCAAAATAAGAGAACTTGAAGTTTATTTTATTGAACTTGGAAAATCCTAAAACAAAACAACCCTTGCAACTACTTTACAAAACAACCCGTGGCCCTAGGGGGAATTTAGAACATGTTGGTGACGGGTAAACGACAGAGGGGTTTAGGTTATCGGTTATGGGGTAAGATGAGGGATGATCTCTTCTAGGTTAAAACCTATGCCCTTATATAAGCTTTGGGCTCAAGTATTCTAAGTTAACAAGGATTACAACTTTAATTAAAAGTAAGATTCTAATAAAGACTTAATCTCTAAATATCCTACTTTACAGCCGCCATCCTTGTTTCTAGGGAATTCCTCTCCTTGAGCTTTGGCTTGACATATCTTTTGATCCGGGGCTTGGAAAAATATTTGGCTTTCACACGACAGACGAGCAGATTTTTCTCTATCTATCGAGGTCCACTTTACTTTTCCTCTTCATAAGGCTGCTGTCACCTTGCTGTCACGACAGGTCCATGGCAGCTTCGTCCTCATCGTCTGCTTGTCCAGTTCAGCTCTTCTGCTTCTCTGCCCTGTGCCTGCCTTCTTCGTCTATGATGGCAGCAACCTACAAAATAAGCCATCTTTTAGTAGAATCCGTGCCTTTTACATATTTGTGATGTTTTGCTGTAAACTAACCTAAATGCAATGCAATGATGCTTGAATGCAGCAGAAATATGGGTTAAAAAGGGTGTAAATAATAGAACTTTTACACACTCAACAGTAAACATCATCCTTAGAGAGGCTTTTGTAAAGTTTACCAAAAACTCTTCTTTGTTAGAGTGAGTGGATTAAGGTTTAGGTAGAAAGCTTAATCAAAATTGTAAGGTTTCTTCCTTATCCAAGAAAAGGGGAAGAATCAATTAGTGGATTGGTTGAAAATCCTTAGTGGGAGCTAAGGCAGTGGATGTAGAGTTCATTGGAGAACTTGAACCACTATAATTGCCTTGTGTTCAATTTTTATTCTACCAATTTCCACTCTTAAAATTTTTATCTCCAATTTACCCCCTCTTGGCCATTTTCCATTGTTTGATCAACTCAACAATTGGTATCAGAGCTACACTCATTGGAAGGATTACAACCTTCTTGAGTCGATTCTAGGAGATTTTGATCAACAACAAGTCAAACATTGGCATCCACCTCCACTTCCAACCTCTGTGAGTCTCAATCTACTACCAAACCGCCATTCTTCAATGGGAATAACTTCCCATATTGGAAGAATAGGATGCGACTCTTCATCAAATCCACCGACTACATGGTATGTGATATAGTTGAAGAAGAGCCATACATTTCGATGAAGAGAGATAGTGAAGGAAGACTTGTCCCAAAGGTGAAAGCTGAAATGACTGAAGATGATAGAAAAAAAGAATGCAAGTCAATGATAAAGCTTTGCATGTCATCTTTTGTTCTCTTGGTCCGGATATCTACTCCAATGTGTCTTCAATCGAGAATGCCAAGGAAGTTTGGGATACCCTCGAGACAACATATAAAGGAACTAGCGATGTTAAAGAAACAAATATCGAGCAACTCAATTTAAGCTATGAAAACTTCAAGATGGATCCCGATGAGAGTGTCTCCAAGATGTTTGATTGATTCTCGGTCATCGTCAATGGATTAAAAGGTTTCAGTGAAATCATTCTCGAAGACAAGCTAGTGAGGAAGCTATTGTATTCTCTTCTGGAATCATGAGATAGCAAGAGAATGACCATTATTGAAGCTAGAGATTTGAAGAATCTCAAGTTAGATGCTCTTGTTGGATCTCTACTTACCCATGAGATCGTAAAGAAGGGAAGAAAAGAAGATGGAGGAGAAGAAGGAAGTTGAGAGAAAGAAGATTGGAATTGCACTTAAAGTTTCATACCATGATAGCGATTCTAGTGAGGATGAAGATGAGGAGATGGCCATGTTGGCCAAACGATTCACCCGTTTCATGAAGTCCAACCGAAGGAGAAGTTCAATAGAAAAGGGGACTTCAAGAACAAGAGTAAAGAAGAGGAGAAGGACCAAAACATTTGTTATGAGTGCAAAAAATCTGGCCACATCCGATCCGAGTGCCCTCAATTAATGAAGAAGAACAAGCTCAAAGCTCAAGTGGCAACTTGGAGTGACGAGGAGTCATCCGAGGAGGAGGAGGAAGTGGCTAACCTTTTCCTCATGGCCATTGATGATGATCCAAAGGTAAACATCAACTCATCTAATTTTGATTTTACCTATGATGAACTTCATGATGCGTATAATGAGTTGCAAGAGGTCTATGATGAGTTAGTTGAAAAGTATAAAGAGTCAATTTTGAAAAATAAGAAAAATACTTCCGATTTGAAAAATAAAAATGAGTCTCTTTCAATAACAAACTCTAAATTGGAAAAGAAGGTTTTATACCTAATAAACCTTACAAATGACCTTAAAAAGAAAAACCTTGATCTTGAGAAACTTCTTTCCGATTTTCAGGATTATCACACCAAGGAGGTGGATAATCTTAAAACTTCTATTACTATTGGGAGAAATAATTTTGAAAAAAGAAAGTCTTCTAAAACCCAATATGTAAAAAGAAAACCTTTTTATCCTAAACAAAGAAATTTTTCTAAGCAATCTAAAAATAAAAGAATTAAGAGTGTTTGGGTTCCTAAGGAACTCATTGTTTCTAATAATATAAATTCTATTGCTTCTTGGATTGCTAAGGGAACCAAGGTTTTGAGGGCTAGCACACACATACCCAAAATGATTTGGGTACCAAAAACCAAAGCCTATTTTCTTTGTTTGTAGGTGGGGCATTGCTACAAGGCCAAAGCTTCATGTCAAAACTCATGGTACCTTGATAGTGGATGCTCAAAACACATGACCGGTGACAAGAGTAGATTCTTGGAACTAAAGCCAAAGAGTGGTGGAGTAGTAACTTTCGGTGACAACTCCAAAGGCCACATTGAAGGAATTGGCTCCATTGGTAATCACTCTTCTATTTTCATTGAAAATGTCTTATATGTCAACGGTCTTAAACATAATTTATTGAGCATTAGTCAATTTATTAAGCATTGATAAAGGTTTTAATATTCTATTTGAAAAAAAATGGTTGCAAAATAATGAACATTAAATCGAATCAATTGATGCTCATAGGTCATAGGATAAGAAATATCTACATGGTGCATTAAGATGACATTCATTCATCCCATGCATGTTTAGTTGCACATGATGAACATGACTCATGGCTTTGGCATAGAAAATTAGGACATGATAGCATGAGTGTTTTAGAGAAATTAGTTTCCCTTAATCTAGTTAGAGGTTTACCGAAACTTAAGTTCTCTAATGATAAAATATGTGATGCATGCTCTAAAGGTAAACAACATAGAACCTCATTTAAATCCATTAATGATGTCTTTACTAGTAGATGCTTACAATTGATTCATATAGATCTTTTTGGGCCAATTAGGACTATGAGCTTGGGTGGTAAATCATATGCTTTTGTACTTGTTGATGACTATTCTATGTTTACTTGTGTAAAACCTATGTTTGATTTTGATATAACATAGTGTTTTAAGGATAAAATTGAAAACTTGAAATAGATTTTTAAGTCCTTCAAAAGATCTCAAATCAACAAGGCTTTAATCTAGTTTGAAAAACTCAAACTCCAAAATAATTTCTAAGTGTTCCGAGGCCAAACTATTGAAAAACATCCAGGCGTATCGATACACTTCTAGCTGTATCAATACATTTTTTACAAACTTGGCTACTGGAGAAACGTGTTTCGATTCGCCCCTTACCGTATCGAAACAGATTGCATCTATATAGATACACTATCTCTGTAAAACTGAAGGAGTTTGAATGGAGTACCGATACGGTGTCACCCGTATTGATACAAATTTCATGAAATTTTTAAATTCGAAAAGCCTTAAATGTTTTGACCATTGGTGTCAGTTGTTAGGTAATAGAAATTTAAAGTGTTGGTTGTCTCGTACCGATACGCCCTTTGCCGTATCGATACGGAAACTTCCAGTGAGCTCTATGGAAAAAATTGCATCGATACGGTGTTATCCATATCGAAACGGTCCTTGTCCCGTACCGATACGCTTAATCGCGTATCGATACGCCCCTCTTGTAATTGTGCAACGACTCTTTCTGTTTTGAGATAGGTATCGATACGGGTCCCCACGTACCGGTACGGTAAGCTGTAGAAGTGCATTTATGGTGGAAAGAGAGGGTCTCAATGGCTACATTCAATACCCTAACCACCCAAACGACTAGAATTAATGGAGAAGGTATAAAATGAAGCCATTTGAAGACTAGCAACAAGTATTGCTTCAAAAAGAAACATCCTTACAAAAAACCAAGCTCAAAGTGCCTAATTGTTTATCTCTTGTAAAATCCCAAATTGTGTTGTGTTCAATTCTGATCTTGTATTCAAATTTGGAAGGAGTGGTTGTATTTAAAGGAGCAATCTTGTATTGAGAAACATCTTTCATGCCTTAATTTCTTCTTTGTACTCTTGTGAGGGTTTGGTCAAATTTTGGGTAAAAAGTTTGACCGATACTGTAAAGGTTACCTATTAAGCCATGAAAAGGGGAAGAGCAATTAGTGGATTGTTGGAAAGTCCTTAGTGGTAGTTAATGTAGTGGATGTAGAGTTCATTTGGATCTTGAACTACTCTAAATTTCTTTGTTCTTCATTTTTAGCTACTCTACTTTCACTCCAAAATTTAAAAACCCAATTCACCCCTCTTTAGGCTTTGATCAATCCTTTAATCTACTCAACAATTGGTATCAGAGCCTACCTCTTTGAAGGATTTACAACCAGAAGAGGAGATTCTAGGAAGAATGTGATCAACTATAAAGCAAGCCATGACATCTACCTCTTGGTTAAGCATGTACGAGTCTCAATCGACCATAAAACCACCTTTCTTCAACGGTGATAACTACCTTTTTTGGAAGAACCAGATGCGTCTCTTTATTAAATACAATGATTATCTTGTTTGGGGTGCTATTGAAGATGGCCCCTCTATTCCAATGAGAAGAGACGACGAAGGAAGATTAGTGCCAAAAAGGAAGAATGAAATGAGTGAAGAAGAGAGAAAGAAGATTCAAATCAACGACAAGGCTCTTCACATGTTATTTTGCTCTTTCGGTCCCAATATCTACTCCAAAGTTTCTTGTATCGAAATTTATAAGGAAGTGTGGGATACACTTGAAACTACATATGAAGGAACAAGTGATGTGAAGGAGACAAAGATTGGAATTCTCAATCTTAGCTATGAGAATTTCAAAATGGAGCCCGACGAAACCGTTTCAAAGATGTTTGATTGTTTCTCAACAATCGTCAATGGGCTAAAGGGTTTTGGAGAGATAATCCCGGAAGACAAACTAGTCCGAAAGCTACTCTACTCACTTCTTGAGTCTTGGGATGGGAAGAGAACCGCCATCATTGAGGCCAAGAATTTAAAGACACTCAAGCTTGATGAGCTAGTTGGTTCTCTCCTAACTCATGAGATCATGAAGCAAGGAAGAGAAGATGAATGGAAGAAGGAAGAGAGAAGAGTGGAGAAGCTTGAGGTAGACAAGAAAAAGAAGCTAGGAGTGGCTCTCAAAGCTTCTCTACATGTGGAGAGCACTTCTAGTGAGAAGGAAGACCTAGAAGAATTAGCTATGATAGCCAAAAGATTCTCACGGTTTATGAGGTCCAACCGGGGTAGAAAGATTCAAAGAAAAATGGACTTCAAGACCAAAAATAAAGAAGAAGAGAATGATCAAATCATTTGCTTTGTAACGCCCCGGTTTTGGGCTCAGAAGTTTTGGGCGTTGACCGGTTCGGTCATAGTGCTGATCGAATATATAAGAGTGAATTTAGGAAAGCCTAGTTTGGGTTGCATTAAAAATATGAAAAAATGTTCTAAAATCATCTTTTAATATATATAAGTGAACTGTGAAATCAATTTTGGAAAATGAGGTTCGGAAGGTTGACATTTTGGCTAGTGACCAAAATGTAATTTTTGAAAGTTTGGTGACTGTTTTATAAAGGATTGAAACTTTGAATCTTTAAGGAGCTATTATTCCAAAAAGAGTTTCTCCAGATTTTTCTAAGATATTTTAAGGCTTTATTCTGATTTTAAAGATTATGAAAGTGGAGGGAAACCATTTTTACCATTTCTTAACTAACTTTCCATTTTCTCTCAATTTTCCTTTTCTCTCATTTTCTCTCAACCCAAACACAATTCTCCAGATTTCCTTCTCTGATTTTGGCATCTAAATCTCTCATTTCAACTCTCATTTGATTCCTAATCATCTCATCAACAAAACCTCTCAATTTGCAAGTTGTTTCATCAAGCTTTTTGGCTCTAAAAAGGAGAAATTCAAGTTTGGAGGTAAGAACGCCCTTCTCCTCTAAACTATCAGTTCTTTACTGAAATTCCTAAGTTCTCAATCCTTGATTTATGTTTTGTTAATGGCTTTTCAATTGAAATCTTGATTTTTGGCTAAAATGCAAGATTTGGTGATTTTGGTGAAATTTTCGTGTGATTTGTTTGGGCAGTGTTTTGAAGTGTCAAAATGATGTTAAATGAATGCTAAATTGATTAGAAGTTGAGGTTTAACTAATGCAATCCCGGATAGGTTGAATTTCCTAAGTTTGGCTTGAGTTTTTGGTTGTTTTTGGAGTGTTTTTGGTGATCTGTTATACCTGGAGGTATAAGGACGTGTTTGTGATCATTTTGGATGTTAATTGATGTATAAAAATGGTTAGAAGTGATGGATCTTGGCTGGGTTAAGTTTTGGAAGTGTTTGGAGGTGATTTCGGTTGTGTTTGGTAGCCGAATTGTTGGATTTGTGATGAGCAGCGAGTTGAGTCTTGTTGTTGGTGTTCTTAATGCATAATGATGCATTAATGTTCTGTTTTTGTGTGCTTGAAATAGGGGAGTTTGATCCGTGAGCTTTGGAGGTGTTGCGGAAGGTTTCGGATGCTTGGAAGGCTTGTTGGCTAGCCTTGTTTTGGTTATCGGTGAGTG
This sequence comes from Hibiscus tridactylites, assembly GCA_958450335.1. Taxonomy (NCBI): domain Eukaryota; kingdom Viridiplantae; phylum Streptophyta; class Magnoliopsida; order Malvales; family Malvaceae; genus Hibiscus; species Hibiscus tridactylites. The sequence goes on from OY288277.1 coordinate 57,532,433, forward strand.
AAGTTGGGTTTTCAGCTTTTAAACCAAGGTTTGAAGGTTTTGGGAGCTTAGTTTAAGTCTAAACAACTTTGCTAAGCTCAAGAGTAAGTAAAAGGATTTTCACTATTGAATTGTGTTGTGATTTGGTTTTAAAAGCAAATGTGGTTGATGATTGAAATGCATGTGTTTTGCATGGTTTAATTCTGTTTTGTAAGCATATTTTAGCATGGTTTAATGCTGGTTTTGAAAGCCGTATGTGAAGGATGCTCAAGGTAAGAGATCCTTGGTTTTTATACATTGAAAATGTGGTTTTGATGCATGGTGTTGCATGGTGTTTCATGGCTTTGTGTAATGCTTTAAAGCAGTGAATTGATGATGATAAATGATGGTTTTGCATATTGGTTATGCATGTGAATCATTGGATTAAAGTGGAATGGTTTTGCATATTGGTTATGCATGTGAAACATTGGACTAATGTGGTAAGATGGTTATATTGGCAAGTGATGTAAGTGGTTCTTGGTTCGTTGATCGGATATAGTTAGCCGGCTATAGGATTGGGTGCACCGTGAATTAAGTCGCCTTGGAGGTGGAGTGGTCAAGAGTGGACCGGGAAACTCCCTTCAAGTATCCTAACGAGATGATTGAGGTCATAATGGAGGTGTTGCCCATTCGAGGACCTTGGTTGAGCAAAGGTTATATGGTGGTTAAAAGTCCATATGTGAGAACCTTGTGCTTGTTGAGATCACAATGGCAGTGTTAAGTCCATGTGTGGATCTTGTGTAGGGTGTCCCGGATCTCGTTAGTGATGTTCTACAACTACCAATCGGTGAATGCAAAGGTTGTATGGTGTTTGAGAGTCCATACATGGGAATCTTGTGCATGTCAAGGTTGTATGGTGGTTAAAAGTCCATACATGGGAACCTTGGGGAAAAGCTAAGGTTGTATGGTGTTTAAAAGTCCATACATGGGAACCTTAGGATGTTGAGGTCAAATGGTGGTTAAAAGTCCATTTGGGGAGACCTTGGATTGGTAGGGTGTAGGGAGCGTAGGGACAACGCTCGGAATCCGCGTATCTGATTGGATGTTGAGTTGAAAAGTGGAGGTGGTCGATCACTTGAAGGCCAATATGATATTCTTGATTGTAAAGAAGCATGGGATGCTTGAAATGATGCATAATTGCATGTGAGGCATGAGATACTTGGAAAAGATGCATGGTTGCATGTAAAGTGTATAATGCTTGTGAATGCATGTTTACTTGTTAAGTTGAACAAGTGTTGATTATCATTTGGTAAATGATGCATGTGAGCATGAAATATCTTTATTGCATTGGAGTCTTGTAAGACTTGTTTTTAAAGGCATGTGAAGATGATGTTATGGTTCCTATGTTGCCTTGGTTAAATGCATGTGATGGATTATTTGAGTTATGGTTTTAAAAGGTTTCTTGCTCGAAATGGCTTTCAAGTCTAAGAAAGGTATGTTGTGAAATGGGAGTGTTTTCCATGGTTTTGTTTTAAGCTTTGCATATGGTGTTTATGCATGGATTGGCTAAATGGTTGATTTTCTTTTGTGAGTTGTTCTTTGAAAAGGTTTTCTTAGCTTGCTAAGCTAAGGGTTGGTTTTCATGTATGTGTAATGCATGGTTTTGAGCTTGATGTTGAAAAGGGTTTCCAAACATGGCTTTGGTAAACAAATCGGGTTTGTTTTAAAAGTGTTTAATGACCCGCTGCATTGATGGTGTTTTGGTTTTGAGCATTCCTCACTAAGCATTATGTGCTTACGCTCCTTTTTGTCTATCAATGCAGATTCTTGAAGTTTGGACAACAAGGAGCAAGGGATTCAAGGTGGACTCCAATGGAGATGTATGTCTCGGTGAATAGCTATAGCTAATAAAGGCAATGGGGTAGAATCTCTCGGGTTTATGTGTATGTGATCGTATATGTTTGATCAAGAATGTTTTAATGTTGTTGCTAATGTTGTTGGAACATGAATTGGCTTAAATGAGATTGATTTGGAAGGTTTTTGCCTAAATGGTTGCTTGTGTAGGAAGCATGCCTATAGATTTGGGGCTTTCCTTAAATGTTGTGTTTCTGTTGAATTGTTGATGCAAGTATTTTTCATTTTTTGTTGAATTGCATGTTGGTAAAGTTTGGTGGCTTTTGGAGCATGATTGGATGGTCAATGATGTGTTTGAGTGAGAAAAATGCAGCAATCTGGGCTAGGCGTTTCGGAACAGATGACACCGTTTCGGAACGGGTGCCCTGCATGAACCCAGGCGTCCGAAACGGGTGCCACCGTTCCGGAACGGTTTGGCTACTGCCAGACCCCCGTTGCGGAACGCATTGCGGAACAGCCCCGTGTTTCGAAACGGGCTTTGCCTGTTTCGGAACGGGTGACTGTTGGGGGCTGACATGGGCGGTTAAATGTTTCAAAATGTTTGCATTTTGGTCCTGAATCTTGTTTGTGCAATTGTATGAGTTCGGGATGTCCGTTTGAGCTGAAATTTGGCAGGGAAGCATGAAACCTGATTAATTTTAAGTTGGTAACTTAAAATCTGGTTAAGTCCTTTAAGTTTTCAGAAAATTACAATTTGGTCCCTAAAGTTGTAATTTGTTCAATTGGGTCCCTGTTTGATCTCTGATGTTTGTGATCTTTGAGTATGATGTTTGTGTGATCACAATTAGGGCTAATGTGCATCTAGACAAGATTAAAAGAAAAAAAAGGGTCGTTAATCAAGGTTGACTTTCGGGTTGACTTTGGTTTTCCCCGTGTGACTTTCTTAATTCGGGTCAACCGTCCAGACCGGGTTAAGGGGGTTACATTTGGTGGTATCAGAGCTGAGTTGCGAAGGTTGGGGAAAACGGTAAGTTGTTGTGATGTGTGTTTGATGTTTACCTTGTTGTGTGGTTGAAAGTTGGTTGAAACACGTGTTTTTGAGTATGTTGTTGATGTTTCTGAGCATGTTGCTGATGTATGCAAGCATGTTTTGTGATTATGAATCTTGGTCGAATTTATGTGGTTTTGTGCTAATGCTGTGAGCTGGTGATATGCTTGATGAAAGTGCTATGAGTATGTTATGTTGCTAATATGCTGATGCAATTGGATGCTGTTTGATGTAAGCATGATCAAGGTATGTTGTTGATATGCTTGTTGTTGTGATATCCATGTTGTGTTGACTGTTATGTCATGTAAAGGGGAGGATTCAGGATACCCATTGCCTTATTAATATAGCTATTGTGTTATTTTGGAGTTGGAGTTTGAATCCTTGCTTAATGCTGGTCTAACTGGTTTGTTTGCTTGTTGTGATTGTATGTTTGTTGTTGTTAGTGGTATGGCAAAGTCGATGAAAGAATGGCGGTTGAGTGAGATGGTTGCTGCCTTGGGGCAGGTTGTTAAGCCAAGGAATTCACCCTTTTGTAGAGGTGTTTTGTCTCAGCCTTCTGTGCCTAGTGTTGAAGTGGTAAGGCAAGGGAAAGAAATTGGTTCTGTGATGAAAAGTTCATTATCTGTTGTTCAGGAGGTGTTGGGAACATCTCAAGCTGTGGTAGAGGTAAAGTCAGTGGATGTGCTGGCTGTGGGATGTGAGGGTTTGCCGAAGCAGCGTTTGCTTGATTTGGGTGCTCTGGAATATCATGGTTCTACACCGGAGATGTTTGAGGCCTGGTTGGCCAGTGTGATTCTGATCTTGGATCGGGAAGGCTGTGATTATGCCTGTAAGCTGGGGAGTGTTGTTTCTCTGATGTTGGAGGATGCGTGTGCCTGGTGGACATCTGTGGCTGTGGCGTCACATATTCCTGATATTGATTGGGATTTCTTTGTATCGGCCTTTTATGGGAGGTATCTTGGAAGGGAATTTCCAAGGGTTAAGCAAGGCGCGGGTAGTACTGTTGCGGGGCAAGTGTTGCTTGGGCAAGGAGTGGAAGTTCAGCCACCGGTATGTGACCGTTGTGAAAGGCGCCATGTTGGAGGTTGTTGGGGCGCAGGTGTATGCTGGAATTGTGGTTCTAAAGTGCATGTTAAGCGTGATTGTCCACATGGAGTGAAGTCAGCTTTGGTGTTAGCCAAAGGGTATCAGAAAGGTCGCGGGCACGGCCGAGGCAAGGTTCAGAGGTGGCAGAAAGAGCAGGAAATTGTGAAGAGTGTGGGAAAGGAGAGTTGCTGGGAGTGTGGGTCTGCTGGACACATGAGACGTGATTGTTTGGCTCGGAACAGCCAAGGTTCTTTACCGCAAGGAGTTTGTGGTGACCCTGGTGTGTTAGCTGGTGCTGCAATGGTGCAGCAGGAGGATGATGGTTCCGCAAGGAAGAGAGCTCGTCTGATGAAGCTTCAGGGTGGTGTTGTGCTTCCAGGTAACCTTGTTAAGTGATCTTTGCTTTTGTTACCTTGGTTTGGTTTCTGTTGGTTTTCCTTGCGTGGTAAGTCTAGTCTTGTTGCTAGTATGTTTGGGGTAATGGTAGTTGTGGTTTGGAAACATCTTGGGTGTGAAGAAGGCTTGGGTGAGTATCTTGTGGTTAATGGTTGTTGGTATGATGGAGTTAGATAAGTTAGAAGGGAGGTAGGAGGTTGTTCTTAGACGGATTTTGAGGATGTTATTGGAGGGTGTGAACTAGCATTCATGCACAGTTAAAATCATTGTTATATGCTATATTATATATGTTGGTCCATGCATACATGTGGCATGACATTAGAGGTTTTGCATACATGTACATCAGGCATTGATAGGGCATGTAGGTGATCATGCATACGATGTTCACACTCGCTAATAACTAATCGAGTCTGTTAGTGTGGTGGTTGGTTTGGATGATGGGTTTTTAGAGGTTGTTTGGTGCTGAGTGAGAGTTAGAAGTGTTGGAGTTTGTTAAACTAGTTGCTAGTGATAGTGAGAGTGGTATAGCCTGTTGGTAGAAGGATAGTGTTTGATGCTCAAAGAGTTTAGTGGTTTGGTGGTGAAGGGTACCGGTTGAGGTTAGTATCGGTTAAGTGGTTTGTTTAGCTAAAAGGAAGTGGTAGTTCCTTGGTGCTAGAGATGTTGCAGTTTTGAGGTTGTGTTTCCAAGGGTTGAGGTAGTTTAGCTTTTAAGTTGTTGTGAAAGGGTTGTGTTGGTTCTTAGCAACCTTTGAGGAGTTCAGAAGCTGTTATGTGTGTTTGGGTTAAGTAATGTTCTGGTAATGCAAGTGTTCTGGTTGAAGTCTGTAGTGAAAGGGCTGTGAAAGATCGAAGGCTTTTGTTGGTCGTTTGGGTTCTGGTGAGAAGTGGTTGGCTGGTTGTGGTTAAGAAAGTTCCGTTTGAAGTCAGTTGGTGGTGTGTGGAACGGCTGACAAATTCAAGTTAGGGTTGTGATGTAATTTTTGGTATCTGGGTGAGTAGTCCTGGTGAGCTGTTATGGTAATGTTTGTGGCGGATGTGAAGGATTGTCAGCTTCGTTGAAGAGCTTGAGTAAACAGTTGATGTTTAAGGATTTTTGCTTGTTGGGAAAATCTTTGGAAGAGGTTTGGGAGTCGCAAGGGTTTTAGAAGCAGAGAAGTTGCCTAGTGGCTGAATTGGTTTGGTGGTTGTCTCTGTGTAGACAAGTCTTGCGAGTTGTGTGTTACAGTGTTGTCTGCTGTAAGAGCTGAAGTTCTTCAGGTTGATGTTGGGATTGTGTATAGTCCGGTTATGTGGAAGGTTAAGTCGTGGTTACCTTTGAGAGTTTGGATTTGTGAACAGTGTATGGTGGTGTTAAGTTTTGGTGGAGGTTTTGTGTGGAATGTGTTCAGTGAGGTTGAGGCGGTTGTGTTGTCTTGTGTGTTGCTTTGAGAAGGTTGTGGTTCTCTTTTCGCCGGTTGAAATTTCGAGGACGAAATTTCTTAAGGGGGGGGAGAGTTGTAACGCCCCGGTTTTGGGCTTAGAAGTTTTGGGCGTTGACCGGTTCGGTCATAGTGCTGATCGAATATATAAGAGTGAATTTAGGAAAGCCTAGTTCGGGTTTCATTAAAAATATGGAAAATGTTCTAAAATCATCTTTTAATATATATAAGTGAACTGTGAAATCAATTTTGGAAAATGAGGTTCGGAAGGTTGACATTTTGGCTAGTGACCAAAATGTAATTTTTGAAAGTTTGGTGACTGTTTTATAAAGGATTGAAACTTTGAATCTTTAAGGAGCTATTATTCCAAAAAGAGTTTCTCCAGATTTTTCTAAGATATTTTAAGGCTTTATTCTGATTTTAAAGATTATGAAAGTGGAGGGAAACCATTTTTACCATTTCTTAACTAACTTTCCATTTTCTCTCAATTTTCCCTTTCTCTCATTTTCTCTCAACCCAAACACAATTCTCCAGATTTCCTTCTCTGATTTTGGCATCTAAATCTCTCATTTCAACTCTCATTTGATTCCTAATCATCTCATCAACAAAACCTCTCAATTTGCAAGTTGTTTCATCAAGCTTTTTGGCTCTAAAAAGGAGAAATTCAAGTTTGGAGGTAAGAACGCCCTTCTCCTCTAAACTATCAGTTCTTTACTGAAATTCCTAAGTTCTCAATCCTTGATTTATGTTTTGTTAATGGCTTTTCAATTGAAATCTTGATTTTTGGCTAAAATGCAAGATTTGGTGATTTTGGTGAAATTTTCGTGTGATTTGTTTGGGCAGTGTTTTGAAGTGTCAAAATGATGTTAAATGAATGCTAAATTGATTAGAAGTTGAGGTTTAACTAATGCAATCCCGGATAGGTTGAATTTCCTAAGTTTGGCTTGAGTTTTTGGTTGTTTTTGGAGTGTTTTTGGTGATCTGTTATACCTGGAGGTATAAGGACGTGTTTGTGATCATTTTGGATGTTAATTGATGTATAAAAATGGTTAGAAGTGATGGATCTTGGCTGGGTTAAGTTTTGGAAGTGTTTGGAGGTGATTTCGGTTGTGTTTGGTAGCCGAATTGTTGGATTTGTGATGAGCAGCGAGTTGAGTCTTGTTGCTGGTGTTCTTAATGCATAATGATGCATTAATGTTCTGTTTTTGTGTGCTTGAAATAGGGGAGTTTGATCCGTGAGCTTTGGAGGTGTTGCGGAAGGTTTCGGATGCTTGGAAGGCTTGTTGGCTAGCCTTGTTTTGGTTATCGGTGAGTGAAGTTGGGTTTTCAGCTTTTAAACCAAGGTTTGAAGGTTTTGGGAGCTTAGTTTAAGTCTAAACAACTTTGCTAAGCTCAAGAGTAAGTAAAAGGATTTTCACTCTTGAATTGTGTTGTGATTTGGTTTTAAAAGCAAATGTGGTTGATGATTGAAATGCATGTGTTTTGCATGGTTTAATTCTGTTTTGTAAGCATATTTTAGCATGGTTTAATGCTGGTTTTGAAAGCCGTATGTGAAGGATGCTCAAGGTAAGAGATCCTTGGTTTTTATACATTGAAAATGTGGTTTTGATGCATGGTGTTGCATGGTGTTTCATGGCTTTGTGTAATGCTTTAAAACAGTGAATTGATGATGATAAATGATGGTTTTGCATATTGGTTATGCATGTGAATCATTGGATTAAAGTGGAATGGTTTTGCATATTGGTTATGCATGTGAAACATTGGACTAATGTGGTAAGATGGTTATATTGGCAAGTGATGTAAGTGGTTCTTGGTTCGTTGATCGGATATAGTTAGCCGGCTATAGGATTGGGTGCACCGTGAATTAAGTCGCCTTGGAGGTGGAGTGGTCAAGAGTGGACCGGGAAACTCCCTTCAAGTATCCTAACGAGATGATTGAGGTCATAATGGAGGTGTTGCCCATTCGAGGACCTTGGTTGAGCAAAGGTTATATGGTGGTTAAAAGTCCATATGTGAGAACCTTGTGCTTGTTGAGATCACAATGGCAGTGTTAAGTCCATGTGTGGATCTTGTGTAGGGTGTCCCGGATCTCGTTAGTGATGTTCTACAACTACCAATCGGTGAATGCAAAGGTTGTATGGTGTTTGAGAGTCCATACATGGGAATCTTGTGCATGTCAAGGTTGTACGGTGGTTAAAAGTCCATACATGGGAACCTTGGGGAAAAGCTAAGGTTGTATGGTGTTTAAAAGTCCATACATGGGAACCTTAGGATGTTGAGGTCAAATGGTGGTTAAAAGTCCATTTGGGGAGACCTTGGATTGGTAGGGTGTAGGGAGCGTAGGGACAATGCTCGGAATCCGCGTATCCGATTGGATGTTGAGTTGAAAAGTGGAGGTGGTCGATCACTTGAAGGCGAATATGATATTCTTGATTGTAAAGAAGCATGGGATGCTTGAAATGATGCATAATTGCATGTGAGGCATGAGAAACTTGGAAAAGATGCATGGTTGCATGTAAAGTGTATAATGCTTGTGAATGCATGTTTACTTGTTAAGTTGAACAACTGTTGATTATCATTTGGTAAATGATGCATGTGAGCATGAAATATCTTTATTGCATTGGAGTCTTGTAAGACTTGTTTTTAAAGGCATGTGAAGATGATGTTATGGTTCCTATGTTGCCTTGGTTAAATGCATGTGATGGATTATTTGAGTTATGGTTTTAAAAGGTTTCTTGCTCGAAATGGCTTTCAAGTCTAAGAAAGGTATGTTGTGAAATGGGAGTGTTTTCCATGGTTTTGTTTTAAGCTTTGCATATGGTGTTTATGCATGGATTGGCTAAATGGTTGATTTTCTTTTGTGAGTTGTTCTTTGAAAAGGTTTTCTTAGCTTGCTAAGCTAAGGGTTGGTTTTCATGCATGTGTAATGCATGGTTTTGAGCTTGATGTTGAAAAGGGTTTCCAAACATGGCTTTGGTAAACAAATCGGGTTTGTTTTAAAAGTGTTTAATGACCCGCTGCATTGATGGTGTTTTGGTTTTGAGCATTCCTCACTAAGCATTATGTGCTTACGCTCCTTTTTGTCTATCAATGCAGATTCTTGAAGTTTGGACAGCAAGGAGCAAGGGATTCAAGGTGGACTCCAATGGAGATGTATGTCTCGGTGAATAGCTATAGCTAATAAAGGCAATGGGGTAGAATCTCTCGGGTTTATGTGTATGTGATCGTATATGTTTGATCAAGAATGTTTTAATGTTGTTGCTAATGTTGTTGGAACATGAATTGGCTTAAATGAGATTGATTTGGAAGGTTTGTGCCTAAATGGTTGCTTGTGTAGGAAGCATGCCTATAGATTTGGGGCTTTCCTTAAATGTTGTGTTTCTGTTGAATTGTTGATGCAAGTGTGTCTCATTTTTTGTTGAATTGCATGTTGGTATAGTTTGGTGGCTTTTGGAGCATGATTGGATGGTCAATGATGTGTTTGAGTGAGCAAAATGCAGCAATCTGGGCTAGGCGTTTCGGAACAGATGACACCGTTTCGGAACGGGTGCCCTGCATGAACCCAGGCGTCCGAAACGGTTGCCACCGTTCCGGAACGGTTTGGCTACTGCCAGACCCCCGTTGCGGAACGCGTTGCGGAACGGCCCCGTGTTTCGAAACGGGCTTTGCCTGTTTCGGAACGGGTGACCGTTGGGGGCTGACATGGGCGGTTAAATGTTTCAAAATGTTTGCATTTTGGTCCTGAATCTTGTTTGTGCAATTGTATGAGTTCGGGATGTCCGTTTGAGCTGAAATTTGGCAGGGAAGCATGAAACCTGATTAATTTTAAGTTGGTAACTTAAAATCTGGTTAAGTCCTTTAAGTTTTCAGAAAATTACAATTTGGTCCCTAAAGTTGTAATTTGTTCAATTGGGTCCCTGTTTGATCTCTGATGTTTGTGATCTTTGAGTATGATGTTTGTGTGATCACAATTAGGGCTAATGTGCATCTAGACAAGATTAAAAGAAAAAAAGGGTCGTTAATCAATGTTGACTTTCGGGTTGACTTTGGTTTTCCCCGTGTGACTTTCTTAATTCGGGTCAACCGTCCAGACCGGGTTAAGGGGGTTACATGCTTCGAGTACAAAAAACTGGGTCATATTCGTTCCGAGTGCCCTCAACTCAAGAAGAAGGGCTTTGAGAAGAAGAAGAAACTCAAAGCCAAGCTTGCTACTTGGAGTGATGAGGAGTCATCCGAGGATGAGGAACACGCAATGGCCAACCTTTGCCTCATGACTCTTGAGGAGGATTCCTCCATGGTAACCTCTAACTCATCTTCATTTGATTTTACATTTGATGAATTGCATGATGCTTATGATGAGTTACAAGAGGTTTATGATGAGTTAGTTGAGAAGTATAAGGAGTCGGTTCTAAAAAATAGAAAAATCATTTTGGAATTAAATGCTAAAAATGACTCACTTTCTCAAGCTAACTTGAAATTTGAGAAAAATATATTAGGTTTACAAGATGAACTTAAATTTTTTCAAGATGAAAATGTAGACTTAAACAATCTTATTTCTCAATGCAATAGTGAACACCAAAAGGTGTTAAATGAGATCAATGAGCTTAAGAAGTCTTTCAATAGTGTTGGTAATGTGAAAAATGAAATATGTGAATCATCTAGATCAAACCAACCTAAAAGAAAGAATAATAACTACAAACAAAGTGGCTTCCATATGCATAATAGGACTAAAAGAATTAGAAGTGTATGGGTTCCTAAGGAACTTGTCAAATCTAATAATATTGATGCCATGTCACCTTGGATTCCTAAGGGAACCAAGCTTTTGGGAGCTAACACTCATGGACCCAAAATGATTAGGGTACCAAAAATCAAAGCTTAATATATTTGTTTGTGGATGCTCGAGGCACATGACCGAAGATAAGAGTCGATTCATGGACTTAAATTCAAAAGTGGAGTAGTAGTGACATTTGGTGACAACTCTAAATGCCACATTAAAGGTATTGGATCCATAGGTAATCACTCTACTATACTCATTGAAAATGTTTTGTATGCCGATGGTCTAAAACACAATTTATTGAGCATTAATCAATTGTGTGATAAAAGGGTTTAATGTCTTATTTGATAAAAATGGGTGTAAAATTGTTGACATTAAATCAAATAATAAAATGCTCATTGGTCATCGCATAAGTAATATATACATGGTGCATTTAGATGACATTCATACATCCCATGCACGTTTTGTTGCTCAAAATGAAAATGATGCATGACTATGGCATAGGAAACCAGGACATGCTAGCATTAGTGTTTTAGAAAAATTAGTTTCCATAAATCTAGTTAGAGGTTTACCCAAGATCAAATTCTCAAATGATAAAATATGTGATGCATGCTCTAAGGGTAAACAACATAGATCATCCTTTAAATCCATTAATGATGTTTCTACAAGTAGGTGTTTACAACTAATTCATATGGATTTATTTGGGCCTATTAGAACTATGAGCTTGGGTGGTAAATCGTATGCATTTGTACTTGTTGATGACTATTCTAGATTTACTTAGGTTCTATTCTTAAGTACTAAAGATGAGACTTTAGAAAAATTCATCACGTTTTCAAAATTAACTCAAAATGATCTTGAACTTAAGATTTCTTATATTAGAAGTGATCATGGAACCGAGTTTCAAAATCTAGTTTTTGAAGAGTTTTTCAATGAAAATGGTATTAGCCACAATTTTTGGCTCCTCGAACTCCTCAACAAAATGAGGTAGTTGAGAGGAAAAATAGGACTTTATAAGAAATGGCTAGAACCATACTTTGTGAAAACAATTTACCTAAATATTTTTGGGCAGAAGCGACAAACACCGCTTGCTACATTGTAAATCTAGTAATGATTAGCCCACTTTTAAAGAAAACACCATATGAGATTTTAAAATCTAAAAAGCCTAACATTATCTATTTTCATCCATTTAGTTGCAAGTGTTTTGTTTTAAATAATGAAAAATACAATTATGTAAATTTGATGCTAAAAGTGATGAAGCTATTTTCTTAGGGTATTCTTTAACCTCTAAAGCCTATCGTGTATCTAATAAGAGAACTTTAGTAGTAGAAGAGTCTATTCATGTTGTATTCGATGATAACCTCCTTCCGAGGAAGGAATCTTTTGATGATGATTATGTAGGAATCCTTGATGCCTTTGATGGAGGACAAACTTTAAAGGAAGATGAGATTCCAACTAAAGAAGAATATGCACAAGATCCACCTCTTGAAGCCTTGAAGGACTTGGCTCTTGAGGAAAAGGAAGTGAGCTACCCAAGGGGGTAACTACTAGATCTTCTCTTAAACTAATGAATCATGTTGCTTTTATCTCATGCATAGAGCCTAAGAACGTTAAAGAAGCATTAAATGATGATTTTTGGATTATGACTATGCAAGAAGAGTTAAATCAATTTGAGAGAAGTAATGTATGAACATTAGTTGAAAGGCCTAGTAATCAATCTACTATAGGAACTAAATGAGTATTTAGGAATAAACTAGATGAGAGTGGTAACATTGTGAGAAACAAAGCTAGAATGGATTTTGATGAAACCTATGCACCCGTAGCTAGAATGGAAGCTATTAGGATGTTGCTTGCATATGCATGTTATCATGATTTCAAGCATTTTCAAATGGATGTAAAAAGCGCATTTTAAATGGTTTTATAAATGAGGAAGTGTATGTGGAACAACCACCGAGTTTTGAAGATTCAAAATTCTCAAATCATGTTTTCAAACTAACCAAAGCACTTTATGGTTTAAAACAAGCTCCTAGAGCTTGATATGAAAGACTTTCAAACTTTTTGATTGAATAAGGTTTTGAAAAAGGTAAGGTGGACACTACACTTTTCATAAAAAGGTAAAAAAATGACATCTTAGTAGTGCAAATATATGTTGATGATATTATTTTTGGATCTACTAATGAGTGTCATTGCAAGGAGTTTGCTAAGTTAATGGAGGGTGAATTCGAGATGAGCATGATGGGGGAGCTCTCATTCTTCTTGGGACTCCAAATCAAACAAAGGAAGGATGACACCTTCATCAATCAAGCAAAGTATGTGAAAGATCTGCTTAAGAAGTTTGGCTTGGAGCAAGCAAAGCCTCAAGCTACACCAATGAGATCATATACAAAGCTTGACAAAGATGAAAGAGGTAAGCGTGTTGACTCTAAGCTTTATCGCTCTATGATTGGATCTTTGCTTTACTTTACCGCAAGTAGACCGGATATCTTGTTTAGTGTATGCTTGTGTGCTTGGTTTCAAGCTAGTCCTAGAGAGTCTCACCTTATAGCCGTTAAGAGAATCTTTAGGTACCTTAGAGATACCCCTTGTCTAGGTCTTTGGTACCTTAGAGACTAAACCTTCAAGATTCATGCTTATTCGGATGCAGATTATGAGGGGTGTAAAATCGATAGGAAGAGTACTTCAGGAACATGTCAATTCTTAGGTAGTATGCTTATATCTTGGTTCTCTAAGAAACAAAATAGTGTAGCTCTATCTACCACCGAAGCCGAGTACATATCCTTAGGTAGTTGTTGTGCTCAAGTCCTTTGGATGAAGCAACAACTCTTAGATTATTGTATTAAAGTTGAAACCATACCCCTTAAGTGTGACAACACTAGTGCCATATGCTTAACCAAAAATCTCATCCAACACTCTAGAACCAAACATATAGAAATAAGGCATCATTTCATTAGAGATCACGTCGTTAAGGAAGATGTTGTTACAGAGTATGTTGACACCTTGAACCAACTAGCGGACATTTTTACTAAACCTCTAGACAAATAGCGGTTTTGGTCCCTTAAGAGAGAGTTAGGTCTAACTAGTGTACCTTGAACCTTTAGGACTCTTTTGAGGTTAAAATCGCTTGAAATTGTGAAATTGCATGTTTATGTGTTGTTGATCTTGAAAGTATACATGCTTATCGCTAGGGGAGTATACTTCTGTTAAAATATGCTTAGAACTGCTCATTCATCAATTGCATTCTTTAGGAGGTGTTAAAGTTGAGCCTTTGGTTGTTCTTAAAGCCAAAAATGCACTTCTGGGCATAGGGTATCGATACGGCCTTCTGCGTATCGATACGCGTGCTGTATTAGGTTACCAGACTTCATTTTGTCTGAAACAGATATCGATATGGTTAAACCCGTTTTGATACGATAAGAGAGCAGTTTGATCCGGATAGCATCTGTTTTGATACGGACCTTTGACATGAGTTTCTAGGGAATTACGCTTTTACCCCCGTATCGATACACCCTCTAGCATATCGATACTCGATTGCGCATACATCTTCTTTATGGCATTTAAAGAGTTTTACTTTTACCAAAATTGAAATTTCAAAACCCTAGCCGTTTTTACTCTATAGAAAGACTCTCAATCCCTCATATTTTCACCACACAACTCAAAATCTCTTGAGGGTTTTCAACATCAAGCCAAGCTTTTCAAGCATTCCATCAATTTGGTGCAAAGTCCTTCTCTCATTCCTCTCCATCAATATCAAGGTATTAATCTCTTTTATCCTTTTATTTTCTTTGATTTTCGTTTTAAATTTTCCTTGTTTTGTTTTGTCTTCTCAAAAACAAACTTTCTCAAACTTTTTGCTTCTGTTTTGTCTTTCAGTTTTTTTTAAACATTGATCATTGATTTTCCATGAGTTGAATGAGAAAAATAATCCATACACACTGTTTTGATCTATTTTTCGAGTCAATGGCACCTAAAAAGAGAGCGCATACTAACGAAGTCGGTGAAGCTTCCAATGTTGGAGATGGTACTCGCCCAAACCTCACTCTTATCTATCAAAAGTATTTTAAGACACCGAAGATCTCACCTATTTCCGACAATTTCAAAACTACAAAATCCGTCCAGAGAGGGTAATTTCAATTCCTTTTTCTCAACTCGGAGCACTTCAAATTTGTTTACTTACCTTTGCTCCAAGAATGGAAATTTATGGATTTTATTCAAATTCCCGGCTTTTTCTATCACAAATTGGTTTTGATTTTATATGCTAATGCCAAGTGTGTTGCCAATCAAGCGGGTGTTGTGACGGCCGTTAATTCTTATCTAATGGGTAAAAATATCACCATCGATGTTCAATATATTTGTGATGTGTTTAAGTTAGAGGATGAGGGTCTTGGTGATGAGAATTCTTTTGGCCATGTCTTGGGAGGTTCCGTGACCGCTCTTAAAGCTCAAGATCGAATCCTACACTTGATGGTTTCTTGGTGGTTTAGGCCTTCGGGAGGAAAGTATTCAACTATCTGCCATGTTGACGACTTTTGGATTCGGTGCTTCCGTGAAAGAAAACAACCAAACCTTGCTCGCATCATGTTTGCGGAGATTGTCTATTTCGTGCAACATCACCACACTACTCTTGTCACTTCATTCACTTATGGAACAACTTTGAGTTATTTTTTCACACAAAAGGAGATAGATTGTTCTCACGACTACCCGACTCCCCTCACCGACCTATTGATGAAAGATCTCTTTCAAGGGGAAAGTTCATGTACTTCAATGGTAGTTGGCTTCATCGCTCTGAGATCCCTAGCGAAGCCATTCCAAAAGAAATTGCCAATCCTCAAGCCGCTCAAGCTCCTCCTCTACCTTCCATGGATGCCCTTATGACTTTTCTCAACGAGCAATTCACGAGCTTGTGTACGGAAATTGCTTCCATGGATCAAGCGATGAATTCGGGGTTTGTCGCTATTGACACACGCTTTACAAGCCTTGAAGATCGTGTGAAGAATGTGGAGACGCGTCTCACTTCCCTTGAAGGCGGTCATAACTCGATGAACATATATCTTACCACTTTTCATGATGAGTGGCGTCAATCTCGGAGGAATGATGATGCACATGAAGAGGACGATGAAGATGGCGATAGAGAAGAGTAGTAGATCATCTTTGCTACCATTCATGTCATTTAGGATATCTATTTATGCACTTTGAATTATGTTTTTAGGACTAAGTTTGCATTCTAAAACCTATGCTTTGCTTATTGCTATTTGGATTTTATTTTGATGTTTCCTTTGTTATGAACTTAATGTTTATCTGTAATATGTTGCTTGGTTATTATTTATGCCTTTTGCCTATATTTATCTATGTCTCTATTTTTGATCTAACAAAAAGGGGGAGAGGGAACAAGCTTACACATAAAATTTTGATTTTTAACTTAAATTTTACCTAGCTAATATTAAGGGGGAGTTATTTTGCAAAGTTTTTTAAAAGTCTCAAAAATTTCAAGTTTTGGTTTTGTTATATCAAAAAGGGAAAGATTGTAAAACCTATGTTTGATTTTCATATAACAAAGTGTTTTAAGGATAAAATTGAAAACTTGAAATAGATTTTTAAGTCCCTCAAAAGATCTCAAATCAACAAGGCTTTAATCTAGTTTGAAAAACTCAAACTCCAAAATATTTTTTAAGTGTTCCAAGGCCAAACTATTGAAAAATGCCCAGGCTATCGATACGCTTCTAGCTGTATCGATACCTTTTTTACAAACTTGACTACTGGAGAAACACGTTTCGATACGCCTCTTACTGTATCGAAACAACGTATCAAAACAGATTGCATATGTATCGATACACTCTCTCTGTAAAACTAAAGGAGTTTGAATGGCGTACCAATACGGTGTCACCCGTATCGATACAAATTTAATGGAATTTTTAAATTCGAAAAGCCTTAAATGTTTTGACCGTTGGTGTCAGTTGTTAGGTAACAGAAATTTAAAGTGTTGGTTGTCTCGTACCGATACGCCCTTTGCCGTATCAATACGGAAACTTCCAGTGAGCTCTATGAAAATAATTGAATTGATACGGTGTTCTCCGTATTGAAACGGTCCCTATCTCGTACCGATACGCTTACCCGCGTATCGATACGCCCCTCTTGTAATTGTGCAACGACTCTTTCTATTTTAAGACAAGTATCGATATGGGTCCCAGCGTACCGATACGGTAAGCTGCAGAAGTGCATTTATGGTGGAAAGAGAGGGTCTCAATGGCTATATTCAATACCTTAACCACAAAAACGGCTAGAATTAATGGAAAAGGTATAAAATTAAGCCATTTGAAGACTAGCAACAACTATTGCATCAAAAAGAAACATCCTTACAAAAATTCAAGCCCAAAGTGCCTAATTTCTTATCTCTTGTAAAATCCCAAATTGTGTTGTGTTCAATTCTGATCTTGTATTCAAATTTGGGTTGAGTGATTGTATTTAAAGTGGTAATCTTGTATTGAGAGATATCTTTCTTGCCTTAATTTCTTCTTTGTACTCTTGTGAGGGTTTGGTCAAATTTTGGGTAGAAAATTTAACCAGTATTGTAAAGGTTACTTTCTAAGCCTTGAAAAGGGGAAGAGAAATTACTGGATTGTTGGAAAATCCTTAGTGGTAGCTAAGGTGGTGGATGTAGAGTTCATTTGGAACTTGAACCACTCTAAATTGCTTTGTTCTTCATTTTTAGCTACTCCACTTTCACTTCAAATTTTAAAAACCCAATTCACCCCTCTTGGATTTGATCAATACTTTGATCCACTCAACAACTTGGGGTTCTATTTTTAAGTACAAAAGATGAGACTTGAGAAAAATTAATCACATTTTCAAAAATAACTCAAAATGATCTTGAGCTTAAAATCACTCATATTAGAAGTGATCATGGAACTGAGTTTCAAAATTTAGGTTTTGAAGAGTTTTTAAATGATAATGGGATTAGCCACAATTTTTCCGCACCTCGCACTCCTCAACAAAATGGGGTAGTTGAGAGGAAAAATCGAACTTTAGAAGAAATGGCTAGAACCATGCTTAGTGAAAATAATTTACCTAAATATTTTGGGCAGAATCCACAAATACCACTTGCTACATTATAAATCGAGTATGATTAGACCAATTTTGAAAAAAAGACCATATGAGATTTTAAAATCTTAGAAGCCTAACATTAGTTATTTTCATCCATTCGGTTGCAAATGTTTTGTTTTAAACAATGGAAAAGACAACTTAGGTAAATTTGATGCTAAAAGCGATGAAGCTATTTTCTTAGGGCATTCTCTAAACTCTAAAGCATATCGTGTATTTAATAAGAGAACTTTATTATTAGAAGAGTCTATTCATGTTGATTTCGATGATAACCTCCTTCCGAGGAAGAATTCTTGTGATGATGATGATGTATGGATGATTGAAGCCACTGATGAAGGACAAACGTCAAAGGTGGATGAGATTCCAACCAAAAAAGAAGATACACAAGATCCACCTCCTGAAGACTTGAAGGACTTGGTTCTGGAGAAAAGAAGGTGACATAACCAAGGGAGTTCAACTATGTCAAACGTGGTGAAATCTTGGGTGATCCATCCAAGGGGGTAACCACTAGATCCTTGCTCAAATTAATGAACCATGTTGCATTTCATTCATGCATTGAGCCTAAAAATATCAAAGAAGCATTAGAAGATGATTTTTGGATTTTGGCCATGCAAGAAGAATTAGTTCAATGTGAGAGAAAGTATGGACATTAGTTGAAAGGCATAGTAATCAATCTACTATAGGAACTAAATGGGTCTTTAGGAACAAACTAGATGATAGTTGTAACATAGTGAGAAACAAGGCTAGACTTGTTGCTCAAGGTTACACTCAAGAAGAGGGAATTGATTTTAATGAAACATATGCACCCGTAGCTAGAATGAAAGCTATTAGGATGCTTCTAACATTTGCATGTTACCATGATTTAAGCTTTTTCAAATGGATGTAAAAAATGCTTTTCTAAATGGTTTTATAAATGAAGAAGTGTATGTTGACCAACCATCGGGTTTTGAGGATCTCAAATTTCCAAATCATGTTTTTAAACTAACCAAAGCTCTTTATGGTTTAAAACAAGCTCCTAGAGCTTGGTATGAAAGACTTTCAAACTTTTTGATTGAAAAAGGTAAGGTAGACAATACACTTTTCATAAAAAAATATAGTAATCAAATCTTAGTAGTGCAAATTAATGTTGATGATATCATTTTTGGTTCTACTAATAAATGTTACTGCAAAAGAGTTTTCTAAGCTAATGCAAGATGAGTTCGAGACGAGCATGATGTGTGAGCTCTCATTCTTCTTGGGGCTCCAAATCAAACAAAGGAAGGATGACACCTTCATAAATCAAGCAAAGTACGTGAATGATATGCCCAGAAAGTTCGGCTTAGAGAATGTAAAGCCTCAAGCCACCCCTATGAGCCTTTCTATAAAGCTTGACAAAGTTGAAGGAGATAAGTGTGTTGATTCTATGCTTTATAGATCAATGAAAGGTTCTTTGCTTTAACTTACCGCAAGTATACCGGATATTATGTTTAGTGTTTTCTTGTGCGCTAGGTTTCAAGCTTGTCCTAGAGAATCACACTTAGTAGGCATTAAGAGAATTTTTAGATACCTTAGAGACACACCTAACTTAGGTCTTTGGTATCCTAAGGATTCTTCCTTTATCCTTCATGCTTATTCGGATGCAGATTATGGAGGATGCAAGATAGATAGGAAAAGTACCTCCAGGACATGCCAATTCTTAGGTAGTATGCTCGTATCTTGGTTGTCTAAGAAACAAAATAGCGTAGCCTTATCTACCACCGAAGCAGAGTACATATCCTTCGGGAGTTGTTGTGCTCAAGTCCTTTGGATGAAGCAACAACTCTTAGATTATGGTGTTCAAGTAGAAACCATACCCCTTAGGTGTGACAACACTAATGCCATTTGTCTCACTAAGAATCCCATCCAACACTCTAGAACCAAACATATAGAAATTAGACATATTTTATTAGAGACCATGTGATGAAAAATGATGTTGTTCTAGAATATGTTGATACCTTGAACCAATTAACGAATATATATTTCAAACCTTTAGATAAAGAGCATTTTTGGACCCTTAGGAGAGAGTTAGGTTTAACTAGCATTTCTTAACCCTTTTAGGTCCCAAATGGTCAAAATTTTTCTTGAAATCGGTTGATATTCATGCTTGTGTTAAATTGCCTCATTTTGCATCTATGCATGTTGCTAGGGGGAGTATGAATTCATTTTAGTCATTAAATCTTGTTCATATGTCATTCACATGCATTTATAGACGTTTAAACTTAGATTTTTGAACTTAAAACTGTCAAAATTGCAATATCTAGTAAAGGTGTATCGATACGGCTAAAAGCGTATCGATACGAGTTCGTTAAGGGAAATAATACATGTCAAAATATATCGATACGGTCACGAGTATCGATACAATATTGAAATCGAATTAAAAAAATTTAGGACAAATCGTATCGATACGCTCGACAGGCGTACCGATACGGTTTCGACGGAGAGTTAAATTAGGGTTGTTATTTGACAAAACACTTTTCAAACTTTTCCCATCTTTTTCTCTACAAACCCTAGCTGCACATATCTATAAAAACCCCTCAATCGCTCAAATTTTTTCACACCAAAATTCAAAATCTTTGAGGGTTTTGTATATACACATCAAAGCCAAGCTTTGTTAGCAATTTTGTGCATTCACATCAACCCATTCATCCATTCTTGTAAATCAATGTATCAATTTTTTCCTTTTTCTTTTTAATTTTCATTTGTTTTTATTGGTTGAGTTAACTTAATTTTTGTATAAAATATATATTTGTGATATGGATTTTCAAGTTTTTAAAAAAACTTTTCAAAATCCAAAATTATTCATTTGAATATATTTTTATATCTTCTATTTTTGTAAACTGTTTTTCGAAAAAAATTAACCAATCTTTTCTTTTATAAATGTATATATTTTTAACATTAAAATATATTTTCAAATACCTTGAATTATTGGAATTTATTGTTTGATTGAATGAGATGTTAATTGCATACATATTCGAATTGTTTTGATGTTTTCAAGGTTATGACACCGAAAAAAGCGAAATGATACCTTGCCACTACTTCTGATCCTGTGGAGGATGATGAGCGTAACCCTAAACCAAATCTTCTTTACATAATCCAACATAGTTTTCCAAACCCTTCAGATATGTCACGTTACAAACTTTTTCAAGGTTTTACTCTTAGGGAAGAACGTGTCATGTCTATTCCTTTTTTTAAAGTCCGAACACTTTAAATTTGCATACCTTCCTTTGATTCGACAATGAAAATTTTTAAACTTCTTGAGCCTTCCTCCCATTTTATATCGAAATTTGGTCACCATTTTCTTTTCCAATGCCATATGCGTTCATAATGAAAAGAGAGAACACATTGTTGCTATCGAGTAACATCTTATGGTCACAACTTTTCAAATCAATCAAGATGTTCTTTGTAAATCCTTTGGTTTTGAAAATATAGGGATTGATGATGAGAATTCCTTAGGTCATGGTCCTCTAGGTTCAGTTATTGTTTAAATGCTCATGACCGTATTCTTCATCTCATTGTTACATGGTTTTTTCGTCCCTCGGGTGGAAAATTTTCAACTATCCGTCAAGTAGACGGTTTTTGGCTTAGGTTTTTTCGTGAGGGTAAGCGCCCTAATCTTTGTCATAACATGTTTTCCGACCTTTTTTGCCTAGTTCAACACCGTCACACCGACCAAGTAAAGTCCTTTTATTATTCTACGACGTTGAGTCACTTGTACCATTCCCTTAAGATCGATTGCACCCATGACTATCCCGAACCCATTGGCCAACCTATAGATGAGTGTTCCCTCTCTCGTGCTCACTTTTCCTATGTCAAAAACGAATGGGTTCATGTCCATCGAGCTCCTCGAAAAGATGCACAAGTCGATGTTCCACAAGTTCCTCAAGGCTCTCACGGTGCTCTCATCGCTTCCTCCTCCATGGACAATCTCATGACATTTCTTAATGAGAAATTCACAAACATGGAAGCCGGGTTTGTAGCCATTGACACTCGATTCATATCCTTGGAAGATTGAGTCAAGGGTCTTGATACTCGCTTCACATCTTTGAAGGATCAAGTCAAAGCCATAGCTCTTCAACAAAACTCCATGGATGTCTCTCTCACCGCTTTCCATGGTGCTTGGCTTAATCAATCTAGGAGACATCAACCTACTAAAGATGATGAGGATAAAGAGGACGAAGATGACGATGATGGTGGGAACGAGTAGTTATGCATATCATCTCATAACATTTAATTTCATTGTTTATGCACCTCTCTTTTAGAACTCTATGCTTTTCTTTATGTTATTAGGGTTTGAATTTGGATTTATGTCTTTGAACTATTTGTTGCTTTAAATTATGAAGTTTGCATTTGAATTCAATAATATTTTGTTGCTTTTATCCTACCTCGTGCGTTTATGTTTGATCTAACAAAAAGGGGGAGAAGTATATATAGAGCCATTTTTGAAAATTTAAAACTTATGTAACGCCCCGGTTTTGGGCTCAGAAGTTTTGGCGTTGACCGGTTCGGTCAAAGTGCTGATCGAATATATAAGAGTGAATTTAGGAAAGCCTAGTTCGGGTTGCATTAAAAATATGGAAAAATGTTCTAAAATCATCTTTTAATATATATAAGTGAACTGTGAAATCAATTTTGGAAAATGAGGTTCGGAAGGTTGACATTTTGGCTAGTGACCAAAATGTAATTTTTGAAAGTTGCGGGACAGTTTTATAAAGGATTGAAACTTTGAATCTTTAAGGAGCTATTATTCCAAAAAGGATTTCTCCAGATTTTTCTAAGATATTTTAAGGCTCAAATCTGATTTTAAAGATTAAGAATGGGAGGGAAATCATTTTAACTAAATTTCCAACTAACTTTCCATTTTCTCTCAAATTCTCTTTTCTCTCATTTTCTCTCAACCCAAACAAAATTCTCCAGATTTCTTTCTCTGATTTTGACATCTAAATCTCTCATTTCATCCCTCATTTGATTCCTAATCATCTCATCATCAAAATCTCTCAATTTGCAATTTGTTTCATCAAGCTTTTTGGCTCTAAAATGGAGAAATTCAAGTTTGGAGGTAAGAACGTCCTTCTCCTCTAAACTATCAGTTCTTTACTGAAATTCCTAAGTTCTCAATCCTTGATTTATGTTTTATTAATGGCTTTTCAATTGAGATCTTGATTTTTTGGCTAAAATGCAAGATTTGGTGATTTTGGTGAAATTTTCGTGTGATCTGTTTAAGCAGGGTTTTGAGGTGTCAAAATGATGTTAAATGAATGCTAAAATGATTAGAAGTTGAGGTTTAATCAATGCAATCCCGGATAGGTTGAATTTCCTAAGTTTTGCTTGAGTTTTTGGTTGTTTTTGGAGTGTTTTTGGTGATCTGTTATACCTGGAGGTATAAGGACGTGGTTGTGATCATTTTGCATGTTATTTGATGTATAAAAATGGTTAGAAGTGATGGATCTTGGCTGGGTTAAGTTTTGGAAGTGTTTGGAGGTGATTTCGGTTGTGTTTGGTAGCCAAATTGTTAGATTTGTGATGAGCAGCGAGTTGTGTTGTTGTTGCTGGTGTTTTAATGCATAAGGATGCATTAATGTTCTGTTTTTATGTGCTTGAAACAGGGGAGTTTGATCCATGAGCTTTGGAGGTGTTTTCGGAAGGTTTCGGAAGCTTGGAAGGCTTGTTGGCTAGTCTTGTTTGGTAATCGGTGAGTGAAGTTGGGTTTTCAGCTTTTGAAACAAGGTTTGAAGGTTTTTGGGAGCTTAGTTTAAGTCTAATCAACTTTGCTAAGCTCAAGAGTAAGTGGATGAGTTTTTTCTCTTGGATTGTGTATGTTTTGGCTTTAAAAATCAAAAGTGGATTGATGATTGATATGTATGTGATTTGCATGGTTTAATTCTGTTTTGTAAGCATATTTTAGCATGGTATAATGCTGGTTTGAAAGCCTTTTGAGAAGGATGCCCAAGGTGAGGGATTCTTGGTTTTTATAAATGGTGAAAGTGGTTTTGATGCATAGTGTTGCATGTTGATCAATGGATTTGTATGATGCTTAAAAACAGTGAATTTATGATGTTAAATGTTATCTTTTGCATATTGGCTATGCATGTGAATCATTGGAAGAATGATGTGATGGTTTTGCATATTGGCTATGCATGTGAATCGTTGGAATAATGATGTGATGGTTTTGCATTATGTTATGCATGTGGAACATTAGATTAATATGGTAAGATGGTTATGTTGGCAAGAGATGTGAATGGTTCTTGGTTCGTTGATCGGGTATAATTAGCCGGCTATAGGATTGGGTGCACCGTGAATAAAGTCGCCTTGATGGAGGAGTGGTCAAGTGTGGACCGGGTAAACTCCCCTCAAGTATTCCTAACGAGATGAGGTCAGTGGAGGGTGTGCCCACGGGAGGACCTCGGTTGCTTAAGGTCGTAGTGGAGGTTGTTGCCCACGGTAGACCTTGGTTGAGTAAAGGTTATAAGGTGGTTAAAAGTCCTTATGTGAGAACCTTGTACTTGTTAAGATCACAATGGCAATGGTTAAGTCCATGTGTGGATCTTGTGTGTGATGTCCCGGATCTCGTTAGATGATGTCTACAACTACCAATCGGTTATGCAAAGGTTGTATGGTGGTTGAAAGTCCATACGGGAAGACCTTGTGCATGTCAAGGGTGTATGGTGGTTGAAAGTCCATACATGGTAACCTTGAGGAAAAGCTAAGGTTGTATGGTGTTTAAAAGTCCATACATGGGAACCTTAGGTTGTTAAGGTCAAATGGAGGTTGTTGCCCATTTGGAAGACCTTGGATTGGGTAGTGTGTAGGAAGCGTTGGGACACGCTTGTAATCCGCGTATCCGATCGGGTTGAAAAGTGGAAAGTGATTATGGTTGATCTCTTGGAAGCCAATATAATGTTCTTGATCATGTTGAGCATGGGATTGCTTGAAATGATGCATAGTTGCATGTGAAGCATGAGTTGCTTGAATTGATGCATGTTTGCATGAGAAGCATGGGATGCTTGGTAAGATGCATTGTTGCATGAGATGTGTATGATGCTAGTGAAAGCATGTTACTTGTATGTTGAACAAGTGTAGGTTATCATTTGTTAAATGATGCATGAGAGCATGGATTACCTATGTTGCATTGGAGTCATGTATGACTTGATGTTAAAGGCATGTGATGATGATGCTATGGTTTTATTTTGCCTTGATTAAATGCATGAAATGGTTTGATTGAACTATGGTTTTAAGTGGTTTCTTGCTTGATGTGGTTTCCAAGTTAAAGAAAGGTATGTTGTGGAAAGGATGTGTTTTCCATGGTTTTATTTAAAGCTTGGCATATGGGGTTTATGCATGATTTGAACTTGATGTTGGAAAGAGTTTTCGAACATGGTTTTGGAAAGCAAATCGGGTTGGTTTTAATGTGTTTTAAAGACCCGCTGCATTGATGGTGTTTTGGTTTTGAGCATTCCTCACTAAGCATTATGTGCTTACGCTCCTTTTTGTTCATCAATGCAGAATCTTGAAGTTTGGACAGCAAAGAGCAAGGGATTCAAGGTGGACTCCAATGGAGATGTATGTCTCGGTGAATAGCTATAGTTAATAAGGGCAATGGGGTAGAATCTCTCGGATTGATGTTTTGTATTCGTTTATGTTCGGACAAGTATGTTTCAATGTTGTTGTTGTTGCTGAATCATGAATTGGCTTATATGTGTTTGCTTTGGAAAGGTGGGTGCTTATATGGTTGCTTGTGTAGGAAGCATGCCTATAGATTTGGGGCTTTCCATATGTGTTGGTTATATGTTGAATTGATGAAGCAATTGTGGTCCTTGCATGTTGTTTGACTATGTGGTATGATTTGGTGATGTTTATTTGAGGTTTGAAGCATGTTTGTTGATGTTTTCAAGTCTATTTCAAGCAGGGGTATCGGTACTCGGGCTTGCGTATCGATACGGTTGAGCCAAATATGCTCATTTCTGCCCAGGCGTATCGGTGCGGGTGTGCGGGTATCGATACAAATCTGGGAAAAGTTTGAATGCCGTATCGGTACAGGGGATACCGTATCGATACCGTTGCTCGAGTTTGGTTACTGCCTTCCCCGCGTATCGATACGACTTCAGGCGTATCGATACGGGTTCTGTTATTTCGGTTAAAAGTATCTTTAAATGTTTTGTAAAGTTTGCATTTTGGTCCTGAATCTTGTTTGTGCAATTGTATGAGTTCGGGATGTCCGTTTGAGCTGAATTTTGGCAGGGAAGCATGTAACATGATTAATTTTAAGTTGGTAACTTAAAATATGGTTAAGTCCTTAAAGTTTTCAGAAATTACAATTTGGTCCCTAAAGTTGTAATTTGTTCAGTTGGGTCCCTGTTTGATCTCTGATGTTTGTGATCTTTGAGCATGGTGTTTGTGTGATCACATATAAGGTTAATGTGCATCTAGACAAGATTAAAAAGAAAAAAAAGGGGTCGTTAATCAAGGTTGACTTTTGGGTTGACTTTGGTTTTCCCCGTGTATTCTTCGTAGTTCGGGTCAACCGTCTAGGCCGGGCTACGGGGGTTACATTTGGTGGTATCAGAGCTGAGTTGCGAAGGTTGGGGAAAACGGTAAGTTGATGTGATGTGAGTTTGATGTTTACCTTGTTGTGTGGTTGGAAGTTGCTTGAAACATGTGTTTCTGAGTATGCTGTTGATGTTTCTGAGCATGTTGCTGATGTATGCAAGCATGTTTTGTGGTTATGAATCTTGGTTGAGTTTATGTGGATATGTGTCGATGCTATGAGCTGATGCTATGCATGGTGAATGTGTTTTGAGCATGTTATGTTGCTAATGTGCTGGTGCATTTGGATGTTGTTTGATGTAAGCATGATCAGGGTATGTTGTTGATATGCTTGATGTTGTGATATCCATGTTGTGTTGACTGTTATGTCGTGTGAAGGGGAGGATTCGGGATACCCATTGCCTTATTAATATAGCTATTGTGTTATTTTGGAGTTGGAGTTTGAATCCTTGCTTAATGCTGGTCTAACTGGTTTGTTTGCTTGTTGTGATTGTATGTTTGTTGTTGTTAGTGGTATGGCAAAGTTGATGAAGGAATGGCGGTTGAGTGAGATGGTTGCTGCCTTGGGGCAGGTTGTTAAGGCAAAGAATTCACCCTTTGGTAAAGGTGTTTTGTCTCAGTCTTCTGTGCTTGGAGTTGAGATTGTAAGGCAAGAGAAAGAAGCTGGTTCCGTGATGAAAAGTTCATCATCTGTTGTTCAGGAGGTGTTGGGAACATCTCAGGCTGAGGTTGAGGTAAAGTCAGTGGATGTGCTGGCTAGATGTGAGGGTTTGCCGAAGCAGCGTTTGCTTGATTTGGGTGCTGTGGAGTATCATGGTTCTTCCCCGGAGATGTTTGAGGCTTGGTTGGCCAATGTGGTTCTGATTTTGGATCAGGAAGGCTGTGATTATGCCTGTAAGCTGGGGAGTGTTGTTTCTCTGATGCTGGAGGATGCTTGTTCTTGGTGGACATCTGTGGCTGTGGCGTCACATATCCTTGATATTGATTGGGATTTCTTCGTATCTGCTTTCTATGAAAGGTATCTTGGAAGGGGATTTCCAAGGGTTGAGCAAGGTGCGGCTAGTGCTGTTGTGGAGCAAGTGTTGCTTGAGCAAGGAGTAGAAGCTCAGTCATCTGTGTGTGACCGTTGTAAAAGGCAACATGTTGGAAAATGTTGGGACACAAGTGTTTGCTGGAGCTGTGGTTCTAAGTTGCATGTTAGGCGTGATTGTCCTCTTGGAGTGAAGTCAGCTTTGATGTTGGCTAAAGGATCTTTGAAAGGTCGTGGGCGCGACCGAGGCGAGGTTCGGAAGTGGCAGAAAAAGCCGAAGGTTGTGAAGAGTTTAGGGAATGAAGTTTGCTGGAAATGTGGGTCTGCTGGACACATGAAGCGTGATTGTTTGATGTTGGCTCGGAATAGCCAAGGTTCCTTATTGCAAGGAGTTGGTGGTGACCCTGGTGTGTTAGCTGGTGCTGCAGGGGTGCGACAGAAGGATGTTGGTTCCGCAAGGAAGAGAGCTCGTTCGATGAAGCTTCAGGGTGGTGTTGTGTTTTCAGGTAACCTTGTTAAGTGATCTTTGCTTTAGTTACCTTAGTTTGGTTTCTGTTGGTTTTTCCTTGTGTGGTAAGTTTGGCCTTGTTGTTAGCATGTTTGGAGTAATGGTAGTGGTGGTTTGGTGATATCTTGGGTATGAAGAAGGCTTGGGTGAGTACCTTGTGGTTAATGGTTGTTAGTATGATGGAGTTGGATAGGTTAAAGCTGAGTAAGGAGGTTGTTCTTAGACAGATTTTGAGGATGTCATTGGAGGGTGTGAACTGGCATTCATGCACAATTTAAAATCATTGTTATATACTATATTATATATGTTGGTCCATGCATACATGTGGCATGACATTAGAGGTTTTGCATACATGTACATCAGGCATTGATAGGGCATGTAGGTGATCATGCATACGATGTTCACGCTCGCTAATAACTAATCGAATCTGTTAGTGTTGTGGCTGGATTAGATGGGATGATGAGTTTTTAGAGGTTGTTTGGTGCTGAGTGAGAGTTAGAAGTGCTGGAGTTTGGTTAACTAGTTGCTAGTGATAGTGAGAGTGGAATAGCCTGTTGGTAGAAGGATAGAGTTTGATGCTCAGAGGGCTTAGTAGTTTGGTGGTGAAGGGTATCGGTTGAGGTTGGTATCGGTTAAGTGGGTTGTTGGTTTAGCTAAGTGGAAGCGGTAGTTCCTTGGTGCTAAGTGATGTTGCAGCTTAGTGGTTGAGTTCCCAAGTGCTGGGGTGGTTTAGTTTCTAAGTTGTTGTGAAAGGGTTGTGTTGGTTCTTAGCAATCTTTGAGGGGATCAGAAGCTGTTATGTGTGTTTTGGTTAAGTAATGTTCTGGTAATGCAAGTGTTCTGGTTGAAGTTTGTAATGAAAGGGGCTGTGAAAGATCGAAGGTTTTCGTTGGCTGTTTGGGTTCTTGTGAGAGTGGTTGGCTGGTTGTGGTTAAGAAAGTTCCGTTAGAAGTCAGTTGGTGGTGTGTGGAACGGCTGACGGTTTCAAGTTAGGGTTGTGATGTAATTTTTGGTATTTGGGTGAATAGTCCTGATGAGCTGTTATGGTAATGTTTTGGCGGATGTAAGGGGTGGTCAGCTTCGCTGAAGAGCTTGAGTAAACAGTTGGTGTTTAAGGATTTTTGCTTGTTGGGGAAAATCTTTGGAAGAGGTTTGGGAGTTCGCTAGAGCTTTAGAAGCAGAGAAGTTGCCTAGTGGCTGAATCGGTTTGGTTGTTGTCTTTGTGTAGACAAGTTTTGGGAGTGGTGTGTTACAGTGTTGGCTGCTGTAAGAGCTGGAGTTCTTCAGGTTGATGTTGGGATTGTGTATAGTCCGGTTATGTGTAAGATTGAGTCGTGGTAACCCTTTGAGAGTTTGGTTTTGTGAACAGTGTATGGTGGAGATTTTGTGTGGAAAGTGATCAGTGGTGTTTGAGATGGTTGTGTTGTCTTGTGTGTGGCTTTGAGAAGGTTGTTGTTCTCTTTTCGCCGGTTGAAATTTCGAGGACGAAATTTCCTAAGGGGGGGAGAGTTGTAACGCCCCGGTTTTGGGCTCAGAAGTTTTGGCGTTGACCGGTTCGGTCAAAGTGCTGATCGAATATATAAGAGTGAATTTAGGAAAGCCTAGTTCGGGTTGCATTAAAAATATGGAAAAATGTTCTAAAATCATCTTTTAATATATATAAGTGAACTGTGAAATCAATTTTGGAAAATGAGGTTCGGAAGGTTGACATTTTGGCTAGTGACCAAAATGTAATTTTTGAAAGTTGCGGGACAGTTTTATAAAGGATTGAAACTTTGAATCTTTAAGGAGCTATTATTCCAAAAAGGATTTCTCCAGATTTTTCTAAGATATTTTAAGGCTCAAATCTGATTTTAAAGATTAAGAATGGGAGGGAAATCATTTTAACTAAATTTCCAACTAACTTTCCATTTTCTCTCAAATTCTCTTTTCTCTCATTTTCTCTCAACCCAAACAAAATTCTCCAGATTTCTTTCTCTGATTTTGACATCTAAATCTCTCATTTCATCCCTCATTTGATTCCTAATCATCTCATCATCAAAACCTCTCAATTTGCAATTTGTTTCATCAAGCCTTTTGGCTCTAAAATGGAGAAATTCAAGTTTGGAGGTAAGAACGTCCTTCTCCTCTAAACTATCAGTTCTTTACTGAAATTCCTAAGTTCTCAATCCTTGATTTATGTTTTATTAATGGCTTTTCAATTGAGATCTTGATTTTTTGGCTAAAATGCAAGATTTGGTGATTTTGGTGAAATTTTCGTGTGATCTGTTTAAGCAGGGTTTTGAGGTGTCAAAATGATGTTAAATGAATGCTAAAATGATTAGAAGTTGAGGTTTAATCAATGCAATCTCGGATAGGTTGAATTTCCTAAGTTTTGCTTGAGTTTTTGGTTGTTTTTGGAGTGTTTTTGGTGATCTGTTATACCTGGAGGTATAAGGACGTGGTTGTGATCATTTTGCATGTTATTTGATGTATAAAAATGGTTAGAAGTGATGGATCTTGGCTGGGTTAAGTTTTGGAAGTGTTTGGAGGTGATTTCGGTTGTGTTTGGTAGCCAAATTGTTAAATTTGTGATGAGCAGCGAGTTGTGTTGTTGTTGCTGGTGTTTTAATGCATAAGGATGCATTAATGTTCTGTTTTTATGTGCTTGAAACAGGGGAGTTTGATCCATGAGCTTTGGAGGTGTTTTCGGAAGGTTTCGGAAGCTTGGAAGGCTTGTTGGCTAGTCTTGTTTGGTAATCGGTGAGTGAAGTTGGGTTTTCAGCTTTTGAAACAAGGTTTGAAGGTTTTTGGGAGCTTAGTTTAAGTCTAATCAACTTTGCTAAGCTCAAGAGTAAGTGGATGAGTTTTTGCTCTTGGATTGTGTATGTTTTGGCTTTAAAAATCAAAAGTGGATTGATGATTGATATGTATGTGATTTGCATGGTTTAATTCTGTTTTGTAAGCATGTTTTAGCATGGTATAATGCTGGTTTGAAAGCCTTTTGAGAAGGATGCCCAAGGTGAGGGATTCTTGGTTTTTATAAATGGTGAAAGTGGTTTTGATGCATAGTGTTGCATGTTGATCAATGGCTTTGTATGATGCTTAAAAACAGTGAATTTATGATGTTAAATGTTATCTTTTGCATATTGGCTATGCATGTGAATCATTGGAAGAATGATGTGATGGTTTTGCATATTGGCTATGCATGTGAATCGTTGGAATAATGATGTGATGGTTTTGCATTATGTTATGCATGTGGAACATTGGATTAATATGGTAAGATGGTTATGTTGGCAAGAGATGTGAATGGTTCTTGGTTCGTTGATCGGGTATAATTAGCCGGCTATAGGATTGGGTGCACCGTGAATAAAGTCGCCTTGATGGAGGAGTGGTCAAGTGTGGACCGGGTAAACTCCCCTCAAGTATTCCTAACGAGATGAGGTCAGTGGAGGGTGTGCCCACGGGAGGACCTCGGTTGCTTAAGGTCGTAGTGGAGGTTGTTGCCCACGGTAGACCTTGGTTGAGTAAAGGTTATAAGGTGGTTAAAAGTCCTTATGTGAGAACCTTGTACTTGTTAAGATCACAATGGCAATGGTTAAGTCCATGTGTGGATCTTGTGTGTGATGTCCCGGATCTCGTTAGATGATGTCTACAACTACCAATCGGTTATGCAAAGGTTGTATGGTGGTTGAAAGTCCATACGGGAAGACCTTGTGCATGTCAAGGGTGTATGGTGGTTGAAAATCCATACATGGTAACCTTGAGGAAAAGCTAAGGTTGTATGGTGTTTAAAAGTCCATACATGGGAACCTTAGGTTGTTAAGGTCAAATGGAGGTTGTTGCCCATTTGGAAGACCTTGGATTGGGTAGTGTGTAGGAAGCGTTGGGACACGCTTGTAATCCGCGTATCCGATCGGGTTGAAAAGTGGAAAGTGATTATGGTTGATCTCTTGGAAGCCAATATAATGTTCTTGATCATGTTGAGCATGGGATTGCTTGAAATGATGCATAGTTGCATGTGAAGCATGAGTTGCTTGAATTGATGCATGTTTGCATGAGAAGCATGAGATGCTTGGTAAGATGCATTGTTGCATGAGATGTGTATGATGCTAGTGAAAGCATGTTACTTGTATGTTGAACAAGTGTAGGTTATCATTTGATAAATGATGCATGAGAGCATGGATTACCTATGTTGCATTGGAGTCATGTATGACTTGATGTTAAAGGCATGTGATGATGATGCTATGGTTTTATTTTGCCTTGATTAAATGCATGAAATGGTTTGATTGAACTATGGTTTTAAGTGGTTTCTTGCTTGATGTGGTTTCCAAGTTAAAGAAAGGTATGTTGTGGAAAGGATGTGTTTTCCATGGTTTTATTTAAAGCTTGGCATATGGGGTTTATGCATGATTTGAACTTGATGTTGGAAAGAGTTTTCGAACATGGTTTTGGAAAGCAAATCGGGTTGGTTTTAATGTGTTTTAAAGACCCGCTGCATTGATGGTGTTTTGGTTTTGAGCATTCCTCACTAAGCATTATGTGCTTACGCTCCTTTTTGTTCATCAATGCAGAATCTTGAAGTTTGGACAGCAAGGAGCAAGGGATTCAAGGTGGACTCCAATGGAGATGTATGTCTCGGTGAATAGCTATAGTTAATAAGGGCAATGGGGTAGAATCTCTCGGATTGATGTTTTGTATTCGTTTATGTTCGGACAAGTATGTTTCAATGTTGTTGTTGTTGCTGAATCATGAATTGGCTTATATGTGTTTGCTTTGGAAAGGTGGGTGCTTATATGGTTGCTTGTGTAGGAAGCATGCCTATAGATTTGGGGCTTTCCATATGTGTTGGTTATATGTTGAATTGATGAAGCAATTGTGGTCCTTGCATGTTGTTTGACTATGTGGTATGATTTGGTGATGTTTATTTGAGGTTTGAAGCATGTTTGTTGATGTTTTCAAGTCTATTTCAAGCAGGGGTATCGGTACTCGGGCTTGCGTATCGATACGCTTGAGCCAAATATGCTCATTTCTGCCCAGGCGTATCGGTGCGGGTGTGCGGGTATCGATACAAATCTGGGAAAAGTTTGAATGCCGTATCGGTACAGGGGATACCGTATCGATACCGTTGCTCGAGTTTGGTTACTGCCTTCCCCGCGTATCGATACGACTTCAGGCGTATCGATACGGGTTCTGTTATTTCGGTTAAAAGTATCTTTAAATGTTTTGTAAAGTTTGCATTTTGGTCCTGAATCTTGTTTGTGCAATTGTATGAGTTCGGGATGTCCGTTTGAGCTGAATTTTGGCAGGGAAGCATGTAACATGATTAATTTTAAGTTGGTAACTTAAAATATGGTTAAGTCCTTAAAGTTTTCAGAAATTACAATTTGGTCCCTAAAGTTGTAATTTGTTCAGTTGGGTCCCTGTTTGATCTCTGATGTTTGTGATCTTTGAGCATGGTGTTTGTGTGATCACATATAAGGTTAATGTGCATCTAGACAAGATTAAAAAGAAAAAAAAAGGGTCGTTAATCAAGGTTGACTTTCGGGTTGACTTTGGTTTTCCCCGTGTATTCTTCGTAGTTCGGGTCAACCGTCTAGGCCGGGCTACGGGGGTTACAACTTAACTTTAAAAACCTATATTAAATTAAGGGGGAGTAAGCTATTCAAAGGTTTCAAAACTTAAAAATTTATACTTGGTTTTTTATATCAAAAAGGGGGAGATCGTGAAACCAAAATTCATTTTGATATAACAATTTAACTTATGGACTAAATTGTAAAACAATAAATTTTTAAGTATTTTCAAAGACTCATATTTTGACAAGCCATTTTGAACCAAACACTATTTAAAGTCAAAACATATTTAAAGGTTCGATTTTAACTAAGTCTTTTAATGAGTTTTCAAGCCAAACTTCAACAAAATGCCCAGGTGTATCGATACACTTAAGCGTATCGATACGATTTTTCAACACTGTAATTTTAATCGTTCAAGGAGTACCGATACGGTCTAACCCTGTATCGATACGATATTCATCTGTGCAAGACTTTAAGCTATAGTATATCGGTATACATTGGAACCATATCGATACAGTTTTCTTATTAAAATATTATTTTTCTATAATGTACCGATATGGCATGTCACCGTATCGATACGATATGCTGACCTTTGCAAAATCCTTGCATTTAATTTTTCGAACGTTGGCTTGTCAGTTAGTTGGTATCCTAAATTTTAAATGATTGTTGAACGATATCGATACACTAAGGGAGCGTATTGATACATTTTTTTATCAAAACCAAACTCAGGATTCCAGTGAGCAAAATCCGTATCGATACACCCCTTAATACCGTATCGATACGCCCTGTTTTTTAGTCACAACGGCTCTTTCTTATTTGATACAGGTACCGATACGCCCACGAGCCGTACCGATACGGTAGGTTGTTGAACAACATTTATTGCGGGATATTGCAGCCCAACAGCTCTATTGATGATCTCAACCACCCAAACGGCTAGAAATCAATGCAATGGTATAAAAGCAAGTCTCAAATGTCACAACAACAACTATTGAACCGACAAGAAACATCAAAGCACTCAAATCCAAACCTTGTTCTTTTTAGACTCAAATCTTTGTACCCAACTCATTTTGATTTTCATTGTAATTTTTATTGTGGGATTGGGGATTGTTTGATTGTAATTGGGTAAATATCATCCTTAGAGAGGCTTTTTAAATTTTACCAAAAACCCTTCTTTGTAAGAGTGAGTGGATTAAGCTTTGGATAGAAAGCTTAATTAAAATCGTAAGGTTTCCTCCTCATCCAAGAAAAGGGGAAGAATCAATTAGTGGATTGGTTGAAAATCCTTAGTGAGAGCTAAGGTAGTGGATGTACAGTTCATTGGAGAACTTGAACCACTCTAATTGCATTGTGTTCAATTTTTATTCTTCCAATTTCCACCCTTAAAATTTTTATCGCCAATTCACTCCCTCTCTTGGCCATTTTCAATTGTTTGATCAACTCAACATTTAAGGACTGACTCCATAAATGACTCTTTATCAAATAGAATTTTAATTTGCCTTTTGCTTTCGTCTTTTTTTTAATTGTTTATTATATATATATATATATATATATATATATATATATATATATATATATATATATATATATATTTAGTCCTTTAATTTTAAATTGAATTATAATCCCCTCCTCCACTCGTCTTCTTTTAATTATTTTATTTACTTTTATTCTTTTCTATCCTATATCACTTTCATTATTTTAGTCAAATTAGGTTTACTCTCCCTATATATATACACACACACACACACACACAGAGTTCAAATAAGATCACCTCAAGAACCCTATTTTTTATATAGCTTCATGCCGTCAAAATCCATTATTGATTTGTTAAATTCCTATGTAATAATCTCCACCGCTCTATACCCTTTCTTGTTCGTTAATCCCTTCATCCCCAAGTTTAGCTCGATACCAATACAGTTGGATCCAATACTTCTGATCATGGAAAATCACATCATTCTGTAGGTCGAGTATAGCTTGGCTAATGTGTGTTTTCTTTCAGTGCTATAATTAAATTATATGTTATTTTTCTATGTGTTGGTGTTTTACCCTTTATGTGATTATTTATATGTATTATGACTTTTATGGTTGACATCACATGCATACGTTTTCAAAATATATTTTTACTATGATTTACGAACCGTGATTTATAGACTACAATTTATGAACTGGGATTTATGGACTTATGGACTATGATTTATGAAGTATGTTTATGGAATATCGGATTTATGGAACTTTGTTTATGAAATTTGATTTCTAATCATCATATCATTGAATGAGCATGGGTTGGGTTTTGTTCGGGGAAATTTAGTGCTTTCACCCTTCAGGCAGAATTCCACTTCGGATTGGCAGTTGTAGTGAGGAGTTCTGGGGAACTTTCCTCTTGGCGATTGTTGTTGGGTGCATCACATTGCACTTGTGATTTATGTGTTATGCTTTAAAGAATTTTAAGAAAATATTACTATGTTTTTACAACTATAATTTTCTTGCACTTTAGAGACACACTAAGCTCTTTAGCTTACTTCCTCATAGTTTCCTCTTACAGATATCTTTGGGCTTTAGGTGACGTGGTACTTGGAGGATCTCATATTTTATTCGGCTATTTTATTATTCAGTACAAAATAATTTTTAGTTATTCAGATTATTATTTATTATTTTAGGATTTTAATGTAATTTTGGATTCGAGACTTATTAATTTTTTTACATGTGATTTCAGACTTAAATTTAAATATCTTATATAAATTATATGATTATTATTTTAGCGTTCAAGTTTTATAATTATTGAGATATTTTATTTTTTTATCAGAAATAATTTATTTTACGCTATTTTAATATATCATAATTCGAATTGTTTTTTTGAAGGTAAAATTTTCAATTGTGACTTCATAAATTCGGCTATTTCTTCTAGGCCTAGTTTAAGGGGTTACAATAACGAATAAAATTAGTATTTATTTTTTAAGATAAATTTTCACAAAAAGTAAACATACATCTAAAGGTTAAATCAAAGTGTCAAAATTATTAGATCGCACAATACTTAATAATCAATTTAGGGGGGAAAGAAAAAAATTACGGATTACAAGAACCTAATCAGAAATCAAAGCCAGATTTGATTCAAATCTTTTAGAATTAATCATTGGTTCGAAAGTACCAGAAGGATTAAATTAAATCATGTTAAATATAGTATTATTTTCTGAGCAGCCAAACAACTTTTAAATTAAAAGAATAGATGCCCTAACACTTTCCAATCAACAATTTAATCAGAAAATTAGATCATCACAAGAAAACACGTAAAAAAACCAAACCCAAAATATAAATTAATGGAAAGAGAGAAATAAAGCACATGAATTAGCTGAACTGAAACTTAAAAATTATTAAAACGAACTTGTCGAGGAAAGAGAGATAGGTTTCATGTAGGAGAAAGATAACACAGATCTTGCTTCTTTTAATTCATCCCTGTAACGCCCTGGTTTTGGGCCTAGATGTTTTAGATGTTGAATCGAGCCGGTCGAGAACGGTTCGAACCCGTGAGGTTGGTTTAGGGAACACCTAGTTTGGGATGTTTTAAAAATATGGAAAAATATCTAAAAATCCTCATTTATTATAAAAATGATTAAGGTGAAAACAATTTTACAAAATGTGATTTGGAATATTACATTTTGGTATAGTGACCAAAATGCAGTTTTTGCAAAAGTTGACTAGTGACTGTTTTGTAAATGATTGAAACTTTGAATCTTTAAGGAGCTAATTTTACCAATTGTTTTCATCAGATTTAGGAAAATTAAAGTTGACTTTTCATAACTAATTTCACGATAGTTTTCTCTTTTTCATTTTCTCTCAACTTCCAATCAGCCAAACACTTTTCTCTCATCAAATTTCATTTTGTTTGCTGAGATTTTATCTCCCAAAAGATTTCTTATCTTTGTTTCATCAAATCCTTTTGATTTTTGCTTTGGATTTCAAGAAAAATTTCCCAAATTGAAGATAGATCAACCATTAGAGGTAAGCTTCGTCCTTCTCCTCTAATGATCAGTTCTTTACTGAAATTCCCAAGTTATCAATCCTTTGTTAATGGTTTTTGAGTTGTTCTAATGTTATAAACATGAAATAGTTGTTAAATTCAAGATTCTTGATGAGATCTTGGTGATTTTCGTATTTCTATGTTAAGATTTGTTTTGAGGTTGGTTTCTAATATATTTTGGAAGATATTTGTTGTTGAGAATGAGGTTTTAACAAATAAATCCTGAATAGGTTTGGATTTCTATGTTTGAGATGCTAGATTTGTGGTTTTTGAGGTGTTTTTGGTGATCAACTATTCCTGGAGGTATAAGGTCATATTTATGTTTATTTTTGAAGTTGATTGAAGTTTAGAAAAGGTTAGAATTGATAGATCTTGGCTGGGCTTTGATTTGAGAAAGTTTGGAGGTGATTTCGGCTATTTCGGATAGCCGAAATGTTAGTTTTGAGTAGGGAAACGAGTTAGAATGAGTAGCTGGTGATTTTAATGCATGATGATGCATTAATCCTCTGCTCTTATGTGTAATGAACATGGGAGAAATCTTCGGACGCATTCGGTGTTGACCCGGAAGTGCCAGAAGCTTAGAAATCATTACAGCGAGCAAGCGAAACGTTATCGGTGAGTGCAAATGATTTTAGAAGTCCTTGAGGGATAAGGAAACAAGGTTTGGGGATTTAGGATTGGATTGAAACACCATTCTAAGTCCGGAAGTAAGTATGTTTAGATTTTCTCTTGAAAAGTGGTTGATGCCCCTAGATGCTTTTGACATGCTCTTGATTTGAGATAGACAAATTCCTACTGTTTTATGCATGATTTATGACATGAAATGATGTTTCATATTGATCCCATGAGTTAGAATGATATTGCAAAGAGTTTTGAGATTTTGATTAAATGCTATGCATGAATTATGGTTTTGAAATGGGATGAGATATATTTGAGAAATGTTGCATCAAAACAGTAGGTAAGATGATGATTTTAATGTAATATATTGGCATAAATGATGAGAAGATTACATGATATAATTGGTCGACCAATAGGATGTAAAGTGCACTATAAACTAAAATTCGTACGTGCTCTTTGGAGTTGGCAATGGGGGTATTTCCATCCCGATCCAAAGTGAGAATCCAATGATGAGAGATACCATCGGGGTAGGTCTTGGTGAAACACCCAAGCTTTGTGGCGAAGAGAGATACCGCCATGAGAGTCCGGTGATGTGAGATTCCACCGAAGTAGGACTTGGCTCTATGTTAAGCTAATCCGCATATCTGAGTAAAGAGAAAATATGAAATGCCAATATATGAGTATTTATTTGATTCACATGTACCAATGTTGAAATGGTTTTGTGCTATGAGAAATTCATATGAGATTTTGAGATTTATGAAATGCTTTTGAATGTCAAGCATGTGTGGCTTTGCCATGAGATTTGCATTGGTTGAATGCAACGGATAGATAGATAGATAGATGGTACATGTAATTTTCAAATGGTTATTTGCTTTGAAATGGTTTTCAAGCATGAGATAGAAAGAGCATGGTCTTTGAAATGGATTTCAAGAAAGAGATTTAAAAGCTTGCATTGTTGTGTTGGTGTTTTTAGAGCATGCCTCACTAAGCTATCGTGCTTACGCTCTCTTTTACCAACAATGCAGATAATTAAGACATTTTGGGTTGTAAGGAGGCTTAAGAGGATCCAAGGAATAGCTAAGCTCAAGTATGGTGATGTTTTACATTTACTTTAGTAATGATATTTGGCAATGGGATTTAATGGATTGTTTTGGGAGATGTGTTTGGACTCCCTGTTGTTGATGCAAGTTTTATGTGGTTTATTTGGTTTGTAAAAGGGCCATTATATTGGTTTTGATGATTTACCTTGTCTTTTGGGATGCTTATGGTCTTTTGGTGTTTTTCACTTTTAGGGAGCATGCTTTAGATTTCAAATATTGATGTTGATGATGTTTGATGTTTTCCTTGACTTGTACCTCTAGGTGTTGATGCATATTGGTGTGCAAATAAGTTTAGCTATATGTTTGAGTGGTTTGGTTTGGTCGTTGAGGTTCAAAAGTTGCATATTTGGCATTTGCAGACTGCAGTGTATCGGTACACCTCAAAGCGTATCGATACGGTCTTCTTGATTTGTGAGGGCGTATCGGTACACGGGGTCGTATCGATACCCTCTTTAGTCACTGGACGAGGGCGTACCTATACGGTACCTTAGTGTATCGATACGGTCTGGTGATGCAAGCCTAGGAAGTTTGACCATTGAGGGCGTACCGATACTCTCCTTAGGTGTATCGATATGCGGGTCGTTAAATTGGTTAAACCTTTCTTGTGAATGTTTTGAAACGTCGCGTTTTAGTCCCTAAACTTCATGAATGCAATTGGATGTGATTGTTTAGTCAAATTGTGATGAAATTTTACAGAGAAGCATGAAATATGACTAATTAAATAAAGCCAACTTTAAAATCATAGTAGTCCTTGTAATTTTCAGAAATTACATTTTGGTCCCTAAATGTCTAGTTTGTGCAATTAAACCCCTAAACGAAATCTGATCGCTGTGTCGTTTCTTCCTATGCTCTTTGGTGATCACATAGGACTTAAGTTGAATTTAGAAAAGAAAAAAGGGTTGTCAATCATAGTCGGCTTTAAAGAGTTGGCTTCGATTTCCCCGTGTAATCACCTCGGTTTGGGTCAACCGTCTAGACCGGGCTAAGGGGGTTACATTTGTTGGTATTGGAGCCAGGTTAGCGAATAAGTGGGGCGTTGGTAAGTTGTTGGTAAGTGTAAATGTGAATAGTGATGATCTTTGTGAAAGCATGTTGAGTACTTATGCAATGTTTGAGCTTTAATGAGATGAAATGCATGTAAGTTGAATGTTTGAGATGAAATTATGTTGCCCTGCTATGTTTGGGGTGTAAATGGGGAACTCATTTCCATATCATTACTATTGGAAAGAATTGTTTTGAAAATGAACTTGAGCATCTTGGATTCTTGCCTTACATTGCCTAACTGAGCTTTGTTGCATTTTGCTAGTTACATTGTTTTGAATGGGGCCACGTAGAGAGCTTAGACTTAATACGCGTAATGCGGCTGAGAATGAGATGAATGAGAATGATGAGCGTGTTGAGAATCTACCACCTCCTCCTCTTGGTTGACCACCCGGTGGTGGTGGAGCGGGGGTTGGTGCTGCTGGAGTTGGAATAGGGGTTGTTGAACCCGAGGGTGCACGAGGGCAAGCTGCTCCTGATATGACCGTGCTGATTCAGGCTATTGATGGAGCCTTCTGGGAGGCAGTAGCTGGTGCTCATGTGGCTGCACCTCAGGCTGCTGCTGGTGCGAGTTTGCTGTTAGAGCGACTCTGCAGTCTCGGAGGGACTGAGTTTAGGGGGTAGACCCCTGAGGGTTCCGAATCTTGGTTAGAGAGCACCGAGAGGATCCTTGGGCAGATGAACTGTAACGATGTCCAAAAGTTGGGATGCATAGTGTCCATGTTGCATGGTGATGCATATATATGGTGGACGACCACTATAGTTGGTTTGGAAGATGCTGAAGTGACTTGGACGTTCTTCCTGAATGCGTTTAAGAGGGAATATATGGGAGTCTGTTATCTGGACGAGAAAAAAAAGTGAGTTTAGGTCCCTAGTGCAAGGAAGCATGTCAGTGGCGAAATATGAAGTGAAGTTTGTACGCCTTAGCCAGTATGCACCGAAGTTGATCCCTAATGAACGAGAGAGATGTCAGCGTTTCAGATATGGGCTGGTGGCTGATGTGAAGACATACATGCTTGCATCAGATTACTCTGATTTTGGTGTCTTGGTCACTCGAGCCAAGGACATTGAGCTGAACCTTGGTCTGGCGAGTCGAGCAGGAGGATCTAGCTCAGGGAAGCAACCTGCAGGTTCTAATGCTGAAAGGGTTCGTTTTAAGAGGCCTAGGGATAGAAGGTCACATATGGGTGCTAGACGCGGGGGAGGTAACCACGGGAGAGGTCAGAAAGGGCTGAATGCTTTCATTCATACACTTGAGTGTAATCGGTGTGGCAGGAGGCACATAGGAGAGTGCTGGGGCAATGTTGGTACGTGCTGGAATTGGGGTTCTCGTGGGCATATGATACAAGATTTTCTTCAGCCGATGAGAGAGGGGCAGGCTCCGGTGAGAGTAGCTGAGCCACAGAGAGGCCGTGGGTGCGGTCGTGGCAATTTCTAGCGTAGAGATTATGGTGCGAGGAATGTAGCAGATGTAGTAACTGTTCAGCCCGAAGGAGGTGGCCAGGCCAGAGTGTATGCCCATCGTGAAAGGAGGAATGACACTGATGTGATCGCAGGTACCTTTACTTTGCAGTCTTTGTCATTATATTGTGTGAACATGCTCAAATGCTTGGTTTGCCTGTTGAATCTTTGGATGTTGGTGTGTGTGTGACTAGTTCTTTCGGTGAAATGATAGTAACAAGGAAGTTGTATAGGAGGTGTCCCTTAAAGGTGCAAGAACATGTGTTCTTGGTGGACCTTATGGAATTGTCTTTTTATGGATTCGATGTAATCTTGGGTATGGATTGGCTAGTTGAGCATAGGGCTGTTGTGGATTTTGAGAATAAGCGAGTTTCGCTGAAACTTGATGATGATTATGAAGTTGTGGTGGTGGGAGAGAACGTAAAGTTCCTATCTAATGTGATTTCGACGCTTGAAGCGAGCCGGTTGTTGCGTCAAGGATATGAAGCTTATTTAGCTTTTGTAATGAATCCTAGTACAAAGGATGTTCGGGTAAGAAATGATCGAAATTCGATTTTAAGCAGTGCACGAAATTCTTATCAAAGTTGTTTTCTCGGATACTGCTTGTCCAAAATCTTGTATAAAAGCTTTAGGATAATGTCACAAATAAGATGATGCATGGGCATATTTTATGATGATACATGTGTTCATGGAAATGCAAAGTTGCATGAAATTATGGTTAAGATCTTCAAGTTAGCTCAATATTCACGTCTTCATTCTTCGGAGTAGATGTTCACCATTCTTTGGACTACAACCGCTCATCATTCTCACACCCTAACAAAATCTGCCCCCAAATTTCTGTTTCTCATTCTCTATTCAAGCCTTCACTTCAAGTGCCCCCAGTCGAAATCAAAACCATTAATCAAGTTCTTTGTGCTATCTCTCTTATGTGCAAAAGATCTTGTTGTTTATCGGACAAATCTGCCCCATTATTGTAAATTTTCCACAAAGGCTCTTCGTCATCTAATGTCATGTAGTGTCTTTCCCCATTATAGTAATACAAAGATGTCAGTCTACTTGTTCATCTCAAAGCAAGAGACTTATGAGAATGAGCTGGATAAAATAATAAAATTATTTTGAAAAACATCGCAAACAATTGTTAATAAAATCAAAATTAAGTCTTGAAAAAAGATCGAGCCAAATAAAGCTTATGTTTAGAGGATCACGAATGTTGTGGTGATATTTACACAAGTGAAGTCATTTCTAGGCTATTAGTCTTCCGAGAGGAACATTTCCCATATGCATAGATGGATATCAATGAATCCTTGGTTTGGTTTCAAACTTTTATCTTCTTTACCCCTAGTGTAGGAATGGTCCTTGGTTTGGTTTCAATCCAAAGGAAATTATTAGGCTCAAAGGGGGACATCAATGAATATATTTTCTTATTTTAATACCTTGCGAAGGGAAATGAAGGGATGTCAAATGTCCTTCCATACATGGATATCAAAAATAGACTTCAGGTGGTAGATGTTTAGGGTTATTACTTCATTCAAGGACCTAGAAATACAATGTTTGAGAGGAAAATTCACTCTATTGGATTTCCCCATTATTCATGAACACTCTTTTGTTGTCTTGCCCTTAGCCTAAATAGAACATATGGTGTTCATATTTGCAATACCCTCACAACATTCGATTTTTAGAATTTGAATTAAAGTCATTCTTGAAAAAGGTGTATGTATACATATATGTTTGGGAAAACAAAATTCAACCTATAATAATAAAGAATAAATGAAAAACAAAGAATATAAAACGCTTTCTAAATGAAATGCATATGAATTTCTCTTTCATTGAAAACAAATCAAGTAAGCATGCTCTCACAAAAGTTCCCCGTTTTTTTCTTTTTTTTCTTCTTTCATTTCATTTCTTTTCTTTATCTCTCTCTTTTTACAAGGCATACTCCTCTCGCTCCAAGACTCCAACTAGTCTAAAAAGACAGCTACTCATTTAGAATCTTGTGGTGTCTCCGGTCCCAAACAAAATAGTGATTTGAGATTGAGCAATCTGATCCTTCATACCTTGTTTGACCATATCTAAGCGTCTTCAATGTCCTTTTGCCTTTGCTCCATTTTGGCCATTATATCACCCATCATTCTAGTTTGCAAACGGCACCGTAAGAAGACGAAATAAGTGCAAATTGAGATTACACTTTCGCTAATGATACTTCTCGCACTTAATTTTAGTGATGTAGGCAATGTATCATATGCATGACAATGAGATCATTTAAAGGCAAGTAAATAATATATAAAATACAAGGGTGGATGCAAAAAATTGTTGGTAGAAGAACATTCTCATTAAACAACTTTCCATAATGGAGATCAAGTCTCATTACAACGAGAAAAGAAAATAACCACCACATATGGCACAACTAAAATACCTAGGTTTATTTTCCACCGATAACCAGGTTAGCATTTTCTCATCATCTTATCAATCTTGAACTTCAGGATTCTTTAATTCGTTATTATGGACTCTTTCTCCCATTACAAAAGCCTTTAATTTGGACTGTTATCGAATCAACACTTTATATGAAAACGTCATGCATATGCACAAAAACAAACAAACAAACAAAATAAGAAAAAAAAGTAAATATCTTAGTAATAGATATAACGAATAATGAATAAAAAGCCAAATAAATAAAACAAAAACGAAAAAACAACAAAAAGGCATACCAACATGAATTCTAGTTCGCCATGGTTATCTGCAAGGCTCTAATGGGGTGGGCTTCTTAAATTTTCACTCATGTGGATTCGATTCTAGACAAGGGTACCCGAACCTATCTTATCATTTACTAAGGTAACAAGAACCCCAATTTTGGCCCATTACAGGATTGCGAATTGGATTCGGTTCGAGGGAAAGCACGACCTAATGACGTAGAGGGATTCCTACATGTCAAAAGGCATGAATTCCGGAAGTGATTTGCTAGACTGCGGAGGTTTACTCACGGGGTATTAGGCGTCTCCACTCCCACTCAATGGATATAGCTCAGGTAGAAAGCTCGATGATCTTGATGCAACACATGTCAGTAATTCCTTACTATTTAATTGAATAATTAATGCAAAACCATCAATTATTAAAGCCCACCTAATTAAAGTATTATCTTCAAAAAAGAACAAACTAATTAAAGTCAACTTAAATTTCAAAATTTCAATCGATAAAAGGCAACATGTGATTTGGTACCGATTTCGGGCGTTGTGGGGAGTGCTAATCCTTCCCCACACGTAACAACTCCCGTACCCATTTTTAAAAGAATCTTCGGTTTTATGGTGTTTGGTCTACCTTATTCAAGTGACCGGTGGCGACTCCAAGTCTTATTTTCAAAATATGATTTTTTAAAGAAATCCCCCCAA
This sequence comes from Hibiscus tridactylites, assembly GCA_958450335.1. Lineage (NCBI taxonomy): Eukaryota > Viridiplantae > Streptophyta > Magnoliopsida > Malvales > Malvaceae > Hibiscus > Hibiscus tridactylites. The sequence goes on from OY288277.1 coordinate 57,577,325, forward strand.
ATTCAATTCAAAATGTGGGGATACCTTGTATAGATTTTCAAAAACGTTGCTATAGAATGACGACTCCACTTTGAAAAAAAGGAATAACATTAATGTTTTGCGAAAATGGAAGATTAAAATACCTAGGGATTCTTTGCCTCTGAATATTTACTTTTTTGTTTTTGTATTGATTCCAATCTACCTCTACATTGTTTTTGTTGGCTTTTATATCCACTATTTTTTTAAATGAAAATAAAAGCCTAAATCATCTTGGTTGCTAGCTGAAATCCTTTGCTCTTTGTATTCTTTTGCATGTCGACTGTGGAGATAAAGGGACCATTGGTTGCTGGTGTTGTGTGAGCTGGTAGGATGGTACATCATATGGCTTTGAGGTGATCGAGTAGAGGCATGTCTCAAGCATGGTGGTGGCAGGGGTTGTTTCGAAGTATATGTTCTGTTAATTGGGTAATTGGATTGGTGTTGGGTTTTAAGTAGAGTTGGGTAATTGTATGTGTTGAGGGTGAGTGACCGAGGAGAGAGGGACCCCAGGGTGCAAGGAATGTGCACTCTGTTGGGATAGTTTGATTTGTAAAAAATGGTAATGGGTTAATGTCATGTAAATGGGACTTTGGTTTTAATTTGGTTCAGGTTTGATGTAATGAGACATCTAAATGGACATTCGTTTGATGGAAATGGACCTTGGATTTTAATTGGTTTTTATTTATTTGGGCAGTGGGCCCAAACTAAAAGATAGCCATGTAACCCCCTAGAGTCGGTCTAACTGTTTTACCGACTCGAGCGAGTTACACGGAGAATATTGAAGTAAACTAGTGAAGATTTACCTCAATAACCGACCTTATTTTTTTCTTTCACCTTCTCTTGATGCTCTTAACGAATCCAAAGGTTAACATGCTCACAGCGGATAAAGTTGCGACTTGAACGAGGTCAATTGAACATTCGATTAATTCTAAACATGCTTTAGGGACTATTTTGTAAAAACAGATAAATTTGAGGACTTAGGCCATATTAAGCTTACCGATCCTTAATTAGTCATATTTCAAGTTTGCATGTCAAAGACCAACTTAAAACAACACTCCAAACTCAATCAATTGCATTCTTAACATTCAGGGATCAAACTATAACAATAGCAACCCTGCATATAACAAGTATTTAATAAAACCTTTCTAACGTGCTTTTAACATATGCTCAACCATTCCAACATGCTTCTATCATACTAGAAATCATTCGAAACAATTCTAACATGCTTCTAACATAAACAAAACCATTTGGAGCATAGTTGCAAATGTGTTAGACACCAAACCAAGCATTCAGCATAAACGCAATCATAGATGACAAATATAGGCATGCTTCTTAGGAAAATAACCACATAAAGTTCAAAATGTAAACAAAACCAAATACCAACATATAAAGGCCATTTACAAGTCCAAATAGGCAACATAATCTTGCCATGAACCAGGGAGTTTCAAACACAACCTCCCAAGAAATACAGGTACCCTCTCATTGCTATTTATTATTATTTCGTAAATGTAAAATCATACTTGAGCTATGAAACGCCCTTGGAATCTTCTCTTGATTCTTTGCTGCCACCAAACAACTATTTCTTTGCATTGATGGAAAAAGAGAGCGTAAGCATAAATGCCTAGTGAGAGTCGCTCGATTAAAAACCACAACAATGCCTTTTAAAACCATTTCTCATCATGCTCAAATAATTCTCATGCTTTAAATCTCTTCCAAAGCAAAGTCAAATATATATTTTTTAAAACACATGTATCATAAATCCCATGCTTTAATCACAACGCTAATCTCAATGCAAGCTTCTCATGCTTGAATATCATAAACACATCTCAAAATAGAATCTCATGTATAAATCTCAGTATACAAAACCATTATAAACCATGGTACATGTAAATCTCATATATTGGCATTAAAAGTGTCATGGATGGGATCTACCCCCATCCTTGGATAGCACTACCTCTATCCATAAATGCTTCGATATGCGGACACCATGTTTACACTACCCCATCAAGTCTCATGGTGAAATCTACCCTCACCATATTCTCACTTCGGCCGGATGGAACTACCCTTATTGCCCGTTGGTGATAGAATCTACCCCTATCACTTGCAACACAATAGAATCTACCCCTATTTTGTAACTGAAGAATTTGTCTCACGTACGAATTTTGTATATTATAATGCACTTCTCATCCTATTGGTCGACCAATTATATCTGATAATATTAAGTCTCATCACTTCTCCAATATACATATTTAAACCATGTTACCTCATTGTTTTTCATATTCATCATTCAACACATTTCTATCAAAGTATCTTAAATACATTAAACCATGTATTTAGGAAATTTCTCAAACATGTTGCATACCACTTTCTAAACACATGTAAAATCAAAATATAAACATATGAAACATTTATCACTTCCAAAACATACATATAACAGTAGGTAAAATGATTCTATCTTCAACGCATGAGCATGAATTTAATAAAACAATGGAAACTGAAAACCAAGAGTGAAATCTTCCATACTTACTTTCGAGCTTAGATTAGCATTTCAAGCTTAATCTAAACCCCAAGCCTTGCTTTCAAACCTTTGAAAAGCTTTTAAAATCATTTCCACTCACCAACTTGATATCGCCTCGAAGACAACGTCTCGACGCCAACGCCTCAACGCCTACAGAACAACGTCCGAACACTCGCAAACTTCCAAAAGAAAATACAAGGGTCAATATAAATCAGACCCCACCAAAATAACCAATTTATAATAGTACCCCATCACAAATATTTGAACCAATTTCTATTCGAACAACCTCTTTTAAATCCACGCTTCATCCTGAGAATTTCTTTCCCAAAACCTTTTTCATTCTTTTTTTTTTCATTTTGTTTCACCCACATTGCGCCCAGCGCGTTAAACCAAAGTACAGGACAGTAGCCCCTGCTTCGAACACACCCACTTATTTTTTTCTTTCAAACATTTAATCAAACATGTATGTTGCATCTAATAATTCAATTACACATTCAACCAATCACCCCAATCAAGAATCCAATTCTAACATTAAACAATTAGATTAATTGCCCTTAATAAAACTCAATTAAATCAAGATATTACCAAGTAATCATTAAATCAAATTAAAAACTAAAACAAAATAATCAAAGACTTAGGAATTTCAATAAAGAACCTTTGATTAGAGGGGAGAAAAGAAAGATCACCTCTAACACAAGCATTTCTCTTGATTGGCGGTGATTTAGATGAAAACCTTCAAGAAATCTAAAGCTAGTTGATGTAGAAATCCATGGGAACCATCTAGAAATCAAAATTGGGTGAAAAGAAATAAATCTCTTGAGCTTTTAGTGATGATAAATTAGTTTGGCTGATTGAAAAGTTGAGAAAAAAAGTTGGGAGAAGAGAAGTTACGTAAGAAATGTTTTAGCCTTTTAAAATCTTTTTTATTAAAACTCATTTAATAAACCAATAATTAAATCTTTTAAAAATACCAAAACAAGGGAAAAGGCTGATAACACCTTTGTGTAATAGCTCCCTAAAGATTCTAAGCCTTGACTCTTTTTAATTTAGACATTAAAATATACTTTGCAATTTTTATGAATTAGTCACCGTTTTCAAAATACCAATTAAATCAGTCTAATTTTATCAAATTGAACTCTCCACAACCTTCAAAACATTATTTTAGGATTTTAGTAAATTTTTCCCATATTTTATCTCCCTCAAAAACTATTTATTTCAAATTATTCTCGAAACTAGTCTAACCCCCTCGAACCAGTTCAATCGAACTACTTAGTCGAACCCGGCTAACTCCTAAGCCCAAAATCGGGGTGTTACAAGCCATTTTCATTACAAGCCAAACCAGTTTTGTATGAGCGTTGCTACACTCCTATGTGCTTGTTTTTTGATGTTGCCTAAATGCTTTGTGTTTGAAGGCTTATAGCCATGTTCCATGGATGCTTATATGTTTGTTTTAAAAGCACGTGAAACCTTGTTATGAAATGTCTATGACTGTGTTTAATGCCTATGAATGAAATGGTGAAGTCATGTACGTTTTTATGCAAGTTTCTTACCTAAATGCCTATCTTGAGATGAATGCCATGTTTGTTCAGTTAAGTAGCATCACATGCCTAATCTTGGTTGCTAAATGATGTATGAGTGTTGGTATGTTGCTAGAAGAGTCGTAAAATGCATCTATAGTTGAGTCTTGGTCTGTTTTGCTGCTAAATTGAGTCTTGCAGTGCAGGGCGTATCGGTACGCCCAAGGGCCGTATCGATACGGTCCTACACTTTGGGCCTCAATTTAAGCCTAGCGTACCGGTACACGGGAGTGTATCGATACGCCAAAAGCCATCTGGAAATCTAAAAAATTGATGAGATTTTGGCGTATCGATACGGGTCTAGGGTGTATCGGTACGATCTTTTATCGTTGACCGTTGAGAGCGTATCGGTACGGTCAACCAGTGTACCGATACGGTCTCCCTAGGTTGACTATGGGTTGTTGACCAAGTCAAGGCATATCGATAAGGTCTTCTAGCGTATTGATATAGCCTGTTGCAAAGAATAAAATAGGTTGTTTAAATTGCTTGTTTGGTATGCTTAGTATCGTTTCGTTGTCTTTCCGCTGTCGTGTTTCACATAGGATATATTTAAGCATATAGACAAGATAATAATTGAAAGAATTTTCTAGGGTTGCTAACTGAAGGGGAGCCGTAATGGGTTTCACTTCGGTTTTCTCCGTGTGATCTACTCGGACCGGTCAGTCGTCAAGACCGTGACGAGGGAGTTACATTTGGTGGTATCAGAGCCTGAGGTTTCCGAGACCTCGGGTAAGTAAGTGAGGTAAGTTTGATGTGTTATGTGTTGCTATGTCTCGAAGAGTGTTTTACCATGTATTTCTTGAAGTTTGCTTGCTAGTACGGTGTTTGGAAACATGTTTCAGTGGCCTTGTTGTTGGTTAAGGGTTAGTCAAATGTCCCCATTGTTAGGTGTTGTTGTAAAAAAATGGTTTTGGTTTAGCGAGCTTGAGAACCTAAGTCCTTGCCCTTTTGCTAACCTAACATTTTCTTGTGTGTTGTGTGTTTGTTGTTTTAGATTCTATCTTGATATGGTGAGACTGAGGGGGCGACCTAGAGCGGGTGACCAGGCATCCGGGTGTGAGCCTCCTGCTTCCGGTGGTAATGGAGTAGGTGGCGAAGGAAATGTGCCTCAGGCTGGTGCGCAAGTCAGAGGTGATGGTAATGGGCCTCAGGCCGCTGCTAATGTTGGAGGTGTTGGGGCTCAGGCGGGTCAGAGTCCAGCGGGCGCGGACATGACCCATTTGATTCAGACCATAGCCGGAGCTTTTCAGACAGCTTTGGTCGGTATGCAAGTTGCAGCACTACCTCAGGGTGCGGGGACAAGATTACCCCTAGAGAGGCTCCGTAGTTTTGGCGGAGTTGAGTTCTATGGGTTGACTCCCGAGGGTTCAAAGGCGTGGCTTGATAGTACTACACGCATCTTGGGACATACGGAGTGCTCAAACGCCCGTAAGTTGGGTTGCATTGTCTTCTTGCTTCAGGGGGATGCATACACTTGGTGGACCATTGTTACTTTTGGTATGGCCGAAGCGAATGTCACATGGGAGTTTTTCAGAAATGCCTTTAAGAGGAAGTACCTCGGAGTTTGGTATTTAAATGAGAAGAAGAGGGAGTTTATGGCATTGGTTCAGGGTAACATGACCGTGTTAGAGTACGAGGTCTAGTTTGTGAGATGGAGCCAGTATGCACCTGAGTTAGTTCCTAGTGAGAGCGAACGGTGTGAGCGCTTCCGATATGGGTTGACTAGAAATGTGAAGACCTACATGCTTACCTCTGACTACACTGAGTTTGATGTCTTGGTCTTTAGGGCCAAGGATATTGAGCAGAACTTAGGCTCTAGTGCTCGTGCTAGTGGGTCCGATTATGGGAAGAGACACACGAATTGGGATAGAGACCATGCCAAGAGGCATAGGGATAGGAGGTGTCTGTAACGCCCCAAATTTGGGCCTAGATGTTTTAGAGTCCGAATCGGACCAGTCGAGAACGACTCGAATCTTAAAGGGAGATTTAGGGAACACCTAGTTCGGGATGTTTTAAAAATATGAAAAAATATCTAAAAATCCTCATTTATTATATGAATGATTATGGTGAAAACAATTTTACAAAATAAGGTTTGAAAATACTACATTTCGGTGTAGTGACCAAATCGCAGTTTTTACAAAAGTTAAATAGTGATTGTTTTGAAAAGGATTGAAACTTTGAATCTTTAAGGAGCTAATTTTACCAAAAAGTTTTCAATTATATTTCTCCTTATTTTGGGTGATATTAATAATGTTTTAATTAAAGGAAAAACTATCTTTGACTTTTCATAACTACTTTACGTCAATTTTCCCTCATTTCATTTTCTCTCAATTTCTTTTCAGCCAAACACATTTCCTCCATCAATTAGCCTTTTATTTTCATTCCTTTTGATGAGATTTCAATCTCTATTTGATTCCTAATCTTTTCCTCATCAAATCCTCTTGTTTTCACATTGGATTTTCAAGGAAACTTGCCCAAATCAAGGAGAAATCAGCCATTAGAGGTAAGCTTCATCCTTCTCCTTTAATGATAATTTCTTTACTGAAATTCCAAAGTTATCAATCAATTGTTAATGATTATTGAGTCGCTTAAATGTTAGAAACAAGAAATTGTATTAAAACTCAAGGCTTTTGGAGAGATCTTGATGATTTTCGTGGTTGATGGTTAGGCTCTATTTTGAGGTTGTTTTCTAATGCATTTGGATGTTAATTGATGTTATAAATGAGGTTTTATCAAACAAATCCCGAATAGGCTCGGATTCCTAAGTTTTGTATGCTACAATTGTGGTTTTTGGGGTGGTTTTGGTGCTATGTTATAGCTTGAGGTATAAGGACAAGTTTGAGGTGGTTTTTTTTTATGTTGATTGATGTTTAGAAATGATTAGAAGTGATAGTTCTTGGCTGGGCTATGTTTTGGAAGAGTTTAGGGATGAGTTCGGTTGTTTTTGGTAGCCAAAATGAGGTTCTTGAGTAGAGCATCGAGTTTAGATGTGTGGCTGATGATTTCAATGCATGATGATGCATTAATCCTCTTCTCTTATGTGTTATAAACAGGGGAGACATCTTCGGACGCCTTTGGTGTTGATCCGGGAGCTTAATTAGCCTTTCGACGAGCAACCGAAACGTAATTGGTGAGTGCGAATTGTTTTAGAAGTCCATGAGGGACAAAGAAACAAGGTTTGGGGATTTAGGAATGGTTTGAAACACCTTCCAAAGTCCGGAAGTAAGTATTGGATAGATTGCTCTCTTATATGTGGTGGTTGCCCCTAGAATCCTTTTACATGCTCATGGTTTGAGATAGATAAATTCCTACTATTTTTATGCATGATTTGTAGTATGAGATGATGCTTGAAATGATTTCATGAAATAACATGTTGCATTGATGAGTTTTGAGCTTTTGTTTTAAAGCATGGCAAATGTTATGGTTTTTGTAACGCCCCGGTTTTGGGTTTAGAAGTTTTGGGCGTTGACCGGTTCGGTCAAAGTGCTGTTCGAATATAAAAAGGTGAAATTAGGAAAGCCTAGTTCGGGTTGCATTAAAAATATGGAAAATGTTCTAAAATCCTCTTTTAATATATATAAGTGAACTGTGAAATCAATTTTACAAAATGAGGCTTGGAAGGGTGACATTTTGGCTAGTGACAAAAATGTAATTTTTGAAAACTGCGTGACTGTTTTAGAAAGGATTGAGACTTTGAATCTTTAAGGAGCTATTTACCCAAAGGGAGTTTCTCCAGATTTTTCTAAGATATTTAGTGATTTAATTCTGATTTTAAAACAAAAGAAAAGTGGAGGGAAGTTATTTTCCTATTTTGCAACTAACTTTCCATATTTTCCAATTTTCCTTTTCTCTCATTTTCTCTCAACCCAAACACCTTTTCTCCAGAGATTTTCTTCTGATTTTGTCACTTAAATCTCTCTCTTCAATTCTCTTTGGATTCCTAATCATCTCATCAACAAAACCTCACCAATTGCTAATTGGATTTTCAAGCTTTTTGGTTCTAAAAGAGGAGAAACTCAAGTTTGGAGGTAAGAACGTCCTTCTCCTCTAAACTCTCAGTTCCTTACTGAAATTCCTAAGTTCTCAATCCTTAATTGATGTTTTATAAATGGTTTTTAAGTTGTGTAATGGATCTTGGCTTAGAATGCAAGATTTTGTGATTTTTGATGGATTTTCGTTTGATCTGTTAAAGCAGTGATTTGAGGTGTGTTTTTGATGTTAAATGAATGTTAATTTGATAAGGAATTGAGTTTTATTTAATGCAATCCCGGATAGGTTGGATTTCCTAAGTTTAGCTTGTGATTCTTGGTTGTTTTGGAGTGATCTTGTGGATCTGATGTTGCTGGAGGTATGAGGATGTTATTAGGTTCTTTTTAGATGTTAAATGATGTTAAAGGATGTTTAGTTTTGATGGTTTATGGCTGGGCTTTGTTGAGAAGTTGTTTGGATGCATTTTCGGTTGTGTTTGGTGGCCGAAAATGGAGTGTGGATGAGAGCAGCGAGTTTAGGTGCTTTCATTGAAGCTATTAATGCATGATGATGCATTAATCCTCTGCTTTGATGTGTTTAAAACAGGGGAGTTATCTTTGGATCCAAGTGGTGGTGATCCGGAAGCTTGATTTGTGCTTCGGCAAGAGGCGAAGTGGAATCGGTGAGTGAAATTGGGTTTTCGGTTTTGAAACCAATGTTCTGAAGGTTTGGGAGCTTAGTCTAAGTCTAAACAACTTTACTAAGCTCAAGTGTAAGTTTTCGGAAAAACTCTCTTGTTGAGGAACCATGAGATGGTTGGGTGCAATGTGATTGTTTGCATGTTTTAAACTCTGTTTTGAAAGCATGATTTAGCATGATTATTGCTGATTTTGTAAGCCATATGTTGAAGGAAGCTCAAGGTAAGAGTTCCTTGTTTTTGAACATTGTTTAAATGTGGTTTGATGCTTAAAAATGCATGATGTTTATGGCTTGGTTAAATGCTTTAAAAACAGTGGATTATTTGATGATAATGATGTATATTGGCAAGTGATGTTTTGAAAAAGGTTAAGGTCACTAAGGTGGTTAAAAGTCCTTGAGTGAGCCTTGTGGATTCTAAGAACTTCATGGTGGTTAAAAGTCCATGAGTGATTCTTGTTAAGGTCACTAAGGTGGTTAAAAGTCCTTGAGTGAGCCTTGTTACTTAAGAACATCAAGGTGGTTAAAAGTCCTTGGATGGTTCTTGTTAAGGACACAAAGGTGGTTAAAAGTCCTTGTGTGGTCCTTGCCATGGTGTTTAAAAGTCCATGGGCCAAGGTGTTTAAAAGTCCTTGGGGCCAAGGTGTTTAAAAGTCCTTGGGGTGAAACTTGTAAAGGACACAAAGGTGGTTAAAAGTCCTTGTGTGGTCCTTGTGAATTATAAGATCACAATGGTGTTTAAAAGTCCATGTGTGAGTCTTATGTTGATCTTGTTTTAAAAAGATGGAATTTATCACTTGTGGCCAATATGACATGTATTGATATGGAAGCATGTATTGCTTGTTTAAGAATGCTTGTAAGCATGTATAAAAGATGTTTTGAAGTATGATTTATAAAGTGTTTCTATAAATGCATTATTGAATGGTTTTAAACGAGCTTTCCTCACTAAGCTTTTGCTTACGCCCTCTTTCGTTTTCTTAAACTAATAATGCAGAGCATTAAAGTGCATTGAGGACAGCAAGGAAGGAAGGCAATCAAGTGGAAATTAAGCTCATGTATGGAAAGGTTTTCTTATACACTTTTAGCCTTTGGCATTTGGCAATAGGGGACCTATGTGGATGTTTTGGGAGATGTTTTGAACTCCCTAAGTATGCTTAATGTTGTTGGTAATGCTGGTTCTTGTAATTGGTCATTATGTGTTGGTTTGAAGGTTTTATGCTTGAAAGGTTTGCTTGTGTAGGAAGCATGCCTTTAGATTTGGGGCTTTTCTTATATGTTGATATATTGATAAATGGTTGATGCAAATATGTCTCTTGTATGTTGTATGAGTTGCTAGTAAAGTTTGGTAGCATTTGGAGCATGATTGGTTGATCAATTGGGTGTTTAAGCAAGCTTTTTGCTGCATTCTGTGCAGGCCGTATCGGAACAGTGGCTACCGTTTCGGAACGGGTGCCTTGTAGCAGCCCAGGCGTCCGAAACGGAAGACACCGTTTCGAAACGGAAAGTCCTCTGCCAGCCCTTGTTTCGGTACGCGTTGCGAAACGGCCCCGCGTTTCGAAACAGGTTCTCCCTGTTTCGGAACACCTGACCGTTGGGGGCTGACATTGGTAGTTAAATGTTTTGAAATGTTTGCATTTTGGTCCTGAATCTTGCTTGTGCAATTGTATGAGTTTGGGATGTCCGTTTGAGCTGAAATTTGGCAATGAAGCATGAAACCTGATTAATTACAAGTTGGTAACTTTAATTTGGATTAAGACCTTAAAATTTACAGAATTTACAATTTGGTCCCTAAAGTTGTAAATTGTTCAATTGGGTCCCTGTTTGATCTCTGCTGTTTATGATCTTTGAGCATGCTGTTTGAATGATCATAACTAGGGTTAATGTGCATCTAGACAAGTTTAAAAGGAAAAAAAAGGGTCGTTAATCAAGGTTGACTTTCGGGTTGACTTTGGTTTTCCCCGTGTGACTTTCTTAATTCGGGTCAACCGTCTAGGCCGGGTTAAGGGGGTTACAGTTTTGAAATGAGATGAGAAATATTTGATAAATGTTGCATGAAAAATAGTAGGTGAGATGATATTTTAACATAATATATTGGCATAGAAGATGAGATACTTACCGGATATAATTGACCGATCAATAGAATTAGAGTGCACTATAAACTAAAAATTCGTACGTGCTCTTTGGTTTAATCCAAAGGGAGAGACCGATGATGGGCATTCCATCGAGTAGGACTTGGTGAAATACCCAAGCTTTGTGGCGATGAGAGATTCCGCCATGTGAGTACGGTGATGTGAGATTCCACCGGAAATTATATTACTAGACAAGTGAGTACGGTGATGTGAGATTCCACCGGAAGCGTCTAGTGGGTTGAGAATGTTGTCCGCATATACGAGTAGTAATGAGATGTGAAATGCTAATATATTGTATGAAAATGCTTTTGATTCACATGTACCTAGTGATGAGATGATTTATGCTATGAGAAATGCATATGAGATTTGTATATGAAATGCTTTGGTTTTCACAAGAATGTGTATGACCTTGCCATGAGTTTTGCATTGGTTTAAATGCATGAGATAGACTTGAGGTACATGTGTTTTCAATGAAGAGTTGCTTTGGAATGGATTTCAAGCATGAGATGGAATGAGCATGTTGTAGAAAAGGCTTTTGAGAAAGTGTTTTGATTAATGCATTATTGTGTTGGTTTTTTTAGAGCATGCCTCACTAAGCAAATGTGCTTACACTCTCTTTTACCAATAATGTACATAATTGAAGTGTTTTTGGGCAGCAAGAATGTTAAGAACATCCAAGGAAGTGCACAGCTCATGTATGGTGATGTTTTATACACTTTAGTTTTGATATTTGGCAATGGGACTCCAAGGTTGTATTTAGGAGATGTGTTTTGAAGTCCCTAAGTTTGTAGCATGTTTGTGATGGCTTTTATGGGTTGTAAATGATCCTAAAGGTTTGGTTTGAGGTTTGATAATTTATATTGGTTTTGTGGCTAGGAAGAATGCATATAGATTGGGTGATTACGTGTTTGATGCCATGCTCGAGCTTAAGGTCCTTAAATATGTTCTTTAGTGTCAAAATAGGTTGCTGGTATGTTATGATGATTTTTGAAGCATGTTTGAGTGGTTTAAAAGGTGAAAAACCAGCAATTTCTGTTGTCACAGGGCAGGGTGTATCAAAACACCCTTAACTGTTTCGAAACGGGGGCTTGTAATGGCCATAGCGTTTCGGAACATCTAAAGGTGTTTCGGAACATTTTGTCTTCTATAGAGGCCTGTTTCGATACCGGTCTCCGAACGCACCCAAGTACCAAAACGGTCAACTCCGCTTCGATAAGGGCGTTTCGGTACGAAGGATTGGTGTTTCGAAACGGATGACCGTTGGATGATGATTTTGAATTGTTTTCTGTTTCCATGTTTTACATTTTAGTCCAGAATATTGTGGATGCAATTGCTTGAGCTTGGGTTGTTCTTTTAAGATGAAATTTGACTGAGGAGCATGTAATACGACTAATTTCATATTGGTAAACCTAAGATCTGCAAAGTTCTTATAATTTAAAAAATTACATTTTGGTCCCTAAAAGTGTAATTTATGCAATTGAGTCCCTAAATGTTTTCCGATCGATGTGCCTTTCTCTTAGATGAATCTTGAGTATTCAAATAAGTTTAATGTGCATCTAGAAAATATTAAAAAGAAAAAAGGGGTCGTTAATCAAGGTTGACTTTCAGGTTGACTTTGGTTTTCCCCGTGTAATCTTCGTAGTTCGGGTCAAGCGTCTAGGCCGAGCTTAGGGGTTACATTTGTTGGTATCAGAGCCAGGTTAACGAATAATTGGGGCTTGGTAGGTGGTTAATGTATGTGGTTATGTATGATTGTGACCTTTCGGTAAATGTGTGTTATATGAACATTGATGTATGATTCAAATGAGATCCCATTGCCATATCATTACTAATGAGAAGAATTGTTTTAAAAAATGAGCTAGAGTTCTTGGATTACTTACCTTATTATGCCTAATTGAGTTTGTTTTATTTTGTCAGTGCAATGTTTTTATTATGGGGCCACGTAGATAGCTAAGAATCAATACCCATTCCATGGCTGAGAATGAGAACGTAGAGAATGCTGATGATCTACCTCCTCCTCCCCCTGGTGGACCACCTGGTGGTGGTGGAGCTGGGGCTGGTGCTGCTGGAGTTGGTGTTGGGGTTGCTGGACCCGAGGGAGGTCAGAGGCAAGCTGCTCTTCATATGATCGTACTGATACAGGCTATTGCTGGAGCTTTCCAGGTAGCAGTAGCTGGAGCTCATGTAGTTGCACCTTAGGATGGTGCTAATGTGAGATTGCCGTTGGAGGGTGTCCGCAGTCTATGAGGGATTGAGTGTAGTGGTTTGACACCGGAAGATTCTGAGTCTTGATTGGAGAGCACCAAGAGAATTCTTGGAAAGCTAAATTGCAACAATTTTCAGAAGTTGGGATGCATTGTGTCACTACTGCATGGTGATGCGTATACGTGGCGGACAACCACTATTTCGGGAATAAAGGATGATAAAGTGAATTGGACATTCTTTTTGAATGCCTTCAAGCGGAAATATTTGGGAGTTCGCTACCTCGACGAGAAGAAGATGGAGTTTATGTCCCTGGTGCAAGGGAGCATGTCTGTGGCTGAATATGTGATTCAGTTTGTTCGCCTTAGCCAATTTGCGCCTGAGCTGATCCCTAGTGAGCGGGAGAGATGTGAACGGTTCCGTTATGGGCTGGTGGCGGACGTGAAAACCTATATGCTTGCAGCTGATTATACTGATTTTGATGTCTTGGTCACTAGAACCAAGGACATTGAGTTGAATCTTGGTTTGGCGAGCCGAGCAGAAGGATCTAGCTCGAAAAAGCGAGCTGTAGAACGTGATTATGGTAGGGATCGCAACAAGAGGCATAAGGAAAGAAAGCCATATTTTGATGTTAGATGTGGGGGTGGTAACGCTGGAAGAGGTCAGCAAGGACCAAATGCTTTCTTGAGGACTCCTGAGTGTAACCGGTGTGGTAGGAGACACGCTGGTGAGTGTTGGGGTAACCTTGGTACTTGTTGGAACTGTGGTAATCGAGGGAATATGAAGAAAGATTTTCCTCAACCGCTGAGAGAGGGGCAGACTTCGGTGACAGCAGCTGAGCCACAAAGAAGTTGTGGGCGCGGCTGTGGTAATTTTTACCGTAGAGATGAGGATGGAAGGAATGTGGTACATGTGGTGGATGTCCAACCTGAGGGTGGCGATTAGGCTAGAGTGTATTCCCATCGTGAGGGAAGGAATGACACGGACTTGGTCGCAGGTACCTTTACTTTGCAATCCTTGTCATTACTTACTTTGATTGATTCTGGATCTACACACTCGTACATACTGGGTGAACATGCTCAAATGCTTGGTTTGCCTGTTGAGTCTTTGGATGTTGGTATGCGTATGACTAGTTCCTTTGGTGAGACGGTTGTAACAAGAAAGCTGTATAGGAGATGCCTCTTAAAGGTGCAAGATCATGTGTTTCTTGTTGATCTTATGGATTTCCCATTCTATGTTTTTGAAGTACTTCTTGGCATGGATTGGCTTGTTGAGCATAGAACCGTTGTGGATTTCGAAAGCAAGCGAGTTCGTTGAAACTTGCGGATGATTATGAGGTTGTGGTGGTGGGAGAGAATGTGAAGTTTCTAGCTAAGGAGGTGTCTACGTTGGAAGCAAGCTAGATGTTGCGGCAAGGTTGTAAGGCTTACCTAGCCTTTGTTATGAATCCTAGTTCAAAGGAGGTGCGCGTTCAGGATATAAGGATCCTGTATGAGTTCCCTGGAGTGTTTCCAGAGGAATTACCTGGTTTGCCGCCTAGTCGAGAGGTTGAATTTGGAATCGAGTTCTATGAGAACACAACTCTGGTGTCCATTGTTCCCTATCGCATGACACCCAAAGAGTTGAAGGAGTTGAAAACGCAACTTTAGGAGTTGCTTGACCGTGGCTTTATTCGGCCTAGTGTGTCACCTTGGCGTGTACCGGTCTTGTTTGTGAAAAAGAAAGATGGCACGATGAGAATGTGCATCGATTATCGTCAGCTGAATAAGTTGACCGTCAAGAACAAGTATCCTTTGCCGAGGATTGAAACTTTGAATCTTTAAGAAGCTAATTTTACCAAAATGTTTTTAATCATATTTCTCCTTATTTTGGGTGATTTTAATAATGTTTTAATTAAAAGAAATAAAGATTGATTAAAGGAAAAACTATCTTTGACTTTTCATAACTACTTTACGTCAATTTTCTCTCATTTCATTTTCTCTCAGTTTCTTTTCAGCCAAACACATTTCCTCCATCAATTAGCCTTTGATTTTCATTCCTTTTGTTGAGATTCCAATCTCCTTTTGATTCCTAATCTTTTCCTCATCAAGTCCTCTTGTTTTCACATTGGATTTTCAAGAAAACTTGCCCAAATCAAGGAGAAATCAGCGATTAGAGGTAAGCTTCGTCATTTTCCTCTAATGATCAATTCTTTACTGAAATTCCAAAGTTATCAATCCTTTTTAATGATTATTGAGTTGCTTTAATGTTAGAAACAATAAATTGTATTAAAACTAAAGGTTTTTGGAGAGATCTTGATGATTTTCGTGGTTGATGGTTAGGCTTTGTTTTGATGTTGTTTTCTAATGTATTTTGGATGTTAATTGATGTTATAAATGAGGTTTTATCAAACAAATCCTGAATAGGCTTGGATTCCTAAGTTTTGTATGCTCGAATGGTGGTTTTTGGGGTGGTTTTGGTGCTCTGTTATAGCTGGAGGTATAAGGACAAGTTTGTGGTGGTTTTTGATGTTTAGAAATGATTAGAAGTGATAGATCTTGGCTGGGATTTGTTTTGGAAGAGTTTGGGGATGATTTCGGTTGTTTTTTGTAGCCGAAATGAGGTTCTTGAGTAGAGCAGTGAGTTTAGATGTGTGGCTGATGATTTCAATGCATGATGATGCATTAATCCTCTGCTCTTATGTGTTATAAACAGGAGAGACATCTTCGGACGCCTTTGGTGTTGATTCAGGAGCTTAATTAGCGTTTCGACGAGCAAGAAAAACGTAATTGGTGATTGTGAATAGTTTTAGAAGTCCTTGAGGGACAAAGAAACAAGGTTTGAGGATTAGGAATGCGTTGAAATACCTTCCTAAGTCCGGAAGTAAGTATTGGATAGATTGCTCTCTTATATGTGGTGGTTGCCCCTAAAATGCTTTTACATGCTCATGGTTTGAGATAGATAAATTCCTACTATTTTTATGCAAGATTTGTATCATGAGATGATGCTTGAAATGATTTCATGAAATAACATGTTGCATTGATGAGTTTTGAGATTTTGTTTTAAAGCATGGCAAGTGTTATGATTTTGAAATGAGATGAGAAAGATTTGAGAAATGTTGCATGAAAAACAGTAGGTGAGATGATATTTTGACATAAT
Source organism: Hibiscus tridactylites (assembly GCA_958450335.1). NCBI lineage: Eukaryota > Viridiplantae > Streptophyta > Magnoliopsida > Malvales > Malvaceae > Hibiscus > Hibiscus tridactylites. Next base: position 57,593,572 of record OY288277.1, read on the forward strand.
ATATTGGCATAGAAGATGAGATACTTACTAGATATGATTGATCGATCAATAGGATAAGAGTGCACTATAAACTAAAAATTTGTACGTGCTCTTTGGTTTAATCCAAAGGGAGAGACCAATGATGGGCATTCCATCGGGTAGGACTTGGTGAAATACCCAAGCTTTGTGGCGATGAGAGATTCCGCCATGTGAGTATGGTGATGTGAGATTCCACCGGAAATTATATTACTAGACAAGTGAGTACGGTGATGTGAGATTCCACCGGAAGCGTCTAGTGGGTTGAGAATGTTGTCCGCATATCCGAGTAGTAATGAGATGTGAAATGCCAATATATTGTATGAAAATGCTTTTGATTCACATGTACCTAGTGATGAGATGATTTATGCTACGAGAAATGCATATGATATTTGTATATGAAATGCTTTGGTTTTCACAAGCATGTGTATGGCCTTGCCATGAGTTTTGCATTGGTTTAAATGCATGAGATAGACTTGAGGTACATGTGTTTTCAATGAAGAGTTGCTTTGGAATGATTTTAAGCATGAGATAGAATGGCCATGTTGTAGAAAAGGATTTTGAGTAAGTGTTTTGATTAATGCATAATTGAAGTGTTTTTGGGTAGAAAGAAGGTTAAGAACATCCAAGGAAGTGCAAAGCTCATGTATGATGATGTTTTTATACACTTTAGTTTTGATATTTGGCAATGGGACTCCAAGGTTGTATTTGGGAGATGTGTTTTGAACTCCCTAAGTTTGTAGGATGTTTGTGATGGCTTCTATGGGTTGTAAATGGCCCTAAAGGTTTTGTTTGAGGTTTGATAGTTTATATTGGTTTTGTGGCTAGGAAGCATGCATATAGATTGGGTGATTACATGTTCGATGCCATGCTCAAGCTTTAGGTCCATAAATATGTTCTTTAGTGTCAAAATAGGTTGTTGGTATGTTATGATGCTTTTTGAAGCATGTTTTAGTGGTTTAAATGGTGAAAAACCAGCAATTTCTGTTGTCACAGGGCATGGTGTATTGAAACACCCTTAAATGTTTCGAAATGGGGGCCTGTAATGGCCATATCGTTTCGGAACGACTGAAGGTGTTTCGGAACTTTTTGGCTTCTAGAGAGGCCTGTTTCGATACCGGTCTCGGAACGCACCCAAGAACCGAAATAGTTAACTCCGCTTTGATAAGGGCGTTTCGGTATGAAGGATTGGTGTTTCGAAATGGATGACCGTTGGATGATGATTTTGAATTGTTTTAAGTTTCCATGTTTTACATTTTAGTCCTGAATGTTGTGGATGTAATTGCTTGAGCTTGGGTTTTTCCTTTAAGCTGAAATTTGACCGAGGAGCATGTAATACGACTAATAATATATTGGTAAACCTAAAATCTGCAATGTCTTTATAATTTATAAAAAATTCATTTTGGTCCCTAAAACTGTAATTTATGCAATCGAGTCCCTAAATGTTTTCTGATCGTTGTGCCCTTCTCTCATATGAATCTTGAGTATTCAAATAGGCTTAATGTGCATCTAGAAAAGATTAAAAAGAAAAAAGGGGTCGTTAATCAAGGTTGACTTTCGGGTTGACTTTGGTTTTCCCCGTGTAATCTTCGTAGTTTGGGTCAAGCGTCTAGGCCGGGCTAAAAGGTTACGTTTGTTGGTATCAGGTCCAAGTTAACGAATAATTGGGGCTTGGTAGGTGGTTATGTATGATTGTGACCTTTCGGTGAATGTGTGTTATATGAACATTTATGTATGATTCAATTGAGATGAATTTGTAGTGCTATGCTATGTTTGGGGTGTAGTTGGGGATCCCATTGCCATATCATTACTAATGAGAAGAATTGTTTTCAAAAATGAGCTTGAGTACTTGGATTACTTACCTTATCATGCCTAATTGAGTTTGTTGTATTTTATCAGTGCATTGTTTTTATTATGGGGCCATGTAGATAGATAAGAATCAATACGTGTTCCATGGCTTAGAATGAGAACGTAGAGAATGCTGATGATCTACCTCCTCCTCCCCCTGGTGGACCACCTGGTGGTGGTGGAGTTGGGGCTGCTGGAGTTGATGTTGGGGTTGCTGGACCCGAGGGAGGTCAGAGGCAAGCTGCTCTTGATATGACCGTGCTGATACAGGCTATTGCTGGAGCTTTCCAGGCAGCAGTAGCTGGAGCTCATAGAGTTGCAGCTTAGGATGGTGCTAATGTGAGATTGCCGTTGGAGCGTCTCCGCAGTCTAGGAGGGACTAAGTGTAGAGGTTTGACACCGGAAGGTTCTGAGTCTTGGTAGGAGAGCACCAAGAGAATTCTTGGAAAGCTGAATTGCAACAATTTTCAGAAGTAGGGATGCATTGTGTCACAACTGCATGGTGATGTGTATACGTGGTGGACAACCACTATTGCGGGAATGGATGATCATGAAGTGACTTGGACATTCTTTTTGAATGCGTTCAAGCGGAAATATTTGGGAGTTCGCTACCTCGACGAGAAGAAGAAGGAGTTTATGTCCCTGGTGCAATGGAGCATATATGTGGCTGAATATGAGATTCAGTTTGTTCGCCTTAGCCATTATGCGCATGAGCGGATCCCAAGTGAGCGGAAGAGATGTGAACAGTTCCGTTATGGGCTGGTGGCGGACGTGAAAACCTATATGCTTGCAGCTGATTATACTGATTTCGATGTCTTGGTCACTAGGGCCAAGAACATTAAGTTCAATCTTGGTTTGGCGAGCCGAGCAGGAGGATCTAGCTCGAAAAAGCGAGTTGCAGAACGTGATTAAGGTAGGGATCACAACAAGAGGCATAAGGATAGAAAGCCATATTTTGATGCTAGACGCGGGGGTGGTAACCCTGGAAGAGGTCAGCAAGGACCAAATGCTTTCTTGAGGACTCCTGAGTGTAACCGGTGTGGTAGGAGACATGCTGGTGAGTGTTGGGGTAACCTTGGTACTTGTTGGAACTGTGGTAATCGGGGGCATATGAAGAAAGATTGTCCTCAGCCACTGAGAGAGGGACAGGCTCCGGTGAGAGCAGCTGAGCCACAGAGAGGTCGTGGGCGCGACTGTGGTAATTTTTACCGTAGAGATGAGGGTGGAAGGAATGTGGTACATGTGGTGGCTGTCCAACCTAAGGGTGGCGGTCAGGCTAGAGTGTATGCCCATTGTGAGGGAAGGAATGATACGAACTTGATCGCAGGTACCTTTACTTTTCAATCCTTGTCATTACTTTCTTTGATTGATTCTGGATCTACACACTCGTACATACTGCGTGAAAATGCTCAAATGCTTTGTTTGCATGTGGAGTCTTTGGATGTTGGTATGCGTGTGACTAGTTCCTTTGGTGAGACAATTGTAACAAGAAAGTTGTATAGGAGATGCCCCTTAAAGGTGCAAGGTCATGTGTTTCTTGTTGATCTTATGGAATTGCCATTCTATGGTTTTGATGTAATTCTTGGCATGTATTGTCTTGTTGATAATAGAGCCGTTGTGGATTTCAAAAGCAAGCGAGTTTCGTTGAAACTTACGGATGATTATGAGGTTGTGGTGGTGGGAGAGAATATGAAGTTTCTAGCTAATGTGGTGTCTGCGTTGGGAGCAAGTCGGATGTTGCGGCTAGGTTGTAAGGCTTACCTAGCCTTTGTTATGAATCCTGGTTCAAATGAGGTGCGCGTTAAGGATATAAGAACCGTGTGTGAGTTCTCTGGAGTGTTTCCAGAGGAATTACCTGGTTTGCTGCCTAGTCGAGAGGTTGAATTTGGAATCGAGTTGTATGAGAACATAACTCCGGTGTTCATTGCTCCCTATCACATGGCACCCAAAGAGTTGAAGGAGTTGAAGACGCAACTTCAGGAGTTGCTTGACCGTGACATTATTCGGCCTAGTGTGTCACCTTGGCGTGCACCGGTCTTGTTTGTGAAAAAGAAAGATGGCACGATGAGAATGTGCATTGATTATCGTCAGTTGAATATGTAACACCCCAATTTTGGGCTTAGAAGTTTAGGGTCTGAACCAGACCGGTCTGATATACGATTCGAGTATAAAAGGAGGTTTTAGGGAAAGCCTGGTTATGGATGCTTTAAAAATATAGAAAAATATCTAAAAATCCTCATTTAATGTATATAAGAGAGTGGTGAAATCAATTTTACAAAATTAGGTTTGGAAATACTACATTTCGGTGTAGTGACAAAATGCGATTTTTGCAAAGATTAGTAGTGACTGTTTTGTAAAGGATTGAAACTTTGAATCTTTAAGGAGCTAATTTACCCAAAATGTTATCTCCAGATTTTTCCTTAATTTGGGTGATTTAATTAATGTTTTAAATAAATAAAAAGAAAAGGGGAACTACTTTTTGGATTTTCCTAACTACCTTTTTCTAATTTTCTCTCAAAATACCATCATCCAAACAATTTTTCTCCAGCAAAATTCACATTGATCTTCACTTCAATTGATGAGATTTCTATCATCTATTGGTTCCTAATCAATCTTGCATCAAATCCTTTTGATTTCCACATTGAATTTTCATGGAATTTGGCCCAAATCAAGGAGAAATCATCATTTAGAGGTAAGATTGTTCTTCTCCTCTAAATACTCAGTTCTTTACTGAAATTCCCAAGTTGTCAATCTTTTATTAAAGTTTTATAAATGTTTTTGATGTTAGAAACATGATTTTGTTTTAAAACTCAAGATTTTGGAAGAGATCTTGAAGATTTTCGTTGTAATGGATTGGGCTCTGTTTTGAGATGATTCTCTAATGTATTTTGGATGTCAAATGATGTTAGGAATGAGGTTTTATCAATCCAATCCCGAATAGGTTGTATTTCCTAAGTTTTTGCTTATGAAAATGGTGGTTTTTGAGGTGTTCTTGGTGTTCTGTTATAGCTGGAGGTATAAGGACGAGTTTATGCTTATTTTGGATGTTAATTGATGTTTAGAAATGGTTAGAAGTGATGGATCTTGGCTGGGATAAGTTGGTTTCGGTTGTGTTTTCGGTTGTGTTTGGTAGCCGAAATGTTGGTTTTAGGTAGAGCAGCGAGTTTAGGAGTGTTGGCTAAAGATTTCAATGCATGATGATGCATTAATCCTCTGCTTTGATGTGTCTAAAATAGGGGAGACATCTTCGGACACTTTTGGAGTTGATCCGGAAGCTTAATTGGCGTTTCGGCAAGCAAGCGAAACGAAATTGGTGAGTGGAGATGGTTTTCCAGCTTTGAAACAATTATTTGGAGGTTTTGGGAGCTTAGTTTAAGTCTAAACAACTTAGCTAAGCTCAAGAGTAAGTTTTCGGAAAAACTCCCTCAGATGTGCCAAGTTATGGTTTGATGCATTAGTTATGAAATGCATGTTTAATTACGGTTTTGAAAGCATGTTTTAGCATGATTAATGCTGGTTTTGAAAGCCTTGTATTGAGGGATGCTCAAGGTAAGAGATCCTTGGTTTTACATGTTACTAATATGGTTTTGATGCATAGTGATGCATGATGATAAGTGGCTTTGATTTATGCTTTAAAACAATGAAATGATGATGATATTTGATGTATATTGGCAAGTGATGAAATGGTTTTAAAGTACTTGAACCGAATATAGTTAGCCGGCTATAGGATTGGGTGCACCGTAAGTAAAGTTGCCTTGGATGTTGAGGGGTTGTGATTGTACTGTAAACCCCATCCAAGTACCCTAACGATTGAGGTAGATCACAATGGTGGTTGTAAATTCCGTGTGTGGATCTTGTATTATGTGTCCCTTACTCTCGTTAGTGGAACTATACAACTACCGGTGAGTGGTGTTGAGGGGTTGAGATTGTACTGTTATACTCCACCACGGGTGTCACATCAATGGAGGGATTACTCTTGAGTGTGAACCTTGTGTAGTCCGGTAGTGTGTATGAAGCGTGTGGGGCAACGCTTGTAATCCGCATATCCAATTGTGTTTTGGGTTGAAATGGTTATGAACTATCACTTGAAAGCCAATATATTGTATTTGAATGTAATGAAGCATGAGATGCTTGAAAAGGATGAAAGGTAGCATGAGAAAGAGATGTGCATGTGGTTAAAAGCTTTGTTAAAAGTGTTTTCTAAAAATGCATTATTGTAATGGTTTTGTTTAGAGCATGCCTCACTAAGCATTTGTGCTTACGCTCTCTCTTACCAATAATGCAGATAATTGAGGTGCTTTGGGCATCAAGGAAACTATGTTCATCCAAGGAAATCCAATCTCACGTATGGTGAAGTTTTCATACACTATTAGTTTTGATAAATTGGCAATGTGAACCTAAGTTTTGTTTTGGGAGATGTGTTGAGCTCCCTAAGGTTGTGACATGTTTGCCTTGTTGGTTTGAATTGTAAATGGCCGTAAAATGCTTGATTTGAAGTTGGTTTACCTTTTTGGTTTTGATAATAGGAAGCATGCCTCTAGTCTCATGAAATTCCATGTTTGATGATATGAATGTGTTAGGGTGTCTTAAACATGCACCATTTATGTATGATGACTTGTTGTCATGATTAGGGGATCATTAGGTTGTGTTCGATTGGGTTTATGCATGAAAAACCAGCTTTTGCTGTTGTTTCTGGGCAATCTGTATCGAAACACCCCTAGTGTTTCGAAACGGGGGCCTGAGATGGCCTTCGTGTTTCCAAACGGAAAGGGTTGTTTCAAAACGAATTGGCTACTGGAATGCCTCGTTTCGGAACCAGTCTCGGAACCAACCCGCGTTTCAGAACGGTCAACGACGTTTCGGTCCTCGTTCCGATACAGCAAGTGAACGTTTCGAAACAGGTGACCGTTGGGCACTGATTTGAATGGTGCTGAAGTTTGCAAGTTTACATTTTAGTCTCGAAAGTTGAGTTTGCAATTGTTTGAGTTTGAGATGTCCAATTAAGGTGAAATTTGGTAGGGAAGCATGTAACACAACTAATTCCATATTGGTAACATAAACATCAGTAAAGACCCTCTAATTCACATAATTTACATTTTGGTCCCTATTCTTGTAATAAGTGCAATTGAGTCCCTGTTTGTTATCCAATCGTTGTGCCTTCCTCAAATAAGTTTTATGGGAACTCATATAGGGTTAATGTGCATCTAGACAAGATTAAAAAGAAAAAAAGGTTGTGAATCAAGGTTGACTTTTGGGTTGACTTTGGTTTTCCCCGTGTAATCTTCGTAGTTCGGGTCAACCGTCTAGGCCGGGCTAAGGGGGTTACAGTATAAGTTGACCGTTAAGAACAAGTATCCTTTGCCGAGGATGGATGATCTTTTTGATCAGTTTCGGGGAGCAGACGTGTTTTCAAAGATTGACTTGAGGTCAAGGTACTATCAGTTAAAGTTGAAGGATGTGGATGTACCGAAAATAGCCTTTAGAACGTGGTATGGGCATTATGAGTTCCTTGTGATGCCGTTTGGGTTGACAAATGCTCCTGCTGCTTTCATAGACATGATGAATAGGGTGTTCCATGAATTCTTGGACAAGTTTGTTGTAGTGTTCATCGATGATATCCTTGTGTACCCTCGTACTGAGGACGAGCATGAAGGTCATTCGAGGATTGTTTTGCAAGCGCTGTCGGAAAATAAGCTTTATGCTAAGCTGAGCAAGTGTGAGTTTTTGCTAAAGGAAGTTGTTTTCCTTGGTCATGTGGTTTCGGCTGAATGGATTCGAGCTGATCCCCAGAAGGTTGAGGCGATGATGAATTGGAAGCCTCCTAAATTCGTTCATGAAGTCCGTAGTTTCCTTGGGTTGGCAGGATACTACCGGAGGTTTGTGGATGGATTTTCTAAGATTGTTGCCCCTTTGACGAAGTTGTTGCAAAAGGTTTTTAAGTATGAGTGGACGGAAATGAGGCAACAAACTTTTGAGAAGCGAAAAGCAGCTTTGACGCAAGCTCCTATCTTGGTTCAACCTGAATCAGGGAAAGAGTTTGTGGTGTATAGTGACGCATCCTATGTTGGCTTGGGGTGTGTGTTAATGAAAGAGGGTAAGGTGGTGGCTTATGCATCGCGACAGTTGAAAGTGCATGAGCGCAATTAACCTACGTATGATATTGAGTTGGCCGCAATGGTTTTTGCTCTAAAGATCTGGAGACATTGTCTCTATGGCGAGAAGTGTACTCTGTACACGGATCACAAAAGTTTGAAGTATCTGATGTCTCAGAAAGAGTTGACTCTTAGGCAACGACGCTGGGTGGAGTTGCTTAAGGATTACAATCTAATGATCGAGTATCATCCCCGAAAGGCCAATGTTGTGGTCGATGCTTTGAGCAGGAAAGTGGCGGTGGAGTTAAGAGCGATGTTTGCTAGCTTGAGCATATCGCGAGATGGTGGTCTTGTTGCTGAATTGCAAGTGAAACCATCTCTAATCCGGTTGATAAAGGATAAACAATTGTTGGGTGATTCCTTGGTGCCACATGTACAGGATATTACTGAAGATAGGCCATCGAATTTTTGTTTTAATTATGATGGTGTTTTATGTTTTGGGAGTCGGATAGTGGTGTCGAATGTTGTTGAGTTGAGGCGCACCATTCTGACCGAAGCTCATAGTAGTCCTTTTTCTATGCACCCTAGTAGTACAAAGATGAATCGGGATCTGAAGGATGAGTACTATTGGGTGGGATTGAAGAAAGATGCCGCTGAGTATGTTAGCAAATGTATGGTTTGTCAGCGAGTTAAGGCTGAACATTAGTTTCCTTCAGGGTTGTTGCAGCCGTTAAGGATCCATGAATGGAAGTGGGAGAGGATCACCATGAACTTTGTGTCTGGTTTGCCTTTATCGCCATCAAAGAAGAATTCTGTTTGGGTGATTGTGGATCGCCTTACGAAGTGTGCGCATTTCTTGCCTGTGCATACGACGTACACCTTGGATAAGTTTGTAGAGTTGTACATTGCTGAGATTGTGCGTTTGCATGGTGTACCAAAATCTATTGTGTCAGATAGAGATCCGAGGTTCACCGAAAGGTTTTAGGAGTGTTTGCATCAAGCATTAGGTACGTGGCTGAATTTCAGTACTTCTTATCATCCCCAAACGGATGGACAGTCGGAGCGTGTTATCCAAGTGCTTGAGGATATGTTGAGGTGTTGTGCTATTGAGTTTCAAGGCTCTTGGGAGAAGCACTTGCCTTTGGTGGAGTTTGCTTATAATAACATTTACCAGGCAAGTATTCAAATGGCACCTTATGAAGCTTTGTACGGGAGAAAGTGCATAACTCCTCCTTGTTGGGCTGAAATGAGGAAAAATTTGGTTTCGATGTCGGCCTTGTTAAAAGGAACCACCGAGAAGGTGAAGCTCATTTGTGAGCGGTTGAAGGCGGCATCAGATCGGCAAAAGTCTTACGCGGATTTGAAGCGTAAGGAGATAGAATTTGCGGCAGGTGACCCTGTGTTCTTGAAAGTTTCACCTTGGAAGAAGATGATGAGATTTGGTTGGAAGGGCAAGTTAAGCCCAAGATACATTGGACCATACGAGGTGATAGAACGTGTGGGTCCTGTTGCTTATAAGCTGAGACTACCTCAAGAGTTAGAAAAGATGCATAATGTCTTTCTTGTATCCATGCTTCGGAGGTATAGATCGGATCCTTCGCATGTTATGCCTGTGGAGGAGGTTCAATTGAATCCTGACTTGACATATGATGATGAACCTGTTGAGATTTTGGATTCGGATAGTAAGGTTCTTCGTGGTATGACCATTGAGCTGGTCAAGGTGTTGTGGAGACATCGTGGTGTTGAGGAAGCCACGTGGGAAAGGAAGGAAGACATGAAGAAGCAATTTCCTTACCTTTTTCCTCTAGGTAAATTTCGAGGACGAAATTTCTTAAGAGGGGGAGTGTTGTAACGCCCCAAATTTGGGCCTAGATGTTTTAGAGTCCGATTTGGACCGGTCAAGAATGGTTCGAATCTTAAAGGGAGATTTAGGGAACACCTAGTTCGGGATGTTTTAAAAATATGAAAAAATATCTAAAAATCCTCATTTTGGCTTCTAGAGAGGCCGATTTCGATACCGGTCTCGGAATGCACCCGAGTACCGAAACGGTCAACTCCGCTTCGATACGGGCGTTTCGGTACGAAGGATTGGTGTTTCGAAACGGATGACCGTTGGATGATGATTTTGAATTGTTTTAAGTTTCCATGTTTTACATTTTAGTCCTGATTGTTGTGGATGCAATTGCTTAAGCTTGGGTTGTTCTTTTAAGCTGAAATTTGACCGAGGAGCATGTAATATGACTAATTTCATATTGATAAACCTAAAATCTGGAAAGTCCTTATAATTTTTAAAAATTACATTTTGGTCCCTAAAAGTGTAATTTATGCAATTGAGTCCCTAAATGTTTTCCGATCGTCGTGCCCTTCTCTCAGATGAATCCTGAGTATTCACATAGGCTTAATGTGCATCTAGAAAAGATTAAAAAGGAAAAGAGGGGTCGTTAATCAAGGTTGACTTTCAGGTTGACTTTGGTTTTCCCCGTGTAATCTTCGTAGTTCGGGTCAAGCGTCTAGGCCGGGCTAAGGGGTGGTAACTATGGACGGGGCCACCATGGCCAAGGAGTTGTTGTGCACACTCCAGAGTGCACTAGGTGCGGGAGACGCCACCAGGGAGAGTGTTTCGGTATCTACGGGGCGTGTTGGAACTGTAGCTCCCGAGACCATTTGAGACGTGACTGTCCACACCCGGCTAGGGGGGACCGGCTCCAGCTAGGCGTTTTGAGCATCTGAGAGGCCGAGGGTGCGGTCGTGGTAACTTTCAGCCGAGGAACGAGGACAGAGGAACTTGGCTCATGTGGTAGCGGTTCAGTCCGAGGGAGGAGGACCAGATAGTGTGTATGCTCAGCGAGAGGCTGAGAATGACACGGATGTCATTGCAGGTAATTTCTCGTTACAGTTTTTTAGTTTGCTTTCTTTGATAGAGTTGGGGTCGACACATTCATACATTTTGGGTGAGCACGCAAGATCATTAGGGTTACCATGTGAGTGGTTAGAGGTAGGTGTAAATGTTACTAGCTCTTTTGGTGATACAGTGGTAGTTAGGAAAATGTATAGGAGGTGTCCCTTGATGGTTCAGGGCCACGTGTTTCTAGTTGATATGATGGAGTTACCGTTCTATGGTTTTGACGTGATTTTGGGAATGGATTGGCTCGTAGAACATAGAGCTAGGATTGACTTTGAGACCAAGAGAGTCTTCTTGAAGCTTACAAATGATTTCGATGTTATGGTAGTTGGCGAGAACGTTAGGTTCTTGTCCAATGTTGTTTCTGCTTTGGAAGCTCAGAAGTTGTTGAATTCGGGTTGTCAGGCTTATTTGGCTTATGTGATGAATCCAAAAATGAGTGAGGTTAGACCGCAAGACATCATGATAGTATGTGATTATCCGAATGATTTTCTGAAAGAGTTGCTGGGTTTGCCTCTAGATAGAGCCGTTGAGTTTGATATTGAGACGTATTCGGATTATGCGCCCGTGTCTATTGCTCCGTATAGAATGACAACGAAAGAGTTGAAAGAGTTGAAGACACAACTTCAGAAGTTGACCGATAAAGGTTTCATTAGGCCTGGTATTTCTCCGTGGGGTGCTCCAGTCTTGTTTGTGAAAAAGGACCTTAGAACCGTCCCCCACTTACCAAAGAAAATCTAAAAACCCCATAAAACGCTGGACTGTTTCATCCCGCTGCACATCCACCAATTGACGCCATACAATTGACATATTTAGCTTCCCCGTTTCATTCGGACGCAATAGGAAAGTATCTCTACCATATTTCGCATCTATAAGCGAACGCCATAGGGAATCTCATTCATTGCATATTTCCAACTCCATTTCACCAAGAGTGCCAAGTTGCGTGCTCACAAATTAACAACTTCTAATACACCAAACTCCTTTGGACGTCAAGCCACCTCCTAATGGACTCTACTCATTTTATATTTTTCTTCCGATCCCCCATAAGAAACGTCATCGTATTCGGTCCAACTTCAAAATGATGCTTCTCGGAACCAAAAAACTCCCATATAATAGAGCGGCAAAGCTGATAAAACAGAATTTACCAAAAGAAGTCTCCCTGCAAACGACAAAGAACCGCACTTCCATCCCAACAATTTCTTCCGAAAACGGTGAATCAAAGGCTCCCATATTTGCAAGCCTCGAGGGTTAACCCCAAGAGGGAGACCTAAGTACATGATCGGTAGTACACCACACTTACTTCCCATCACCACAACAATGTCATTAACCAAGGTATCCTATATCCTAATCCTGTAAATACTAGATTTCTCATAATTAATTTGTAGACCCGATGTATACTCGAAGCACGTCAATACTCTTTTTAAGTTCACATCACACTGTAGATTTTCTTTAAAAAAACAAAATAGTTTCGTATGTAAACTGCAGATGCGACATCACAAAACCTTCCGCAACCGGCACAACCTCAATTAGTCTTAAATTAGCCGCATTCTGAAGAAATTGATGAAACACTTTCGCTACAATTACAAACAACATGGGCGACAACGGGTTCCCCTGCCGAAGCCCCCGTTTCATGGAAAAATCTTTCGTCGGATATCCGTTTACTAGAATCGATAGTCGAGCCGTGCTCACACAAGCTATTATCGATTGTCACCACAAAGAGCCAAACAACATTCGATGCATTACTTGATCTAAACACTCCCATTTGATACAATCATAGGCATTCGCAAAGTCTAATTTCAAGATAATGCCCTCACTAAATCAACGCTTTTGTAAGTAGTGTATCGTCTCGTTAGCAAGAATAATGCCATCTAGAATCTGCCTTCCACTCACAAAAGTGGATTGAACATCGCTTATCAGATTCGGCAAGACCCCTTGTAGCCGTTTCACTAGACACATCGCTAGAATTTTATACAAAGAGTTCAACAAGCATATCGGACGAAAATCGCCCACACCCTGCGGAAGGTCCTTCTTGGGAATTAGCATGACAAAGGAGACATTCACCCCACTCGGAAACGTACATGAGTTGCAAAATTCTTGTACAAATGCTACTACATCACCTTTGAGAAACTCCCAACCCTTCCTATAAAATTCAAATGTAAAACCATCCGGCCCCGGTGCTTTTGATCCCTAGCAATTCCAAACGGCATACTTCACTTCCTCCTCGGTGATTACCACTTCTAAACTTGCCGCTTGCACCTAAGACAAACAACTAAAATCGACAACAACATCCAACGACCCCAATGTGCTTTACCTTGCAAAATGATTCCGAAATTCTCGGAATAGAATGGTTTGCAAACGATGTTGCTCTTGTACCCACTCACCCCGAATCCACAACCCATGAATAGTATTCTTTTTAAAGCTCGCAACTTCGCAGCACGATAAAAAAAGGTAGTGCTTCGGTCTCCCTCCTTAAGCCACAAGACACACAACTTTTGTCGCCAAATCAATTCACGCATCCGATTCAAACGCCAAAGCTCAGACGTTATGCGACCCCTCTCCTCCATATCAATACTCGGCTCACTACCCTCCGCCATCTGACTATTCTCATCAACATTGCCAAACTGTGAGCGATTCCACCCCTTCGAAAAACCGTTCAGCCCTCATAGCTTCTCAACCAATCCCACCTCAGAGCTCATATCAGACAACAGTGACGATTCCCTCTTCATTTCAAGAACCGATCCTTTACTGGACAACCATGCATTAATGAAACGAAAAGGGCGCATGGCGCCATCCATAGCATTCGTCAATAGCAACAAAGGAGTATAATCGAATAATCCCCTTGGTAAAGATATTACACGCATATTACTAAATTCACTCAACCATTCAGACGACACAAAGAAATAGTCAATACGACTACAACTCGTACCCGATCCGAACCAAGTGAAGGATTTCCCCTGCAAAGGCATATCGATCAATGCATTATGCTCAACAAACTTATTAAACACATCCATACCTTGAGATAACTTCAAACAATTCTTTTGTTCGCGCGGATGGAACACTATATTGAAGTCGCCGCCAATACACCACGATGACTGTCGATTCCCAAGCAACTTACTTAATTCACGCCCGAAAAGAGCCTGCTTCCAAAGCACACATTACGCATAAATCCCTAAAACGGCACAATTCCAATTTTCAACAATCCATCACCCCTCAACCAGAACAAAGCGCGAACCCAAATGCAAGGTAGTCAAGCAAAACCGTGATTTGTCCCACACCACTAAAATCCCACCCGATTTACCAACAGACGAAATATAAGCTAACTCAAAATCATCTGAAACTCATCGACTACTCACCAGCAGACCCGTGATTTCCTCCAATTTTGTTTCCTGTAAAATCACCATCACACAATGATGTTGCCGTACAAGGGATTGTATCGCTCTACGCTTTCCTGCCGACCCCAACCCTCGTACATTCCACAACAACATCCTCATCTCTTGTTGCAATTGTTTAGACTCTCGCGCTGCAATCAATCGTGCGATATCAAGGACAATTTCCTCCTCATTTCCCACCATCTCATCCCCTATATACTTGCCTAATTCCAAAGTTTCTCGAGCTTCTCTCAAAATAGATTGTTTCCGATTTTCAAAGTTCATATCAGACAGTGATTTGTTAACAATATCCAGAGGTGAAGGGGCATTCTTCCTTGGTCGCTCTCAGCCACGTTTTTTGAGTTTAGTTTCCGGTTCTTGTCATTTCTCAGGGGAACGAAAACTCAAAGTAATTTCTGAAATGTTACGTACTCGTCATTGTTCACCATTTGCTTCCATCAATGTAGCTATTCCAGCCTTGGAAATTTCAGACCTCGGCCCAGTAATGTCCACCAAATCATCGTTCATATGCTTATTAATCATGCACGCATCAGGCCGGGGATCTCTCTCGCCAATCAGCATCATGTTATTTCCCATATCCAATGTCTCAATGAAAGACTCAGAGCAAACCACTTGTTCATTTGACTGCGACACCATCCTAGCATCCTCATCCGCCATCCATTCGGTCCCCCTAGATGTAACCTCTACAACCCGAAAATCCTCCCTTTTATTTCCCTCCCACATACGTTCGATTTCCTCTTGCGGGTCAAAGGAAAACGAATTAGGAACCACCATATTATGGGACTCCTCTTGCAAGTTATCAGTCCTACCACTATCCATCCTCGCATTTGTATCTCCTATGCTCAAATTATCGCTCGCGGATTCATCCACATTAGACTCTAGGTTCACTCCACAACAACATTCACATTTGGGGCCAATTGCTTGCTCCATTTCTAACACCCAAATACGAAACGTATGTTCACCTAATTGCAAGTCCAACGCCTCATCAATCAGCATTGACCAATCAGTTTCAATCTGAAATATGCATCTCTCAAATGCCAAAGGTGCTAAAGTTTGGGTGTCTATTTGAACAAGCCCCCCCCCCCCCCCATAGCGAAACAATATTCTTGAATGTACCCTTCGACCAAGCATGGATCGGGAGATCACTGTTCGAAAGCCAAAGACGACGATTAGGCATACCCACTGATGGATTCTATACCATCACATTTTCCAGCCATGGATCAAAACAATTTCCATCCATCAACTCTTTCGAATTGTTGTATCCTCAAATAGAAATAACACCATCAAGCATGTTGCTCACATTACTAAAAAACCCTCAAGCTTCACTTTTTTAAATTCAATAGCCAAATCCCTAATATTGAATGGCTATTTACAGAATCCCAACACACAATTCTGAAGGATATTCAATTTGTCCTCATCAATTTCCCCTTCAATGACCCGTACATCGCGAAAATCCGGCTCGACCTGTTACACTTCAACCTCTCGATCCTTACCTTTCCTCTCCCTTGTACTACGATCCTTATACTGATCTGTACGGCGCATTACCTCAATTTCCTTAGGATTGTTTGTCTCATTCTGCTTCTTTCTCCAATATTGATCGCACAAATCGCGTCTTGCAAACCCCACCCTTAGCCGCGATCCATAAAGACGAAAACCATCAAAGCGTTCTATTACCCGGTTAGCATCTTCCTTGGATTTCAACCGTACAAACCCAAAACGGGATCCGTCCGCTACCTTCTTTGTTGGAGCAAACACATCCACTACCACGCCAAGTCTATCAAAAACCTTCCAGATCCCTTTCCAATGCAATTGTAGTGGCAAATTGGAGATGAACAACGTCCAACAATTTCGCCCTTGTGGAGAATGCTTACTCATTTCTCTTGAATGGAAAATAGGATGAAACCCCCAATTACCACCATCATTATTAAAACTATATTTCAAGAAAACTCTTTAATTAATTTTTTTTCCAACAAATTAAGCCATTTTATTATATTTCACCCATGAATTATTATCTTCTAACTAAATCCCTTAATTTTAGATTTTTATTTAAAACAACATTAATTTAATTTTTATTCCTACATTTAAAAATAACACTTTTAAGGTTCAATTATTTTATTCCTAAAGATCAAAACTCCTAAAACAACATTTTTTAAGCATGCAAGATTTTTAAAAGATTAAACTAAAATTTAATTGTAAATTGAGAACAAAAAACATTACCGGAACCTTGAAACAATTTTCCAGCTTCAATGAACACAACCTAAAATCCACATAAACACAAATACAAATACAAAAATTGAACCAAGAACAAGTGTGGAAATCACTAAAAAATAAAAAGAAAAGAGAAGTATTTTAACGAAAAGCGAAGAACTCGAATGTGATCTTTCACGAATTGCTTCCCAAACTCCTCTGGAAAATTGCCCCGAGCTCGAACTTCACCCCAAAAATTCCAACAAACTCAGAGAAAATTTTAGAGAATTTTTAGATATTTATTAAGCTTTATTTTTGTTTTTTCAAGGGTGATGAACAATGGGGATTATGGGGGGTTTGCAGTTGAATTTTCAGCTTAAAGTTCAAGCCAAATCAGGATTTAATCCCCAAATTGACGCCTAAATCTGACACAAGGCTTGATCCTCGGAAAACCCTCAAGAATATCCCGATTTGGTTCAAATTCGGGATCAAATTTTCCCTTGATTCGAGCCTAGGTTTTGACCATTTTTCTGTGTTTTTTGCAGATTCCGGCAGCTATAGTGGACGGCGGCTAGCGGCATTGGTGCCATTGAGTCGGCAATGGCGAGATGTGTTGGCCGACACCAACCGCGACGGCAGCCGTGGCCGGTGGATGACGAACCGCCACCAACAGACGCGTCGAACAAGGGTTATAGGGAACCAGCCCGCACCCGTGCGACATACGCGCTAGGCGCGTGCCGCGCGCTGGTTCCCTTTTTTTGCTATTTTTCTTTTATGTTTTTTTCTTTTATTATATTTTTTGCTATCATTTTTATTTCCCCCTTTTCTACATTTATTATTTATTTTATTATTTTTATTATTCACTCAAATGGTTTCTTTTTAAAAGTGGGCTTTTGCATTTCAAGGTGGGCCTATTATATTTTTTGAAATGGGTTTTACAAAATAGGCCTTTTGGGATGGGTTTTTTTTTATTTTAGAAGGGGGGCCTTTTATTATTTTAAGAAAAAAATGTTTTTTTTATTTTTGAAATTATTTACTAACGGTGGGTGAAAATCTAGTGACAATAGCTGCCCCTCGTTGCTTATCTCTGTGCAACAAGGATAAAGCAAAGACCAAAAGGCACTTATTTTCACCGATTTGCCAGCTAGCTCCATTCTCCTGTTGCCCGAACGGATAGGTTGGTTATATTCTTCTTATGCTCGAATAGTTGAGCTGGGTTCCATTCTCCGAATTCCTAAACGGATAGGCTGATTCTATTCCCCTTATGCTAGAATATCTGAGCTTGGTTCCATTCTCCAAATGCCTGAACGGATAGGCTGGTTCTATTCTCCTTATGCTCGAATAGCTGAGCTGGGTTCCATTCTCTAGATGCCCGAACGGATAGGGGAATCTTCTGAAAAATTACATCCTCCTTGTGCTTGGATGAATAAGCAAACTCTCATTTGAACAGATCTTCCATGTACCTGAAAATAACAAAAACAAAATGCGACATGCAATACAATTATGATGTGCATGCCCCTAGGGATGCCTAAAACATGAATGCATGACAAATTTTTCCCCTTTTTAAGACTTCTTTTGCTTGGACTGTTTTCTTAATTCTGATGAAATTCTTGTTAACAATTCCAACCCGATTAACATGAACTCCCTCCAAACCTTGCGTAGAGAAGAAAGCTAGCTCCACTCCTCTTTCAATTCTTTCTGGTTTTCAATCTTTGTCCACCATTCCTTCAAATAGAGCCCTCTCCCTTGCCTTGGAATTCACCCATGAGTCATGAGCAACTATGGCTTTTGCTTCATTTTTTATCTTCTACATACCTAAACTTGCACTCTTAACTGGAAGGACTGGCTTTACCTTTACATCTTACTCTTTACTTTATTGGAGACATCTAATCCTCATTTGTCTTCTTTAGTCAAAATTTTCGTATTCAAGGACAAGATTCCTCTAAAGCATGTTTGAAAATCCTTAAGTCAAGTTTCGGCATTATAAGTCTGCTCTCATTATCATGTAAGAAAGACCGACGATTAGGAAACTCCAAAACACTATGTAGGCGCCAAGACATTCGTAAGGCTTTTTCTTCCTTTTTTGAGAATTTTGCAACAAGGCTTTATTTCTACTTCAAGCATTTTAACGTCTCATGCCCGAAACAATAATTATGAAATACTTCATAGTACCAGTATTTTCCAAGACCTTCTCGAAGTAATGCTCAAAAATATTTTGTATATCTTAATGATTGTCAAATCCATTGATCCTGATTTCAAAGCAAGATGCTAATAATGATAGGGAAGAAAACAAAAGAAATAAATCCATGAAACTAAATTTATTAATGCTTTGGCAAACACAAAAAGGTTTATAAAAAGAAAGGGGAACAAGTATTCAGATATCAACAGTCCAAACTCCTCCTATCAAACGCCATAAGTAATCTTGAATGCCCCAATTGTCGAGGAAACTTTGAGTACAATGCATAATTTGTGGAGCCCCAAAAACTATTTTACTAACTATTTGAGCCACCCTTTACATGATTTCAACTCAGACCCTCCTTTGGTTTCAAAACGCCCTTGGCGGGTTTTCATTTTGAACCCTCCTTTTCTTCTTTTTATTTTTTTTCCTTTTTTCCTTTTTTCTTTTTATTTTTCTTTTTTCTACTTTCCTTTTTTTCTTTTTTTTTCCTTTTCTTTTTTTCTTCAAGCATAATACTTCTTAACAGTATCAGAGTTCACCGGGTTTTGAAACTCATCTTCATCCATCTTAGCTAAAATCAATGCTCCACCTGAAAGAACTCTTGTCACAATGTTTGGTCCTTCCCAATTATGCACCCATTTTCCTTGGGGATCACTTTGAATTGGCAGCTTCTTCTTTAATACCAGATTGCCTTCTTGGAACTCTCCAGGGCGAACCTTCTTTTCATAAGTCGTTATCATTCTTCTTTGGTACATTTGACCATGATACACGACTTTCAACCTTTTTTCTTCAATTAAATTCAATTGGTCATACCTTGCTTGAACCCATTCAGTTTCGTTTAACTTGGCCTCCATCAAGACACGCAACGATGGTATCTCAACCTCAATTGGTAGCACGTCTTCTACTCCATATACTTATGAGAATGGAGTTGCCCCAATAGATGTTCGTACCACTGTTCGATATGCATACAAATCAAATGGTAACTTTTCATGCCAATCTTTATAAGTGTCTGTCATCTTTGCAACTATCTTCTTGATATTTTTATTGGCCGTCTCTACTGCTCTGTTCATCTTCGAGCGATATACTACTCAGTTGCGGTGCTTAATGTTGAACTGTTCATAGACCCCAACAATCATTTGGTTGTTCAAGTTAGAGGCATTATCGGTGATTATGCTTTCTGGTAGACCATATCGACAAATGATCTCCTTCTTTAAGAAATTGCAAACAGTGGACCTAGTTACATTTGTATACGAGGCCGTTTCCACCCATTTTATGAAGTAATCGATGGCTACCAGAATAACGCGATGACCATTTGACGTCTTCGGATGAATCTGCCCAATGACGTCTATGTCCCACATAGAGAATGGCCATGGAGATGACATGACATGAAGAGACTGAGGAGGCGCATGAACCTTGTCGGCGTAAACATGCCACTTGTGACATTTGCGAGAATAATTAATGCAATACCCTTCCATCGTTGACCAGTAATATCCAAAACGCATAATTCTTCTTGCCATAGTGAAACCACTACGGTGAGTTCCACAAACTCCCTCATGAACCTCTTCCAAAATCAATTGCGCTTCTTTTGCATCCACACATCTTAATAGCACTCGATCTCGACCTCGCTTGTAAAGGATTTCTCCATCAAGAATGTATCATGATGCTATTTTCCTAATCATCTTTTTTTTATTTTCTGAAGCATGTGCTGGGTATCGCTGAAGCTTTATGTACTGCAGGATATCATGGTACCATGGCAAGCCATCTGCCTCCTCTTGTACGTTGTAACAATGACCCAGGGACTCCATCATTTATAACTTAATGTGAATCATCTCAGAACTCTCGCTTGCTTTAAACATGGCAGCCAAAGTAGCTAACGCATCAGCCATCTGTTTATCTTCTCTTGGGAGATGCCTAAAAGTGATCTCATCGAATTCTTTAGTTAATTCAAGGACCAACTTCTAATACTCTATTAATTTTGCATCTTTGTTTCCCATTCACCTTGTATTCAGTAGATGATCAATGCTAAATCCCCGTAGACTTTCAAATTTTTGATTTTTCTGTCAATGGCTTCCCTTAGGCCTAATATGCACACCTCGTGTTCTGCCACATTATTATTGCAGAAGAATTTTAAACGGCAAGTGAAAGGATAATGATCTCCTTCCAGTGAAGCCAAAACTGCTTTAATACCTCGTCCTAGAGCATTTACAGCACCGTCAAAATGCATGACCTAGGATTCTGTTGGTGACTCTTCATTTTCTGTAATACACATCGAATCCTCATCGGGGAAACTGAAATCTAATGCCTCATAATCATCTTGTGCACGACTTGCAAGAAAATCCACTATGGCTCTTCCTTTTACTGCTTTCTGATTCACATACTGAGATCATATTCTGAGAGCAACATTTGCCATCGTGCTATTCTTTATCATAGGGCTGGAGCTTCCATCATAAACTTTAATGGATCTAACCGTGAGATCAACCTTGTGGTATGATACAACATATACTGCCTAAGCCTTTTAGTAGCCCATACTAGAGCGCAAGATACCTTTTTAATCGGAGTATATTTGGCTTCACAGTTAGTAAACTTCTTGCTTACGCAATACATTGTCCTTCCCCTCCTTCCAGATTCGTCATGCTGCCCTAATACGCATCCCACTGAATTTCCATACACCGTTAGATAGAGTATTAACAATTTTCCTGAAACATGTGGCATTAACACTGGATGATTAGTTAACTGCTCCTTGATCTTTTCTAAGGCTGCTTGGCATTCTTCATTCCATGTCCCCAGATTGTTCTTTCTAAGCAACTTGAATATTGGATCAAATTTATTCGTTAGTTGGGAGATGAAACGGGCTATGTAATTGAACCTTTCCAAGAATCCCCGAACTTGCTTCTGTGTTTGGGGTGGTGGAAGCTCTTGAATGGCCTTTATCTTATCAGGATCAATTTCAATTCCTCTTCAGCTTACTACAAAGCCTAACAACTTCCCAAAAGTAACTTCAAATGTGCACTTGGCAGGATTAAGCTTTAACTCAAATTTCCTCATTCTTTGAAAAAGCTTACTCAGGTTCGCTAGATGCTCCTCCTCAGTTCTGGACTTAGCAATCATATCATCCACGTAAACTCCTATTTCCTTATGCATCATATCATGGAAAAGAGTAACCATAGCTCTCTGATAAGTTGCCCATGCATTTTTCAATCCAAAAGGCATTACTTTATAGCAAAAGGTTCCCCAAAGCGTTATAAAAGTAGTCTTTTCCATGTCTTCTGGGCACATTTTTATTTGATCATATCCAGAAAATCCATCCATGAATGAGAAAAGGGAGTGACCGGCTGTATTGTCTACCAAGGAGTCGATATTTGGGAGCAGAAATTTGTCTTTTGGGCTTTCCCTATTAAGATCCCTGTAGTCGACACACATTCTTACTTTTCCATCCTTCTTAGGCATTGGAACAATGTTTTCCGCCCATTCTGGATATTTAGCCAACACGAGAAATCTTGCATTGTACTGCTTTTTAACTTCATCCCTGATTTTTAGAAGTGTATCGGCCCTCATTCTTCTAATCTTTTCCTTTACTTGCTCCCATCATTCCCTTATAGGAAGCCTATGCATAGCAATATATGTATCAAGGCCAGGCATATCCTGATATGACTAGGCAAAAATGTCTTTTTGTTCTTGCTAAAGCTCAATCGAACATTATCGCGTCTTAACTGAGATGGTGGTACCAATATTCACTTCACGCTTCTCTTCTTCAGTTCCAAGGTTCAAAACTTCTAACTCTTCTTTGTGGGTAGAATTTTCTTTTCCTCCCCTTCTACCATTCTAAGCAGATTGCCGGGCAAGTCATACTCTTCCTCATCATCAATACTCCCAACTTCCTCTAAACATAGTGGTAACTCAAAATTAACCTCGGAGTCTGACTCGGAGTTGTATGTACCATTGATATCTAAAAACCTGCAAATAAAAGACACAAAAATATATACCAAGATAGAAAGAATGGATGAAATGATATGATTTGTTATTTTTTAAGGTTTGCTTTTTGGTTTTTTATGATCATTTGCCTTTTGGTTTTGCGTTGCGAAAGAAAGTTTGCCACACAATATTATTAGGGAAAATATGCATCCTTTATTGAAATAAGAATCATGGTTTTTAAATAGACTGTAACCCCCTTAGCCCGACCTAGACGGTTGACCCGAACTACGAAGATTACACGGGGAAAACCAAAGTCAACCCGAAAGTCAAATTTGATTAACGACCCTTTTTTTCTTTTTAATCATATCTAGATGCTCATTAACCCTAAGCGTACTCATGAGAAAAGCATACTTGAAAATCACATCGACCGGGAAGCAATAAGGGACTCAATTGCACAACATACAAAGTTAGGGACCAAAATGTAAATTCTGGAAAGATGAGGGACTTGGCTGATTTTTTAATTACCAATATCAAATTAGTCATTTTACATGCTTCCCTGTCAAATTTCACCTTAAACGGACATCTCAAACTCAAACAATTGCATATACAATGTTCAGGACTAAAACGTAAAGCTTGCAAACCATAAACCATTCAAATCAGTGCCCAACGGTCAAGTGTTTCGGAACGGGGGTTGACCGTTCCGAAACGCGGGTTCGTTTCGATACCAGTATCGAAACAGGCCCTGGCAGTAGCAAAAGTGTTTCGGAGCGGCCCTATTCGTTTCGATACACGAAGGCCATTACAGGCCCCCATTTCGAAACGTTAGTGCCCGTTCCGATACGGACTGCCCAGAAAGTGCAGATTTTGCTGGTTTATCATACATTTAATCACTCAAACACATCCCAATGACCTCCTAATCATGCCAACAAGTCATCATACATGTTAGGTACATGTTTGCATCATCAAAACACGATCACGGCATCAATTAGGAGAATTCTCTAGACTATAGGCATGCATCCTAATGTCCAAAACAAACAATCACCAAATCATCAAGGCAAGTACCAAAATGGCCAATTACATATCCAAAACATTTAAGGCATCATGCCACAACTAGGGAGTCCATAAACATCTCCCAAAAACACAACCTAGGTTCTCATTGCCAAATATCAAAATCTAATGATGTTGTAAAATAGTCACCATACATGAGCTTAGCCTTCCCTCGGATTCTTAGCCTCCCCTCGGATTCTTAGCCTCCTTGCTGCCCACAAACACCTCAATTATCTGCATTATTGGTTCAAGAGAGAGAGCATAAGCACAAATGCTTAGTGAGGCATGCTCTAAAGAAACAACTCAATAATGCACTTTAAAAACACTTTCCATAAAGCCTTTTTACACACATCAACATCATTCATGCAACATTTCATTCACAACAAGCATCTCATGCTTCAATATAATTAACATGTCATATTGGCTTCCAAGTGATAAACCTTAACCTTTTACAACATAAAACACAATCGGATACGCGGATTACAAGCGTTGTCCCATACGCTTCATACACACTACCAAACACACAAGGTGGAGTTTACCGGTACAATCACAACCCCTCAACACCCGTGATGGAGTTTACGATACAATCACAACCCCTCCACATCACTCATTGGTAGTTGTATAACATCACTAACGAGAACACGGGACACACAACACAAGATTCACACATGGACTTTTAACCACCATTGTGATCTTAAACATCTCGTTAGTGTACTTGGATGGTGTTTACGGTACCACTACAACCCCTCAACATCCAAGGCGACTTTATTCACGGTGCACCCAATCCTATAGCCGGCTAGCTATATCCGATTCAAGTACTTTAAAAACCAACACATCACTTGCCAATATACATCAATATCATCATTAATCCACTTTTTTAAGCATTCAAATCAAAGCCATTTACAACATGCATCACCATGCATCAATCCACATTTTTAACAAATCAAACCAAGGATCTCTTACCTTGAGCATACTTCAACAAATGGCTTACATAACATACATTAACCATGCTAAACACGCTTTTAAAAACAGAATTTAAACATGCAATTATCAACAAATGCATCGAACCAATTCATGGCTCATCCAAGAGAGTTTTTTTCCGAAAACTTACTCTTGAGTTTAGTTAAGTTGATTAGACTTAAACTAAACTCCCAAACCTTCAAATATTCGATACAAAGCTGGAAATCCAACTCCACTCACCAATTCCGTTTCGCAAGCTTGCCGAAACGCCGTTCAAGCCTCCGGATTAACACCACAAGGATCCGAAGATGTCTCCCCTGTTTTAAACACATCAAAGCAGAGGATTAATGCATCATCATGCATTAAAATCTTCAGCCTTAACATCTAAACTCGCTGCTCTCACCAAAACTAACATTTCGGCTACCAAACACAACTGAAATCACATCCAAACACTTCCACAACGTTACCCAGCCAAGATCCATCACTTCTAAACATTCTTAGACATCAATTAACATCCAAAAAGAGCCTAAACTCGTCCTTATACCTCCATCTATAAAAG